>CM068762.1:6907086-7507086 GCA_035084275.1 Hydrolagus colliei
TCTCCAGTGGAGAAAATAGCAGTCAACATTTCTGACCTGGAATCGCTTGATTATATTTGGAAATATCATTACAATACAAACACAAATTTACATTTGTACCCCTTTCACATTGGGAGAACCTTTCAAGGAGATTAACAACGCTGGCAACCTAGCTCGGAGTTGAGCCGAGAGGAGAGGGAGACAGGAAAGGTTACCAAAAGCACGGTTCATGGCGCTTTCAACATTACACTGAAGTCTCACGTGCCTGCTCAGGCGGCTGTAAAAAGATCCCCTGGCCCTATTTCTCTCTCCCGGTGTTCTGGCCAACAAGCCCCCAAGTAAAATTGAACACTCGCTCCATGGCTGTTTGTGTGATGTGTTGTGCGAAACTGGCTGCCATGTTGCTGTTGCTGTTATACTACTGTATGCTTTGAGACATTTCAATGACATGATAAGGCACTCTTTATCAAAAGCAACAAATGCATTTTTTTTCATTATTCTTAAGGAGGTAGGTCTTGATATCTTGATACAGATCTTGTACAAGGTGGGACTCCGGGATGGAGTTCCAGAAAGCGGGGGCGGTTAGGCTGAAAGCGGGACATGGGTGGAGGGGAGGGCGGGGAACAGTAAGCAGGCTAGTACGCAGTGAATTAAGAGAGTAGCCCTGTCAGTAGGGTTTGAGGAAGTGACTTGAAACAACATCGTGAAACCTCAAGACAGACCGAGATAGCATTGCTGTGGTTTGATGGGTTTGAGATGATTTATGTAGATGCATGTGACTGTAAACAAGTAGAAAACAAAGTTTGCCAAAAAAAGCAGTATGATTCTCTTTAGTTGATCTAATTGCCAGGATAGCTATTTTTTAGGTCCTTTTCATATCCTGAATATCAACCAGCCAATATTTACGCTGACCTGGTCTTGTGTAGATAGAAACTTCGAAGATTTGAGGTCAGTAAATAGAAAGAACAACTGCAGCCAAATATTAATATACTCTAAAGGAAAACAGGATTAAATTGCCACCACAGAGCACAAAGGAGAAATGCCGCATATTTTAATATAATACTAATATAAGCCTATTTTTAAAAAAAGCTTCTGAAGTGTTTATTTCAACGAGATATAAATCACAATACAGATGGACTTTGTACAACTCTCTCTCGAAAAGACTGCAGGATGTTCGTTGGTTCCTGTCTTTTTCGATGTTGCATCCCGCAGAAGGCTCTTAAAGTTGCTGTTTTGTCAAGGCTTTTTGATCTGAACCCATTAACATTTCACTGACTAATGATTGACGCCTCTCACTGAAACACAGGGACAAAGGCCTTGACCAACATTGCCCACTGCACCAGATTTGTTTTGGCAAAAAATTGATCATTCACTTGATGGCTGTTTGTGGAACTTTGCTGTGCACAAATTTGGTTGCCGCGCTTGCCTACAAATACAGAATTGCGCACTTTATAGTAAAAATCTGTGAAGCACTCAGACGCTTCAGCAATAGAAGGCTTATTAAAGTACACTTCACTTTGTAACAAGCTCCTGAGTTTATCTGCAGGTAATAGTGCCTGGAGTGGCTTGTGGCTTTGATGATATCCTATCCCCCAGATTAAGGCATACCTTCCTTCGCATCATTATTTAAAATGCTGTTTGAGTCAACTTCAAAGACCAGCCTGAATTTCCACCTTGTGTCTCCAACAGGGACAGTTTTTTGTGAATCTGAAGCTGCTTTCTGTTTTCTGGGTTTTCCTTGGCAAAGCGCAAGCCACCGGCAGCAATCTGGCCATTGCCAGCGCTGATTTAGGGTTAGTTTTGGGATGCAGATATTTGCAAACCAACTAGATCCCTCTGCTCTAGGATATTTTTTGGTCTCAACCTCCTGTGGTGTGGATTATCAGCATGTCAGTTAAGCAGCTGAGATGAAAGAGATCTGTTGGCAGATGCAGAATGTATTTTGGTTGCTGCCCATGTTTATTTATTATTATTAATAATAACATAATTATAATCGTTAATCATCATCCAATGCCAGGAGGACATCTCAAAATGCTTCACATTATTTACTGGAAAGTGTATAATCACTGCCTTTATTGCAGGTGAGTGCAGAAGCTAGTTTGCACTCAACAATGTCCCACTAATAGCCGTGAAATTACTGTGATTTTTATCTGTGGGATTGTTGGCCATGATACCATTTCTCTATTGCAATAGGATTTTTAACGTTCAACTGGAAAGGCAAACAGGACCTTCGTTTAATGTCGTATTTGAAGGACTATACCTCTGAATGGAATAGAGGTATAGTCCTTCAAATGGAACACCCCCCCCATCCCCCTCCCACCACTATTGTGTGAAATATCAGCCTGATCTAAATGAGTTCTAAGTCCCCATGTGAACACTAAACCTTTGACTAAGAGACGAGAGTGCTTGCTTAACAAGTTGGTACATTTCCCATTGAGAAATGGCCCCAGTTTGTGTGTATTTTCTTTTTTGTCACCTCTCTTAGCACCAGAGCAGAATAAAATAAGAATCAATTGTGTGATGGCCAAATTACTCACCTGCTTTGTTCACATCAGATTTACTGTTAATTAACTTCAAAACTACCATCAAATGCAATTCGATAGCCCTTAAGAGCAGCATATGTAGAAAGGTATTTTCTGTATTTAACCATACATATGACTGAAGAACCTATTTAACTATCTGCGTAGAAATTTAATAGCTTCTTAAATGTATTTAAATATTCTAAAGTGGTTTATATAAATCACCTGATGAATCACTTATCCATTACAGTGAGAATGCCTATTTTGTGGCTGTGCCTACATATATGACATCCAAACAAAGCCATTCAATATGATTTGATATGCCTCCAAAAGCTCTGTGCTGTATTTTCAGTCTTGAAGTTAATAATAATCATCATCCTTGCATTTGATACAGCACCTTTCACATGCTGACTCAATTGGATATCTCAAAGCACTTCACTGGATTGATCATAAAGAGCAGTGACTATTTTGCAGGTGAACAGCAGCCAATTTGCCTACAGCAATGCCGTTGGACATCTTGAAGAGAATGATTCATTTGATTATTTGGAAGATTGTTGGGTGGGACACTGGGAATGACTGCCTTCTCTTTCCCAATAATGATGGGATCTTTAATATCCATTTGAACAGGCACACGGTTTAAGATTCCATCTGAAGAATGACCTCTGACAACACGTTAAAGATCACACCTGAAATGAAGAGGGAACCTCTCTCAGTTTCCTGTCCAACAGATACAATTGACCATTCACTTCATGACTGAAGTGACTGTGGGTAATTGTTTGCCCAAATTAGATTGCCAAATTTGCCTAACCATACAACAGTCACTACTCTTTACAGTAAATCCTGTGAAGCACTTATTATTATGATGACCGAAGGCGACACTTAGGAGTATTGCTACTAGACATGTTTTTCATTGTACTTATTTCTTCGGAAATACTTTACAATCACTTTAACAGCGTGAATACTTTGCAGTACTTCAATGGTGACGATCACCTTTTCAATCCCAATATTTTGTGACTGCAGATTACTATAGCCATGAGTCCTGATTCAGTAAAATTTCTGGTGGTGAGGACTCCGCATGCCCACTTCACGCACAAGAAGTAGGTCGTTTTGGCCAGCAGGAAGTTTGTTCGATTGACTTGCAGGATCTCTGCCCGGAATATATAATCCATTGAAGTGATGTTCCCAAGGGTTGAGGTGATGTATGGCTGATTTCCTTATCATGAAATTGCATCAGAAATCATCACATAATTAACCTCTAAATCTTATTCACTTTAGAAACAACAATCTCTGTGAATTTCTTTATTGTGCAGTTTCCCAGCTGACAGATGTCTCTGTCAAAGAGTCTTGTTACTTCTATGTTGCTTCTCCGCATTTTTGGTATTCATTATATAAAGTGTGCTCTTACTGTATCTCATAAACAATCATAATATTTCGTCACTTTAAGTTTACAGTGTCAGATCCTAAATGCCTAAAATTACACAGACGGAGTGATGTGTGGATAAATACTGTCACTATAAAGGGGAATGTTTATCTGGCCTAAATTGTTTTTCCTGAAATAATTTCTCAAATAGACAGCAACACATAAGAACAGGCTTGGTGGTCCCATTGATTTTTCGTTTTGACAATATTAACATTCCTTTGAGTTTGAAGGTCTGAGGCATCCCAAAAGGGGTCAAATTTTTTTGCGTCGTCTAGCTCCAATTATCATCCCATCAGGAATATTTTTCCTGGTAAATAGTTATGGGAAAGCGCCAAAGGATACTTCCACTCCCGTTTCATCTAAATTAAGGGAAATGCAGTAATTAAAAATAATTATCCTGTCCCTTGTTTCAAGGAAGGGGGAATGACTTTTTTTTTGATAGTTTACAACGCTCGTTAGAAGAAAATATATACCCAAAATACTGACTTTTTCACATTAATCAACATATTTAACATTACTTAATGTTGTCTTTTTTGTTTCTAATCGTATTTTCTTTGAATAAGGTAATAAGCATGCATCATTGTGGAGTCCTTTAGGTTATTGGTTAGAGCACTCACCTCACAAGCATGAGGATCTAGGCTTGATTCCCCAAAAGGGCGAAATATTAGGCAAATTCCTTGCTCCAGGTACCTCTTATTTCCTAACAGTTAGTAAGTATCTGGTCATTAGTTGATTGGCAGATCGATGCAGTGTCATTTAGTTTTCTTGGGAACTTATTGGGTATCCACTAACCTCGAGCAAAAATAATTCTTTAAATTCTTAATCTCCCTGGAGCCTGTATAAATAAACATGAATCCATTGCTTATATCTGCGTTATCTGTGGCCTTGGCATTTTAAAGACTTAGATCATGTCTCCACCTGCATCCAATTCCTATGAATTATCTATATTGCGCTTCTCTACATTCTCACCAATGCTTAAACAGCCTTTTGGAAGGTTGAACGCTCAAAGCTGCACATGATATGGATTGTCACAGCCTAAATTTCTTTGATGATAAGCACACAAACAATTTGTCGTGTATCAGTGCTGATTTAAGATCAACTTCAATGTGTGTTGAGCAATGGTTGTCAGGATTGTGTTCAGATGTCGACATGACCCTTGATGGTCCCTAGTATACTATTCCCATGTGGTTGTTCAATGGGAACGATTACGAAAAGACGCTTTGGAAGTTTGTAATTGCATATAAAATAAACAAAATGTACGTACTTCAGACGTAAGCACTAAACGATCTTTGAATTGACACCCATTATACACCTCAATAGCAAAGGTTGATTTTTTTTGGAGACAAATTGGGGATTAGGTGAACTACGAAATAGATTACTGCAAAACGCCAGGAAAACTATTCATGTCCCGCGTTGTATCCTTAACAATTATACGTGATCCTTTATGAAACTGAAAGCAGTACGCAGAACAACGTCCTCAAAGTTCAAGCTTAATCCCTTGTTTTGAATAAATAGGAACTCTGTGTAGACTCTGCATGAAAAGCTACAAATTCAACTTGATATCTCTCTTTCCCTTTAAAACTAAAGGGAAAACTAAATATCTCTCTTTCCCTTTATGAACTAAAACCCATTGGTTAATTTAGTCTGAAACTCACATTGGCATTCTGTCTGTCTGTCTACATTGGGAGATACCCCAGATCGTTAGCGAGGTTTTCGTTCCAGGACTGTTTTTTTTTGGAGCAATCTACTGAACTGTTGTAATAGTCAGAATAATTCTTGCATTTGATATAGCGCCTTATCACATCTGCGAGATGTCTCAAAGCGCTTCATAGAATACACTGTAAAGCGAATTGACTGAATATTTTGGAGGCGAAAACGCGGCAACAACAACAACTTTGATTTATATAGTGCCCTCCACGCCAGACGGCGTCACAGAGCGCTTCACAATAGCGGTTTCCGGGACCGAGTTGGGCAGTGAAAGAAAGGTGACCAAAGGCGCGGTCGAAGAAAAAGGTCTTCAGCTGGGACCTGAAGCTGGGAAAAGAGGGGGGGTGAGGCAAAGGGAGTGAGGCAGTGAATTGCGTGAGGTCGTGGATTGAGTGACCAAATTATTATTATTACTATTAGTTTAAGGAATTGTTGTCCTCTGTAACAGAGGCATTGTTTTATCTCCTCAGCATCTGAGGGATGACAGATCTCAGGGTTTGGAACGCAAAATTTGCTACCTGGATTCCCAAACACCAACTGGGACTCACAATAGTGATTCCCGTTGGTAACCAGATGAGTGTTTTGCTGCCTCGGGGGCACCTCACACTGGTAGGACCTATTTGCCTCAGCCTGGCTCAGTTGGTAGCACTCTCGCGTCTGAGTCAAGAGGCAGGAGATCAAGTTCCGTGTGAGGACTTTGAGCTCATGGTTTAGATACAATACTGCAGGCTTGCTGCACTATCAGAGACGCTGACAAGTACGTCAGGTGACATGTTCAACCAAGTTCAGGGCACTGCTCGAAAAGAGAAGGCAGCGGCCTCTCGTTAGCCTGGTGAACAATCCCCCAATAAACATTGGTTGTTCACTGTTTGTCTATTTGTTGTAGTCAAGTTGGCTTCAGTGTTTGCCTATATATTGCAATCAAATCACTGTACAATAAATCCTGTGAAGCACTTTCAGACGTCTTGATGAGGTGGTAATATGTTACATCAAACGTAAGGATTCTTAGTATTATTTCTGGTGCAAAGTACTTTACTTTGAGGCATTTGGTGGGTTGTAGTTAAGTGGTTGAATCGTTGCTGTGGTGGAACTAAGCACTAAATGGTCGGCCTTAATTTCAGGCACACTTCCAAACTGATGGGAGACTCGTGTCTTCAACATTAACAAGCTTTGTGTGAATGAGAAACAGACATTGCTTCTCGGAAACAAAGTCTGCGTCAATTACGAATAAGAGAATTCCCACCAATTAAATACATGCTTATTCTGTTCTGTGACGGTTTGATTCCTCAACCCTCCCCACTACAATAAGTTCAGAGTTTCAGATGCAATGCTGGTTGGAGGCACCAGCTCAGGCCAAGACTGGAAAGCCTGAAGAATCTTTCAGGAACTTGTTTTGCAATACCTTGAACTTGACAGCATTCATGGCATCCCATGAGCAAACCGTTTTCACAGCGCTCTCACTATCAGCACCAGTAATGAGAGAAAAGCGTGGAGAGGCAAGGATTGCGGATAACACTAACAATAATATTAACAATAATACAGCTAATAATACGACAGCTAGCAATACTTATCCCATTGTTCAGATGGCTCAAATCGCTGGGGGTGACTGTGTATTTTGTGGGTGAAACACAGCAACCAGTTTGTGCTCAGCAATGCCTCACAAACAGCCATGAAATGAGGGACCAATTTTATTTGGGAGATTTGTTGGAAAGGACACGGCTGTGGGGAGGGGAGAGGGAAACTCCCTTCCGTTTTTGAATAGCTTCAGCGGATCTTTCAAGTCCATTTACCTGAACAGGTAAACAGAACCTTGCATAAAAGAAGGAACCTTATCACATCTATTATATTTATATTGGACTGCTGTTCACTTCTGTTCACTTTCAATAAAAGAAAAAAAGAGTAATCTCACACCAACTAACTTGGCTCGGAATCCCACATGTTCCCAAGCCTCCTTCTTATCAAATGTATTTGGTATTGCTACTGTTTTACATCCCACGCATATCCCAATATTGTACAGACTTGTGAGACCGAAACTTGGTACAGGCAGGGAGATATTACTGTCTCTGAATGTCGGATTCCTTTTAGTCCAGAGAGGATTGTGTGTTAATCATTTCCTTGTGTTTCTTCCCCCCTCTCTCTTCAGTGATCTGAGTATGAACAACATCAACGACTTGAAACCCAACGCATTTGGAAATCTCCACTTCCTGGAAGAGCTGTAAGTAACAAAGGAGAACGCCGTGTGGGGGGAGAGGGAAAAATAATTTGTTGAACATTTTTGTAAATAATAAGAAGAATCCTTTTATTTGATATATATATAATACATGAATATATCGCATCTTTCGCATCGGGATGGTATCTATAAGCACTTCACAGCATGTGTACTTTGTCGGTGAAAGCGGCAGCCGATTTGTGAACAGCAGTGTCCCACTTACAGCCGTGAATGATTTTATGTAAAGGAGATTGTTGGTCAGGATACAAGGAGAAACCTCTTCTTTTTGAGGAGTAAGTGAATCCAGCGATCGTGCCTCAACCATCCTTCTTTGCAACCTGTTCAGTCATTAGTTAACGTATTGCTTGTATATTGTATGTAAAATTAGACAGTATTAGACAAAATGTGGAGCTCCTGTGGCTTTGTGGTTAGAGTACTTGACTTGCAAGCTGGGGAGACCAAGCTGGGGAGACCTGTACTTGAATCCAGGCAGATCAGGGCGAAACCTTGGGCAACTCGACACACCTAATAATAATCCCTCCAAAAAACCCACAATAATAAAATTGGTCATTTCAATCCACGACTGTTTGTGGGACACTGCTGTGCGCAATTGGCTGCCGCGATTCGCCCACAAATATACAGTCAATTCACTTTACAGTATATTCTGTGAAGCGCTTTAGGAAGATCGATAAGATGTGAAAAGCGCTGTATCAAAATGCAAGGATTATTATTTTTATATTTATTATTATTATAAACTCAATGTTATAAATCAAGCTGCTCCTCTTCAACCACCATCCTACATCACTGACCTCCCTCATCCCAACTCTGCTCCTCCCCACTCACGCCCATGCTCCTGACCCCTGACTGCTCAGGGCCTTGGGACGTCCTCCTGACGTGAAAGGTGTTCCACAAATGTAATTTTCTTCTTTGTTTTTGTTGTATCTCTTCCAGTCATTAATTGCCTTCTGAAAAAAGAAAAACATCATGTGCTAAAATTAATACTTTGCCACTCCCAAGTTATATGCTCTTGTTCTCCTGCCTTGGTGCATCTCGATGTATTGTACTGGGTTTAGTTTTTCAAACTGGTTTGAATGCCATTTATTCTAACCAAACCTCCAACATACCTTGCCCTTATTGACCCATATTGAGAGCAAATCACCTACACAGTAAGTACACAGTCTCTACACTGAATGCCAATCACTCTGAAGCACCTTGAGACATTTGCACGTGGCGAGTTGCTATTATCAACTGCAAGTTGAAAGTAAAAATAACAAGTGATAGAAATCACGGCATTCAAAAGATAATATTCCCTGCCATTGTGGGGGTGGGGAGGGGTGGGGTGGGGTGGTGGGGGGGAACAACTTCAAGATATGACGCATGTAAAAAAAAAAACAGATTACCATTAAAGTGGCGGATTTGTTTGGATGCTTGTCAATGAGGCTGTCAAAAGATGAAAGTCCCGTTGGCTACATTTCAGAGATCAGATTATCTTCCATCTTAAAAGACTGTTATGGTTGGAATGCTGTGATTTACTCCGCTGTTCCTATTCTGGGATCTTTAAAGAATTCCGTCCAAGAAATTGTTGACCCAATTAGAAAACAAAGTCTCAAGACGGGTGGAGTCTGTAAACATCGAAACGCACGATATGTTCACATTTTTCTTTTTAAAGACTTTTTTTTAAAGGGCGACCTTGTCCCCATAAAATTTATATTGATGTCGCACCTTTCATGTTGAGGATGTCCCAAGGTGCTTAACAGTCCTGATTTGGCACCCAAGCTGGAGATAGACGAGGATGGGGAAGGGTGAGGGGAGGTGAAAGATAATTGAAGCGGTGGAGGTAGGTCAGGTAGGTGTTGACAGATTCTTGGAGGAGTTGGTATGAGAGGAGGGGGGTGGTCAGAGAGACTCCGGGATGGAGTTCCAGAGAATTTTATTTGTTTGGTTCCTAAACACAGAGCTTTAAATAGCAGATGGAAGTAAAATGGGTTGAACCATCACTAATAAAAGTTACTGAACTATATATCTCAAAAGAGAGAACATTTCTTTAATTGTTATTTAAGAAGCAACACTAACCCTGATGATAGCTGAGAAATCATATCCCCTCTGTAACAAATTCAATTCATTTAGTATACAATAGACTGAATAGTATTTGAGTCCAGTTCCTTTCAAATATATCTGCACAGTCCTAGCTGCTCCTGAAGGCAACCTTCGGATGAAACGTTAAACTGAGGTCCTGTCTATCTTTACTGGTGGACAGGTGGACTATTTGAAAAGAGAAGGAATAAAATTTGTTGCTCACTCTATGGCTCTGTTCGTGGGATATTGCTGTGCGTAATTTCACCAATGACATATACAATAAATTCACTTTACAGTATATCCTGTAAAGTACTTTGAGATTTCTCAACAACGTAATAAGGTGATATATGACATGATATTATGACTATTATTTGGCATTTATTTTGCTTCCGTGACATTTTGGGCCCAGGTGTCCATACTAGGATATGTCTGTGTTTCATTATTGATGTCCTGATGCTTTTCAAAGAATGTCAAGGTTTTGGAGTGGGGGTCAATCCGACTATAATGTGTATTTGAGGGGTTTGTATTATTTTGGTTTACATCCGCTCTGAGGAATAAGTAAATTAATTAATTAAGTAAATAAATACATTGCCAAAATGGGATTTTTGTTTCAGACCTTAAATTCTTGCTTTAATGTTACTCACCGCTGCCATTAATCCGCGTACTTTACTGCTGTTGAGTAAATCTCAAAGGCCCTGTTTTTACAGGTGAAAACTGTTAAGCTAAAGTCCAGAAATACTGAAAGGCGGAGGGCTTCTAAGCATAAAGGCAAAACATCTGTTTAAGAAAACATTCCATTAAAAACTGTGCATCTACTTAAATCTAGGTCTTCAAAGTTCCTTCTGACTTTATATAAAGCAGATGGATGAAATTAATATAAGATGATAATAAAAAAGGTTTATGATTAAGCGATATACTGTACATTAATGCATACATAGCACACGTGAAATCCATGTGGGTACAGTAATGCTACTCCATAAATACTGTGCTTCAATCCAATTTTAAAAAAATATCCTGGAATCTAAAAATCACTGAATGAGTAAAGGATATAAAGAATCCATCTGAAATACTGTAATATGCTTTTCAGGACTAATGTCAAAGATGGTCACTTACAATGAGCCTGGATTCCTTACCTTACCCAAGGTTATTAGGATCCCTTTGGCCTGATAATTGTGGGACACCGCTGTGTTCAATTGGCTGTCGCGTTTCACCCATAAAATATACAATAATTTCACTTCACAGTATATTTTGTGAGGCGCTTTGAGACGTTGAGAAGATGTGAAAAGCGCTATATCAAATGCAAGGATTATTATTATTAGTACCAGTAGTAGTGTTAACATGAAGAATATCAGGAGTCCGAATCCACCACTGTTAAGTGCTCTGAGATGCCACCCTGCGTGGAGGGCTCTATAGTAAATGCAAGTTGTTGTTGTTGGATATCCTCCTTCACTACAAAAGTATAAGTGGCCAAACATTTACAGTGTTTTGCAAAAAGACTGGAGAGCAAATCGTGTTTAACAAAACTTTCAACCAAAAAACCTCAAGAATATGGCCTTGATGCCTTGCACTTCATAAGAGATTCAGGGGTTGATCTCATAAATAAAATGACTCTAGAAATTTACAGCACAGAAGAAAGCCATTAAGTCAATCATGTCCGTGTTGCCTATTTTAAAGAGCGATCCTTTCAATTTCATTTACCTCTCTCATACCTTTCCTCATACCCTGTAGCTCAGTCATTTTTTGACATGTATCCAGTTCCCTTTGGAACATTAATATGGAAACCACAACTTTCTAATTGAGCCGCTTAAGACTTGTTGTCAATTCTGCCTTGGAGTGCAGGGAATGAAATAATAATAGTCCGTACATTTGATATAGCACCTTGTCACATCATCAAAACATCTCAAAGTGCTCCACAGGATAGACATGATAAGCGCTGTATCAAATGGTAGGATTATGAAAAGTGAGAAGTGCAGGTAGTAACTGACAGACTTATCTCGGACCAAACAGCCTTTAGGCAGTGGAGAGTGCAGGTTCTCACAAGCTTGCTGTTCTGCAAGTCACCAACAGGAATTTCTCCTCATTTGTGACTGGTGTTGAGTCATTTTTTTTAATTTTTTTTTAGAATTTTACGGCACAAAAGGAGGCCATTCGGCCCATCTAGTTTGTGCCGGCTCTTTGAAAAGAGCGATTCAATCCCACTGCCCTGCCCGCTCCCCATAGCCTAATAGACCTGTTCTCCCTAAATAAAGATCTAATTCCCTTTTAAAAGTTGTTATCGAATCAGCCTCCACCACCTTTTCAGGCAATGCATTCCAGATTCGAACAACTCGCTGAGCGAAAAAATTTCTCCTCAGCTCCCCTCTACTTCGCCTTGAAACTATTTTAAATCTGTGACCACAAGTCACAGATTCACCCACGAGTGGAAATAGTTTTTCTCTATTTGCCCTGTCGAAACCCCTCATGATCTTATAAACCTCTATTAGGTCTCCCCTCAATCTTCTCTGCTCCAGAGAGAATAACCCTAGCCTATCTAGCCTCTCCTCATAGCTGAAGTCCCTCAATCCTGGCACCATCCTAGTAAATCTTCGTTGTACCCTTTCCAATGCCTTCACATCCTTTCTGTAGTGTGGTGACCAGAATTGAACACAGTATTCCAGCTGATGCCTCACCAAAGTCTTATAGAGGTTAGTCAGCACTTCCTGACTTTTGTACTCTATACCCCTATTTATAAAGCCTAGTATCCCATATGCCTTCTTAACAGCCTTGTCTACCTGTCCTGCCACCTTCAACGAGTCACTGACACAAATCCCCAGGTCTCCCTGTTCCTTCACACCATTTAAAATTGTACTATCTAGCCTATATTGCCTCCCTTCATTTCTTCTCCCAAAATGCATCACCTCACACTTCTCTGCATTAAACTTCATCTGCCATGTGTCTGCCCACTTTACCAATTTGTCTATATCCTCTTGCAGATGGCTACTATCCTCCTCACTATTTACTATTCTCCCTAACTTAGATTGGTCAATCATTGATGCTAATTATGGTTGTGTGAGAGGCAGAAGAAACCACACAGTTTGTAAATAAATGTAATGGAACATAAGGAGAAGCATCATAGAGCACCAAGATGATGGGATACTGTATGATTTGTAAATTAAAATGAACCTGATTTCTCTGAGAGGAGAAGGAATGTACAGTAGTGTGCAATAGGGAAAATCTACACAGGCCAAAACAATGTCTCAAACACTACTCTAACATTGAAATTAGCACACACCCAATTGCTTGGAAGGGACTTATATCTCATTGCGCTATTTCCCAACATCTCTGCGCTGTTCGCACATGTCTATATTGTCATGTAAAATTAACGAATCCAAGAATTTTGGGAGCACGATGTCCTGGTTGAGTACAAATGATTAAGACAGTCCTGATGAGTCACAGTTGTGTGACGTCGATTAACAATGGAGAGAAGTAGAATCAATAGAAATTGACAGCACAGTAGGAGTCTATTAGGCTCATCAAAAATGAACCGGTTCTCAGAACAGGGTGTACATTCAATCGCACTGGTCTGCCTCATACCTCTATCCTTCATTATAGTCAATTCACTTTACAGTATACTCTGCGAAGCACTTAAGTGTTAGTGACAAGTTAATATGTCTTGAAGACATGACAATAATAATAAATAATAATTGACCATATACTTGTAGGTGAAATGCAGCTGCCAATTGCACACAGCAATGTCCCACAAACAGTCTTGGATTGAAAATGACCAATTTATTATAGATTTTATTTTTGAGCGATTATTATTAGGCATGTGGAGCTGCTCTAACCACTGAGCTGCAGGTCTCCACGATAGAGTGCGATATCAATGCAAGGATTATTATTGTACCTGTTTACTTCTTTCTTGAAATGCACAATGGAATCTGTCTCTGCCATCTTACTTGGCAAACCATTCTATATCTACAGTAAATATATATCATCATTCCAAGGGAAAAGAAGGATTGTTAATCAGTTTTTTAGAGTGATGCGTTAGACATATGTATAAATTCATAAATAAATGCAGCTGGGATGTGCTGACTTAAGTATTAGTCAGGGATGAGTTACTGTGAGTTTACTGTATTGTATATCAAGAGATTCAGTAGCAGAAAATATTCTCAGCAAAAAGTATTTTCATTTAATCTCTTAAGTGAACCTTTCTACTGAGTTTTACTTTGGTAACATTTCTTTCAGATTGGTAGGACGTCTCAGAGTTTTGTAGGATTTACTGTGAAGGAGGAGTCAATTTTGCGTATTGCATACTTTCCCACAAAATTCAAATGAATGACCAATGTTGTCTGACCGAAAGACTGCGGGTTCCCCCTTCTCTTTTTGCCATTGAATCTTTAACACGCACCTGAATAGGCAGAGGGGGACTTCAGTTTAACAACAACAACAACAATTTGTGTTGATATAGCGCCCTCCACGCTGCCACTTTGAGCTCATAGTCTTGATTGGCATTCCAATGCAGTGCTGGGGATACGTTGCATTGTCAGAGATGCCCACCCCCCACCCTCCCCCCCACCCATCTGGATGTGACTTCAGATGAGACTTAAGCACCATGGGAAGCTACACAACATGGAGGGTGCTATATAAATGCAAGTTGTTGTTGTTAGGTTGAGGTCCAGTCTTCCTATTCAGGTGGATGTTAAAAATCCAATGACATGAAGGGAAGGGGATTTCTCCAGGTGTACTGGGCAAAATATCATGGGTCAAATAAAAACAGAGGATGCTGGGAACGCTCGTCAGGTCAGGCAGCATCTATCGAGAGAGCAAAGTGACTAAACATTTCAGCTTGATGGGCTTACATCAGAACTGGCCAGGTTTTGATCACAGATCGCTGAAACGTTAACTCACTTTCCTCTTTCCATAGATCTGCTGGGTGTTTGCAGAGACTTCTGTTTATACTTCAGACTTCCAGCACCTGCAGTGTATTTGCCTTCTGTTTATATCACAGATAACCCTGGCCATTCGCTTCATGTGTTGTTTCTGGTACATTCCTGCGTATGAATTGGATATTACGTTATGCAAGAGGATGGGTTAATCTAGCATTTTTGTAGCTTTTCCAAACAGCTTGTCAATTTCAAGTAATTTGAGATGCCTGGAGCATTTGAAATGGCTCCTTCTGAGATGACTGCAACGTCGAGAGAGTGTGGCGGTGGGGTGGACTCTGTGTTGTAACATCTTCGTGGTCAGGGAGAGATCGCTTACCGCTCGGACCAGGCGTCGAAATGCGATTCGCGTTCCAATCCTCACACTGATTGTGAGGCGTCTTTCAGTTTTTTCCGAGCTGGCAAATGCATTCTTTAAGAGAAACAAATAAACACTCTTTTGGACAGGATACAAAACGAGACGCCACTCTTCTCAGCTAATCCAGGTGAGTTTGACTTCAGTGTTCGATGCCAAAGTCAACAGCTTTTGATCCTCTTCGCCTTTTAAGTACCGAAGCACAGCCGCCCAAAGCCTCCCAACACAGCAGTTAGCTCGGGTATTTCTCCCCTGTGGAAAAGGGTTTCCGTATTCAACTAATCCCCCTGTAAAAGTTGAGCGCTCTTGCTTTCAACAAAGGGAAGGAAATATTAATATGAGTTTAATCAGGATAATCTACGACTTTGTCTGACAGTCGGGGGAAAATGTCAACAATCCCAGATGTGAGCTGCTTAACATGTGCTGATCTGTTTTCTCTTCTCTGCTTAGCTGTGACCTCCACATGGCCTTCCTGTCACAGTTGCACTGTGTACTCAAAATGCTGAAATGTTGCCATCTGATGGAAGTACAGTATCTGTAGACCTTCAGTAAAAGTAAAACTTAAACCCGAAAGGCTGCCGGATGCTGAATCCATTTAAGACTGTGGTGGACAGATTTTTGTTAGATCAGGGTATCAAGGGATAAGGGGCAAAGGCAGGTAATTGGTGTTGAGGTACAGTTCAGCCATGATCTAACGGAATGGAGGAACAGGCTCGAGGACTTGATTGGCCCAGTCCTGTTTGTATGTTCCAACTGTACGATGAGGTGGTTTGCTTTTAGTGTATTTTGCCAATGGGGGTCCGTCCTTTATGGATTCATATACTAGTAAGTTGCACCCGTACACCACCTTTCGCATAATAAAAATGTCCCAAAGTACGTTGCCTAACATCTAGGTTGCTGTTGCAGAACTCCATCCCTCTATCCCCTGTCTTATAATCTATATCTTCGACCTTATCTAAGGACACCTCTTGCTCCCCCTTCTCCCTCGCTCTGCTTCCCATCCAATCCTCGTGAAGTTTGTCATGACATTAACCCACACGCAAGTTACTGTTGTTGTTTCTCCAACGGTGTTTTGTGTCTGTACCTCTGTAGACGTCTGCCTTGGGATGTTCTCCCGACTTGAAAGGCACTCTACACATGTTATTTTGTTGTTGTAGACATGCATGTGTGCATTGTGTTTTGCGTGTGTGTCGCTCAATACTGTTTTACTTTCCTGCATTGGATCTCTTTCCATCTCTGTTGCCAATTCAGTTCTGATTCATTGAGATTGTGATCCTAGATAGCTGAAGCAGTCATACGTTTCTGAATTGATAATAAACACGATATTCAAATAGACGAGGGTTCCATTAAAGTGTTGGCCCCTAATTGAACAATTCCAACATATGTTGGCAGGACAAGAATGTCCACAAGGCAAATAACATTCCAAAAGATATAGACCAATTAATGTAAATGGCTGATGGAATTGTATGTGTATGAATGCAAAGGCAGTGAATATTAAAGCAAAAATTGTTAACACAATGAAGGGGACAGTTCCATAGAGAAGGTGATGGCAAATAAATTGGCTGTCAATATTAACCATTTTACTGAAAGCTTCAAAAGAATGTGAGGTAGCTTGGCGAAGTCTGATCACAGATACATTTGTGTTTCTTGAGGACATTTTAGAGGTAGTCAAATACACTGATCTTGCCTCCTCTGCACCAATAATAATAATTAATAATAATCCTTACATATTGTCCTGCATAATGACGTTCCCATCCAGCGGATGTCCTAAAGTGCTTCAGGGGTTATTGTAAAGTGGTGACTCTGTGTGTTTTGTGGGTGAATGTGGCAGCAGCCATTTTGCATCCAGCAATGTCCCATTAATACCCAGTAACCAATTTTATTTAAATAATAATCCAAGTGTTTCATACAACCGCTGTCACGTCGGGAAGACATCCAAAAGTACTTCACGGGATTTACCGTAAAGTGAATTGATGTGTATTTGCAGGCAATCGAGGCAGCCTGGTTGTGCACAGCAATGCATGCCCCACAAACAGCCATGGAGTGGAGTGAGCTGTGTTATCGGAGGGATTGTTGACCAGAATTAGTGGAGTCCACCGACATAGTCATTCCCTGTAAACCCAGTCGCCATCCACTTTTAAAAACAGGTGGACTGAACGTGAAAGGACTGGATTTTGCTTCAGATCTTACATGCTGAATTGATCAATTCTTTAAATGGCCTTTGAGATTACCCATGTTTGCAATTAGTGGCCGATTTCTCCTTGCAATGAAACAACTGGTTTAACGACAGGTGGAGCAATATCGATGCAGTAAATTACTCCTTGCATTGCTCGCACTAACTATCGTGTTTTAGGGCCTGGAATTAAAACAGCCTTTTGTGTTTTTTTTTTGTTGCTTGTTTGTTTGAATATTTACTTACAGCCCCAGACTTCTTTGCATTTTTACAACTGTCACCCAAAACCAGCTTTCTAATTTCCAAAAGAAAATAAATGTACAAAAAGTGATATTACATTCAGGATGATTTATTGAACTCCGGTCAACAAGGTAATTGTCCAGCGGCCAGACTGTAGTTAATTGGAAACAGTCGTGAAAATGTTCAAAAACCATCCGTTTTATTGCTCCGCATCATCTTAAATCCTCGCCAGCTGTGGTCAAAAAAGTGCTTCACTATCCAGTCTGATCGATTTCTCAGCTGTTTGCCTTGTGTCCTTTCTTTTTAACTGAAGTTAACTTCCGTAAACTTTCTCTCAGATATTGTGAAGTAAAAATTGGACACCCACCAAACTCCACTTGGCTCCATCGAGGGGTTAATGATATTTTTGGATGAAGCTGTTGAGCTCTGCTGAGTGTCAAACTGATCCCCTTCTTAGTTTGCGAGGAGGAAGTGGTTTGAGTTCAACTTGTGAACCCTTTCAACGCTGTGTTTCCTTCAGTTTTTCTTGGAAGGAAAGATCAGTCAGCTCACGAGCTCACTGCAAGATCTTACTGCCTGGAGGGAACAAGCCAGATGTGTAATCAGTCTTAGTTTTCGCACATCAGGTTGCTCTACAGTGTAAAGGAATTAGAAATGATTATGGAATTGCCTCATTAATAAGGATCTGATTTTTTTTTCTCCTGGAGAGTTTTCTCTCCATTCAGTCTCTTGCATTTTTATAATCACTCTCGATAATACAACAATAACAACAATAATATTAATTTGTACAGCGCCTTTCACATCGGGAGGATGTTCCAAGGCCCTGGACAAGTCAATGTTCCAAACCCGAGCTGAGGTCGGGATCAGGGAAGATGGAGGCAAAGGAGGGGATTTGGGGTGACCAAAGGGAGCATCGAAGAGGAGGGTCTTGAGACAGGACTTGAAGGAGGCTAGGGTTAGAATCATTCCAATTCCAGAGGTTAGGGGCAGAGTGACTAAACGCTTGCCCGCCGATGGTGAAGAGAGTGGGTTGGAGCACATGCAAAAATCCAGAGCAGGTGGGTGGGGGGGAGGGGGGGCAGGTTGGTAGGGAGTTAGGAGGTTACAGAGATAGGGTGGGGCGAGGCCATGGAGGGCTTTGAAGGTGAGAACCAGGATCTTGAATCTTGGCTACTGTATTTCCGGAGTTGAACATGTGTGAGCTGTATATATAAATATATATTATATACATCACATACATATACAAACAGAGGGAAAATATATCACAATTAAATTAATTTCCTGCACGGACATTTTAATTGCACTATATCCAAGATGTAATACAGTAGTGCCTTTCATGTATGGAGAATGTCCCGATATCAGGGCGGCCATTTGAGACCATTGAATCATGAAGTATGCAGACTGATTGCTGAAGCAGAGAGAGAGGGAGAGAGAGAGAGTCAGGATATTGTATTACTCAATCCGCGCATTATTACGGTAAATATTCACCATCAACCTCTTGTCTTTTGGTTGGTCCCTGAACTACAGTAGAGTTTCTCATTTTCTGCCACCCAGGCCGAGAATGCACTTGACAAAGAAAACACTGTGACCCTGAAAATGTTTTCTATCACATAAATGAAACCAATGCTTTTTAAAGGCTTATTATTAATAATGTGTTATTATGCTGATGGAGGGTAAAGGGTTTTGTGACTGGAGGCACTGTTTTTTTTTCCATGGTGTCTGTGATGTCTTCTCGCCCTCCTTGTGAATAGAATAATAAATGTTACATGACGTTTGTGTTTTTGTTGGACAGTTGTGTGTCTGACACATGCGGAAACTCATCACCATGCTTAAGAGCATCCAAACCGAGCGGAGATTTCTACGCGTCCCACCTCCGCGTGGAAATCCCAGAGATAGATTGCTGGAATGGAATGCGCACTCTCTCAGGAGGGAGGGATACATCAGGAGGGATACATCCTGCTCAGCTATGCTAAAACAGCATAGCTTAACATTGAGATCACTTCAGGCAATTTTTGCCACTGCTTGTCCAGCTAGGACCACCCTATCGACAACAACAAATTGGATTTATATAGCGCCCTCCACGCCAGACGGCATGATAATGGCTGAAGGCACAGCCGCCGACAATGGAATGGAGGATTTGGGGGACAAGGAGGAGGACAGATCCAGCAGAGTGAAGGCAACGGGTACTGTTGTGAGGTGAAAGGAGGTCGGAGAGGTAGAGAGATGCAGAGGAGTGGAGTGATTTGAAAACAAGAGTGAGGATCTTGAAATCGATCCGCTCTGAGTCAGGCAGCCAGTGAAGTCTGGCAAGGACTGGGGTAATCAGGGAGCGAAGTTTGGTTCAGGTGAGAATGCGGGCGACGTAATTTTGAATAACCTTGAATAGTCCAGCCGTGTGGTGACAAAGGCAAGGTCCAGGGTTTCACTAGCTCTTGGCTTTTAACTGCCAGTTAAGGCCTTGCCGTGCAGGGTTACACGGTCGTCAGTCAGCCCAAATAGTCCATGCAGGTGTTTATTTTATCCTATGATGATCTGTTCGCTATTCTCTCGTGCCCGTCAAGTTTTCTTTTAAATACAATGATGCTTTTTGCTTCAACCACAGCTTCCAGCAACAATTTCCACATTCTCTGCTTGAACGACAGAGGTTTGATTTTTGCTGTTAATTTCTGCGATTCAATTCTAACGGGCTCAATTCCGCTAAGCGAAATCAGCTAAGTGGGTGTGAATTGGGAGGAATTGGAATTAACAACAATGACAACTAAATTACATTTGTGTAGTGCCTTTCACGTCAAATGTACAGATAGACCAAAAAGTGAGCTTAGCGACACACTATAATTTATCATACCAGATTTATAAAACAAAAAAAATGACATTTATAGTGCGCCTTTCACGTCGGGAGGACGTCCCAAGGCTTATACACACGTAACATGGAAATTCTGTTTCATATCATGCTAAATATAAGCAGGATTGATTTGACTGTCAAAGAATAACAACTCTATTCTACTGAGAAATTCTTACCTGATTATAAAGACAACCTGGTTAGAAATTCCACCTATATTCTATTAATGGAGCATCCAAAATTTGTTGAATTCTGAAATTGTCTTCAACTTTGAAGCCAGTCTTTCCACTGCTTTCATTTAAGAAACTACAGAAAACCAGCCTGAAAATTCAAACTGAATTCAACAATATTTGCAATTTCTGCACACAGTGTTATTGAAGAGCTAGTAAAGTCAATCTGGACCCAGGTGGAATTTTACCCCCGTATGCTTTACTAGTTACTTCCATAGTTTTCTTTAGAAAAGCAAATAAATATATAAAATCCTTTCATTTGATATATTACCTTTCACATCAGGGAGAGGTCTCAAGTGCTTCAAAGGATTTACTGTAAAGTGTGGCGACAGTGTGTTTTGTAGGCAAACATGGCAGCCAATTAGCACAGAGCTATGTCGCACAGACAGCTACGTAATGAACGATCAATTTTATTTGGTTGGTTGAATAAGTTAAAATAATATAGATGCTTTTCAGAGAATCAATTGTTCAAAACTGTTCGCCACTAATCCCATCAGTGCACTTCCTATCGTTAGTAAACCACTTGCAGACAGACTATTTCAAGCTCCTTCCAAGCTGTTGAACAGCTTGAGACATGAATTGCAACTTGATATTTCTTCACTCAGGTTTAGACACAAACTAGACTCGGCAATCTGGCATCCGACAAGAACCAAAATGAATACTATTTAATTTACAGCAAATATGTTTATGAAACATCATTTGTGTGAAGCTAATTTCAACATAAACACCCATGGCAAGATGTTTTAAGTACAAAGAGTCAAATAATTAATAAATAAACATAAGAGATTTGGAACCTACTCAAAGACATAAATGAAATTCAAAACTGAGGGAGTCTTTAGCAAGGAACTCACAGGAAGCAATTGGAACGGTAAGTTTTAAGTCAGTTGTGGGTTCAATACACAGTAGGTAACACAAAGTTATTAATACAGTAAACCTCATAAGTTGTGTCAGTTGGGGCCACACATTTAGTATGACTTATGCAAAGTTTGAGTTCTGCCAAACTTGCATAGAATACAAACTTAGGTGGTTGTACAATTTATACAGATCAGAATTGTACAAGCTTTTCTCAATGGGTTCACAATGGGTCAGTTTAATTGTACGTTTGATGTTTAGAACATAGGTAAAAGCTATTGGCCCACTAACCAGCAGCAGTAATAATCTATGAATAGGCAGTTCAGTGCTGGGGGCTTGGGGCATTGAGCATTGTCGGGCCTCCAGCGCCTTGACTAGCCCTCCCGATGTGAAAGGTGGTGTAGAAAAGTTATTTTGTTGTTGTTGTTTGTCGTGGGGTGGGATGGCCTGTACCTGACACCTACCTGGACATTTTTCATCGAACGAATATCAAACGTAATGCAATAATAAATGCATTAGGAAAACTAAAATTGGGATTAACACTCTCGCCACTCCCTACTTTCAAAAGGTCTAAGGACTCTCTTTCCCATCGTGTCTTTCACCATCTCTGTCTCTCTCCCATCTTGCACAGTGCCAAAAGCATCTGTCAATGGATCGAGACTTCTTCTGCATAGAAACCCGCTCATAAATGCAACTTGTTAATGTAAGCCCATAAATCATTTACGTTTTAAGCCTTTTGTGTATTAGATCTATAAATGTAGGATAGGAAGTTTAATTAAACGAGTAAAGGCGCTCGTTTCTGATCCAACACGTAGGCCTGGAAACAATTCCTACACACTGACAGATAGAGAAGAGTTAGAGTTTCCCCTGGTGACCAGGTCAACAAACCCCCCAGGTAAAATTGCTCTTTCACTTTGTGGCAGTGTGCAAATTGGCTGCCTCATTCAACTACAAAATACACAGTCACTACGCATTACAGTCAAATCCTATGAACCAAATCAGCAGCATTGTAAAGGCCTCTAACAAATACCACAGGGACTCAAACAATTGTCATTTTTGTCATTGTAAATTATAACCAGTCCTTGCATGTGATACAGTACCTTGTCACTGTGTTGTCAAGACATCTCAAAATGCTTCACAGGATTTACTGTAAAGTACTGTGTAGGGAATTTTGTAAGCAAACGTGACTGCCAATACGCACATAGCAATACTCCAGTAAATGATCAAGCAAATGATCAGTTTTTTCTGGGGGATTGTTGCCAAGGATACCAACAGAAACTTCCCTTCTCTTTTTGAGTACTGTCACAGGGTCTTTAACGTCCATCTGAACAGGTATACTGGACATCAGTTTTAACATCTCATCCGAAAGATGGCAACCTCCAAAACTCAGCACTACCAAACCCCCTGAACGCCCCCCGCCCCCTGCATTGCCCTGGATTATCAGCCTAGACTGTGATCTCAAAGCCCCACTATCGCTATTGTAGGCGCTATGTAAAATGCAAGGATTAGCATTTTGCCTGTGCCCCAGCACAAGTGAAACCTATCATAAGTGAAACGTGAAGCAAGCTCATTTAGTGCATCACTGCTAGAGCATTATGCAAAGGATGTGTTTTCAAAGAGCTTGATCCCTTTTCCTGCCATTAAATACAAAAAATTAAACTCAAGATAGCTCCATTACAAATTCCTGAAATGAATTTCCTCTCATCATCTTTTATTACATTTTATTGCATTTTCATGTTAGCGGCCCGTTTCCTGGCGAATCAGCTAATACAATAAATAAGCTTCGGAAAGAGCAGGGAATAAAAACTATTAGTTACATTTCTGTTTGGAAAATTAATCTGGTTTTTAAGGATCATTCTAATCTGATTAAGGGCAATGCCAGCGTATTGTCAAGCCTGAAAGATTAATTTAACTGTGAGGCTCAATCAAGTACAGACTCCAGCGCTTTCTTAGTCAATTAAATGACTTAAATCTGGTTCTTCATTCTATTTCGTTTTTTCTCAATTTTACGAGGTGATGCAGTTTTAGCTGGTTAAACTCCAGGGTACCTCAACATACACTCGGGGATTACCTACCCTTAGCTGTTGCCAATACTCTTTGAAATTAGCTAAACTGTGTGTACGCTTTCAATGAGAGAATACGCATTTCATTTCAGACGCAGGAAAATTTCCAAGTTTAGGTAGGGATATGTACGTGGGACACTCAGTCTGGTTTGGATACTCACATAGCATGAAAATGGGGTTTACGTATGTGTCAGACAAAATAATTTAGCAAAGTCTAAGATTTTTCTCAAAAAAACGACCAGTCACTGTCCTTCATGCCTCGCTGGTCTATGAAGTTTGTCGTCTGGTGAGCCGAGAGGGATGCGGAGGGATGAATGTACGTCGAGGGATGATGTTTGATGGAACAAAATGAATTCAGCTTCAACTCTTCCCTCGGCGTATTGACATATGGAACAAATCAAGAGAGTTACATTAGTTCCCATTAGTCAAAACGGGCCTGTTTAAATAATTAGTAACATGTCCCATTCAATTTGATGCTCTAGTGTGATGCTTTTTATGACTTGCCCACAGTCAAGAACTTTTCCCTGGTTTCAAGGGCAGACTGTTTATATGGGGTTTGTTGGTCAGGAAGATCAATTTGGCAAGCATTTCGCTTTGTACTGTTTACATTAGTGGCAGTTTTTTTTCCAAAAAAAAGGTTTGCCTAATTGGATGCACATTTTAGTGGGGCTGAGGGGCTCGATGGAGCTCGCTCGCTCACAAAACCAGGCATTTCACCTAGGTAAATACAAACCAGAGAGGCTGGAGAAGTCTGTAACCGGGGGGATTAAAGTGAAGTTTGATCAAGGAAATATGACATCAGTGTGTGTTTCTGGTTTGCCTCATGCATATTGTAATTGTCAGTTTTTGACGTCTTCTCGTTTCTCCCCCGAACGTGTTTTGTGTTTGATGGAACTGTGCAGTCTGCGCTACCAACTGGGAATTCAGATTCACAGGATCGAGGCAGTCAAATTTGCAGCAAGCTAAAAGTAGCAGCGCAGGTGGACAACACCTTAACAATAAAAAAAACAATCTCTGTGGTGCCATGAGAATCCCAGGATACTTGAATGCATACAGAGAGCAAATGGAGTACTGTACTTAGCTTTATATCTAGAGAAACAAAGTATGAATATAGGGAAGCATTGTTATATTTATCTAAAACGTTTGGAGTGCTGAACACAGCTCCTGTGACCATATCACAGAAAAGATATTGGAGAGGTCAATGGGTAGGATTTGAGAGGAGTTTTGAAAATAGAGTGAGAGGGAGGGTGGGTGCAAGATGGAGATGAACTAATAATTAATAATAATCACAGTTAATAATAAATATGAATCATAATATTATCATTAGGGATTTGGGGAGAGAATTGCAGAGTGAAGGTAACTGAAGGCTTACCCACCGATGGTGGAGTGGAGCGGGGGAGGGAGGGTAGAGCAGACTTGACCTGGCAGAGCAGAGGAAGTGGGTGGGGAGGGGGATCGGAGGAGATCACACAGCTCAGGTAGGGCCAGGGTGTGGAGGCATTTTTACAGTTAGAACGTTGGATATTGAACTCAATCTACTGGAGCATGGGGAGTGAGGGAAGCCTGGCAAGCTGCCTGTTTTAGGGTGTGTGTTCTGAGTACAGTATGCAATCTATTGAGACAAATTCTCTTACAATGAATGATGCCCCAGTTCATCTTGTCATCTCCACAGTTGTAATAAGTCCATATTGGTTTTAAAGATGTGAAGAACACCTTATCGATCAGCCTCATATACTGTGTTCAGCAAATGACACTGGATATGGGATT
Organism: Hydrolagus colliei; assembly: GCA_035084275.1. Classification (NCBI taxonomy): domain Eukaryota; kingdom Metazoa; phylum Chordata; class Chondrichthyes; order Chimaeriformes; family Chimaeridae; genus Hydrolagus; species Hydrolagus colliei. The sequence goes on from CM068762.1 coordinate 6,932,438, forward strand.
ATGATGGCGCTAGACTTTCAACGCAAAAACTCATCTGATTTAAGCACATTTTCCCCATCACAGGATTCAAAATTCTAAAAGTTGAGTGTTGGGACTTGAGACACAAAGCTCAACTACCAGAATTATTGAATCTTGTGCTGGGAAACTGCCCTGTGATAATTTGAAATAACAATTTTGTCAAAAGCAGATCAGTGAACATAATAATAATACTTGCATATTTATATAGCGCTTTTCACATCTTAGCGATGTCTCAAACCACTTCACAACCACTACAGGACAACCTGCAATAGTCCACACCTGCCACCAGTTAAAAGATATGAATGCACAAAAAGCTACAAGCATGAGAAAAAATACATATAACTGTTCATTATTTAAAGTTTTATTCAAACCATATTGAAATTGTTACAACCCTTCACCGAATGGCTCTTTTCCTAGTTCTGTGCAATGTTGCATTGACATATTATGCTTAACAATAAAGCATACCATTCTCTGCAAAGTTGTTTTCCTGCTACTTGGTATTCTTAGAAATAACAGGCTGCAGAATATTGCCTTGAATGTGATTTTGCACTGAATAGAGTTCTTAATATTCAATGGAGGAAATGCACACTTATATTAAAATGTGCAGTTATCTTGGTCATGCACTAAAAGGGTATTCAATTAAATGTATAATGCTGTATAAACTGAGACTCTCATTCATCACCCGTCAGCTAATGAACCAGGCGAAGAGGGCAAGGCTTGTGTTTGGGTTCTGCATCTTGACAAATGAATGATCTATAATGCAAAATCCGTAGATTTGATTTGGCTCTTTTCACATCAGTGGGACTCAAAAAACTTCACAACATTTACTGTAGTGTATATTTGTAGGCAGATGCAGAAGCTAATTTGCGCACAATAATGTCCACAAACAGCCATCAAGTGAGGGCTCATTTTATTTGGGGGATTGTTGGCCAGGACCTGGGAGAAACTCCCTTGTCTTTTCCCAGTGGTGTTATGGGATTTTTAATGTCCAACTGAACAGACAGACTGGAGCTTGCTTTAACTTCTCATCCGAAGAACACCGCCTCTGACATTGCAGCACATAGAAACAGATATTGCAATTGCAAAGAAACTTGGTTTGCTATCAAGTGATGTAAAACAACAACAAAATTACATTGGTACAGCACCTTTCAAGTCGGAAGGATGTCCCAAGGCAACCAGCTATTACTGATGGCATTCACATTGATTCAATTCCAAAAGCCAGTGGGACTCAAATTTAAACCAATGTCGCTGAAAGGCATTATACAAATGTAATTTTGTTGTTGCTGTTAAACAGAAGATGAACTAAACTTCACAACAACAACAAAATTACATTTGTATGGCACCTTTCAGGTCAGGAGTAAGTCCCAAGGCTCCTTCTTAACATTGGTTTGACATAAAAACTACCTGAAATGGAAATAAATTGTGAAGCATAAATGGGGCATTAATACTCCCCCAGGGCAAGTTTCTGAGAGGAAACAAAACGAGTAATGAGGAAAGATGGCATTTAACGCTGACTTAATAATATTGTGAAGGAAATTCCCCATGTTAAGAAGTCATTAGATGAAGTAATTTGGAAAGATGTTTAAAGGCACACCATTGAGCATTTATCTGGGTTGATTGAGTAAAGGGATAGAAATTCCACCTGGGACCTATCTATTCACATAGCATTTCAATGAATATAGAATTTGGCAAACTCTTCAATACAGCCTTAATTTTGAAGCTTGTTTTCAGTAAGCAATACTGAATTCAACTATTCGGAACATTCCAGATGTTTAGAAGTCCTACATTAATGGAGTAAATCTTGACCCACAAGCGCGGATGGGTTGAGGGACAGCCAGACTGCAGCAGTTGGTGGAATGGGAGGGTAAACAGTTCAGATAAGTAGGGAGGTGTGAGGGCACGAAGGGATTTGAACATGTGTGAGAGGATCTTGAAATCAATCCGTTCAATAATTAGGAGCCTGAGAAGGACTGGTGTGATGGGGTTACAGACTTTTGTGTATGAGTGTGTGTGTGATTCTCCGGGCACAAAGATTTGAATTAATTGAATTTTGTGTCTGGAGGAGTTGGGGAGACCAGGGAGGAGGGCATTGGTATAGTTGGAAGTGACGAAGGCGTGGACAAGGGTTTCTGTTGTGTTTGTTGTGAGGTATGGTGTTTGAAATCCAAATTGATCTCAAAGGGCAAATTCAGAAAAGAATCTGACCCAGTGAGAATCAAGTCAGGCCTTACTTACAAAGGGCTCAGAAGTTCATCCCTATGGACCATCATAATTGCACTTGGTCTTCTGGAAAATATTAACCTTTCACCTGTTAAATAAACAGCAACCGCATCTGGTTAGTACAAAAATGCTGTGACTAGTGTTTTAATGATTAAAACTCTGTCACTTAATTATTTTCAGTTTTGCTATTACTCTGCCTTTCAGTCTCAACTTTTCCCTATTGACCATAAAGTGGGTAAAACTCCAGGCCCATTCGTTTATGTCCACAGTTCGAGTTTTCCCTTGAAAAGAATATAGTACTAGCATAGAAGTGTCTACCACTCTTAATTCACTGTGTTCACTCACCAACAATAAAAACACTCCCTCAACAGATAAAACTTTATAACCTCATCTACTGGACACCTCCATCCCTCCAAAGGAATTCAATGAAAGTATCCACTGACATCTCTACACCTACATAACTCTCTCTCTTGTGCAATTAAGGACAAATACCACATTAGCTTTTATTAGCCATTCATTGAACATAAGTTAACACATTGAGCTATTTAAAAATATATACAGTGCCTTGGGATGTCCTCCCGACGTGAAAGACGCTATATAAATGTAATTTTGTTGTTGTTGTTATAATATAAGATGCAGATATATCAGTATCACAGCTGTGTATGAAGCAGGGCATGTTTGTGAAAACGTAATCACTTGTATCTCGTGCTTTTTAAATTTGAAAATGTAGCTACTTCTTACAAATGGTTGCTCTCTCAGTAAGACTTCAGCATTTCATTTAAAATCTATTGGAATCTGTTATCTGAGCTAACTACACAGTCAACAACACATTTCCATATTTATATCAACTTGAAATTGCATTCAGTTCATCCAACAAAGATTTATAATAATAATAATCCTTACATTTGATTTAGCGCCTTTCACTTCAACAGTATGACCCAAGCAGTTCACAAAGGACAGACTATAAAGAGCAATGATTGTATGTTTTGGGGGCGAGTATGACAGGCAGCTTGCAGACAACAATGTCCCACAAAAAGGAGTGGAGCGAATTTATAGGGAGAAAGGCTAATTAGAGTGTACCAACGCGCTGTAGAACTAGCAGCTGGGAAAGTAGCAGAAAGAAAACAGCAATTGTATTCTTCACTCTACATTGCAGAATTGTATTCCTCCAACATTAAGGGTTGGTTTGTTTATAATTTATGTAATTCTCAGATTATTTTACTCAGGAAACACGCGATTTTCGGTTGTCCGAATTTCTAGAATAGTTTTGTTTAGCAAAAGGGCATTATTCCACAGATAATGATACAGCGGGCCAGCCATTAGTTTCCCATATTATGGAATCCTGGAGCTCAGCGGTTAGAGCACTCGCCTTGCAAGCGAGATAACTGGGCAGGCAGGGAGAAACCTTGGGCAAGATTCCTTAATCCACATCCCTAATAATACCTCCAAAAAAAATTGGTCATTTCAATCCACAACTGTTTGTGGGACACTGCTGTGTGCAATTGGCTGCTACATTTCACCCACAATTATACAGTCAATTCACTTTACACTATATTCTGCAAAACACTTTGAGACGTCTAGAAGACATGAAAAACGCCATATCAAATGCAAGGATTATTATTATTATAAAATACATCGTAGTATGAATTCAGTATTACATATTATTGTTTCGGAATCCAGTCACTCCTATATGCTATAGCCTTAACTGTAGTTATATAGCAGTTAATGAATGAATTAGAAAGCAATAAACAGTGAAATTATATTTCAGTGAAAGTGAGATTAAAAGTTCTTGGGTGGTAGATTAAACCATCTTTGTGGAGGATAAGGTGATAAGAGACAGCTATTCGTTCTCTAGTAATATTAAAACTAACTGTGCACGGATATTGTACTACACACCAGAATTGAACTTTGATATTGCATCTTATCATATCATCTTATAATACTTCACCAGATGCGGATGTGTGGTTGTGATAGGGAAATCCCTCTACTGTCTATATACAAAATACACAGTCACTGTACTTTACAGTAAGCCCTGTGAAGCGCTTTGAAACATCCTCCTGTGCTTTGTAAAAGAATACTATAATTACTTATCAAAACAGATTAAATTTGTATTGTTTTTCTGTACATCAAAACAGAAGTCATCAAGCACTTTCCAAAGCACAGCTGGAGGTGAACACTGTTATTCTGATTGCATTGATAGTTTAGTCTACACATTGACGCAACTATCAATACAATTGGAAGTTGTGAAAGGCGTTGTATTGAATGAAAGGTATATGGGACTGTGTTACTGAACATGCCATCATAGTATAAAGCTTTCACCCATGACTGTTTGTGGGACTGTGTGCAATTGGCTGCCGAGCTTCACCCACAAAATATACAGTCAATTCACATTCTGCAAAACACTTTGAGATGTCACTTTGAAATGACATGCTAATAATAATAATCCTTGCATTTGATATAGCACTTTTCACATCTTATCGACGTCTCAAAGTGCTTCACAGAATATATTGTAAAGTGAATTGACTGTATATTTGTGGGTGAAACACGGCAGCCAATTGTGCATAGCAGTGTCCCACTCACAGGCGTGGATTGAAATGACCAATTTTTTTTATTATTGTGTTTTTTTTGAACGGATTATTATTAGGCGTGTGGAGTAAGGAAACTTGCCCAAGGTTTCGCCCTGACCTGCCTGGATTCGAACACAGGTCTCACCCTTGTAAGGCGAGTACTATAACCACTGAGCTGCAGGAACTCCAAAGCACTATATCAAATGCAAGGATTATTATTCTGCCAATATGTGGGTATAATTGAGAAGTCCCATTTCTGTTTTGCCATTATCCTTTCTAACAAGGGGTAATGTGCATTCTTGGATTTTCCGCGAATTATATATAATTGAATGATAGACTGTTTCGAGTAGAAGAGCATCGCTGTGCTGAGGCAGTACACAGCTCTGTAATCCTTATTGCAGCATGATTATCAAAGCTTCTGAATTCTGAAGATGAAGCTAATACTGTCTTTACAGCTACATCTGCTTAGATAGCTTCCAAACCCCGTTACCCTAATAAAACATGGAAAGCGCAAATTGAAACAAACACGGTACTGTGTTTCCAGTTAATAAACGTCTTGTTCCTGTAGAAAATGCCCTTGATAGGTTTTGGCTGTTCTTTCCTGTCATATTTTATTCATGAAATTGATTCCAGTTGTGGCCTCGCTGAAAACAAATACATGTGGTAATCAACTGCTTGCTCAGAGATGTTTATCCGCTTCATTGAGTGTTCATTTTCCATAGACTACTTCTGTCAAACAGCCTAAAACCTGTCTGCTCTGCTAGACTGAGTGACTGACTGTAACGTTTTGAAGAGCGCAGTGGAGGAAGTGGTTATGTTTTCAGCAAAGCTGTATCTCGCCGTGGTATCCAGGGTGCATTGTGCAGCCCAATACATAGACTAAACTATCAATGCAATTAGAATAACAGTGTTCACCTTCAGTTGTGTTTTTGGAAAGCGCTTTGTGATGTCTGTTCTAACGTATGGCAATACAATTCAAATTTAATCTGCTTCGATCAGTAATGACAGTGGTTTTCTTTTATGAAGCTCCTTTCACGTCGGATTATCCTGCAGAGATGATAGATGCCATGTAAAGGAAAACTATTATAGTTTTGCAAATGAACATTTGAGAAAATAACACACTTGTGTTGCACAATTCCCTCTTTCTGTACTGTATAATTCTATGATTCTACGGTATTCTGTGAAGCACTTTAAGACACCTCAAAGTCATAAGGTGCTAGATCAACTGTAAGGATTATTATTATTAACAACTATGATGTAGGCCACAGTCCAATACAAGTTTTGTTCCCACTTTTTTCCCGCTAATACTGGCCAATGGTTTAGCAAGTCTCATTGAGAGAACATCTGTCTCCATTTGGAGAACATGCATGCTTTGAGACAGACACCCTATGGTGGAAAGAATGCTGCATAACTTTTACATCCAGTTTTATATCTATAATATATATGTGTGTCTAAAAGACATGACAAGCACTACACCAAATGCAAGGATTAATATTATTATACACATATATAATCTTCTTGTGGCTGTTTTCCTGGGATCAATTCAGGAGGTTAGGGGTAGAAGGAAGCGGGGATGGCTTTATCTAATATAAAGGGAAAATGTGGGAGGCTAATGTGTATATGTTATCTTCCCTGTTCCGCAATGATCTACAGAGCTATCAAAGTTACAGTTGCATTTTGTGTGAATCATAAATGTTCATTGTTCATTGTACGGAATGAGAGGAACCGTTTACTTGCAGGCTGCGCCTAGAGAGGTTTATGCCAATGGGGTCTAAACCACGACAATTTCAAATAGAATTACCTTATGGGTGCATAGGAAAGTGCTTCATGATGTCAGACAGTCTAACTCCTAACTACCGTACGTTTAGCCCCCTGACTCACTGAGTCAGAAGATTGTGGGTTCAAGCCCTACATACGGATTTTCAATTTATTATCAAGGCTGACTCTCTTAATGTAGTTCTGTGAGAGTGCTGCATTGTCAAAGAGTCCGTTCTTTGGATGAGACATTAAACAAGGTCCGATGGACATTAAGGATCCCGTGGCCCTATTCTCTCTGGGTCCTACAGCCAACAATCACCCCAGATAAAATTGGTCAGTTTATTTGAAGTCGCAGTAAATCCTGTGACGCGGAACAGTGAAAGCAAACGCTTCCCAGTAGCCCTGAATCTTTACAGGCAGCGCTCGAACCTTAAACACCGATGAGAAAACTGACAGAAAGCAGTCATCTCGGTGAAACAACGCATGACTTTTGTGACGAAAAGGCAGGCAGCCAACTCTAAAACACAGCAGGCTATATCACATTATGTAGGTCAAGGTGTGAAACCCTCACATGAAAGCTTCTCATTGTGGATAAACATGAAAGAGAGAAGGATCTTATTTTGCGCATTTGACTAAGCGTGAGATTACAGAATTCACATGTGGTGGCAAAGTGGTAGCGAAAGGGTTAATTGCCAGAGCAATAGAAACACTTTGATTTTGCTTGGGTTCTTAATGAAGTGTTGGGGGTTGCTTAGGCCTTGTTACCACTATTACTAATAATCCTTGCATTCGAAATAGCGCGTTTCACGTCTTCTGGATATCTCAAAACGCTTCACAGAATATACTGTATAGTGAAATGACTGTATATCTGTGGTCGAAACACAGCAGCCAATTGCACACAGCAGTGTCCCACAAACAGTCGTGGATTCAAATGATCAATTTATTATTTTTTAAGAGATTATTATTAGGTGCGTGGAGTAAGGAAACTTGCCCAAGGTTTCACCCTGCCTGGAATTGAACCCAGGTCCACCACTTGTAAGGCGAGTGCTCTAACCAGTGAGTAACAGTGTACCAAGATACTGTACTTGATTTATAGCTATTGGTCTTGGCTTGCTAAGAAGTACACTTGTGTTTCAATACCTTCACTTTATCCAAAATGAACCCTGACTTGAATTTAGGTCAAAAAGTTTGTTTAATGGCTGAACGGATGTGTTTTTCACTGAAACTATTCATTACTGTTATTCATAATCATTTTATTATTATTCTACACCACTTTAAGTATTAAATATTTTGTACATTTAAATGTTAGAGTACGTTCACTTGATATTAGTCAGACTAAGATTACAGAAGAATTTTAAACAGTTTACTTCTATCACTCACGAACACTCACTTTAGTCTATATAAAATTTGCATGTTATATAAAGGGTTGGCGTGGCTCAGTTGTTTCTGCGTCAGAAAGTTCTCGATTATTATATTTTATGTCAAATGCGAGGATTATTAAATGGTGACGTGCATGTGAATATTTTCATCATTGCATCATTTTGATAAGGCTTAAGACGTTTAGTGCCTGATTTTGTATTCTCCTATTTAACATGACTCTGTATACGACAAATACATGCAATAACACAAGGATGTTGTTGTAAATTGTAACATTTATAATAATAGTAATAATTCCTTGCATTTTATATAGCACTATGTTACATCAGTGAGACTTTGCAGATTATACTGTAAGTGAACTTAAAGCACTTCACAGAATATACTGTAAGCGAACTGCGCACAGTAGAGTTCCACAAACAGTCGTGAATCAACATTTAAAAAATATTTGATTTAAACCCTAGGCTATAAGGTTATGGAGCTATAAATTATAATTTACACCCCCGAGATCTAAGTTATGAGCTGTACTTAGAATTGAAAATAAATGTCTTACATGAACAACCTATAGCAACATGTTTACTTCCCCTGTAACAATTGAACATTTCCTTTATTAATTCCAGTTTTCAATAAGTGTGCAAAATAGACTGGTGCCTGGCGTCAGTCAGTGCTGTTTTAGCTGTTGTAAGAGCTGGAGTTAATTATAATTTTCTGGAAATTCTTTAGAGAAGAAACATATTTAAAGCATGATGCTGATACATGATCTCTCTGTCATAATATGTGGCCTGAATAGACTCTCTTATACCACCAGCTGCCCCTCAGGTAAATAGATGTACACAGTCCATTTGCTTGATATATCCGCTTTGTCTCCTCATTCCTCCAATTTCAATACAAATTTCTGATATACAGACCCCAACAGATAGATGCAAAGGCTAACAGTGTGTGCAAGCTAGCAGATAAGAAGTTAATCAACAAGGAAAGATCCCCAGCTTATTCTGCTGGCATCAGACGGTCTGAGAAAACGATTTGAAAGACATGTATTGCTTTATGTTCCCCTGGCTATTTGTGACAAAGAAACCTGTCAGTTCCAACTTGGGATGAATCATCCCTGTTGAATTTACTACAGCGAACAATTGATTCAATAAATGATTCATCATATTCAAGAAGGTTCCTAATCCTACCTTGGATTTAATAGATGGGTTCCAGGGTTTAAAATCACATCCTCTTTGCTGCTGAGGCCTCAACTCATCAAGGTCTTAGTCTGGAGACCGTTGCAGTAAAACTAAAGATGCCGTAAAATGTTGGATGATTTTTATAATTAGTCTTAATTTGGAAACTTGTTTCTGTGTTCACTTTATTTTTTGAGGGATGTGTGTCACACACTGCAATCCATCAACATGGATGCAAGCCTTCTAAGCTTCTTGAGACATCTAGAAGTCATGAAAAGCACTATATCAAATTCAAGGATTATTATTGTTATTAAACCAAATACAGTAAAAGCCCATTTATCCGGCATCCAATCAACTGTAACTTCTGTATAACCGGCACATCAAAAAAACTCCACATTCGATTAACCGGAATTTATCCGGAAAAATGCATTTTTAAAACTTTTTGGGGGGAGATTTAAGCCGAATACCCGGCACGTGCTTTAACCGGCATTGAGCAGGTCCCGAGCGTGCTGGATAAATGGGCTTTTACAGTATATGTATGACAGTGACAATTTTCCTGAGTCTGGAATATGTACTCTCTCCCTGGAGGAACAGACCCTGCTTACTTAATTTCAGAGTATTAGGCACTGCTTGACGAGAGCCAAGGCTTCAAGGAACCCCAGAGTGTGCGTTGGGGGGTACTGCTAAAGTTTAATTAGCTAAACCCAAGTCTCTTTCCAATGAGGGCAAGTGTTTTACTACTTGCCCAGCTAGAACAATACTGGCCATCAGGACTTTGACTTGAAACAAGCTGCATGGAAAAAATCTCTGCCCCCAATGGTTGGTTGACTGGCATGCCAGGCTGGTTCAGCTGTGCTCAGCTCCAAGGAGACTTTGCCTATCTCTCCCCAAGGAGGATGGTATCCTTTGGCTAAATATACAGCAGTATTGAAACTGGCATAAATTCAGCCCAAATTTGTAAACTGACAGCATGAATGAACTTTTACTGGAAGACAAATGAAATGCTGCATGCAATTTACTTGATTGTAAGTACAGCAATCAGTTGAACGCTCAATCAATTCATTAATACATGTACGACCGTAACTGGTGATAAGATGATTTTACCCTCAAGCCTCACTCATTTACCTCCGTTTCAAGAGCGTCCAATGCACACAATGGCCATAATCCGGAACATGTGTCAGTTCCTGCTAGATCTCCCTCATGCTTTCAGCCTCCTGAACTCATTATCCAGAGGCAAGTATTTCATTGATGCTTGTTGGCACGAACTTTCATTGTGGCAGTCCAGTCGGTCATTGCCTTAGAAGGTGAGAAGGTGATGTTGAGTCCAATCTGATACTGTATACTTGCTGCATCCAATTACCTAATGAAGAAAGTGTGTTAGTCTGGCTCTTGCAGATGCTACGTACTTACTTGAACTTTGTTTGGGGAATTTCCATGGGCCGATGCAAAAGATTACATTCTCGGGTTGGTAGACAACAATGATAGCAATCTGCAACACTGTGAAGATAATTACGTGAAGATAATTGTGACCCCCACACCCCCACCCCACTTTGTAATGTCTTCAAAACATCCCAAAGCGCTTCACAGAATATGCTGTAAAGTGGCTTGACTGTGTATTTTGTGGGCGAAACGCGGCAGCCAATCGCACACACCAGTGTCCTGCAACCAGTGGTGGATTGAAGTTAGTATTATTATGCTCCAATGCCCAGTGCAGTGGTCACAAGGGTGATGGTGGGTGGGGGAGGTTGTGGTGGGGTGAGAGTACTGCTTTGCTGGAGGTACCATCCTTCGGAGAAGACTTCAAACCAAAGTGCCTGTTCGGGAGGAAGTTACAATCCCTGTTGTAAAGGCACAGAGTTCAGGGAGGAACACATTATAACCTCATTCCTGGGCCTCGTGCACTTGGCTTCTGGGAGTACCAATTGAACATTTTCACAGTGAATTACATCGCGGGTTAATCTGACGCGGCAATTTCTTTTCTGTTTCCACAGTCGTCTGTCGGGGAATCACCTGAAGCGGATTCCGATGCATGCGTTTGCTGGGCTGTACAATCTGAAAGTCCTGTGAGTATGAACAGAACAGTCCACGCGGTGGAAAACAATTTTTTAAAATAAATTTTAAAATTTAATTTAAAATTTAATTAAAAATAAATATAAAATTTATTTTAAAGAGGCAGAGGCCGCTCTCAGATGCTCTGATCGTGAGGCACAAACATGTTACTGTGCAAGCGTGCCGAACAAATGTTATTCTTAGAAAAACACACTTACAATTAAGATGTTATCATGGAAAAGAAATCCTCTTTACAGCATATGCTACAAAGCACTGTGAGACGTCTCAATGACGTGATGAGGCGCTTGATATATCAAATGCAACTAGAAGTAGTATTATTATATAGGCTTCCAGTTTATTGTGTTATTCATTTCTAGGTAATGAGTAACCTCGGTGTATGTTAAGAATTCAGTGTTGGGCCAGAGCATTTTGTTGGGATGAGATTAATATTCGATAATCATACTTGATTACGAACCCTCGCAAGATCGTTTGATGCCCACGTGGGCTCCTGTAGCTCAGTAGTTACAGCGCTCGCCTCATATGCAAAAGACCTGGGTTTGATTCCTGGACAGGGAGAAACCTTGAGCAAGTTTTTCCTTACTCCACACACCTCTGTTCACCTAGCAGTAAGTAGAAATCCACTTGTTAGTCAATGGGCAGATTGCTTTTCCAGGGGTAATAATTCCTTAAAAACAATAAGAATAATAACAATAAATTGGTCACTCAATCCACAAATGTTTGTGGAACACTGCAGTGTGCAATTAGCTAGGGTATTTTGCCCACAAAATGTACACTCAATTATATTGACTATATACAAGTATATATTGTAACATGCATTGAGACATCTTGAAGACGCTATAGTTAAATGCAAGCATTATGATTACTGTGATTATTATTAGCAAGGAGCTGTAATTCTTTGAAAAGATGTGGCGATATGTGCTCCCCATTCAGTTTTCTCCCCTTTCCTTTCCTGAAAGGCCCTTTTTTTGTGCTCGGGGCTGTCTCCAGAGGTACCAACATTCTCCAGTGAATCGTTCTTCGTGGCCATTCTTCATGTGATAATAGAGAAAGGCGTTGGAGATCTTTGCCTTTAGAAACGCGAGGGATGTATAAAAGAGACCAGATGTTACCAGGGCGTTAGTTCTGTTTGCTTTTCACCTGTGGGACCTCTTGTGTTATTGTTTCCTGTCTGCTCTTTCTGGAGAAATTATTTGTTTCTTTTTCTGATTCCCGAGAGCACCCTCTTAACTGTCTGTTGGGAATGTAACGTATCCTGTTCTGTAAGACACTGATTGACAGAAAACTCAGCCTAATTGCTTACGACGGTTTCCACGTATTGTATCAAGTTCGATTCTCCAAGGTATGAAAGAACCGGATATCTTTATGTCTCCAGCAACCAAAAATAACATTGTCTCACTTGCTGTCATTCATTTAGTACCTTCACGATGTAGCATTTTTACCACTGAACAAGCTCCATGTACAATGAGCCACACAAACGTATTTTAATGCATGTGTACAACCAAAGCACTTTTCACCGTTCCTAACACTGTATTTTTAATGTTATACGCCCAGCAAAGCTGAATGTGAGACCCGACTTCAGTCCCCGAAACAATCAATACATCCCTGGGTAGATCATGGAAATTCTGTAATGATTTGGCTTGTAATTGTTTATCTGTAATACTGTAATACAGTGGGCTCATTTTTTTAAATTATGAAATAAACGTTATTTGTAATAGTAAATACTTCCTAGTGCTACTGACCTGGAATTATAATAAGAATAATGACTCCTTGCAATTGATATAGCTCCTTATCACGTCTTCTAGACCAGCGGTTCTCAACCAGAGGTACATGTACAAAATTACTTCCAGGAGGTACAGGTGGCGGTACATTGATTTATTTCGCTCTTTTAATTAGTGTTTTATAGCCTTCCAAATTGTATATTCAGTTGTTATTCCTCTCAGTTGTTATTCCTCGCGCTAGTTATTTTATTATATAAGAAAAGCTTGGTCGTAAAATGCAAGTGGAATGAGGGGGGTGGTGAGTGTGTGTGTGTATGTGGTTGGGTGGGGGTACATGATAATGTTGAAAATTAACAAGAGGTACATCACTGAAAAAGGTTGAGAACCACTGTTCTAGACGTCTCAAAGAGCTTTACAGAATTATCTGTGCATTTTGTGAGTGAAACGTGGCAGCCAATTGCACACAGCAGTGCTCCACAAACAGTCATGAATTGATTGACCAAATTATCATTGTTTTTATTAAGGGATTATCACCTTGGAAAAGCGATCTGCCAATCGACTAACAACTGGATTACTGCCTACTGTCAGGTAAACAGAGGCGTGTGGAGTAGGGAAACTTGCCCAACATTTTGCTCCACCAGGTATTGAATCCAGGTCCTCTCGCTTGCGAGGAAAGTGTTCTAGCCACCAACCTTCAGGAAACCAAAAACAATAATTAATAATAATAATCCTTGGCATCTGATCTAGCCGACATCGCATCTTCTAGATGTCTCATTGACAAGTGAATTGACTATATATTTGTGGGCAAAACACGGCATCCAATTGTGCTCAGCAGTGGTCTACAAACAGTCGTGGATTGAAATGACCAATTTTATTATACTTTTTTTTTTGGACGGATTATTATCAGACATGTGGAGTAAGGAAACTTGCCCATTCGAAACACTGGTCTCACGCTTGTAAAACGAGTGCTCTAACCACTGAGCAACACGACTCCATAATTCACTGGCCCTTGTACAACAACAACAACTTTGATTTATGTATTACTCCCACTCCCTACCCTCCTTTCCTCTCCCCAACTGGTCTCAATTTAATATCTCACCCGATAGATCGAGCACAAAACAACCTGCCTTATTTCACACTTTGAAATTGAGTAGCAGCAAAGAAAAGGCAGTGAAACACCATTCATCCAATGCACCGAAGCCACTTTGTGTGCAAGTTGCGACAGATAGGTGTGAGACTTCTCACTTTCCACAAAGCACAAATGTCTGAGTCAGAATTTCATTCAATTCGAAAAATGTAGCCAGCTTTATGAGCAAAATTTCACCTAGGACTGAACTTATTCTGTTACTCTAGAATTTAGCAGAGCCTTAGAAACAGCCTTGGAAGTCAGTTTTCTGTTGGTATGTTTTAAGAACTACGGAATTCAACTTCAAATTTGCGACTGAATTCAGCCAAATCGTGGACGCTCGAAAATTATAGATGACTAGAGTAAATGTTGGCCTAGCTGGGATTTCTCTGCCATTTGCAGTCATGCACAGAAGATATTTGATCACTCAATCCACGACTGTTCCGTGTGCCACGTTTCACCCACAAAATATAATGAATCTGCTTTGCAGTATATTCTGTAAAGTGCTCAATGACGTGATAAGGCTCTATATCGAATGCAAGGATTATTATTCTTCAGTATTTCTATTATTTTTCCTGTAAGTGCACTGTTTTACGATTTAAGCCTTAATTTCAGCCTTAATTTGGAAGCACTGTGCTTTTCCTGTGCAGTTCTTAAAAAAGAACAGGGTTTCACGTTAAGGGAAGAGTTTAGGAATTCCCAACAGTACGGTATGATGTTAAAATTTAAGGACAGTATTGGCTTAACAAGGCAAAGACTTAGTTCGAACCTCTGGAGTCCAGACAGTACTGCAGACACCACTACATCCACAACTCTGGCAAATACAAGTCCAATTGTTTGACAAGTACCTTTGATGTTGCGAAGAATTGATAGCTTGTTGGCAGTCTTGACCCAGTGTGTTTTTCTTTAACAAAAACCTGTGCTAATTTAATAGCTTAGGACGCTATTAAAGCAAATTGTGAATTATGAAGCTTCTTTCCATTGTCAGATCTTTACTCCCATTCAAAAGGTTTTGGGCCATGTCCTCTTAAGGGGTGACGTAATGTGAATTCTGAGTGGGTTAATTGACGGTGCGTTTCCGAATCGTGGCTTCTGTTTAGTTAATTATCCTGGCAGGCGAGGTAGAAATATGACCTGCAGCAAAGTTTTGTTTCTTTTAACCTCGTCTTTGGTTTTAAAATTCCTCAGCTTCCAAATAATTCATGAAAATGCCCATTGTGTACAGCCAGCAATGTGTTTTCCTTGTGCCATTATTCTTGGATGCCAGCCACCTGAGTTAAGGCAGTTCGAGTGTGTCTAGGGTCAGCACTGTGTTCCAGAAAGAGATTGACTGGGAAACACAGAGGGGATTACATTGGTAGGACAAGTCATTGCAGGTATACCATCCATCTAAAAGCAAAGTAATCAGCGGGTGATTTTAACAGAGTTCAAAGAGTTCTACAATCTGATTTGGCTGGAGATCTATAGTGGCTGAGTAGCATCACAGTCCAATCTGCCTTTGATGATGTTCATCAATTTCAGTCCCTTAAATTCTTCTAATTCTGTCAGTGTGCAATGCGGTGAATAGTAGCTGGTGGGGAAATCTGCTGTTCTGGTGGGTGGTTGAGGCTCACGGGCTGAAGACAACAAATTATCTTCCCCTCATGGAAAAATGCAATTTAATGACTTAATAATAATCCTTGTATTTGATCTGCCTACTTTATAATAGTAATCACACTAATAATAATCCTTGAATTTGATATAGCGCTTTTCACATCTTCTAGACTGTGAATTGACTGTATATTTGTGGGTGAAACGCGGCAGCCAAATGTGCACAGCAGTGTCCCACAAACAGTCGTGGATTGAAATGACCATATTTTAAATTATTGTTCTTTTGGAGGGATTGTTATCAGGCATGTGGAGTAGCAAAACTTGCCCACGGTCTCTCCCTGCCTAGAATCGAACCCAGATCTCTCACTGCAAGACGAGTGCTCTAACCACTGAGCTAAACTTAACACTTCACAGTAGTTCCTGTCAAGTATAGTGACTGTGTCGTAATAGGCAAACACAGCAGCCAGTTTGCACACAGTACCACACACAGTCAGGAGGTGAAATACTAAAATGGGTTACTGTTTAATACAGCGCTTGGCATCTACAGAAACTCTCTTAACAATGTTAATTTATTATATCGTTAAATGCTTCTACAATAACATCCAACAGTACATTGTAGGATTATGTAATGACACCTCAATGTCCCGTAAAAGGCTATTGTACATCTCCAGATTGCTTGGGTGCCTGCAATTCATTCAAAGTTTAATGCTAAAGTTGGAAAGGGTTAACTTGGAATAAAACAAGCCACTGTGTGCATGTGTGTGTGTGGGGGGGTAGGGGAGGGGTGGGGGGGTGGAGGCGAGGGAGCTATAAATATGCATTGAAACAAAAGAAAGAGGGTGAAAGAATGAATGGAGCGGGAAACAGCTGTCAGATAATGAAATCTAGAGCCTTGCAAGCTCTTTGATCATAAGACCTTTAAAAATCTGGTCAGAGAATAAAAGCTTTACTTTAATCTCCTTTCTATGCACCAACAGATTTAGTTACTGTACATCGGCCATTAGCAGAGAGTGACTTTACAGACTCAAATGATAACTGATAAGACCAAAGCCCTCATAAGAAAAGCAATTACAAAAAATATTTAACTAGAAGAGATCAAAATTGGTCCAGCAAATTTAAATATGTTTCAGTATCCCACAGGGAGTTCTGTAGCTCAGCGGTTAGAGCACTCGCCTTACAAGCGTGAGACCTGTGTTCGAATCCAGGCAGATCAGGGCGAAACCTGGGCAAGTTTCCTTACTCCACACACCTAATAATAATCTGTCCAAAAAACCCGCGATAATAAAATTGGTTATTTCAATCCACAACTGTTTGGGACACGGCTGTACAGAATATTCTGTGAAGTGCTTTGAGACGTTGATAAAATGTGAAAAACGCTACATAAAATGCAAGGATTATTACTATTATTATAAGCGAGAAGACCTAAATTCAATCCCTAGGCGGGTGAAACATTAAGCAACTTTCCCTATTCCACATGCCTTGTTTACTTAGCATTAAGTAGGTACCCAGTTGTTCGTCGATTGGTAATAATCCCTCAAATAAATAAGTAATCTGGTCACTCAATCCATGACTGTTTGTGGGACATTGCTGTACGCAATTGGCTGCAGTGTTACACCCACAAAATTCACAGTCATTCCATGTTACATTATATTCTGTGAAGCGCTTTGAGGTGTTTGCAATGGCGTGATAAGGTACCACATCAAATGCAAGGATTATAATAATTATTATTACCAGTTAAAAATGTCACAATATTCTGGTATGATTTCAATAATTTTAATCATTTACATTTATGTATGGCCTTTCACATTGAGTGGATGTCCCAAGGTCCAAGACAGTTTGAGGAGGTCACAGAGGTAGAGTGACAGAAGTGGATGAGGTGAACACCTACAAAAGAGGTGAAAGGGATCAGGCACCGGCATTGAAATTCATCCTTTGTCTTTGATTTTCAGCAGCTCTGTAATTATTTGTGGAGTTGAAAGAAAAAAATGTATTGATATGTTGTAACCTTTCAAACTTGATTTGTCTCCTTTCACACCATAATTATGCTACGGGCCACACAAGATGACAGGTTGAAGATTAACAACAGCAAAATATAACTTAACTGACATCAAAATCATCTGCTCATAACCCATTCTTCCTGATTTAGAGACAGCGATCTGATTAGGGATTTACCTGGAATCCCAATTCCTTGCTCTTTCTCCACAGGCACTTATCTGAGGTGTACAACTCATCTATGGTATTTTCACCTGCAAATATACAGTCAATTCAATTTACAGTATATTCTGTGAAAGGCTTTGACACATCTAGAAGACGTGAAAAGCCATGTGTTAATGCAAGGATTATTATTATTAATAAAACTTATCTATTGACTAATTTCTTATAGATCTCTTATTAGAAAAAAACTGATTGCCTGGATAATTTCAATAGAAGCAATTTGAGCAAATAATAATAATCCTTGCATTTGATATAGGTTGTTTTCAACGTCTCAAAGTGCTTCACAGAATATACTGTAAATGGATTTGACAGTGTATTTTGTGGACGAATCGTGACAGACAATTGCTCACAGTAATGTCCCACAAACAATCTTAGATTGATAGACCAAATTAGTTTCAGAAGAGATTACAACCTCCTTCACGCCGATCGACTAACAAACCAGGGTTCCTACTTACTGCTGGGTAAACAGAGGGGTGCGGAGTATGGAAATAGTCTAGGTTTTTGCCCCTTCCGGGAATCGAACGACCGGTCTTATCACCTGTGAGTGAAGCACTGCATAGCTAAGCCACATTTATCTTTGTCCCCAATAGGATGCTGCAGAACAACCAACTGAAGAGACTCCCGAGCGAAACATTGTGGGATCTTCCCAATCTTCAGTCACTGTAAGTTTTTTTTTGCAAACTGCAGCCTAGGAGTGGGGAGGCAATGATAATTAAACAAATTGCAGCTGCCAAAAATCACTATTTTTTTAAAATAAAGGCTTCAGATGTAAAATGCAACTCTCGTAACCATCAAACGTGAGGAAGACAATTCAAGCAAGAGCTTATTAAAGTGTATAAAGAAGTGCAAACTGTTTTCAATTCCAGAGCAATTTTACTTTTCCTTTATCTTTAACTTGTCCCTTTCTCTCCCAACGTGAAAGTCGTACTCTATAAATGTAATTTTGTTGTATTTTGTTGGGGTTGTAATTGTCCTAGGTGTCAAAAATGCATCTGTTTCAGCAACCAATATTTTTTCTACACTTATCCTATCAGCTCTCAACATTTTCTTGTGTCATTTCTATATTGTTCTGTGCCCTTTGTACTACAGTAGAAGCCCGTTTATCCGTGACCCGTTCAACCGTAACTTCCATATAACAGGCACCGCGAAAAAAAAAGTCCGCATTCGATAAACCGGAATTTATCCAGAAAAATGCTTTTTTTTGGTGTTTTGTGTTGCGTCAGTATTTTGGAATGCTGCTACTAGGTGCCTGATGGTGGTGCTAGCTCAGAATGCTGCCGGTACTGTAAAGTAATTCACTCTCCGGAGTGTACTCTTTGAGAGAGGCAGAGGGTGAGTTGATTAATTAAATTTAATTTAGCCACAAAACAGCAAAACACACACCCACCCAGAGCAAAGCTTGCAGATCAATTCATTGGCTTTTATTTTAATAAAAAAAAGACTCATCCCTGCAATGCTCGTTTGCATCGCAATGCTTTTTGGAAAGTAAGTTAACTGAACTGAGCGGCTGCCGCTCACTCTCTGCTTTCTCAATAACACAAGCTTTCCTCTCTTCTGCCCCCAATGAGAACAGTGTCAATCAGACGTGTAACTTTTGCACTAGTTTAAAGATCTCTCTGAACTGCCTGGTATCTGTGTGTAAAAGGATTACGTATTATAATTATTTGTATATTATATTGTATAAATGATTATTTAGTCTATTGTTAATATTTAATTTTAAAAAAAAATTGTGTTGGGTTTTCTGCCGCATATCCGACAGGCGCTTTAACCGTCACTGGCCACTCAACAGGAGTTGAGTGGATCGTTCCCTTCCCCCAGTGACTGGGTGCCGGATAAACGGGCTTGTGTTACAGAATATGGTATGACGTGCTTCTGTATGGTGTTAATTAAGTTATAACTCAGTAGGGTGTCGATTCCATTCATTGTTCATTCTGCCAACCGGCCCACTTCGCTTCCCAACAGCCAATTTTCACTGTAAAATGGACAACTTCTGGGACATTGAGATCTGGGTGGGGAACTGGGAGCAAGCATCTGGTCGCATACATACTCAGCAAAGACTTTTTTGGGGGTCAACTAGGTGTCTTGATACATGAAGAACCCCCATCGCCATACTTAAGAATATCTAAACCAAACTGATATTTCCAGGCATCCCACCTACACACGGAGTACCAGAGATCGATTGTTGGAATGGAATGTGCACACAAAGTACACAATACTTCCACAAAGTATTTGCCGCAGATTGTACTTTGGGGTAACTGCTGGAGTCTAACCAGCCAAAACCACACAGCTTGACATTGATCACACTGAATAGCAAGCTTTCCTGCTGCTTGTCCAGCTAGAACCACCCGATCCATTAGGGCTTTGGCTTGCAGGGTTAACAGGAGTTGAGTGGATCATTCCCTTCCCCCAGTGACTGGTCTGCCCTTCCAAGTCCTATGATGTGCCAGCTGGCTGGAAAGATAGTTACTTTGCCTTGCTGTCGAGCGGATTGTGATTTTACTGGTCCCAAAAAACTGTTATAATGAGGCTTAGTGTTATTATACTGTTGCAACACTCACTCAATTGCAGGGGAAAACAATCCTGTGCTATTAATAGAGTACATAATTTGCAGAGCAGCTACACTATTATGGGTGAGTAACGATGAGATATTTTTACAACAACAAAATTGCTTTTGCGTAGCATTTTTCACATTGAGAGGACCTCCTAAAGCATTGAACAATTAGTGTTTGGGATCTGAGCTGAGCGTCGGGATTGGGGTGGGTGAAGGGCAATGGGGGGTGGTGGTGTGGGTGACCAAACACAGGAGACAAAGAAGAGGGTCTTGAGACAGGTGAAGGAGGCAAGGGAGGGGGCGGGACGGAGGGGCTGCGGAATGGAATCCCAGAGTATGGGAGCAGAGTGGCTGAAGCCTGACTTGCCAATGGTGGGGCAGGCGAGGCGGGGGACCTGAAGCAGGCTGGGCGGAGGGAGCATGCAGTTTGGTAGGGAGTGGGGAGGTCTCAGAGGTAGCGGGGAGCAAGGCAGTGGAGGTCATTGAAGGTGAGGACCAGGATGTTGGGAAACCAGTGGAATCTAGCGAGGTTGGGAATGATAGGGTCGCGAAGCCTGATGCGGGAGAGGACAGCCTGTGGAGGGAGGGAGGAGATTGGGTGGCTGACAAGCAGGGCATTTGCGTAGTCAAACCTGGATGTTATGAATGCAGCAAATCAAACATGAGACTATTTTGATGATCATACAAGAGAATGCTTTGCAAGTAACAGTGGACTGTCTGTACAGTAACAGAAAAACAGGCTGGCATTCACATGCTCAATGAACAAACATTGCCTCTGTTTCCCTTGATAGCATTCAAGGCCTTTGCTTCTTAAATCAGATTAGAATGAAAGTAAAAAGTAGGCTGTAGATAACAACGCCCACATCAAGCACTCGACGACAGTAAATGCTGTGTCTCTTCACTCCTTACGTGTAAATTAAATTATTGGCCACTTGCTGCACTGTTTTAAGAATCAGAGCAAGAATCCAGGCATTCAGTATCTTGTGCGTTCGTCTGGCTCAGTTAGTAGCATTCTCGCCTCTGAGTCAGAAAGTTGTGTCACAAAGCATCACATAATTACTTTAAACTCAGTCCTGGTTTTCACTCCAGTGCAATAATTGGGTGTGCTGATTGGCAGAAGTGCTGTCCTTCAAATGAGATATTAAAACTAAGGTCTCTGTCTGTCTGCCAGTTCAGGTTCAGCATGAAAGAACCCAAGGAACTATTCAAAAAGAGAAGGGGTGTTTTCTCCCAGTGTCCTGGTCATTCATTCCTCTGATGATCGTTCGCTTTGCGGCCGTTTGTGGGATGTTGCTGTGAGCAAATTGGCTGCTGCATTTGCCTACAAAGTGCACGGTCCGCAAATCCTGTGAAGTGCTTTGAGATGTACCAAACAGAGTGCAAGCTAAGTGTGGATCCTTTTTGATGTTTCTGTATTAATCCAAGTAAGATATAGGGTAAAAACTACTGTCTTCCTAAATGCGTTCTGTTGCTTATTTAAGGAAGGAGACTCAATTTTGTTTCAAATGTCCCCACACAGATCCATTTGCATCAAAGGCAGGCAGATCTGGATACTTAACATTTACTGTACATTAATAAATAACCATGCATCGGACTGATTTGAAGGCAGAGATCTATCTGGTCTTTTGAGTTCGGCTGCCTCTGAGACAATTAATTCATGATGTTTGAACGCCTTCAATCATAGTACTGCTTTGTGATCACTTCCAGGTCTCTGTATTAAGGTGTCAGAGGCTCCAATATCCTGATTAAAGGCTAGGCTTAAACATGGGTTAAAATTCCTATCCTGTTGTCAAATTCTATTTAAACACTGTTCAATATTTGAGTACTACAAAGTCTAGTCATTATCCTGCACCTTAAACAGAGATATTTATAATTAAATATTGTTTACCAGTTCACAGATCAACTGAAACACTTATGGTTTTGCACTTTGTTGCAGAAATAAGGTTGAACAAATCTTTGGGATGATGCCAGTTAATGTTATTCTAACTGTCCGAAAGTGTAATTGTACACAGCAAAACCAAACACAGTACTTCATTAATGGTCATAGTTCGATTATTTAAATTTTCATCTGGCTCTGCTGATAGCATTTCTGCATCTAACTGCTGTGTGCCCTTCAGACAATTAAAGAACCAGGCATTCAACAGAAACAGATAAACCACCACTGATAAGGTTCAGATCATACAGAAATCCTATATCTTCTTACACACTGAGCTCCTGTCTCTCTCTAGGATAGACCAATGCAATGGAACAAGAGGACATAACAAGAATAATAAAATTACACTAGTATAGCGCCTTTCACGTCAGGAGGACGTTCTAAGGTGCTGGACAGTTACTGCTCCAATTTCATGACAGACCCCAGGAAGTTTTTCTTTACCCAGGCGGGAATGAATGACTCAAACAGCTGGTTGAGGCCAGGGCACTCTACTCATTTAAAAAACAACTTGATACTTCCATAACTCACATCATTGTTGTTCACTGTAGAGGTACACAGAGCAATATGGCACAGAAACAAGCCATTCGGCCCAGTTTTGACGAGTCTTCGCACCCCTATTGTGTCTGTTCTACATACATTGTTAATGGATTTTGTGGATACTTGTGGTATGTTTTATGGGTATTCTCTGTGTTAGTGAATGAGGCTAGACATACAAAGAACAGAAGCTCTGATTGGGAAAGTGTGAGAAACTGTGACCTGTCAGAACAGATGAATTAGAAAAGGATACGGATCAGACAGTAATTTGATCTCATCTCCTTTGGCTTAGCGTTAAATATAGGATAGGATTTTACTTTGGCACCTGTGTTCAGGGTTTAAGTTATTCTGAGGTGTAATCAACATGTAGAAGACATGGATGCATCTCTTCCCACAACCTGGTAAGGAATAGAAAGTTACAGTTTTCTACGACAACAATAAAATTAAATTGATAGAGTGCCTTTCACGTTGGGAGGACGCCCCAAGGCGCAGAAACGGGTATTACCTACAAGCATAAACATTTGCAGCACAAAAAAAAGGCTGTTTGGCCCATCGGGTCTATTTATTTTTTAAGTCATCCTTCACTGCTGATCCCATTATCCAGGTCTTTCCCCAGATAACTCCATGTTTTATTCTTCACATGCTTGTTCAGTTCCCTTTGGAATTATTCTAGCCAGTTTTCGGTAAGTACCATTAAGACCTTACAGACAACTAATTTCAAACGACACGACTGTTTGTGGGACTCCTGCACTTAGCCACAAATACATACTGTAGTCACTATACTTTACAGTGAAATAATGCGAACTGCTGTGAGCTGTTCAATGGCGTAATAAGGCACTGTATCAAATTGCCAGCATTGTAATTATTATTATTATTTTAATGTGGAGGCCAAATTCAAAATGTTTCTCATTCTGGATTATTGTGAAATGCGATGCAAAGAGAGTCAATGGAGACTCCAGAAAAATGAGAAGTAAAAATGGAGATCAACAAAAAACCCTCTATGAATAAATCTATTAATCGGTGCAGAAAGGACTGTTAGACTTGTGTAAGATTAAATTTTCATTATGGAAGTGGATGGCATTTTATGAGCTGAATGATTGCATCAACTGCACAATAAATTAACGAATAATAAACAAATCAATTGCACAATATTCTAAGAGGCCCACAACGTCGAACAAGATGTGCTTGATTTTGTGGTCTGGATTCAACCATTTGTTTTGGATGTAGAAAAAGTCCAAGGTCAGACTGCTGTAAAAGAACAGACACAGATTTACTGCATAACACTATCGTAGTGTTGCAGACTTGATTTCTTAGAATAGCTAGATCTGTGTCGAGGACTTTAAGGCTGTATCCCTTGTAATCCCTTCACTCAGGCAGAAGAGTCATCCACCATCTAACCTGTGAATTTCCATCCTGATTTTAAATACCTGAATCAAATCCCCTCTTTAATGTTGGTTCAACATTTTATAGCTAAATCCCTTCAGCACTGGTATTAATCTAGTGTAGCATCACAAGACCCCCTACAAGACTAGTAATGAAGACCTATGTCCCATTTGCGTTACTAACTACCAACCTGCCCGCCCACTCCGTTCCCTACTAACCTGCCTGCCCCCTCCGTTCAGCGGGTTCCGATCTTCTCCATGTCTCCCTCCCAGCCCTCCCTACCATCGGTGGCAAGGCTTTCAGCCTCTTTGCCCCCACACTCTGCAACTCCATCCCACAATCCCTTTGCCTCGTTTCCTCCCTTGCCTCCTTCAAGGCCGGTCTCAAGATCCTCCTTTTCAAGGGTGTCTTCTGCTGCCTTCGCACCTCTCTCCCTCCCCCCACCCACCCATTATTGTTGTTGTTGTTGTTGTAACAACAACTGCCAACTAGATATTCGTCTGCAATCTAGATGGGAATGAACCGTGTTTCTTGAACCCCGAGATCCCTCTACCCCCCCATTTCGACTCTTAACAACAACAACACACTTAACTTGCATTTATATAGCGCCGCTCACAGCATTTCAGAGTGTGAAAAAGTGGTGGTTCCTGACTTTCAGTAATATTTGAGCATGAATAGAAAAAGCTGTTCCAGATTTACCTTTTCACTCTCTCGGAATCAAATATACAACACTGCTACGGATGTGCAAGTTAATTTGAACAAATTGTTGAGAGATCAATTTAGGCAAAGAGATTGATGCTACAAGCCAATTAAGTTGCCCAATTTAATGATTTGACACTGATTTTATGGTGAAATGAATATGGGACTAAGTGCGTGGAAGGCTCACAAATTGCAGCATGTTGTGCCTTTGGCAGATTCTGTTGGGCAATACAACATGTATCAGTTGTCATTGGCATCACATTGTCAAAGGAGTGAAGGGATGAAAGGGAGTTTGCTGCTACAAGCAGAGGTCTCTACACAAAATTGTGAGTTTATCTACTGGCCCATATCGTCCAATGTAGCTCTCACTGAACCGGGCATCTGACCTTGGCAGTGTTCAGTCATATGGATTAAAGATGGGAATATTGGTGTCAGATTCTGAAGCCAAAAGCAATGAGAAACTCCCACATACTGCATAAAAACCTGGCTGAGTGAGTAGCTAAATAGCCTCCACCCACACGAAGGCACGTGCTTTTCTTGAGTTGATCACTGGAAGGTGCATAAGAGTGCCTAAGGCTTGTTGTTCATCCCTATGGGAAAGACTATAATGGAAGCATGGGTAAGATGAGAACTCAGAGGATGGGGGAATCTGTTTTGAGTTAAGAACCCAACTGCACATTAACACAGATTATGCTTGTTCAACTAGGATATATCTGGATTAGGTAGTATTTTCATACTTGTATTATAATTAATTTCCAATGAGGGTCGCCACACCCTGTGTACCATTATGGCTACTGACCTCAGACAATTCTTGAAAAAAGCTGCTGGAGAATTCGTCACTTTGGCACGGATACATCTATCCATTGCCGAACCCACACAGTAGCACTAGTGAAAGAGTCTTCACTCCATGAGCTCACACTTCAAGGTGGAGGATTGTACTGGATTGGTAACCAATGCTTTACAATGAAACAGGTAGAGGAGAGAAACGGAGAAAAATTGGAGGGATTGGGATAATCGTTTTCATTTCTCTCGCTTTCCTGCCTTTAGGCTTCTTACATGAAGTGAGTTTTGAGCAGTCTTTGTGTCTTCAAAGTAGCTCCAAAATCATTTTTTCATTCCACAATTGTTTCTGAGACACTGCTGTGTGCAATTAGCTGTTTCGCCCAAATATACAGTCAACACTTTACAGTATATCCCGTGAAGCGCTTTGAGACATCGATAAGATGTGAAACGCGCAATATCACATGCAAGGATTATTAATAGTATTATTATTATAGTGTCACCTTGAGAAGTGAAGGAGGATTCACTGGTGTGGGAAACGGAAATGTCACAGTGTTGAAGTGAAAGGTGCTCTCCTGAAGATGAAATGTTCTGAGATGCTACCCAGTGTGAAGGACGCTATATGAATGCAAGTTGCTGTGGTTGCTGGAGGCAGACTTTTACTTGAGGAAGTTTCATCCTTGACCTGTGCTACAACTGACCTGCAAGCATTTGATCCCGTCCCTGAATTCTCCAAATGGGAAAGTGTTTAATCTTTTAGTGGGGACACATCTCATCCATACCACAGTCAAAGCATTTTAAGTGGCGGTGGGACTGGGGGATGGGGGAGTGTGTGGGTAGGGGTGGGGGGCAAATCAGGAAAGGTTAGTGATGTAACAGTATTTGGCAATAATTACAAGTTTAACTAAATATACGCAAAGCAATTTGCCCCTGTTGACCCCGAGCCCTTGGGTTCAATTTTAATCAATGTGCAGCTGCATTGTGTAAATCACTGCCTGTGGTGCATAATGTACACAGACATTTTAACACTTGCTTCTGAGCATGGTGCAATTTGTAGAACGTTGTGTCCAAACTTGGCATGGGGTGAAACGCTGAACTATTTGCAGACTTAAAATCAGACACTTCCTGAATAGAAAGAGACAGTTTTGCAGCATGCTGTGCCTTTGGCCTCTCCCTCTCTTCTCCCACTTTGCCCCCCCCCCCCCCCCCCCACCCCTACCTCATCCCCTCAATCCCCTCCACTACCCTCCCCTCAGTACATTGTTTCACTGTTTTGATAAAAACCTACCTAAACTAAGTGAGTTACAGAGATTTTGCTGGCGGATTGTGTCACCGGAATGAAATCCTAGACTTGCTTTTAAACTCGTTCAGATTGTACGGAACTCAGGGAAAGGGGAAAAAAAATACTCTTTGAATCACGCCAGGAATCCAATCCAAATTTATTGCTGAAGTCGAGGTTAAAGTATGGCAATATAAAACTTAAAAGGTTGAGCTACTTAAACACTAGACACGTTTTATCAAAGCCATCTTGCTGGCCTTTTTTTTCTTAAATAGAAACGCTTTGCATCCAAAAAGGAGTTTGATTGCAGCAGTAACTGTCAGTTATACATTGATGTGTGCAAGACATTGATTTACTTATTCTGCCATTTAAAAAAAACATGCAAGTAAATCTGATTCATTCTATGTTAAGTGTCCAAGCTCAAGTCTTGGTGCTTGACTGTTCTGTAGCAAAGATACAGAAATTTGCAGTGGTGTGTTCATTAAGGCATTCTGTGGTTTTACAAACCCAAAAGGTAGATTGATTGATTGACTGATTGATGGATAACGCAGATGCAAAGCACTGTTATGTAATTGTATTACTTCACTGGAGAAGTTCTAATATGTGGGTGTGTAAATACTTTCTCTGAAAGTTACAGTGCTTTTGGACATAGAGATTATTAAGTGTTGCCATTACATTAAATACATTGGCACTGTAAAATGCTGAAAGGCTTTGAAGGATTTCAATCCACAATGTGGCATCAAAAAAAGGTTTAGACTGCACATTCACCTGGATACCTTTGATCTGCTTTAAAATAATGTTTAAGCCTGTTCTGTGAAACGCATAAATTAATATCAAAGGTGGATGAAAGGAAACTTTTAGACTACTTATTGCCTAAAGAGATGGTAAAAATTTAACTAAGCTCCCAAGGGCTTCACTTGAAACTGGTTACTCAAGCTTATTGCCTTTGATCGTCTGTTGGGCTTTCACAATTCATAATTATCAACCTGTGCAGACTGAGCGAGCAACTGGGCTTGTATTAAATCCTTCGATTTAGTAAGTTGCTTCGAATTCTAGCAATGGCTTCAATCGCTCAAACTTCAGTTTCTTGGGATACAGAGGTAGTGAATATTTCTGCTGCAAGACTGCGAACAAAACATTGTTTCACTTTACTATCCCTCAAAGATTGGCTTCCAATGCACTCCACACTGACGATTGTTATCTGTATCAGCCAGCCAGCGACAGTTTCAAAGAGAAGAAGAAACTTGTATTGTTCGCCCATGAATAACCATTTTACGTTTGCTCGAAATTGCACAGTCACTACACTATCCTGTAAAATCCTGCGAAGCGTTTGAAGACTCTCGACCACATTACAGTAAAGGAAGGATTTATTTTAAATGTGGGACATTGCTGTACACAAATTGGCAACTGTGTGTTTGCCTACAAGACTTTGAAGTCACCTCACTTTATCGTAAATCCTGTGACGTGCTTTGAAATGTTCCTCCTGATGTGAAAGGCATTGCATCAAAGATTTATATTATTATTACGCCCATTATCTTTCGTAACAGAATTGATGAGCTCCTGTCACAACTGGCAAGGATTGTGGGGTGGGGTGGATGGGGGGGGCGTGCAAGTCAGCATGGAGGAAATGATTACATTTAATAGCCAGTTGTGTTATCAGCTACCAATCGTCGAGTGGATGATTGGAAATCCTTCTACCTCATCATCAGTTGAGTAAGACTCAATCAAGGGTGTTTGCCACAAGAGGGCAGTCACTCCAGTTCACTTATAAACCCACCCATCCTCGTGATCAATTGGCTATTGCTGGTACACCTCAGCATTTCTTCTGTCCTTTGCAAGATGGCAAATGCCTCAGCAAGATCATGGCTGTTTGCAGGACATTACTGTGTGTGTTGGCACAGTAAAATCCTGTGTAGCTCATTGAGAGATCCTTGCAACGTGAACAGAGAGGGCATCCAATGCACTCATGGGGGAAACAGTTCCTGCCAGGACACCCCCATGCCCATATATACGGGAAGGTGTTCCCATGGGGATTCCCATTAGGCATACATTCTCATTAGTAATGGGGAATCATCACATCCTGGATGGACATGATTAACTCATTGGTGGCCACAGTAATATTCCTACATCAAAAATAGTGCTGGAGGAACCATTTCATATCGTTCACTTAACGTTGGGGACAATGAAAATATGGGTGTGGGGGTGGGGGTGGGGAGGATCAGCTAATGGGGGGGTGGGGGGGTTCATTGTACTCCATGGTACATTGCAGTAATCCAGATTACTGCTTTTAAAACCAAATGACTTTGAATGAAAAAGATAATAATAATAATCCTTGCATTTGATAGGATGATACGTTTCAGCAAGACTTTATTTTCGGTGAGTTCACACCAGCTCTAAGATATGGCTCAGCATCATTTTGTTGTCATGGTTAATTGGAATGGGGATCTTAACAGAGGCAGCGTAATGTTGATCTTCGCTGCACCAGAGTCATTTAACCTGACATTTTAATACTAGCAGACAGGCTAAGGGATGAAAGCTAGAGAACAGACAGCCAGACAGGCAGGCAGGCAGACAGGCTGGCTGGCTGGCTGATGTATTTGGAATGTGGCTCGATCTTGCAGAGTGAGTTCCTATTTATTAATGTGTGCTTTATCAGCAAAGCAAACCCCACTCACTTCAAAGAGCTTCGCTATCCCTTACCTATAGTGTAAACCTGAACCTTAATAGGGGGAACGAACAAGATATATGATATGCTGCTAACTCATTGGAGAGCAAGTGATGGTCTATACTACAAGGCGGCATCATTTGCAATTTCATTGCAAGAAATAAGGCATAATTCCTCTTTAAACCCAAATATGAAATGCTTCTTTCTACCTGTAGCTGTGCAATGGCAACCCTTGGCAGTCATGCGCAGTGATAGATGGCTGTTTGCAGAATGCTTTCCTGTTTTTGCAGCTGAAGTTAACAGATGGGTTGTCTGTCATTGCCCCCAGATTACCGCAATCCATCAATTCAGCCAGATCCAGTTTGGAGGCCGCAGTCAATTTGTTGACAGCAAGTTGACATTTTTGCCAGAGAAGACAAACGCTCCCCTTGTCATGTCAGCGCACGGCGACTTTGATCTCCCAAAGTGGCTCTGCATGAAAACGTGGAAACATCCACCGCTTCTGACCCACTGCTCCTTTGCGGCTCTCAATGGAAAATTAGGATGACAGAAAGCCAGCAAGTGCCTGCCCTGGAGGCAGTGAAGAGAGGTCAAAGATTAAGACAGATATTCTCTGGCTGGCTCCATCACAGAGCGCATGCTCCTGACGAGCCAATTTACGCCCTTTAAAATGTATTGCTGGTCGTACGTCATTTCTTTCCAAGTAACCTCAGTTATTCCTATTGCAACAAAGTGTTTGCCACAGTAAATAATCTACCCTGGATTTTTTTATTGATATATTGGAGTTTTCTGGAAGTGTTAACGTACAGTTTGATTTTTTTTTAGTTTCGAGCACAAAATACACAGTCAATTCATTTTACAGTGTATTCTGCAAAGCACTTTGACAATCATGAATACATGAATAGGCCCTATATCAAACGCAAGGATTATTATTTACTATATTTGGGGTAGAGAGAGAGAGAGAGAGAGGTCAAATGCAGGAGGTGGAGACCTGTGTTGAAGTGGTGTTGTCAGGCATGGGAGGGTTGATTTATTAGGTGCTTTCACTTTTGAACTTGCCTTTCTTCAGAGGTGTTCTTTCACAACATCCGTCAGTGTGTGTGTCCAGAATAGGGCTTTAGAAACTAACACCAGATACTTAAAAATAACTTGTATAAGAAAGACAGATTTTCAGTGGGTTCAAGTCATTGTAGCGCCTTGGGACGTCCTCCTGACATGAAAGGCGCTATACAAGTGTAATTGTGTTGTTTTGTTGTTATACACGCAGCGGGAAATGGGGACCGCAGCTGTACCCATATTATGATTATCTTGTGCAGGAATCATATCACCTGAATCGCTCATATCAACACTGGGAAGAAAGGATGAGAGTTACATGGAATCAAAAGATGAAATGACTGGAGTCCTGTAGCTCAGTGGTTAGAGGACTCACCTGGCAATTGAGAGACCTGGATTTGATTCCAGGCAGAGCGAAACCTCAGACAAGTTTCCTTATTCCGCATGCCTGATTAATAATCCCTCAAGAAAAAAAAAAAAAATTGGTCACTTCAATCCACAAGTGTTTGTGGCACACTACTGTGTGCAATTGGCTGCTACTTTTCACCCAGAAAATGTACAGTCAATTCACTTAACAGTAGAATTCTGTGAAGCGCTTTTGAATCATCTAGAAGATGCGAAAAGTGCTATATCAAAATGCAAGGATTAACATATGCATTTCAGATGAAGTTTCTTTTTGCTCCCTTTTCTTTTGGACTCCTCTAAATGTCATGACAGAATGAGACTGTTCTGTCCATTGAATGTACTGGCTCTCAGAGCAAGGTGTCTATCGAATCCCACTGCCCTGCACTGCCCTATTCCCCTTCCAACCTCTATGTGACATGATACCCACCTCATTCATCCATAGAGACATCTGCAAGAACAGTTTTCCTTCCAGGAAATAGAACTTTAATGATTTGCACACATTTGACCATAAAAACATCTGCAAAGGTTTCTCCCAGAGAGAGCGAGAGTGAACCCACAGCTTACACATTCAACGGTGTGGTTGCCCTGGGAACAGGGAGAGAATCTGTTTTGTGTAAAGGAAAAAGGCAAGGTATTCGAGAGATCAGCGTTCCTTTAGGGTGGAAATGGTGTTATCAGTTACAACCAGAAGCTATGTTTGCTTGCGTTGGGCGAGTATGGGTTTGCGGTTCCGTTGCGTTAAATCCTTGCTTGTCCTGCCTTAATGATAAGTCAATTCATTGGTTTGCCTTTGACGCAAATGGGTCAACCAACAATTCAGTTGGATTTGTTTAGTTCCCGTCTGATCAGGGCCTTTCGTTTCGAAGTTGGAATCATGTCAGTGTCACCTTTCTGCAGCTTGTAACCAGTCAGTCAACACCAGCAACAACAACTTGTGTTCATACTGCAGCCATTTATTTGGGATATAGTGACTGAAAGCACAGGCACGGATGGTGGAGGGAAGGACTTGAAGGACCCAAGAAGGCCTGAGCTGGATGGCGGTCCAAACTCCTTCCATTTTGCCTGTTCAGTCACTTGGATGGAATTTTGGCACATGCTCTTTTTATTGAGCCATGTTTGCAAAGTTATGGGATTTTCCCTTGTTTCAGTCTCAGCAGTAAAATCCTGCCAAGAACTTTGAGACGTCCCGAATGGATGGATTATAATAACCACCACTTAAATCCTAAAGTTTCCTTACTCCACATGCCTGATAAGTAAACTCTCAAGAAAAAAAAGCCAATAATAAATTGGTCACTTCAATCCACGACTGTCAGTGTGGGACACTGCTGTGCGCAATTAGCTGCCGCCTTTCGCCCAGACATACACAGTCGATTCATTTAAGCATATTCTTTATTCTTCTTATTATTAAAGCAACAAACTGCAGGGAGAAGGGATTCTTCCCACTCCTATTAACCACAGAAGCCAAAGCCCTAACTGGTTGTTTGGCCCTCGCTGGACAAGCATCAAGCAGTTTGCCAGAATAAAGATACTGTGGCATTTGTTTTTAATTGATTCAACATTTGGCACACAATTCACAGGACTCTGGAAACCTAATACCATATCAAGAGTTTTTAAACCAGAAAACGCCTACTTCACACGAAACGTTTTAACTTTGGAAGAAATAATCTGTTTTGTCAAATTTTCTTTTTATCTCAATCAATGGACCGTTCTGTGAAATTCACCAACGGGTATAATTACTTTTAAAATATAGGTTGTGGGACATTTGCGAGCGCTATGCTATTTCTAACAAGTCTCTACGGATTTGTCTTTGAAGATCGCATTGGGGTAATACATTTTCAAAAACTTGACATTGCTATTTTGTCATATGCGGAAAGTGTTCCTGATTAATATAATTACTGTCTCCCTCCTGCCAGCTCTCATAAATCACCCTCCGCCACATTTCAGAATGGACTGGCTGAGTTTGATCTGACCCAAGGAAGGTGTCCATCTGAAGTGCTTGTTGTGAAGCCAAATGCTGCAGGTGGGATTAGCTTTTTGCTGCATAGAGTTCCACACACTACTGCAGCAAGCCAACAGGCCATTTGACCCAACTATTCTGTGCCACTGAGTCTCCACACCCCTACTTATGATGATTAACAGGTAGGGTGGTCCGTCCTAGCTGGACAAGCAGTGGGAAAGTTTGCCAGACAGCGATATCAATGGCAAGCAATGCAGTTTTAACTGGTTATTCTCTAGCAGTTGCCCCCAAAACACACACTCCGGAGCCCCCAAGCCTTGGTTCTTGCCAACCTGCGTCTAACATATGGCAGAATTCAGTTAAGCAGGAGGCATCCCTGTAGTAAGAGAGTGCATATTACGTTCCAACAATCTATCTCTGGGATTTCCATGTGGAGGTGGGATGCATGGAATTCTCAGCTTGGTTTGGATATTCTTACGCACGCTGATGGGTTTCCATATGTGTTTTTATTTGTAGGAAATTTACTTTTATTGTTAATACAGCGAATGTGATTTGTTGCTATGTGCAATGAGTTGAGGTGGGCATTGAAGTTGACTTTTAACATATGAGTAATTGCAACAGAACTGGATTTATCATTACAGTATATGCAATGATTGTATTGATGATTTGCATACATTAAACGAGTGCCAAAAAACATTGCTTTCAGCAAGATTACATTTTTTTAAGGTACAACTTTCTCTTGTGCATGTGAGGGAAATTAAAGTTTATATAAGATTTTATTTTATATTATTGAATCAATCACATTTAGTTCCAATCTTAATTTCATTTGATTCACTTAAAGCTGTTTAATTCAGTGAGTTTCATGCATGGGCTTGCTATATGTTTAAGGTGGCAAGTGGGGTAAAAACAAAAAAATGTCATGTCAAAATGTACTTTGAACTATATACTTTCAGAAATAAACTGTTTTGATTGGGGAAATAAACTTATTTCCAAAGAAATAAAGGGTTAAGAATTCAACAATAAAACTTATTTCATATGTCACATTCCCTATTTTTCTTTGGAAATACGTTTATTTCACCAATCAAAACAGTTTATTTCTAAAAGTATATAGTTCAAAGAACATTTTGACATGAAAAAAATATATATTTTTTACCCCACTTGCCACCTTAAACCACTAAATTTTTGATTCAATTCAATTGCAGTTTTTGAAAGTACGTCGATGTTACATTTAAACTCAATGTTACTTAAACGTCAGGGAATGGCATCCTCTTAAATCACGTTGATGGGCAAAACTGTAATGTGTAAGGGTTAGGGTCTAATGATTATCAACGTTACTGTGTCTGAAGCAAGGTTATGGCTGAGACATGTGAGAGATTTGTAGAAACTGAAAAGATCCAGGAAAGGCAGAATCTCTATTTAAAATAAATTGTTGGTACCAGTGGGTTGTGTTATACAATGTGACAGAGGACAGAAGCTCATCTATAGAAACTAAGCAAGTCCTGTGCTTCAGAATAATCTGTCCTACCTGAATTCTCCAGTACTCTACATATACTGTATGTATATTTGTATAAATATATATCTATCTATACACACACTGTGAAACTTTAAACTGAGATCCAGTCTCCCTGTTCTGGTGTCTGGGCCTATAATTCCTCCAATCAACATTAGTCATTCATTTCAGAGCAGTTTAGTGGACGTTGCTATGTGCAAATTGGCTGCGTGTTCACCTACAAAATTCACAGTCTCTTCACTTTATGGTAAATCCCGAGAGGTGCCCTGAGTGAAAGACCCTGAGTGAAATGCAAGGATTATTACTATTTTTAATGTTAATAGTAAAAAAATCCTCGCATTTGCTATAACTCTTCAACAATGTGCGCAATTGCCTGCCATGTTTCACCCATGAATTATACAGTCAATTCACTTTACAGTATATTATTCTGTGAAGCATTTTGAGACCTCGAAGACGCGATAAGTCGCTATATCAAATGCAAGGATTATTATTATTATTATTATTTATCACGTTGTTGATACGTCTCAACCTGATATATTGTAAAGTGGATTGACTGTATCTTGTGGGTGAAACTCCATAGTTTTTTTTAATTACCTCACAACAGTGTTTGCTTATTGTTTCCAGTGAGCTCTGTCATCACATATGAACACGTTGTTCTGTTCAAAGGCTTACAATTCTGTATAACTGGGCTCTTAAGTACTTTTAATTGTTTTCATTGCCAGCTCATTACATAGTTCACAAGGATAATGTTTTTCTTTTTTTAACAGGAAAAAATTATAAATTCTCTTGTTCTCTTTCCAGACGCCTGGATGCGAACCTTATTTCAGTCATCCCTCAGAACAGCTTTGAAGGTCTGCAGTCCCTACGGCACCTTTGGCTCGATGATAATGCACTGACTGAAATTCCTGTTCGAGCTCTGAACAACTTGCCATCACTCCAGGCAATGACATTAGCTCTCAACAAAATAACACACATCTCCGATGATGCCTTCGTCAATCTCTCCAGCCTGGTCGTACTGTAAGTCTACAGTCAATTCACTTTACAGTATATTGTGTGAAGTGCTTTGGTCTGTGTACCACCCCTCCAATTCCCTTTCCTATACTGCCCTCTGTTCCCCTCTTCCTCCCTCGTACGTGTACCATGTTGCCTGTTCACCTACAAAGAATAGAGTGATACACTTCGCGGTAAATCCTTTGAGATGTCCTTTCACCTGACGTGAAAGTTGTGACAGTAACTTGCATTTATATAACGCTGTTCACAAGAGATTGCCATTTGAAGCGCTTAACGGTGGCAGAACTGATCGCCAAGGTGGGGAGAGAGTGGGGAAGTGCCCATACATACATTTGAAGAAGAAGGTCTTCAGGTGTGATCGGAAGACAGTCAAGGAGGGGGCAATGAGGAGGGATTGAGACAAAGAGATCCAGTGCTATGCATGTAGTGGCTAAAACCACGGTTACCAATGGCGGAACAGAGAGGACAAGGGACGTGCAAAATTGTCCTTGTATATCAAATGCAAGGATTGTTCTTTTGCTTAATACTATTCTTGCTTTTTGCTTCAACTTCCTTTGAGGTGAAAGGCGCTCCACAAATCTAATTTTGTTCTTGTTGTTCTGCCTCATGTATATATCAAACTTTTTCTTAAATGCGTTATTGCTAATTGCTTCAACTGGAACTTCCAGTTGATTTCCACCTTCTCACCTCCCTCTGCAAGAAGATGTGAAGCCCACACATCTAACCCTGTTAGATCCACTGCTAGCTTTCTTGTATTTACACCTTTTTCTTTAATTAGATGTGAGCAGAATAGAAGAGCGATTATGTATTTGGGAGTACAGTATTTCTACTAGACATCTTGCTCCGAACGTCCTTTTGCTCACCTTGAAGGTGGAATAATCCGTCACTTATTATACAGTGGGTGGGATGGAATCGCACCTTATCACGCCAACCACCCTCCTTCCTGTTCCCACCCCCACCCCCGTTCTCCCACCCACCCTCCACACCACTACCTGAACATCAGAAGCAGTGATCCAGGACACTGCCCTATGTGAAGGGCAGTACATAAATGCAAGTTGTTGTTGTTGAACCTACTCTATATGGTTGTCTAACTGGGAACTGACACATTTTCTGGAGACATGATGTGAGTAAGTCCCAATGGCAATTCTGGAACCCATGACCTCCTTGTTGCTTGTCAAGTGTTCAGGTGTTTGAGCTTCCAGGCCATCTAATAATTAACTTAGGAATTGCAAGATACTGGCACAGCCCTGGTGCACTCTGCTTTGCGTGAGGTTATTGCTCTGTGAGGAGAGCTCTATTGGATTCCTCAATGACAACAACAACAAGTTGCACTTGTATAGCGCCTTTCACAGTCAGGGTTTTTTGGATCTTGCTGGGAGTTGGATTCAGGAGCGATGGAGAGCAGGCGAGATAAGGATTGGGAGGGTGGCCAAAGGCACCGTCATAGGGGAAGATTGTTAGACGGGACGCACGCTTAAAACATTGAAATGGGTACGACCAGAGGGAACCTTGAAGGTGGAGGTAAAAGCCAATCAAAGGTGTTATTTTTAACAGCTCGTGTGCCCAGAAATAGTTTATCCACCAAATAAACAAGAAGCGCCCAGGCATAATTCCAATGTTTTTGACCTAGGGTTAATATTTACTAGAGCCTGCAGGTGCTTGACTGTGGGTGTTTGCTGAAGTGTAGCAAAAGCATTGTGTCAGGCAAAGGCTGAATTTTCTTTAGCGTTTTTTGATTGCTGACAAACTGCTGGTGGATCCTTTAACATACTTTGCAACCCTCAACCTTTTTTTGGTGGAAAAAAAAAACATCAAAACAAGCCTTTGGCAACTCAGTGAAAAGTGGAGTGAAAAGTGTGACCCGACTCGCAGCTTCGCAGATAAAAACCCTAACAAGGAGGTTTTATGGAGAAGCAGATTTCCAACCCCAATGTGATTTTATACAGCTCTCTTCACGCAAAAATTGGTTTTGTTGTCGAGCTTGAATTGTGTCCTAATGCCGCTGGCCGAGTGTCTGTGATTGAATTTACAGTGTGTGTACTGTTAGCACATGCGGACATTGGGTTGCAAGATTAATCAAAGCTAAAATATCACATTTCAAATCATTTCCATTGTGGTTGGTGAGGAGAGGTAAGTTGGGTGGTGGTGGAGTGGGGAGGGTGCTAGGGTGTAGGGGTCATCTATTGTGTGGCATTTGCCAACTGGATTTGTTCCGTGTGCTTGTTATGACTCCCGGTTTGCACTGGAAAGTTGCACAGTTGGCAAACTGCCAGCAAAAGTTCGAGGAAAAGTTTGCCAGGGAGCCGGTCATTTCGAAGAAGGTGAGGTGAAAAGGGCAAAGGCCTCAAGTCAAGGAATAATGACTGCATTAACTAGTGGCCAATATATGTCTCATCCAACAAGTGGATTTCATTCACAATTTTCCCTCCTCCTTCAAAGTTAAGTTTCCTTTAGTCAGGATGGGCTACACTGACTGACCAGGCCAGAGAGATCAATGTGTTAAAGCAGTAGAAAGCATCCTAGCTACGGGACAAAACAGGCTTGTGCTCATTCTCCTTACCCCCGAGGAAAGAAATCACTCAAGGACTTTGAAGCTTTCCAGTCAGGGACTGAGCCAAGAACAGATCCGATCATGTATAATTTAAAAGGCATTTCATTCCACATCAACCCTCTGCGGTTGCAAACATGCAGCTAATCTAGTCATTGTTTAGTTTTGTAAAGGTTTTTTTAAAATAAAGTGTTCTGCATCTCCCTGTTATATTTTATATATGTAAATATAGATATATATATAATATATATACACTCACACTGAGAGATCTGCACAGACAACCTCGGGAATATGGAGCTATTTGACTGTTAAAAACAGGAAAACAGGAACAAAGAGAGGCCATTCAGCCCATCGAGCCTGTCCCGTCAGTTTAATACATTTTGGCCGATCTGTTCATCCAATGCCTCGTCCTTTGCTATACCCTTTAATGCCTCTCACACCAAGTAACTGTCTCTTTCTGCCTTATCCCCCTATCAATTCCTCCTCTACAACTCTCTGGGACAGAGCATTCCACAGCTTCACAACCCTCTGTGTGAAGAAATACTTCCTGACCTCAGCTCTCCCTGCCTTGGCTCTATTCATCCCGTCTCTTGTGTTAATGTTCACAGTTCTGCGCTTCATTACATCTTAATTAAGCCCCTGCTTTAACGACCCTGTCAGCGTGTGTTAGTCATATCCGACGGTGGATTTATTCATTTTGATTGCAGGAGTGAGTTTTTTTGGCGACAAGGTGGGTCATTCGGTTCATTTAAATTGCAAAGTTTCTTTATTCATTCAGGCGATGGGTTGTCAAACCCACAAAAGTCAAATCTACACAAGCACAATGTACATCTTATTAGTTTGGAAGAGAAGAAATGTTTCAACATGAATGTAAGGCAATAATGAAGATGTATGATGCCACTACAAAGAGTTATAAATACATTACAGGTTTGAAAGATGTTCACAAGAAAGATGAACAATAATTAGCGTTTAAACCTGGCTATATTTACATGTTGACTAGAAGCAAAAGGCAGTATGCTATTGGGATTTAATGTCTTGAAATTTAATTGGATGACCCATTCACTTATGTAGGAGCAAGCACTCTGGGGATCACATTGTGTGAGGGGTGAATGCAAGTTGTTGTTTTTTCTACAGAGTCCCGTGGCTAGAAATCCTATTGTGATTAAGCCTGTACAGTACTACCATTTTTGCCTTTGAATTTAAGATTGCAGAGGATTGTGTAAAGATTCTTAAATTCAGAGATTCAAATTCAAAATTTACGTGTCCAAATTCAAGTACTGTACACACGTTTCAGAAGCCATATGGACAAGTAAGAATCAATATGGACTTCAACTATTTGAAATTCACGTAACAATCATTCTTGTGATCCGTTGTGGGAGCTACAATTTGCAATTTCTGGGGCTTGATTTGCCTATGTTCCTGAGTTGAAATATCTGCCATGAAATCTTCAAAATAGGGAGCAGTGAGCGTGTCTTGAAGACACTTTCTTTAGTGAAAGGGCAACCGACATGTGGAACTGATTACTGGTATTGATGATGGATCAACCAACTACAAAAGGTTTGAAAATGGAACTAGGCAAGTTCCACTCAATTGAAGGATCTTGGGGTTATATGATGTAGTGATAAATATACTGAGGAATCTCGTGGGGAAATTAGATGCAGAGACAACATGAGATATTTACTTTGCTTCAAGTGACTATTACAACAACCATAATTCATACTTTAAGATGCTCTGAGACGGTACCATAATATGTTGAACTCAGGTCCTGTCTGCTTGCCCAGGTAGACATTAAATATCCCACGGCACTATTCAAAAAGAGTAGCAAGTTTCTCCCAGTATCCTGGCCAACATTCCCCCAAATATAATTAGCTGTATTTGCGTCATTGCTACAACATACACAGTCATTGAACTTCACAGGATATTCTGTGAAGCCTTTGAAAATGTATCAACAATATGGTAAGCTACTATATAAATTCCAAGGATTATCATTATTATAATGTGGCTGAATGTACAGTATTAATGAAGAGAATACTTGTATATTGACATAATTTCAAATGCAAATGCAAGGATTATTATTATCAATACCAATAGTGTAGTGATGACAGTGCTAGCTAGCACTCATTAACAGAACTTAAACATAGCATTCAGTAATTGGTAAATAAATAAATCAATATTTCTGCCTTTGGTTTTGAACTGTTATTTTAAAACGGCTTGAGATTTAAACAACAGCAACAACTTGCATTTGTGTAGCATCCTTTCAAGCACTTCTTAGGGTTAAAGTGTTTTGTGTTTTTATTTTCTCCTGAAAATAAATTTCCTAAATAAGATTCAAATCTTCTCTACAGGCATCTCCATAACAACAATATCCAGTCCCTCGGAAGGAATTGCTTTGATGGACTCCACAGTCTGGAGACGCTGTAAGTAATTTTTATTTCTGCTTGTGCTGTAAATGCCCGCATGGATCACAAACCAACAAGAATTTGCGTTTGTATAGTGCCCTTAACTCGGAGGGTTTAATCATGGCATCGGTCTCAGCTGACATTGTTTCCGATAACCTGGGCTTCAAAGGACACCCGCATTTATAGCGGACTTCTAACTCCAGTGAGGAGTATTGTTATTGCGTTGTCTTGTGTTAACCTCTCATTACTAAGATCATGAGACTGAATCATAGTAGGGTTTTTTTTTGTATAGAATAAATGATGCCTGGTAATCATTACTTGAAAATAGACTGTTAATGATATGGCTGCTGGCAACATGTTGATATATTTCCAAACTCACTTAAGTTTTAACTCTTCACTCGCCTAGAGTTGTCCATAACTCTTCATGTGTCCTTTTAACTGGAGAAAATTTTATCAATATTAAGGATTAAAAATAGTATTTAAAATAACTGACAGCCAACATGGATTATTCACAAGTTCATTCTAAAAGAGCTCAGAGGGCAACAGTCAGCATGGATTATTTTCATGTGTGTAAAACAAAATCTGTAAAACTTCTTTGAGGAGATAACTCAATTAGCAGACTCGGTGAATATAATCTACTTGGGTTTTTAGAATAAATGTACCAAAATCTCCGCGTGTGAAAAGGGATTAAGAGTCCTAGAATTGGTGTTAGTTTAGCGAAAAGATTTCTAATAAATTTGGCAGAAAAAGCAGAAGATCCCAAGTGAAACTATCTTGTGTTATGAAGACAGACCTCTTGATCTCATCTTTCCAGAAAGCCAATTCTACCGTCTTCACCTTTGCAGCATTAAACCCTTACTTCAGTGAGGCTCATGTCTTGGACTGCACCACATCTTGTGGTAACCTATCCATCCTCTTCTGTACATAAAATACATCCTGAGGCACTGTTCTGTAATTCCCTTCCAAAGGCAAGGAAGCTTTTCCTCTCGTTCTGCTGCAGTGTAAAGTACTCTAAAGCAATGACTAAAATGAATCAATCACTGTGGGAAATGTGCAAGCACCCCTTACCTTGGCTCAGAGCCCTTTAAACTTTCTGGCGTGTTTACGATAGAGGGAATAATTTCTCAAATTGTATCTTTTGTCTCACAAGAACCAATGTTCATAACAATATGAACAAATATAGTCTGCAATTAATCCTGGTATGGTTTTGCTGTTGGCTACATTACACATGCTGTGATCATAAAGTGACCATTATCCTCCTAATAATGCCCTTTGGTTCTAGAATTTAGCGCGCTTAGAAATCCTGAAAGGCTTTGATTTTCGGTTTTACACATCCTCAATATTTCCAGAAAAATGTAAGACGCAACATAATGGAAAGAGGCGCCAGTGTTACTTGGCCAATGTATGGTTTCTGCTTGTGCTGATATCATCTTTGGCCAAGAGCCCTGAGATTTATTGAGAGCCCGGGAGATATCTTTGTTGCATTACATAATCCTCTTGTTGACAATTTAAACGATTATAGGATCACAACAGAACACAAAAGGGATTTGGATAAAGAAGGCCCAATGGCCCATTTGATCTCATCCCTCCAGAACATTGCCAACTCACAGTAGCATTTAGCAGTTTCTTCAACCAGCCTAGTAACCGGGCTTCATCTATTCGACCCATTCCAACTGTAAATCCGCACCTTCGTTCCCCGCTCCCTGGGTGTACCTGAACATGTTGCTTCTAGGTTATTCACTCTATCTAACCCATTAATAGTAATAATCATTTTTGTGTGTAAAGTTAGCTAATCTGATCTCCTATAGAATACAGAGTTCTGACAC
The DNA here is from genome assembly GCA_035084275.1 of Hydrolagus colliei. Lineage (NCBI taxonomy): Eukaryota > Metazoa > Chordata > Chondrichthyes > Chimaeriformes > Chimaeridae > Hydrolagus > Hydrolagus colliei. Next base: position 6,974,792 of record CM068762.1, read on the forward strand.
TTTACCAATTTTTACTGTAAATCCTTTGAATCGCATTCGGGCTTTCCCTCGACATGAAAGTTACTACATCAAATACAAAGATTAGTATATTAAGATCCCGATATCCATCTCTGCATGCATGATTGCAACGTCACTGACGGAAGTGAATGCCTTTTGAAAAACTTACCACTCGCGAATAATTGTCAACTTTCCTTTTGATCTTTGGCGACTCTCATTCAAGTGATTTGGCAGGTCTGGACTATTATCTGGTCAGATGGAAACCATGATATTTCTGTTCTTTAAATGGAGAGACAATGAACGCAGAAACTGTTTATTTTCTTAACCAGTAAGGAGGGGGAACTTGCATTTAAGACTAAAAAGTATTTGATCTCTTTTTCCCTTGCTAAATTGATTTTTAAAAGTTTATTTATTTAGGGTCAGAGCACTTTGTTGGGGAGGACATTTCTCTGCGGGTCATCTCACAGGTTGAGACTTAAAAAGGCTTTGAAAACGCTGGATAAAACCAAGCAGCTGTTGGAAAAACTAACTGGGAATTAGAGCTTTTGCTGAGACAGATTGTCACTATTTCAGAACCTGTGATTTCACTAATTTTTTTTAACACAAGTGAATATTTTGTTTTCGTTGAAATCCGATCCTTAACAGGACATCGATTTGTATTGTAGTGTAAAGCATCAGTGGGAATTAAGAGCAAATGAGTGCCTTCCGCTCAATACTTCATTATAATTATTGTGGAAAGTTCAAGACCAAGGGTGGAATAGACAAACAATAGCAACAGTTTTGTGTTTAGACACTGGGAAGCCATCTCAAGACATTGCATCCACTGGGACCTGAACTGGGGGTGATGGGGGAGGATCCAATGAATCACGTGGATGGGGAAAGGTGACCAAAAGCGCTGCGTAAAACAAGGCTGTAAAAGTGTGGACAGTTGGAGTGGGAAATATTAAAGAACTGGCTGTTATCCCAGTCGCTACAACACATCTACCTGGACTGATGTGATTCCTAAAAAGCACATTAGGGGCAGAAATTTATCCAGAGATCACTAAGAGTTAGATTTCGCGAAGTGGGGGTGTGTGGATGGGGGTTGAAATCAAAGTCAGATGGCTTGAAGTGGAGGGATCTTCAAAGGGAGTTGAGATAGGAGTTCGGGAGAGTGGGGATATGCTTGCTGAAAGCACTGCAGCCGAGGTGAAAATCGCAACATATAATATGGTGACCATCACCGGTGATCATTACCTCAGCAGGGAAGATTCCACCAAATAAATATCCTTGCACGGGTATATCCTCCTACCCTCAGCCCCCATATCTCACCTCTCTGAATCCTTGAACTTCATAGTAACTGTAGTTGGGGCTGTAGCTGCCATTATGAATAACATTTGAGCCCAGGTTTAAACTCCCAATTGTCTTTGTCGGGTCTCCGCAGTGAAGATACTTCCCTCCCTGAGTGCAGCTTCCCACTTGCTTTCATATCTTTCCCGCGGCTAATATTCCTTTTAAGTTCAAACTAACTTTAATGGAGTAGATGTTTTTTTTGTTGACAGAGAACAAGTTACACCCTGCAGTTTTTGGACAAGGCTCCATTAATTAATACAGCATATAAATCACCTCTTATTCTTTCAATAATCAGACTGACTAAGTCTGTACAATAAGTAATTCAAAGCAGCTGGCAGTAGATTTGGATTTTGACTCACCTCTGTTGCAATAGAGTTTACAATGCTAATAGTGAATTTGGCAAGGAAGTCAACCATTTATAAAAGCCTCTATTGTCTCCTATCTACAACAAATATTGCAGCTTAGTTTAAGAGATAAAATATATAAAGTACTTCTCCTTAAATAAAAGCTTTGATGTTTTTTTTTCCATGGATCTGACTAATGGTTAAGATTTGTGAATGAACATGATATATAAAAACGACTACAAAACAGTCTCCGCTTATTAAAGGGTATAACAGTGATGACACGTCACTGAACTGCATTTGGAGTCTGATTCGTTCTTTCGTATCGTGCCCTTTCACAAATCATAGCTGTTAGTCAGATTTCACGAGAACATCAAAGATTTGCTTTGTCCGCTATATCACACACACAAAACTAACTCTGTCATATATTTTCAGGCAGATAAATAGGCAGCTATTAAGAGCTTTGTTCAGCACAAACCGACCACAAATCTAGCCCAGGGGTATGAATGATTATCAGGCTACATATTCTCTCGTTTGATAGTTCAGGAGAAATGTGTGTTGGTGAGACACAGCACTGTAAAGATGCACTGTGTTATAGCATTTTCTTTTGGAACAACAACAAAATTACATTTGCAATGTGTCTTTCACATTGGGAGGACATCCCAAGACGCTGAACATTCGGGTCAGGACCCAACCATGGGTGGGAAGGGAGCAGGGTTGGGTGAGGGAAAGGGGAAGGTGTCCCTTTCCCGACAATACAAGGAATTATTGAGTACCATGTTTGGACCTAAAATAATATACGGTAGCACTGTAAAAGCCTTATTACATCACGCTAACTGCTTATTTATGGTTTAGCGTAACTTTTGGGAATTCCTTCCCTTTCCCCCACAAAACGTACAGTCATTTCACTTTACAGTATAATCAGTGAAGCACTTGGAGGCATGTTGAAGACGTGATGAGACGCGACAACAAATGCAAGGATTATTATTATTACCAAGATAAATGTTGTTTTATGGTCAATAGGTTTAGCAGTGACATTCTCGAAGCTCATCTTAGAACTAACAGTCGTGCTTGTTTGGGAAGAACATTGCTGAGCACGTCCCTTTCAATGGCGAACATTCTTTTCCAAAGTATCTATGAATTGGCATCTCTTAAAGGCCGGGCTCTCAGGTGCACATGACGCTACCATCTTATCTGTGGTGTCCTCAGACAGTGTATATTTTTACCAATGTCACATCATATTAGACTGGCACACAGTTTGACACAGTGTGAACCCCAAAACAGTTTGGAAGCTCAGCTGCACAAACAATAAAGAAGCTATAAAACTCTCAACTTCCTTCAATTAGTGCGCAATATTGGCAATAGTACAGTTTTTAAAAGAAAAACACACCTTGAGACTGCCAGCGAAAAGAGTTGCCATTCCGAAAAGTTTCTCCCAACAATGTTGGGAACAGCACCTGCTCAGCTTCTGTTTGTGAAGTTGTTCGATGTTCAACTGGATGCAATGAATTCATGGCTTTATGCGCTTTGAGACTTCTCAATGACGTGGTAAGGTGCTGTATCAAATGCAATTTTTATTACTGTATTATGCTACTGTCCCGACTCCATATCCTGTGAAGTGTTGGACCTGTGGAGTAAGTATGAACATACCCCAACATCAGCTGTCTGATCAAGATGCTGGAAACGTCTATTTTTCCCCCACTTTATTTACAGTAATCATTTAAGCAGAATAATCTTTGGGAAACTGATGGTGGTTGGAACTTATTGGTTCCACCCTATAACCCTGGAGGTTTGATTTACTGCATTGAGCAGCTCAACTTTTCTGTATGAGCAGAGATAAGTTTCCTTCCTCAAGATACAGTAGATAATATTAATAATTCCAGTAATAATCCTTGCAATTAATACAGCTCCTTATCACATCTTCGAGAAGTCTCAAAATGCTTCATAGAATATACTGTCAAGTGAATTTACTGTTTATTTTGTGGGTGAAAAGTGGCTGCCAATTGCGCACAGCAGTGCTACACAAGCACTGGATACAGCTATCAAGCTTGTACAGGTTTCAGCTTTGCTCTCTCGCAAATAGGATGAGATTGATAAGTTTGCATCTTTATTCCTTGATGTACATCCTTCAGTAAAAGTTTGCATTTTGAAAGCAACCTCGGGAAACACTAGCTTCATGTTAATGTTAACATTCAGTAATGTTTGAATGAATCCATTAAAATTAACCCATTAGATTTGCAACCAGCAATGAAATCGCATCAACACCGGTATATGGAAGCCGAGAGGGAGCAGCTTATAACCAGATTTATGGGTGATTAAAAATGGTTGTATCGCAGTACTGAGAAAAGGCAGTGATAAACTGGAAATTGAGGAGTAATTATCTTATGCCTCGATAAAAGAAAGGTACGCAGAGACAAAGTCACTTTGAGCAACAAGATACGGAGACTGGGGTTATTTCATGAAGAGAGGAAGAGAAGAATGAGGGCTTTTGGCCAATTTGAGATATTCCATCCAGAATTGCCATCACCTACCGTCTTCCTGTTAAAAGCGTCACGCAGTTTCTTTGTTGAGTCATGTGCTCATTTTCCTTGAAGTAATCTACTTAACAGGGAATGGCAAAGGTCTTTGCAAAGGTGTCCTTTCCCAACAAGATGGGTCAGAGGTGCCTCCTGCCCTACACATAGCTTGTTTGGTTTTCCTGCGCCGTTAGTTAAGAACTATTGCGCACCCGCACAGAAGCATTGTAGAGAATGCTTATTGAGACTTGGAAACTGAATGAGTTACCCAGTAGTTCATTTAGTTTAACGCAGGCGATTCATAATAAAACTTAAAATAAATGATTAGAATGACTCGTCTATTTCTGTCCTTCCCTCACTTTAGATGTAAGAGAGAATGGAGTTTCTCCCAGTGTCCTGGGAAACAATCCCTCTAAAATAAAATAGGTCACATGGGTGTTTGTGGGCAATTGCTGTGTGCAAATTGCTTGTTATGCAGACCCACAAAATCCATGCAGACATATACTTTGCAATATATCCTGTGACACACTTTGAGATGTCTCACCGATGTAATCAGGTGCTATATCAAATACCGCTATTATTATTATATGTAAAATCCTAAGAAGAAATTGGAACAGTCCTTCAAACAATGAAATGTCAGTGCCGCTAGGTGACAACGACAGTAACAACTTGCAATTATATAGCACCCTTTATGCGCGATAGTATCTTAGATTTTTGAACATTGGCGTTGTTTGATGCTTGAGTGACAAAGAGTTTGGTTTGTGGTTTGGCAAGCAGTGTGGCTGTTTATAAACAACTTTTACAGGTTCTTTTGATCTGATTCGGGGGAATTGATTCATCAGATGAATCAAGACTGAACCTCCAAATGAATTTCTCTCCAAAATACCAGTAGTAGATGCGTGATAGGGCGGGTTTCCAGGCCTGACTTGAAAACTGTTCCCAGTGCTGTCTCACTTCAGGAATTACATTCTCCGTGTCTCACTCTGCGGATATGTTGGTCTCTGGATCTTATTCCCTTGTTCACTCCATCAGTGTTGGTTTTGGTGTCACTTCTAGAGTCCCTTTGATCATCAGATCTCATTCCCTAAATCACACGCAGGGTGTTGGCTTCTTGAACAAACGCCTAAGATCTTGTTGGGTCTCTTAATTCAGTGTACAAATAACTCCCCTTAGGATGTTTCTGAAAAGTGAATGTTTCATCAATATTGCAAGCTATTATTTTGCCCAACCAATATCACCACACCAAGTTAATGATTATGTTTGAGTGGCATACAACTAAATGACTCATTACATCACTTGAACTTGCTTATCCCTTCAGCAATTTTCCAATGTTTCTGTTACCGCGAATCAAGTAGTTTCTTCACAATGGTTTCAGACAAAACAAAAGAATGTGTTTAATCATTGAAATCAAGGTATCGTTCGAAAATGCTTCAGGCTTGACTTTTAAAATGTAAGTAACTTAATAAATAGTGAGGCATTTGATGAAGCACCACAATTAAACACTAAATTCTAACAGCTAAACATTTGTAGAGTCCTGGCCAGTAGAGTTTTTCCTCTTGCACATCTACCTATGGACACATGTTCTTGATTCCTTAACTTGCAGCATCTTAAAGGAAACAAACAACAACTCCATGTGCTCTAGGACACTACCTTGAGTGACTGTATAAATGCAAGTTGTTTTTGTTGTTGTTATCCTCCAGGTCTATCAGGTTTTCTTCATGCTGAAAAAGTTGGTGGGGGTTTCCTTACGTAGTACGACATATAAGAATTAATTATTTCTTTCTTTTGGTCTTTGCTCACAGCCAGGATCATCAGGTGGGCTTGCAAGACAGTCAATGTTTGTGAGAAGTCCCCTTTGGTGGAATGAAGATGCTTGTATTGGTTAGGAGAGTGTGCTTTTCGGCCCTCCTCGCCGGATAAACCCCCAAATATACTCCGAGGCCTCATATAGGGCCTGAAATATACAAAGTAGATTGGCTTACTGCTGAATTGTAAATAAAAATGGTGGCAAGCCACATACCTGGAGAGGAATGACACCTGCTGGTTCTCCCAATTGTGTTCCTTGTGTTCAAAACCAACTAATTTAGGAATCGCACCCATTTCAATCCCAAAGTTAGGCAAATAAAGATGTTCAGAAAGCCACCGAAATGGTGGACCCCTAGAGGTAGGAATTTATGTGGAGCTTGTTGTCAGTTTATGGGTCAATGCTCCTTGATGACCTTCTCACTGAGAGTATATTTGATGAGTTCTTGCAGCTCCTCGCAACAGATAATGTGTCAAAAAAAAAAGAAGGAAGAAAGCAAGTCAGGTGGAACTTTTTAACACAAAAGGTCATAGACCTAAGGAATAAGCTGCCAAGGCAAGGCAACGAAGCAAGAAACATGAATGAGTTCAAGAGGCACCTGGACATATATCTGTAGAGAGAAAGGATTGAGAGAGATGGCACAAAGGGATAAGTGGGTTGCACATAATCTAGAAAGGAAGTGCATTTGAGACTTAATGATCTTATTCCTGCTCCTAATATTCTATTTTTCATGACGTGTTACACTGGACTGACTTTAAGATGGGATTTATAAAATTGCTATTTGTTATTTCTTTCTGGCAGGAAGACTCAAAAATGTGGAGCTTTCATGGTAATACGAGTACCTGAATTAGAAAATTGGGCACTGTCATTTTTGGGGTCTAATAGATGGCTATTTTTCACATACTTTAATGTTATTGTTTGCAAAACATCCATCGATTTTCATTTGTTTGCACTCATGCGTTCAACCACACTCTGGGCTCTGTTTCCCCAGTGCATATTTAGGTGTCAGCCTGGGTTGAGTTGATAGTAGACTCGCCTCTGAGACAGAAGATTCTGAGTTCAAGCCATATGTCAGGACTTTGAACTCATATAGATTAAGCTGACACTCCATACAATGCTGGTGATGTGCTGTTTTGTTGCAACTGACGTCCATCAGAAGAGACATTAAATCGAAATCCCACCTGCCTGATGAAGGGTCGTGGACCCGAAACGTTGACTCGCTTTCATTTTTCCATCGATGCTGCCTGACCTGCTGAGTTTTTCCAGCTCTCTGTTTTTGCTCAGGCGCAGGTTAAAGATCCCATGTTCAAAAAGAGAAGGGAATACTCTCTGGTGTTTTGGCCAACAATCTCCCAAATTAAATTGATCATTCATTTTATGGTTCCTTGAGGGAAATGCATTGCTGCACTCAAAATTGGATGCTAAATTCACCTACAAAATCCTGTGTCTACAGTAAATCCTGTGAATCGTTTTGAGATACAGTATCCTCCGTATGGGATGAGCAATGCAACAGATTGAGGATTTTTATTATCAATTATCAATTCGTGGTTTGGTGAAGGACTCCTTCATTCTTGCATTCTCTGTTGTCGGGTCTGTAGATTCATCTGGTCGAGGCTGGGTTACTCAGTGATGTGCGTCAGTTGCATTGTGAAGAAGACAGATTGGCTGCAATATACGGTCCTTTTTAGTCTTTAAACACAGCTTCCTCAATGCACTGCTGGGTAGGCCACCTTGGGTCATATGTTTTCCACAAAGGTACCTACTGTGTGGAAGGCTGGTGATAGAAAATGTGTTCTTAGCACAGTGAATACATACCATCAGAACATGTTATGTTCTCACCTTTTTTTGTTGTACAAAGCAGATGATGCAATAATTTCCTTCTGTCTGGATAGACATATTCATAGATGTACGCACTGTAAATTTCTATGGTTCTGTTTAGTTAGGTGCCATCAATGTACTGTTTTACAGTATATTCGGTAGAGCGCTTTGAGACGTCTCAAAAACGTGATAAGGCACAATATCAATTGCAAGGATTATTATTATCATCATCAACGTCATGCGTAGTTTTTCGTATCTGCCTTTCCAATGCAAACAGCCACACTTAAAGCTCAGAACGATGGAATTTCTGGGTTTTTTTTTTACAATTCACTGTATCAAGTGATCTTAACCTTACATCTTATGTGTATTATATCAAGATTTCCTTGATCGTTTATATTTGTGATATGTGCCTATTCAGTATCTCCAAAACATTGAGTTTAATATAACAAATACTTTAAATATACTGTTGAAGTATGAAGTATGAACTCCCTTTTCCCTCTTACCCCCCTTTCTCCCTGATCTTGCCCCCCACAGACCTTTCCCTCCCTCTCTCCCTTACCCCTCTTTCTCCCCCCACTTCTTCCCTGACTTTATCCCACCCCACCTTTCCCTCCCTCTCCCCCCTTACCCTCTTTTCCCCCTTTCTCCCCTGGTCCCATTTCCGCGACTGTTTGTGGGATACTGCTGTGCGCAATTTGGCTGCCGAGTTTCGCCCACAAATATACAGTCGGTTTTCCTGCTCTCCTTCCCCCTACCCCAACCCCTCCCCTTGCCATCTTTCCCCCCTTTTTCCCCTAGTCCCACTTCCATGACTGTTTGTGGGATACTGCTGTGTGCAGTTTCGTTGCCATGTTTCACCCACAGATATACAGTCAATTTTCCTACTCTTCTTCATTCTGCCCCGACCCCTCCCCCCCTGCTCTTGTCCCTACCTAACTGTACAGTGCCTTGGGACGTCCTCTCGACGTGAAAGGCGCAATATAAATGTAAGTTTTGATTGATTGATTGGTTGGTTGATTAGTTGATTGATTGACCAACACTTTCTTTTGCCAGGGATCTGAACTACAATGACCTGTCTGAATTTCCTGTAGCGATCCGGACTCTAAGCAAACTTCAAGAACTGTGAGTAGTCTTATGCCCAAGAACCTTATAGTGTGAGATGCGAATGGAATATCATTGTTGTTAAAAACTCCAATGATTGTGCTCTGAGTGAGTAAATGTTAATGGTACTTGGCTCCTCACATATAAGAAATCAACTTACAATTCAATTCAAAACCAAGTGAACCAATTCTTACAACTCAATACCAATTTATACATTGCCTTTCACGTCGGTAGGATATCCCAAGGCACTTAACAATATTGGCAGGATGAGGGTAGAAAGGGAGCGAGGTGACTAAAACGTAGAGTCCTGTAGCTCAGTGGTTAGAGCACTCACCTTAAAAGCAAGAAAACTTGGTTCAATTCCAGGCAGGGCGAAACCTTGGACAAGTTTCTTATTGCACACACCTAACAATAATCCCTAAAAAAAACAAACAAAAACAAAACAAAATGAATCAGTTATTTCAATCCATGATCATTTGTGGCACACTGCTGTGCGCAATTGGCTGCCGCATTTTGCCCACACATATACAGTCAATTCAATTTACAATATATTCTGTGAAGCACTTTAAGATGTGTAGAAGACATGAAAAGCACTACAGTAGAAGCCCGTTTATCTGGCACCCGCGGGACCTGGCCAATGCCGGTTAAAGCGCTTGCTGGATATTCGGGCGGCCCGCGGCCGAAAATCCACTACAAAAAAATTAAAGTTCTTTTAACACACACCATACACACCAGACGAGGTAATGGCAGATAGTGACAGAATGTTGGGTTAGTGCCAGGCGGGTGAAAAAAACGGCAGCCCGATTTTAAAGTTGCGCGACTTTACTAGCTGCAAGCCGAAGCCCTAGACTCTGCTAGCAGCAAACTGAAATACTGCACCTGCGCGACAATGTGGGTTATCGGCTAGCGTTATCGGCTTGCCTCCAGTATGACTTTAAAGTCATATGCGCTCCGGTTTTTTCGGCCGCTTGGTGTGCTGCATTTTGGGGGGAGTCGCTCGACCGTAAACCTCAACCCCAGCGTCATGACTTCAAGCGGAGCATCTACCAGCGGGGATGGGGGGGTGGGGGGCGCGGGAGAGTGGCTTTGACGGTGAGCGCCAATGCAGTATTCTGTTGTTATCTTATTATTTATGCATTTACAAATGCTCCCCTGCTATTGTTCCAGATAAGTTCCGGTTTATCGAATGGAGACTTTTATGGGGGGCGTGCCGGTTATACGGAAGCGCTGGTGCATCGAGTCACGGATAAACGGGCTTCTACTGTATATTAATTGCAAGGATTATTATTATTTATTAAAAACTCAGTTAAAGTAGAATGTTTTGTTATAGAGCTTGAACAAGGTGAGGGAGGGGGTTGAGTTGGAGGGACTAGGAGATGAAGTTCCAGAGAGCGGGGCAAAGCATGACAACCAATGGAGGGATGGGGAGGGCGGGGGCCATGAAACAAGCCATTGAGCAAAGAGAGCAGCTGGTTCTGTAAGATTTGAGGACGTAGAATAACTTGAAAGATACAGGGGCAAGAGAAATATGTGATTGGAACAAGGGGGATCTTTTTAAAGAGTGGGAATAAGCAAAATCTGTTACATCGTTTTCTTTGAAACAAGTGTTTAATTGAATCAAATGCATTACTGATCTGTGTTATAGGGGGTTCCATAACAACAATATCAAGGCAATCCCAGAAAAGGCTTTTGTTGGAAATCCATTACTTCAAACAATGTAAGTGTAATTGCCCCTGAGTGCCCTTCAGTCAATGCTTCTTATTCTATTCAACTGAGTGGGTGCCTGAAATGCATATAATCATCTATGATAACAAAGCTTCACCTTGACTGTTGTTCCTTTCTGGACAAATGTCAACTCTTTCCAAGTCAGTGAGATGGGTTCTATCAAATTTTGTCAAAGCGAAAGAAAATAAGAATATATATTTACCGGAGTTAAATAAAAACTTGGCCAAGGTACAGAACGCATTCTTAGCCTACCCTCCCATGTCCTTTTAACTGCTTGGATTTGGCTTCTTGAACTCGTGACCTATTTTCTGCCCATCTCCCCTCCTGCTGTGGAAGAGATGATTCCAATTGGATTCCAACCCGTACAGATTTCCAGTTAGATTTGCCAGATCACCACTTGACAGGAAATCACAGCCCACAGAAACTGATGTCAGTAGCAACCTGGCGACCAGGAAGTTGATGACAAGAATTGGTCAAAATTCCCCTCACCACCACCAAACAAATAAATAACTCAAAATAACATTCGATATGATCCTAGGAAATTCAGATTTTTAAAAAAAATTGGTTTCCACCACCCTTAATTACAAGCCTTATCCATCCCTGCTCTCTGAAATCGGTGTTATATTATCAACAAATCCTTTCACGTGATCAATTTTGCGCGCTTCGTTTGCAACGCCCGTGTTAGTTATAAAAAAAGTCATTTTTTAACAAATATTTGGCCCGGTAGAAAAAACCTTTCCAGGTGCCCAGAGGGTAGGGTACGCTCCATTTACATTGGCCAGAAATTTAACACACATATGAACAGTCAATATTTGTGATGGCATAACTAAGGCTGTGGACATAAGCGTACACATCAAATAAATCGTTTTTGTTTTTTGGCAACACCAACCATATCGAATGCCGAGGCATTTCAGTTGATAATCTACACAGCTACTCAGCTACACCCCATTGGTATCAGCCAAACTATACTGTTCGCTTAGTACTTTGTGGACTGTGTTTGACTACAACATCATGGAGAAGAGCTGTCCTCCCATTGCAGACAGATCAGTGTTTTTCACAGTGAATAACTACTGAAGTTAGGTAATGACTGGCATAATGTTGCCATTTAGAGTCTATTTCTGAGACAAGTTCACAAATGTTAGTGTTAGTTTAAAACGAATTCTGCGCCATAATCTCTTCAAATAGCTGTAAAAACACAGGTTCCGCGTCTGATTGTCTTGATTGCTTCAGCTATTTCTTCATGCGACTGCAGTGGGCTTTGTTATTCAATCTGATTACATAGAGCGCTTACTTAAGAAAAGCAGATGTGATCTTTGACATTGATGGATGTGGTATAAAAACCTATCTAAACATTTTGCTTCCTCTTTAGTCATTTTTATGATAATCCAATCCAGTTTGTGGGGAAATCGGCCTTTCAGTATCTGCCAAAGCTTCACACCTTGTAAGTATGAGCTGAGCCAAGTGTTTCCTTTCATATGTTCAGAAAGCTAACCCAGTAGCTCAGATAGCTGAATGTTTGACTTCCGACCGAGGAGCCCGTGAGATATCTGTCCACTGGGACACGTTTTCACATAGCCGTTTGCAGGACTTTGGCTGTTGAGTTTGTCTGCACAGTCACTACGCGTTATGTTGCATTGCTTTTGCATGTCCTCCCAACGTGAAAGGTCTTGCAAGTGTTATTAATGTTATCATTATTATGCTTGTACACAGTGGTGAGTTTTGTTGTTGATGCATCACTCCTCCGAGTCCATGCAATCAACCAACGACAATAACTTGCATTTAAACAGCATCCTTCTGGCTGGAGAGTGTCTGTGAGCGCTAGCAAACATCCCTTCTCCTTGTGCCTCCTCTCCCTGGCTTTAAACATCTCCCCCAAACTGCCTTTGATTCATATCCTCACACTTCCTACTCCACCCGGTCCCTCCCATCAGTTCCAGAGCTTTGAGATGTTCACTTTTCATGTCAAAAGAATGATCTGAGCTGAGCCAAGTTACTGCCTACTACTCCATAGAGATTACAAGGTTATTCCATCAGCTCTGCTGGAGGTTTAGATTGAAGTATCAGAAGCAAACCCCACCTTATGGTTTTAAGTACCTCGAGAAGCTGTCAGGCATGAAAGTCACTTTCTAAATACAAGTTGTCATTGTTGGTGGATAAACACTCATCTTGCACTAAACCATTGTGAGCTAGAAGGTTAGCCGATCACCACAACAGTTTCTCAGTTTGGATGAAGAAGGTCCTTTGCCCTATCTGATCTAATCCCTCTAGATCACCCATCCTACTGTTCCACCATACACCTAACCCCCTCTCCCCCACAACCATATCACAGCATCAAGCTGCTATTTAAATCCATCCAGTGTCCTGACTGCAACAACTTTCCTAGCAACCTGGTCCAGTCATTGATTACCCTCTGCGATGTCTTCTCTCAAGACTGAAGAGCCATAGACCTGAGCCTGGCCAGCAGCTATGCACTGCTAGGCCAGGAAATTAAAATATGTGCTACCGTTCCCATTGCTCTCTTGAGAAGTGCTTGTGTGAATGCTGGTTTAAGGCAGGGTACGGCTCAGGTGCAATGAGCTATGTGGTCAAAGAGCCTTCTGAAGCTTGTTGCCTGGGCTCACAGCTATAAGCTAACCACTTGGGTGAGGTAGAGGAGGGCTAAGGAGAAAGCCAAGACTCAGTGCTTTTGAGGAGAAAGGAGAACAGAGGAGAATTCAGGCACTCAATAAGTATCTGGAAACTTTTGGTGAACACTTCTAAACATTTTCCCACAAAACACACAATCACTGGACTTTGCAGTGAACTCTTTGGGATGTCCTACCAACGTGAAAGGCACTATATATCAAATGTAAGGATTATTATTATTTAATTGAAGCAGGCTCGTAAAACAAGCGGTCAAGATTACACAGGAAGAAGAAACAAAACGCAGTGTATGGAGCTCATACAGTCTAAGTTGACACTCCAATGCAGTCTAAGTTGACACTCCAAGTGTGTTGCATTGCCATAGATTCCATCGTTCAGATGAGACATTGAAACCAATGCACAGGTGGGCGTTAAAGATCCTTTGACACTGTTCAAAAAGAGAAAGGAGTTTCTCCCTGTCTCCTGACCTACAAATAAAATTGGTCATTTACGCCACGGATGTTTGTGGGACATTACCGTGTGGAAATGGGCTGCCTCGTTCACCTACAAAACACGTGGCTCCTGCTCCTTACCGTGTATCCTGTGAAGCGCTTTGAGACATCCGCCTGACGTGAAAGGCGCTGTACCAAACATAAGGACCATTTAGGGATATTATTCATTTGCAAAAATTGAAGAGTTGGTACAAATATAACTTGGTGGTGTTCCTTTGTTCAAAGCAATTAAAATGTGACAAATAAATGCAATTTGCTCGAACGCACAAAAGGGCCAATATAAATACTTTTTTTTGGAAGAATGCAGAGAGGGTTATAATTACACAGCTGTGAGGTTGTGTCAATTTTTTCCTCCTCCTTCTTTCAAGCTAAGCATGTAAGAAAGTAATGGATTTCTCTCTGTCAATTCCAGATCACTAAATGGGGCAAGTGAAATAAAGGAATTCCCAGACCTTAAAGGAACAACCAGTCTGGAAATACTGTAGGTAACAAATTCATGTTTATCAAACTTAGATTCTGAATGAACCGCCGACACCATTTTGCCGCAATTATTACCCTTTTCTTTCAATTGCATTCATTCATCCTAAATTATCCATTACATTGTCAGTTCTGTCAGTAAAAATAAGGGTCATGTACTGAGGAGCTTCTCGCATGCTTGCTCCCAAATAATGGCATCAATTTTCTGCTCCTCGATAGGACATTGACTAGAGCTGGAATCACCTCACTTCCCAGGGGTCTCTGCCAACAACTCCCAAATCTACGAGTGCTGTGAGTAGACTTTAGTTCCTGATTGCCAGAATGTTCTGATATTAACCCTCTAATCCTACTCCAAACTGGAACACGGACCGCTGTCCAGATTCCCTAGTTACAACTGTAATGCGACTGCGTTTTGTTGAGTAGATGACATTAGCAACTGTTCATCAGCCAGAACTGGTGATAACTTCTGGTCCAAAATGGAATTTCTGTCATGAAGCTTCACATATTATGATCTGAAACCTCGCCCTGGTTTCATAAGTCACTGGCGGTAAACGTGACGCAAAAAATACATTTCTATCGCACATTTCAAGTCAAAAAATTTATAAGTACGCAGCTTTAACACACTTCACACAGTTAAAATAGCAATTGTTTAGGTAAATCTTTGTAATGGAGTCAGCCTCATATTCCCCCATTATTGAAAATTCTAATTTAGCCAAGGTTCACCAAGGTTCTAACATTCAAAATGTTGTTATGATTATGTCCCATGTAGCTCATATAATCTATCAATTATCATTAAGCAAGAAGTCAATAACCTCCTCATATTCATTTTGCCCAGAAAATGTACGTTCAATTCACTTTACAGTATATTCTGCAAAATGCTTTGAGAAGTCTCGAAGACGTGATAAGTCGCTATAACAAATGCAAGGATTATTATTACGGTATTACTATTACATTCTGCTAACATATTGGCATGTATTTTAATAGTTGGAAAAATCAGGTACTGTACCTTGTACAGAACTGTTATGCCTTCAATAATATCAGGAAGTGCATTTTCAATATACTGTATACTATATGGTTAGTAGTTCAGCAGTATATCAATAACTGCATGCAACCATCACAATGGTGTTCATATGTATACAAAGGAATGTTGTTCACGTGATTATAGAGACTAACATCATGATAGGGCATTATTGCAGTAAGTGACAAAGATTAATGTGGTGAATGATTTCACCTCAAGACCCTCCTCTTCACTCGCTCCTTTAGGCACTTTCCTATCCCCACTTCTCCCCGTCCACACTCCTTCCTGATACTAACCCCCACCTCCCACCCATACCAACTCGGGTGTAATTCCTTGGGACATCCTCTCAACTTGAAAGTAAATGTAATTTGTTGTTGTTGGAGCAGGGCAACTGAGTTACCTTATTTGGTTCATCAATCTCACATTCAGGGTTCCTCACCTTCAGCTATAAATCCCTTCATGTCCCAGCATCTCCCTATTCCTGTGACCGTCTCCTGCCCTACTCGTCCCACGCCGTCTCAATCAGATACTATCCCTAACCCCTTTCCCCTCCCTCTCACCCCCTCTTTATCTGTCTTTAAATGGCACCTAAAAAACCTATCTGTGTTTATGGTCACCTCACTCTTACCCTTCCATCCCACTTCTCCCTCACTCAACATCCAAACATGTCCTCGCAAGACATTATCTTGTCTTGCGAGGTGCTGTCAAGTTAAATTATTGAGGTTCACTGTTTTTGTCCAGAATCGATGTGTCTTTTACATTCACTCACTGCAAAGCTGCCTCATCACAACGCTCAATAAGTAACTCTTGGAAATTAAAGAACAAATGCAGAAATAACCTTTACTCCCTCTGGTATTGTTGACGGTTAAAGTCAGCCTTGTCTCTAAAAGTTCCAACACGATTTGTTTGATGGGAAGCCCCGTTTCTTCAGCCGACCTCTCACCTTCCCTCAAGCTTCTAAAAATGACGTCAGGCAAGGGTCTCCTTATTGGATACTTCGCAACATCAATTTATACAGCGCCTTTCACATTGGAAGGATGTCTTGAACTCCATAGTACTGTTGACTGGGCAACTGAACTAGGGGTGGGAAGGGAAAAGATGACCAAAAATGCAGTCAATCATCAACTCCCCAAAGATGGTTTGCTTCACAATCAAAGGGCAGCATGGCTTTAAAGGGACATTCTTTCAATTTTTGAAGTACCATACACAGTAAGATTTAAGAAACATTGTTTAAATTGGCATGCAAAGAACACAGTCACTACACTTTACAGTAAATCTTGTGAAAGCACTTTAAACCGAACACTTTAAGGAATAGACATGAAAGGCCTATTTAAATTACTTTATTATTTGCAAGTCATTGCTAATCGTGTGTAACGAGGGAACTCAAATGTCCCTTCAATTATGAAATTAAAACCATTAACTGATATACTTAAGGGCACCTTGAATTCCCTCTGGGCAAATACATTTACACATGGTTTGCACAACCAGGAAATTAGATACCAGTGGACTCAAATAGAAATATTTGTGGACGAGATTCATGCCATTGAAATAACTTTTTCTTCCCTCAATCGTAAACACATGCTAACTGTTTGCAAAATCAGTCATTTTATCACTAAGTTTATCACGGTGACTTTAAATTCACCGTGACGTTTACTCACAGCCTCCACCGTAAATAGTGAGTGAATAGCCTACAGTACTGTGTTTATGTTTACAGGGAATTATCGTTCAATCAGATTCAGGAACTGCCAAGTTTCCATAACTGCCAAAAGCTGGAGGAAATGTAAGTCCTTAACCTGCGTGAATAAAATACTCTCACGTGAAATCTTCCCTGCAAAATATTTAAGTTTTTATTATTTATATAAGTTTTTTAAAATTATTTACAGTATGTTTTTAGCCTGTGTTGCTGCTCTACGGAACTTCAATCTGGAATCCTCCGCCCCCTCCCCCCGCCCACTTTGCACTGTACAAATGTCAATTCTATTGTATTCCATTCCACTCGTTGAAATTGATATATTGATATGTTCACGTTCAGCCCACAAAATTTACAGTCAATTCATTTTACAGTATATTCTGTGAAGCGCATTGAGACGTCTCAAAGATGTGATGAGGCGGTATATCAAATGCAAGGATTATTATTATCAGATTCCTAAAAAAGCAAACTCAAAAACAAACCCATCAATTTTCTAACCACCTTCATAATTTTGGGGGGTTTCTTTTCTCTGTTTCTCTGAGGTCAACGTATTCAGGCCAAAATAGGAGATTGTATGTGATGTCTCCCATTGACCCAAAAATTGGTCCCGACTTTTGCACAATTTTCTCCCATTATTTAACAAGGGCCATTCCCCTCACCCCCTTCTACCCAGTTCAAGTGCCCAACCAGCGCTCTGCTACCCCCACCCCATCCTCCCATCCCACACACACAACAACTTGCATTATATAGCCCAAACGCTAAATACTGCAGGTGCTGGGAATCTGAAACAAAAACAGAAATTGCTGGGAACACTCAGTAGGTTAAGCAGCATCTGTGGAAAAAGGAAAAGTGAGTAAACGTTTCAGGTCCACGACCCTTCGTCAGAACCAGTTTGTGGACCCAAAAGGCTGACTCACTTTTCCTTTCTCCATAGATGCTGCCTGACCTGCTGAGTGTTCCCAGCGATTTCTATTTTTGTTGCATTATATAGTGCCTCTCATGCAGGGTAGCATCCCAGAACACTCGTGTGAAAGGCACACGACTAAATACAAATTGTGGTTGCAGAATTAAAATGCAGAGTTTAGACAAGGTGAACAAGATATTACCCTCCCACCGCTCACCTATCCCTTTGAAAGAGAGGGGCTGGAACAGGGTATGGGTGGGACATGCTCACATAAAGTAGCCAAATCAGAGCTTCTTTATGACTCAACACCTTTGTTTCTTCCCCAGTTCTCGCTCTTAACAAGTCAATGTAACAGTCTAGGTTTTCCATTGATATGGATTTTTTTTCGTAAAAAGTCAGATAATGGCAAACGTATCTTTTGTTTATTGTCGAGACACCCCTTTGACATTTGGATACAAAACCACTTCCGCTCTCTATTTTACCGTCTTTTCTCATGCCAAAATGATTGATTTTTTTTCCGGTGACCTCAAATAAGAATGATATCTTAAGACCTTGATCTCATTGTTACTGTTTGTCTTTCTTAGCGGCCTGAAGCACAATAGAATCACTGAAATCAGAGCTGACACGTTTCAACAGCTAATGACTCTGCGATCTCTGTGAGTAGCTTTTCGCATTCTTCCCTCAAGCAGTCTGGCCGGTGAAGTTTTAGTGCTCTGCTGATAAGACAGAAACTTGATTCCAAGCACCGGGACTGCAACTCAATCACACAAGTCGCTGTGCAGAATAAAATGCCCGTGAGTGAATGCTCTCTGGGTAGGTGCAGCATCCTCTGTTCATACAGCAATCTCCTAAGCGATTTGAGACAAGTTGCTTTCCCCCCCGAAAGACTTCCTTTTTTTTTTGCTTTGACTTCGACAAAAAAATAGCCATACGTAATTGGGGAGACGGTGGGGGGAGCTGCCTCCAGCGCGAAATACCGTAACTTGCAGCAGTAAATAAACTTTGTTCCTAGTCATTTGGACCCTTTTGTGTTCATTGTCGTGATTCGAGAGCTCTGTGGGAAAGCTACTTTTTCTCACAGATGTAGCCCTCAGCCGCACACTTTAACCCTTGGCAGCATTGGTTCATCTGCATGCTATGCAGCGTTGGCTCATCTGCATACGTTGTAATGAATCCTATTAAATGGTCTGCCAAACTATTTCTATTCTGACACACAAGTCCCATTTATTTCACATGTGCCTCGGTCCAAAAACTGATTTATATCGGGGGTCATCTGTCCGAATGGGCAATAATCCCACAATAATGAGATAGATTGGTCTGGACTTCAATATTGTACATCATATCACCAGGGATATGGTTGCACTGGTTACTGAAATGTTAACGCCATTGACTCGCGAATAGCAAATTCAACCTTGAACAGTCTGCTGATGCACTCTGCACAAGAATCCTCCTGTGCTTGAGAACCTCTGTGAGTGTGAAGTGAGTGAATGTTCTGTGGCGGCACCTGGCATGGAGGGCGCTGTATAAATATAAATTGTTGTTGCTGTTGTTGAGTGTGTGCAAGTTCTCCCCCCTCAAGTACCTAGCACGCTGGTTAGTGTAAGAGCATTCATCTTAGAGTATTCATCACACTCACAGAGAGTGCAGGGCTCTCTTCCCTATCACCAAACTCAAATGTCCTTTTGATCTACCCTGTGAGGAATGTGTGTCACAATATATGTGTATTAATATTACAGCCTCAATTCAATGCTCGAATACAAAGGAGGCAGCGTTCTGTGGTTAGCGTTCTTGCCTCTGAGTCAGAAGGTTGTAGGTTCAAGCCCCACATCGGGACTTGGAATCACAGTCTAAGTTGACTCTCCAATCCAGGGCTGGGAATGTGTTCCATTGTCTGAGGTGACCATAACGTGAAATGTTAAATCGAGGTCCCGTCTGCCTGTTCAGGTGACGTGAAAGATCCGATGGCAATTTTTGAGGAGAGAGTTTTTCCAGGTCTCCTGGCCAAGAATCCCACAAGTAAGGATTGGTCACTCACTCCGTGGCTGTCTGTGGGACATTGCTGTACGCAAACCGGCCTTGCCGCATATTGGTCGCAAAATACACGGTTACTCAATTATTACAGTACACTTAGTCCTCGCTTAACGTCGAAATGTATGACTTTAGGCGAAACAACATTAAGCGACCCCGTGGAAGAATATATCTCAGCATCTATGTACGCTTTCGCCACCCAAAGTAGTTTGTTTCCACCTGCGCGAACGATGTTGAAATTGAAGCCTTTTGGATTATAATTTGTGTTAGTTTTTAACAATTTTTTTTCTCTCTTAATTTTTAGAGATCTCAGCTGGAATAAAATTGCATTCATTCACCTAGATGCTTTTGCCTCATTACGCTCCTTAACCAAACTGTAAGTGTTTCATTTTGAATTGCTGATTCTTGTATGACCATTTACTGTAGGTACAATCGAAGTCATCACAGGATGAAAGTAGAAGTGCATGACATATAAACTCTGTCCCGAGAATCAAGCAGAATAGAGGATCCCAGATTCATTATTGCACGCTTTTTGACGATATATTTTCAATTTCGTATGTGTCTTCCAGTCACCTTTCATTTGTAAGATTTTATTCTTTGATAGAGGCTTATTGTTCAGCAGATCTACATTGAACACAAAATGTGTGAATAGTTCCCATGATCTCGTATGACATGCCCACGAGCAACTGAAACTCGTTCCATTGTGCATCTCTTTATACTGTTGCTGAAGTCTATATAAAAGTTTAAAATGCATAGAATAGACATCAAATCCTAACATATTACAAGAATAACTCCTTACAATTTTGACATGTTAAGGTTCCCAGCAGTCATTCAGGCTGTCAGAAAAAGTGTTTGAGGCCAAGACACTGGACTCATTTAATAAAACCAGTTGATGATGTAATGGGAAGATGGTTGGGTGGGTACTCAGCAGAGATTAGATAATATGAGCCTAGGTTCTCCTTCTTCAACCAAACTGCAGCTCATACAATTATCAGCTCAAAAGTGCTACTGGGAATATTAAATCTTTACTTCTCTGGAAAACAATCAAATTATTAATATTAAAATGTATTAGGAGCAAATAAGTTCCCCGGAGAGGAGGGAAGGGGGTCAAACAAAAGTCTGACCTTTACTAAAATAAGTAATGAATCTTGAATCATTTCCCTGGCTTCCAGCTCCACCACTGTCTAGCGCTATGGGATGCTACGCTGTGTGAGGGGTGCTATAAATAAATGCAAGTTGTTGTTCTCTGTGGAGCCAGGAACTTTTTACACCCAAAAACCTGAGAGGCTTTTTTTAAAAAATAGGATCTTCTGTGCTATAGGAATACTTTTTGACTACATTTCATCAAATGTATATTATGTCTAACACCTACATGTCTTGTGTTCTGCAGAGACTTAACGTTCAACGAACTATCCTCCCTTCCTTTGGCCGGGCTAAGTGGATTGACTCATCTGAAGCTGAAAGGGAATTTGGGACTCTCCGAAACCTATTCAGAAGAAAACTTTCCCAAACTAAGGTATGGTGCAAGGATTTATCTGAATGGCCATTTAATTCTGAAGGTTGCATTAACCCAGTTTAAAGCTTGAAATTTACACTTTGCTGATAAGATAAACTGCTTCCCCTTCGTTCAGCGTGGGTCAGTTGGCAGCACCGGGTATATGAATAAGGAGGCTGACAAAAAAGGCTGAGAATGGGTATACGATTCTGTTAAGAGCTCAGCTATTGTTAACTATTAATATATTGGGGGAAAAGGCAGTAAATCCAGTCCAGTAGTTTGCATTTTTTGTGGTTGAAGCAATATCAATACTGAAATTCTTGCTTTGCACTCAAGGCTAATTTCTCTCTTTTTATCCTTTATGAATTGAAGTATATCAATAAATATTTTCAGAAACCTTTATTCATCCTTCTTGCAAACCACCAGGATCACATTTAGGAACAATCACTATCTGTTTCTGTTTGTACTGCATGTTTACTACTGTACCCAATAGAAAAGCAAACCGAATAAAAATGACAATGACATTTTAAAACAGCTTATCGTGGCCGTTTCCTGCTGCTAACTACCACATGGCTGGTTGTGGCATCCGATTAGCTATATCAAATTAGAATTACTGTATTATCATTATTATATCCTGTGAAGTGCTTTAAGACTTCCTCACTATGAGAAAGGTGCTATGCAGGGATTATTCTTATTACTATTATAAATCCTATGAAGAACTTTTGAGTCGTCCTTCTGAACTGAATGGTTCTATACCAAATGCAAAGATTATTGCATCTACGCTCAGGAGCGATCCCACTTTTATAAGAACAAAAAAGAAAGGGGAATGGGCAGTGACAAAATGAAGTCTCACCTATCATTATCTATCACGATAACATTGTGTAGGGCTATGTTTAGTTCATCCTGACTGTAAGCGGTTACTTCTAATGACTAATTAACTGATAGGAACATTTCCTCTTGTTTTCAGAGTCCTAGAGATGCCATATGCCTATCAATGCTGTGCATATCGATCTTGCAAAACTACTTACAAACAGGGCAGCCAGTGGGATGCAGAGGATAGCGCCAGTGATAATGAGGATGTTCAAAAACGAGCCATGGGATTATTTGCAGTCCAGGCTGATAGTAACTGTAAGTATATTTGAATAGTCCTCACACAAGACACAGACCACATCTGATTGTTCTTTCAACACAGCTAAAATTGGTCAATATTTTTTGACTGTTTGTGAGTCGAATTGGCTGCTGCGTTTGTCAACAAATACATACTCCACTTTACTGTAAAGCCTTGGGAAGGACTTTGAGATATCTGTTTATTTATTTTCTTTATTGTACATGAAGGGCACTTTATAAATACAAGTTGCGGTTGTTGTGGTTGTTGTTGTTGTTGGGTAACCAATATGATCTTCTTCGCTAAAATGCACAGATTACCTGGATATGGATGATTTCTTGTTGGATGTGGAAGATGCCAAAATGCACCTCAGTATTCAATGCACCCCCATTCCCGGTGAGTTGCCTGCATTCAATCATATATCTCCCCCCACCATCCAACCCTACCCCAACAAATAAGAAAATGAAACAAAATTTTTTTAACGTGTAGAACTTTACCATCTGCAAGTGGCCGATATCAATTCATTGTTTAAACGCGACTCGTTCAAAGTAATAATGTGTTGACACCTCGAGTGCAGGAAAGCGGCCAAAGGTTGCAAAATTTACACGAGTTTACACGAGTTCTTGTTCAGTGTTTTTAACCAAAAAAAAATTGTTGTTTAATATGTCGTCGCAGGTCCATTCAAGCCATGCGAATATCTCTTTGAAAGTTGGGTGATACGTCTCGGAGTGTGGGGCATAGTTCTCATCTCTGTGATCTGCAATGGACTGGTCATCACTACCATATTCGCATCGCCCACCTATCTTTCGCCGGTGAAATTTGTGATCGGTTTGATAGCTGGAGCCAACTTGCTGACGGGGCTTTACAACGGCATCCTAGCGATTGTGGATGCTTTGACCTTTGCAGAGTTTGCAAAGCACGGCGCCAAATGGGAGACCGGCCTGGGCTGCAGAATCACGGGATTCATGTCCGTATTTGCCTCCGAAGCGTCCATACTGTTCCTCACCCTCGCCGCTGTGCAGTGCAGTATCTCTGTGTCCTGCGTCCGAGCTTACGGGAAGTCCCCGTCGTTCAGTAGCGTGAAAGTCGCCGCCTTTTGCTGCGTGGCTCTGTCGTTCAGCGCGGCAGCCCTCCCGCTGTGCTCGGTCGGAGAGTTCGGGACTTCACCACTGTGCCTGCCTTCCCCTATCCCTGATGGAAAGCCATCCACTCTAGGCTTCATGGTGGCTCTCATCATGATGAACACCCTCTGTTTCCTCGTCATCACCGGTACCTACACCAAGCTTTACTGCGACCTAATGAAAGGGGAATTTGATAGCATTTGGGACTGTGCCATGATCAAGCACGTTGCTTGGCTGATCTTCACCAACTGTATCCTGTACTGCCCCGTGGCCTTCCTTACCTTCTCCTCGCTGCTCAACTTGTTCCTAATCAGTCCAGAAGTCATCAAATCCATCCTGCTGGTGGTTCTCCCCCTCCCTGCTTGCCTGAACCCTCTACTCTATCTGTTATTCAACCCACATTTCAAAGAGGACCTGCGCATGCTCCGTGAATGCAAGTGGCAGAAGAGGTACAGATCGAAGGAAGGCAGCATAGATTCCCTCACCTCAGACGACATGGATAAGCAGTCGTGCGATTCCACCCTGGCTCTGATGACCTTTGCAGACAATGAAATGGCACTTGACTCGACCGATAACCTTGGAGTTCTGACCGGTCACCATCGGGCCATTGAGGCCTATCCGTTTCCTGTGACTCTTATCCCTTGCCAGCAGAGGAAAGGCAATGGGATGGAGGAGAGCTATTCAACCCAACATTCCTGCCTCACCGATGAGGAACTCTTGATCACTTCACAGATGACAGAGCGAGCCCACAACAACATTCAGATCAGCATTTATCCAACCAAAGGTCCTTCCTTCACATCTCATGTATAAGTATCAATGGCTCAGTGATCCTCTGAGAAGCACGGGGTCTCTGGTAAACACCTAATGACAACCGATGCCAAGATGGGAATTACAACGCTGGGAATTCATACGAGGAACCAATTCCTGCTCAGACAGCGAAAGTAGCACTGCCATAAATGTTATCTAGTCTAATGGATGGTCAGGCGTACGTTTCAGAATACCAGGTGGCTTTTGGCAAGTATGTGCATGAGTGGTGTAGCTACAAGTGTATATGTAAGTGCAAAACCAAAATAGCCACCACTTTCGTAGGGTTACAAAACTGACGGTACAATATTTAAGAGATAGTTTCCTTTACAATGTTTTATGTCATTAAAGGGAAAGCAAATCTATTAGCACTTGAATCACTGGACTGCCAGAAGTCATCAAATGTGTTAACCAGTGTTAACATATGGTGTGTTGTAAGTAAAAATTGACTTATTTAGTAGCACACTTCTGTTATATGACAATGAATTGCTAATATGTACTCCTGGCTATATTTGTACAATATTGAATCTTTTGGTAGATGTGAGAAATTACTCCAGCAGAGAGGGAAATGGATAAATTGTTCATCTGACATTATATTCAGATAGAAAAGCATGAAAACATGGCAGCCTTACAATGCTGACTTTCTTTTTTATATTCTGATACCCTTGTAGAAGTGGATGGTAAATGAATGATAGAAATATATTTATTACAATAGAAACTTTCTGCATAGAGATCCCGTAAATCACACCTCTTTTTTCGATTGGAAAACACAAGACAATGTATAGTAAACTATCTCTTACTAGTAAACTATTGTCCTTTTACTGACAAAATTGTTACTTTTTATAAAAAAAACTTTTTAAACTTTTAGTTGTAAAAATATAGAAAGTTATTTGGATGTACATATTTTATGTACCGTACTCTGTTTTCAAGAGACTAAACTTAGCAAATATATGGCAAAAGTAAATAATTCCTTTCTTATAACATCCTTGTTGTGTCTCACTCTATTTGGAGTTGTTTATTCCCTTTTCATTCTTGATTTCAATTGCTACAACAAACGTTGAACCGTGCGGAATTCTAAAGCAACTTGACATTGAAACATTTGCTAGGATTGAATTTAATGTGGTGGCTCAGGATTTGTGGTTGGTATAGGGTTAGGCCAATTGAAAATCTAATCCCTTCATGCAGTACATTAATGTTTTCCTACCACGAAAATTTTCCACATGTCAAGCATCTATTAGTTCCTTTCGAGTAAACACCAGCAATTTTTTTTCTCACCAGTTGGTGCTGGTAGTTAAGGAAGAAAGCTGTGGACATAAAGCATAGACCGAGGAGATTTTGTTTTTTGAACAACTGATCAATTCGATTTTTGTCTGCAATAATTGAATTGAAATGTGAGGATAAGCAAATGGAAAAGAAACTGTTACTAAAACACCTCTGGAATCCCAGTCTATGTTATCTAAAATAATAGACAACCTAATTGAATTTTTTTTATCATTGCTATAATTAATCTTTTCAAAAGCTGTAGGCTTTACTCTTTGATTAAGTACTTTGCCAGTGACACAAAATAAATTCAGGGAATTGACTGCATATGTTGTGGGTAGAATGCAGAAACTCATTGCACTATAGCAGTGTCCCACAAACAGTCATGGATTG
The DNA here is from genome assembly GCA_035084275.1 of Hydrolagus colliei. Lineage (NCBI taxonomy): Eukaryota > Metazoa > Chordata > Chondrichthyes > Chimaeriformes > Chimaeridae > Hydrolagus > Hydrolagus colliei. The sequence goes on from CM068762.1 coordinate 7,000,855, forward strand.
AATTGACCAGTTTATTGTTTGGTTGGTCAACTACAGTAGCACTCTTAGAAAATTACCAACCTGTAATGAATACAGTACTAATTATTCCCAGGGATGAGTTAAGCATTGCTGTATTACTCTAGGGAGAGAGTGCGCACTGCATTCCATACAAACGGAAACTTCCATGCAGACATGGAACCCAGTTTGGATTGGAGACTCTTAAAAACTGGTGATGGGTAACCACATGTGTCTGACCAATGAAGACCAAGTGTAATTCAGATGTCCAGCTACAAATATGAGTCAATTTACTGATGAACATAGTTCAGTGCCTCGGTCTACTCCATAGGCATATACACACAATCACACAGATAAAAATAGCACAATAGGTCATCCATAATATCAAATGTCTCAATGCTCTGGATTGATATTTTTGCAAATGGAACCCTTACTGGGGAAGTGAAAATCAATGCCTGGCTCTCTTAAAGCAGAGAATTCTTGAAAGAAGACATGAGGAAGAAGGAAATTTTAATAATCATAATACTAATAATAATCCTTGCATGTCATTCAGCATTTTATCACATCTTCGAGACATCTCAAAGTGCTTTGCAGACTACATGTAAACTGAACTGACTGTATATTATGTGGGTGAAATGCAGCAGCCAATTGCGCGCAGCAGTGACCCACAACCAATTGTGGATTGAGCAACCAACGTTTTGGTTTTAAGCGATTTATTACCCATGGAAAGATGATCTGCCAGTCAATTAACAATTGGGTTCCTACTAACTACAGTACTAGGTAAACAGAGGCATGCAGATTAAGGAAACTTATTCAACATTTTGCACTGCTCAGGAATCGACAATTGGCCAATTTCTGTATTGTGTCATTCTATATAAGGCAATATATTTAAGAAGAAGTGTATGAGATTCCTCACCAGCAGTTGCACTAAAGGGCACGGCTTAAATAAGACTAAAAACAAGCCACAGATCAGATGTCCTTCGGGCTATTTGGATTCGTCAATGTTTTAAGTCACCAACATGTCGTTAATCAACTTCCAATCTCATAATATTGGATGCGCGGATGTTTGTGTCCAAATCTGTATCAATATCCTGTTCAGCCATCTGTTGCATTTTGCGATTTCTAACAGAGAAATATGTGGTGTAGAACAAGGAGACATGTCAATTACCTGCTATGACACATTCATGTGTTTCTATGATAATAAACCACTTTGGTTTCTACAACTGTGTCCAATTGAACATTGGCATTTGTTAACAGAAATGGCAAATGGGGGGAAAAAAACACTATCAAGGCTCTTGGAAGTAGCTCACTCTCTGAGCTAACTCAGGATTGTACTTAGTGAGATCAAGTATTGTGGCTCCAATGTTATCCACACAACCGAATAACAAAATTACATTTGTATAGCTCCTTTCACATCGGGAAATCGTCCCAAGACACTGGAGTAAAGGAGAAAATCAATCAAAGCCAAAGAGAAAATGTGAATAGATTCAAAATTAAGGATTGTTGGGCATAATATCTGTTCTTTAACTTACCCATGATTGATTGTCATCATTTTTATAAATATCTTTTTAAGAAATTTTACGCGAGTCCAACACAGTTTTGTTTATTTTCTACTTCCTTGGCAATGTTTCCTGTCGGAATACTTTCTCCTTCAAAGAGACCACTAGTGTTTAAACAATGTGTGGTCCCTGCACTGCACAACTGTCCTACGTCTTGTGCATTTAAATCAATGGGACAATGCTTGGTGAGGACTCTACTTTTCCTGTGTGTGGCATTCGGATGGAACTCATTTGTATGTGGGAGTCATAACTTTATCCAGTCTCCAGTTTAATTACTCCTATAAACCACCCTTGTGAATATTTTGTTGTGAATTCATAAACTGCCAACCACTTCCTCTGCGGAAAACAAATCACCATCTGGTCGGAGTGAATGGGAGAAAAATTAGATTCCGAGCCTCATTCAAAATTCATGGTTTATGAAGCAAACTTAAGACACCGTAATGATCCTTACCAACATTCCAAATATAAATTGTTCATACAAATCCAGACATTCAATGGTTATTTGTAAGGGATGCGACGTGTTGAGTGTCACTAGTGATAATGAACACAATAACTTACATTTTATATAGAGACCTTCATGTATGGTAACATCTTGGAGTGCTTAATATTTTACCATTTTTTTCCGAGAGATTTCTCGGCAATCCTTGAAAAGAGACGCTGACTCATTATCCTTTCTCCATAGGTGCTGCTTGACCCTCTAAGTGGTTCCCAGCGACTTCTGCTTTTGTTTTCCAACTCCTCATTGTCTCCCATTACTTTGCTGTTATTTTTGTTTTAATTGAAATATACCCTTTGTTTACTGGAGCCTCAGAGGGAAAAGCACAAACCACACTGAGCCATGCCTCAGTCTCAGTTTTTCTAGCGCAGCATCCAACCCCTATCCCTCTCAAATGTTCCGAGTCATTACCCTATGTGAAGTGAAGTCCTGCAGCTCAGTGGATAGAACACTCACCTTACAAGCATGAGACCTGTGTTCGAATCCAGGCAGGTCAGGGCAATACCTTGGGCAAGTTTCCTTACTCCACACGCCTAATAATAATCCCTCCAAAAAAAACACAATAATAAAATTTGGTCATTTCAACCCACAACTGTGTGTGGGACACTGCTGTGCACAATTACAGTACATTGTGAAGCGCTTTGAGACTTCTAAAAGGGAAATGCAAGGATTATTATTTATCAGCGCCTTGGGACATCTTCCTGATGTGAAAGACGCTTTATAAATGTAATTTTGTTGTTGTTGAAGTGTGCTGGATAACCTATAAATTCCCCTCTTGCTGTTCACTAATATTTTTCTTTTCTCTTGCATTCTGCTTTCATATAAAGGTAAGTTATTTGTTTTAAAATCACATAGAAGCTGTGAACCCCTATATCATCCGTTGTTGAATTGCCTGGTAAAATGCCATTCTGGGCCAGTCAATTGACCCACAACCAGGATTTGACTCCACTAGTCACCACCCAACAGCCACCACAGAATGAAAATAGTCAATTTGGTAACAGACGATATCCAGGCAGATCAGGGCGAAACCTTGGGCAACTTTCCGTACTCCACACGCCTAATAATAATGCTTTCAAAAAACCCACAATAATAAAATTGGTTATTTCAATCCACGGCTGTTTGTGTCTGTGTGCCACGTTTCGCCCACAAATATACAGTCAATTCACTTTAGAGTATATTCTGTGAAATGCTTTGAGACGTCTAAAGACGACCTTGAAAGAGTGGTTGCCTCCCAGCTCCGCTCCTTCCTTTCAACTCACTCACTCCTTGAACCCCTCCAATCAGGTTTCCGCCATCCTCACAGCACGGAAACTGACCTGGTCAAGGTTACAAACGACATCCTAACCGCCTGCGACCAGGGCTCCCTCTGCCTCCTTGTCCTCCTTGACCTGTCTGCTGCGTTCGACACAGTCGATCACACCATCCTCCTCCAACGTCTTTCCTCCCACCTCAACCTTCAAGGCACAGTCCTTGACTGGTTCCATTCCTACCTGATCCACCGCCTACATTTTGTATCTTCTAACGGTTTCTCCTCTAACCCCCGCACAGTTTTTCATGGCGTCCCCCAGGGCTCTGTCCTCGGCCCCCTCCTTTTCACCATTTACACGCTCCCTCTGGGCGATGTCATCCGCAAACACGGGGTAAATTTCCACATGTATGCGGATGACACCCAACTGGACCTCTCAGCCTCATCCCTCAACCCCCAAACCATCGATGTTCTGACAGCATGTCGGTCCGACATCGAGTCCTGGACGAGGGACAACTTCCTCCTCCGCACATCGGGCGCTGCCAGCCTCAACATCCAAGGCTGTACTCTCCACCTCACAAATCCAGTCAGGAACCTCGGCATCACGTTCGACCATAAACTCTCCTTCCTCCCCCACATCCGTGCCTTGACCGGCACCGCTTATTTCCACCTGCGCAACATTGCCAGGCTCCGCAACTACCTCACCCCCCCACGCTGCCGAAACACTCGTGCACGCATACATCACCTCACGGCTGGACTACGGAAACTCTCTCCTCGTCGGCCTCACCAGCTCCTCAATTCACAGGCTGCAGGTCATCCAACACTCTGCAGCCCGTGTACTATCCCGCACCCGCCTCCGTGGCCACATAACCCCCACCCTCGCCCGTCTCCACTGGCTCCCCATTCCCCAGAGGATCAAGTTCAAGATCCTTGTCCTCATTTCAAAGCCTTACACGGCCTTGCCCGCCCTACCTATCCGATTTACGCTCCCCCTATAAGACCACCCGGACCCTCCGTTCAGCAGGACTTGGTTTGCTCCAAGCCGCCCGCCCGAACCGCCCCACCATCGGAGGCTGGGCCTTCAGCTTCTCCGCTCCCACCCTATGGAACTCCATCCCCCAATCCCTCCGCCTTGTTTCTTCCCTTTCCTCTTCCAAGGCTGGTTTGAAGACTTTCCTTTTCGACCGTGCCTTTTGTTCCCCCCCTAATTTTGTGACCTCCCCCATGTTTTTTACCCCCTCCCGTTTGAACACTCCCCTCCCAGCTCGGGTCACACGCCTCCTGTGCAGTGCCTTGGGACGTCCTCCCGACGTGAAAGGCGCTCTATAAGTCTAATTTGCTGTTGTTGTTGTCTAGAAGACGTGAAAAGCGCTATATCAGATTCAAGGATTATTATATATTATTATAACAGAAGACAGTGAAGACCCATTATATTTGCAAACACAAGAAAGAATAACACACTTTACATTGTAGAGCATGCAAAACGTCAAGGGTTTGAGATTTTGTTGATAAATCATTCAAGCACTTCTCATGCGGTTTACAAAATCATTTCAAACCTTTCCAGTCATCTCTAGCATTTGCCATCAAGGCCTAATGTATAAGTTCATTCAATACTTTTTAGTTTGCATGTTAAACTCGGCTTGGTTAGGTAAGCAAAAGCAAAATCTTTAAAGTAAAATTCAACAGTGAATATTTTTTCCTTTTAATGTCTTCCTCTGACTTTATCTGTGTCTACTTGGTCTCCTCATCCTTACGGTTACATATCCACGATTAATGATTCAACCCTGTTAATGTTAGGCACCAGTCAAAGCCATCTATATTCATGCTCTACTTTGATTCATGATGTTTCTGCAGCCATTTCAACCTACATTTCTGCCAGTAGAGCAGGGGATTGAGAACCAGCATGCATGCTTGATGTCTTTAAATGTTCCTTATGTCAAGGAACAATATTAAGAGGGTGGGAGAGGGAGAGAGAGGGGAAGAGATTGCTGTAAACTGCAGGGGTCTAGTTCATTTGACATACAATTAAAACAAGATTTTAAACCCCCAGATGTTATGTTGTATGTGTCCACTTATCTTTATTACCAGCACTAACCAAGACTTGAGTCGTGATACGCCTGATTTCCATCAGTGGTGAAATTAAATTTAAATATGTGTATCGCGTTACACAGGCAAAATAGTTTTGAGTGAGGACCAAGACTTTTTTTTCCCATGCAATAAAGCCTAGCACTCTTCTAACAGGAAATAGGCCCCTTGTGTTAGCCCCCTCTCTCCCTCCGCTCCCACCTCTAACGACAAAATGGCCCTTACTTGTTGTGTTTTTCTCAAGTTTGCGCTCATCAAAACAAAAGTGGCGAGTGCTGGTTGTCAGTGCCAGTTTCAAGAACTTGTAGGTCAGGAATTACACAACAACAACAATGACAAGATTACATTTGTTTAGGGCCTTTCACATCAGGAGGACGTCCCAAGACGTCCCTGGACAGTTACTGCTTCAAGCAGACACTCAAGATGCTTGTCTCCTTCTCCCTCTCCCCCAAATATACTTGATCCCGAGCAGGAGTCTCTGTTGGGCAAGTTGGTATTACCCAGTCATCTACTTGCTCTGTTACAGTCACAGGCAACAAACTACAATCTGGATTCAGTTCAAAAAAAAGGTCCCTCAAAGGTTTCTAAGCAGATGGGGTTCAATTTTTCATAGTTAAAATTCTCATCCCAGACTTCTAATATTGAACCACAGCATGCTCCTCAGGCTTTTCCTCAATCCTCTGTCCAATGCAATTTCAGTGCAGGAAATATTAGCCAGCCTGGTTCAATTGATAACACTCTCACCACTGAGTTCTTCACCAGGACTTTGAACTAGACTGACATGTTAATGCAGTGCAGGCAGGATACTGTATTGTCAGAGGTGCAGTCTTTTGGATGAGCCATTCAGCCGAGTCTGCCTGTTCAGGTGGATGTTAAAGATTCCATGGCACTACATGAAAAGAGAAGGGAGTTTCTTCCAGTGTCCTGGCCAACAATCCCCCAGTTAAAATTAATCATTCACTTCATGTGTGTTTGCAGGAAACTGCTGTGTGCAAATTGGCTGCCAAGTTCGCCTACAAAATACAGTCAGTACCTTTTAGAGTATATCCTGGAAGTACTTTGAGACATCCTCTTCGATAATGAATTGCCAGCAGTATTAACTAGACCACTGGCTCCCACGAGGGTTCTTTAGGTTTGAGAAATCCTGCAATAATCCCGCCACAGCGTGACCTGAACTGTTTTCTCGCTTCCATTCCACTGTTGGATTTTATTGTAACTTTCCCATTAGAATTCTATTTCTACCTCTTACAAGTTGCTCGGAGCACAGTGGAAAGCTCGCAAAAGGAAACTCAACACTGGAATAGGTGCAGGTCCACATGAGCTATTTGTGTATTATTCTTAACTGCTCTGTAAATATTTTGGCAGGAATAAAATCCCACAAATTGGAACACGGTGACACTAAGAATATCTCAGCCTGACACAGAAGAGTTATAAATGTAAAACCTTTTAATATCAAGAGGATTGACAGTACTTTCTTTTTCAACTAAACCTTTTTCGCCTGAAATCTTATTAGAACGTTGTAGTGATTTGTAAGCCAGCTGCATAAATACAAATCCAAATTACACAAGGAATCACAAATTGATTACACTGAAACAAATCCCAGTGGGGCTTCTTTTTATATTCATCTTTCATATGGATGATCAACATTTCAGACATATCACAACAGGAAAGTATTTTATTTTTGTGTGGTCTTTCCCCTCAAGTGTAAACGAAACAACTGACCTGGGTATTCACGGTTCATTAACCGCTCAGAACTGTGTGTGGTACCACTTTTATTTGTTGTTCTGCTATTTTATTTCAAGGAATTTGCTGTTTTTTGCAAATAGAATCTGGAAAATGTTGTGTCAGGAAGTCACAGTTAATTGGGTGCAATTACAGCAGATGTTTTCTGCGCTGCATCATCAGTGTCAACATTGAGCTCATTCCTACATCAGAATATATGTCTTATAAAGCAATAAAACACACTGATGGGACAAAAGAGATGGGCGGCGGTGGGGTTATGGGGGTTGTCGGGGTCAGGGAGAATCAAAACTACAACATTTGGACAATAAAATTCAAAGCCTTTTCAATTTCACATTATGATCCCAGCTTTCCACTTCACGTGCTTCGAAGTCAGTGTAATCGTATCCAGCAAGCCAAAGCCATAATGGGAAGAATGGTCCAAGCTGGACAAGAGTGAAGAGGGAAGTTTGTCAGGCAATGTTAGTGATAGCAAGCTAGGCAGCTTTAGCTGGTTAAACACCAACGGAACAGTCATGGCTCTTGCCAACCTGCACTTTATACTTCCTGGAATAAACGTAAGTAGGGGTATACTCCTCCTGGGGAAGAGATTGCACATTCCATTCCAGATAAATCACTTTCAAGTTAATGCACACTGGCAGTCCAGTCACTGGGACAGGGAATCATTAAACTCAATTCCTGTTAACCCTGCAAGCCAAACCCCTAATGAGTTGGGTGGTCCTAGCTGGACAAGCAACAGGAAAGCTTGACAGCAATATCACTGGCAAGCTATGTGGTTTTAGCTGGTGAGACAGTATACCCACAACACTGTGTGCTGGGTTTCCACATGTGTCAGATACCCAACTATCCCCCAAAATATTCCAGACATATGTGGAACACACAGTCCAGTTTGACTACTCTTCAGCTTTAATGATAGTTATTTGCATGTGTCATACATCCAGCTGGTGTGCTTTATCAGACATTGAAAGTATTGGCTTAGGAACAAGTGTCTGGTTTGGGAGTACATTTTGTAATGTAAGAGAATGCTTTTTGTTAAGTGCATTTCTTTGAAGGTCCATTGATACTGCAAAAGCCAAGCTTGCTCCGTCGAAACATCGATCTTGTCAACATCCAAGGGAAATTCATACTTTGAAAACATACATGGTAAGATAGCAATACGTTCAGGCAGAAATAGTTAGACTATCTCACCGACCTATTCAATTTCCTTTGATGTTTTATCCGTAAAATACTATGCCCCAAACTGCAGAACACTCAACGGCAAATTGTACCTCAACCTTGCACTCTCCTTCACCGTTCTCAGGTCACGCCTGAAAACCTTCTTCTTCGACCATGCCTACGTTACCTCCACCTCCCCTGGCTCAGGGTCATTGCTCCATAACTGTCAAGCACTCTGCGAGGGGCTGTGTGGAGCACTATGGAAATGCAAGTTGCTGTTAATATCGAATAAAACAATCCATGTTGGCCTACATGCAGTTTACTGCCCGCAGCCTTTTATTATCTTTCACATGAATGACACCATTTGATAATATCCTTGGAGGATACAAAGCAGTCTTCTTGGATCTCTGACGCAGTCGTCTATCCAGGCATCTATTTTCAATCCAACATTGTCTCCGAATTTTCTTTTCTACAATAACTCCATTTGGCTGACACGCAGGCAGCAGGGATTCTTCCCACTCAGCTCCTGTTATCCCTGCAAGCCAAAGCCCGAACAGTTAGCACAGTCCTTGCAGGAGCTTACCAGACAATGCACTCTATCGCAAGCTGTGCAGTTTTAGCCGACCACCCAGGTTTAGCTCTCACCAATCTTGCCCCCAATCCTTACATCTCGAGCATTAGGTAAGCAGGGTGCATTTTTCGAGATGTGCACATTCCATTATCAACACAAATCCCATGTGTGTGTGGCACATATTTGTGGAACTCTATCTGGTTTGGAGACTTGTAAGCATGAAGACACCTGGGTGATCAAGAAAAGAGCTTCTTAAACCCTAGCCTCCGCTCTAGCCTCCGCCACCCCAACTACTCCCCCAGTTAACTCCGCACAGTCAGGAAACAAATCTGGACTATTCCATCCATTGTGGACCCTACCACAAATCAATAGGAACTTCTTGATTGTTGCACTTTGTGTTTTTTTCACTTGGAAGGACCAAGTCGGTCAAGTAGTCTGCCCCACGTATCTGTATTTTGTATAATACAATAGAAATTTACATTTATACAGTGTCCTCCTGACATGAAGTGTCAGGAGAACATCCCACAAAACACTAGCTTGGCACCCAAGCTGAGGGAGGGAAGGTGGGTGACAGAGATGATTGAAAATGCAGTTGAAGAGCTAAGTCTTGAGAAGGAACTTGTCAGAGGAGAGGGAGGATTCTGCTGTAGCTGTAGCCAGATGATATCTTGGCAGCCAGGGCACCTCCAGTTGGTAAACTCCAGAAAAGTCGTGGCCATCAAATATGATGTTGTATCCCTCTGGTAACAATGCCATGCACCAACAGACTAGGATTGGATGTCATCAATCGAAACATTTCAGGCAATGATTTGCAGCGTGATCCAGCGGATGACACGAGCAGTGAACGTTTAGCAGGTGTGGGAGTTCAGCTGGCGGTCACATTATGGTTCCCAGATGCTCTCTGTGGAACACTCATGGTGTCCACCATGTTACTTTGTATTTTGTTTTGTGCTCCAGCCACCCCAGCCCACCCCCAAGCCACATTGTCTCCTGCTGTTACACTCAGACTCTGCTTTCACTTATGTGCAATAATACATGAGTGAAGGCACAACAACCAGAGGATTGCAAGGTCACCAGTTAATCAAATGCAAGGATTATTATTAATCTTCTTTGGGCTGATGAGTCCAATGTGAGACATGCACAAATACACACAGCACATGCACTTGTGGCACAAGAAGTTAACTGCAGCTGAGGTTTTTGGCGATGATGCTGCCTCACAGTGCTCGAAATAGACCTTAAATGGCTTAAAATGCTATTAAGGCATTAGAAATGCAGAGTGGTGCGGGGGCAAAACCTATGTAAGAACTAAAAAAAAAAATCCCAGATGTTGCTGGGAAAGCTCAGCAGGTCAGGCAGCATCTATGGAGAAAGGAAAAGTGAGTCAACGTTTCGGGACCCTTCGTCAGAATGTAAGAACTAAGCTGATCCAATGTGATGTTCTATGACAAATGGGGAAACACTAATGTAGCAACAATTTGTTAGGGCATTAATGACTGGATAGGAAATAAAATAACGACCATTTCAAAAACACCTTTCTCTCTCAAAGTTTGGCCCTCCCAGTTGATTTTGTTCAGCCAGCTCACATTTACAATCCCGCCCTGAAGACGATACCTTAGTTAAAGCTAGACCAAAGTCCCTTCTGCCTGTTCAGGTAGACGTTAAAAATGTTGGCAAGGGTCTCTCCTGGCGGACAACCCCCCAAAATATAAAGTAGACATTCATTACATGGCCGTTGGTGGGATGTTGCTGTGTGCAAAATGGCTGCTGCATTCACCCACAAAACACAACACAGTCGCTACAGTTGATAGGAAAATCCTGTGAAGCGCTTTGAGCTGTTCCGATGACGCGATAAGGCTCTGTATCAAACGCAAGGATTGTTATCATATTAGTGTTTCAACTGTGGCCATACCAAGCGACTTCATTAAGAATTGTGGGCTTAAAAAGCGTGTTCCTTTTAGTTTACAGGCAATGTTTCCTTTCAGACCATTGCAGGTCACATGTGTATAATTGCCGATGTGATTGAGCTGATTATAATGATACATAACATGCTGCAATTGGCATGAAATCGAAAAAATATTTGTGCCTGATTAAAACACTAACCCATAATTCCTACACAAACAAAACCGAGGCGTATTTGCTCCAAAAGTCTTCAGAAAACGCGATCAAAAAGCACTGATATAATATCCAATTTGCAACTGTGATTCAAAAGAAAGTCAACCCAGTCCACTTGAGAATGTTTGCTGATTTTTCACTGTCAATTTGAACTTTGCATTCATTTTAATAGAATAAGTTGCTGTTGGTTTTACAAAACGGAGATCCAGTGAGGAACAAACAAGTTCTGAACCCAATGCGGCATCTGGATGGCATTTTTGCACAGCAGAGTCGATTGTTTTTGGGGGCAGTATTATTTGCTGGAAGCGAATCAGCAAGTTAAGATTTTAGCATTACAGCGCAAACCCCTATCCCACTCACTCACACACACATACACACACACAAACACACATACAGTTATAAGGCTCCCAGCTGGGGCCTGCGTTCTCTTATAATGCGGGTGTCCTTTAGACTCATGGTCACTAAAAGTGCGGCACACTTCCAGCCCAATAAACCCTCCCGAGAGCAGTTGAGGCTGGCTGACCTCCCGAGCCATGTATCTTTGCGCAGGACGCCAGCCAGTTTGACTCCAGTGATAATTTGACAGTTCGGAAGCGGAACCGGCAGCCATTCTTCTTGAAGAATGGTTCTAAAACGGGGGCGAAATTTTACAGGTCATATTATAATGGGAGGCGCAGAGTAGGGGATTGGTGTGTGGGTTAGGGGCAGTATCTCTTATCGTGCTGTGCACATCTCATTACATTTCTAACAAAATAACACAAATTAATTACTCATTTCCCTGCGGTTGAACCGGTGTAGAGGCCTGAACTCCCACACAGCACAGTCACAATTCACAGTGATATTTCCAACCTTGTTGCATTTTGCGAACTGGGCTACCAGAGTGGTGGTGGCTTAACTGCCCTTATAAAATGTGTTTTTTTTAAATGTCAGATGCAAAAGAATGTGTTAACAGACCACACTGCATTCCCTGTGTGGAAGCTGCTTCATAAAATCCTCACGATCCTGTATTCCTTCACGGTTAATGATGCCACCCTTGTAACACACACTGTCAAGCATCTGCTGTTCTGTACGTGGAGTATGGTGTTAATTAATCCCATAGAACCATAAAATGTAAACCAGATTCAGTTTGTTCACCAAGTGTACCTCCTTCCTGTGGGGAGACATTTCACATCTGCTCGCTGTCTCCCATTGATGCCGCGCCAAAGTTAAGAACACACCATGTGTGAATTGGTGATTGGTGAATAGAATAGAAACCTGAACGGTGGTTTGAGAGGGACTCGCTGAGAAAGAGAGAACAAAATGACTCGGTAGACATAATAATTTGAACGCATTTTTTCCCGAAGCTATCCGAGTGAAGGGTGCTATGTAAATGCAACTCGGCAGTGTGTTGTTGTTTTTGTTGGTAAGGCTAGATCATGAGGTATCCTTATTAAAGAATTGCCGTCAGTATTTCCACATACTGGCGTATTTTTTTCTTTCCGCTGCCAGCTTGGCTCAGTTGGTAGCTCTCCTGCGTGAGTCAATAGGTTGCGGATTCAAGCCCCACATTGGGACTTTGAACTGCGTTCCAGCGTTGGAGGTGCACTGTTTTTGTCGGAGGTGCTGTCCTTCAGAGAAGGCATTAAATCGAGGCTCCACCTGCTTGCTGAAGTGGATGTTAATGATGGCACTACTTAGAAAAAGAAAGTAGTTTGCCTTAAATGCCCTGGTCAACAATCCCCCACCGACCCCACCCCCCCCCAAAAAAAAACAGTCTTTCACTCTATCGCTGTTTGTGGGATGCTGTGCAAAGTTTGGCTGCTGCAATTAACTACAAAATACAGAGTCACTTTTTAACTTATGCTTTGAGATGTCCTCCTGATGTGAGAGGTTCTGCGGTCCAATGCAGATTAAATTAGTTATTAATGTAATACCCCTTCATTGTTCCTGGGCCCACACACAGTAGATGATCAGTGGAGGGAAGGATGAGTCAGAAAGGCAGCGGCTTACAAACAGCAGATTTATTTACAAATTGGTGGGAAGTACCCATACTAAATTTAGTAACCGGTGAACGGATATAAACAAGTTCATTGAACCCTGACTACACAGAGATCGGGGCCACTGAGTTTTCATGATCAGCCACACACTCCAGGGTCAGTACACTTGCTTTCATGCCCTACAAACCACCTGTATTTTCTACTCCTCAGTCAGTCAGTCAGTTCTCTCCTCTGCGTTCCCCTCCCAAAGGCTAGTCATCTGGTATTGCCCAAATAAACCAGGGCAACATCTTGTCTCACAAGACTATCTGACTCTGCCAAGACTCTCAGTCTTTCTACTGCCTGCCTGAAATGTGTTGTGTAAAGATAGGTAATCGAGAAGGACACCTATGTTAGGTTTAATGGGCAGTCGTGAGAGACAACAACAACAATTTACATTTATAGAGCGCCTTTCATGTCGGGAGGACGTCCCAAGGCGCTGCACAGGAGGCGTGTGACCCGAGCTGGGAGGGGAGTGTTTGGGAAGGGGTGAAACACGAAGAGGAGGTAAAAGAGTTCGGGGTGGAACAAAAGGCACGATCGAAGAGGAAAGTCTTCAAACCGGCCTTGAAAGAGGAAAGGGAAGAGACAAAACGGAGGGATTGAGGGATGGCATTCCATAAGGTGGGAGCGGAGAAACTGAAGGCCCGGCCTCCGATGGTGGGGCGGTTCGGGCGGGGGGCTTGGAGCAGGCCAAGTCCTGTTGAACGGAGGGTCCGGGTGGGCGTGTAGGGGGAGAGTAGATCGGTTAAGTAGGATGGGGCAAGGCCGTGTAAGGCCTTGTAGGTGAGGACGAGGATCTTAAACTCGATCCTCTGGAGGATGGGGAGCCAGTGGAGACGGGCGAGGGTGGGGGTTATGTGGTCGCGGAGGCGGGTGCGGGATAGTACACGGGCTGCAGAGTTTTGGATGGCCTGCAGCCTATGAATGGAGGAACTGGGGAGGCCGACTAGGAGAGAATTTCCGTAGTCCAGCCGTGAGGTGATGTATGCGTGCACGAGTGTCTCGGCAGCGCGGGGGGTAAGATAATTACGGAGCCTGGCAATGTTGCGCAGATGGAAATAGGCGGTGCCGGTCAAGGCGCGGATGTGGGAGGGTGGGGAGTCATGCTGGTAATAGGTATAAGTTCAGTATAAAATAAGAGCTCCTGCAGAGAGCCAAGTGAGGAGTAACAAGGATTGCAGAGTAAAAATGTAACTCATATAGCACCTTTCATGTGCAGAGGATGTGTCAAAGCTCTTCACCCAGCTGGTTAAAAATGAATCCAGGTAACTGTTTACAACGTGTGTGAATATTTAGTTCATAATGTGTAATAACATGACATGGCCTTGGTTATTTAAGAGGGCTCAATCTCTTTGTTAGAAGCCTGTCAGTCTGCCCAAATCACACTGGGCATAAGGAAGTGTGTGGTAAACATTGACCATTAACTGCAAGTTTATATGACTATGTTATGATAAGGTTAATCATTGAAATGCTCTTTATCTTCCCAATCGGAAGGGCAACCTGACATTCTCCCATGATATGATAAGTACTTGTTCATATTCATGAGATTCTACAAGAAACCTTGTGTGTGTGTGTAAGGATATTCCTGAAGAAAATATAGGATTGATCAGTGCGTGTTGACATATCTTGTATGAGTTAGTTAGTGTTGAACACATATGAATGGCAGTTTCTATTAGGTACTCAACAATAAGAGTAGACAGTTCAAACCTATCTCACCGTTAATCCCATTTTCCCCCTTTCCTGTCTGTATCTAACTACAGTAAAAGCCCGTTTATCTGGCACCCTCGGGATCTGGCCATTGCCGGTTAATGCGCCTGCCGGATATCATTTTGTTTAAATGCATTTTTCCAGATAAGTTCCGGTTAATTGAATGCGGACCTTCTTTTTGCAATGCCGGTTATATGGAAGTTACGGTTGATCGAGTGCCGAATAAATGGGCTTTTACTGTACCATCATTTCCCAATTATTCATCGACGGGGGTGCGTATTCACTGTGTTCAGCTCAGCCAAATACCTCAGTAGTTGAGCCTAACATTAAAAAGATGACTGGATTTGGGAGTTAACATTTCACCGTTGACTTATCAGTGACATTTGTGACACATGGGAGTGTGTAAGAGGCAACCTGAAGACCTGGAAGTTGGCAATTTATTTTAATTCCAGGGCCCCCTCATTGAGTGTCAAACCATCAATCACTCTCCAAATCATTGCCCGTTTGAAGGGCGCTACATAAATGCAAATTGTTCTAGTGCAGATCCACAGGATGCCAGTGCAATAAGCTATAAATTAAATGGCCCTGTTGTGAGGAAGGGTGCTGAGAGGAAAGAGAGTGGCAGGAGGTGTATTTTCGTGGGATTGCCCTGTATCTTGCTTTTTAAATGACTCAAATCATTCTGTTACCTCACCTGTACCTGTGCCAGGAGCAGAGTTTACAGTTGTAGATATGCTCTAAGATCACTAAATGAAAAAAAACTCAAACGAGGTGGGGTAATTTTCAAGCTGTTTGCACTGACATGATTTTAGATGGTTGTGCACTATTAAGTCCAGTTCGGTTTTTATATCAAGCTCAGAGCTGCGGATTTATAATGCACATTGAGACAAACGGTGATATGTATACAAAAAACTAAATACGGCAGATTCTGGAATTCTGAAATAAGTTTAAAAAATCACTAGGAACACTTAGAAACTCAGGTAGCATCTATGGAGAGAGGAAAATGAGACGTTTCAGGTCTATGACCTTTCGTCAGAAATTTGTATAATCTTTATTTATGCAATGGTCTGTTTCGGTGTTGAATGCCTCTGTGTAGCTCTTTGTAAATCCATGCAGTGTGCAGTGAAAAAAATGGAAGCTCTTTTAACTTGCAACACCCCAAGAAGGGTTCACCGATGAAAGACTATGTGGTTTCATGCCAGCAGCACAAAGTAAAAGGTTTTGGTAACTTTAGTGCTGATGGCTATTAACTGGTCACTTGAATTCCTCGCTCATGGTGACTGATGATCAAAGGACCAAATGGCTGTAAACATTTTTACATGTTCATTGACTGTGTCCAATATTTGTTTCAGTGAAATTAATTTTTAACCTTTGGAATTAAGTATTCATCCCCTACTTTTCTTGTTGTTCAATCCATAACGCTTTACAAAAAAAAAGCGCCTGCGCCAGTGTCGAAGCTTGTTCTGGGAATTTTCTGTGCAAAAACTTTTTTAAAAAAAGATTACATTTTGCAGCACAATCAGTAACTGACTTAGTTACCAGTAACTATGTAAACTATGCGAATGGCCAACGAACGATCCTCTGTGCAAATTGGCTGCCGAGTGTGCCTACAAATACAGTTGTTGTTGTTATTATACTTTATAGTTGCATTTTGCTTCCTGTGTTGCATTTTGAGATATTTTGATAATGTGAGTAGGTACTACATCAAATGCTAAAGTTTATTATGTTAAATATGCTCCAGGGGTGCACAGAGCAAGTGGCAGAATGAGAGAGACAAACCAACAAAATCTAATTGATGGCAGGGCCCAGTAAGCTAAAGATCTTCTTAAAGTCCTGTAGTGTATTGGTTAGAGCACTCGCCCTGCAAACAAGAGGACCTGGGATATAATAATAATCCTTGAGTTTGATATAACATCACATCTCCGCGATGTCTTAGAAACGTCTGACGACGTGATGAGGTGTTATATCAAATGCAACAATTATTATTATGATACTGTTAGCAATCCTTACATTTGTTACAGTAACTCAGGCTGACCCTTGACACAGATGGTTTGGAAGTAAAGTGAAGATTCTCACACTGGAAGATGTGTATATTATCTGCCAGAAACCTATGTAAGATACATGTGTACTGGGGAGAGCATATAATCTATGTATTTTGCCTTCTCCATGGTGACATATGAAGAGTGGTTCAGATTTTTGGCATTGGAGAATAGACTTTATTTTGTTAGTATTCACTTTATTTTCCAACAATATTTTTTTGTTTACTGTCTTGTTTCCTACATTGGATATAAATCTAGGTCCTTCGGGTTCAATACACTACATACATTGAGGACAAACCAAATACAAGTGATGCTATGAATTCAAATGTGGTTTGCAACCAATTATTATCGATATTAATTTGCACATGTCACAGTCCCATGAACAGCCATGAAGTGAATGACCAATTTTATCTGGAGGATTGTTGGCATGGACACTGAGAGAAACTCTCTTCACTTTTCAATCTCTTTACAAACACGGAACAAAAAGATTGCAAGTTTTAAACATTGTTGTGTGACAGACTTCATGAGATCGAGTTTTTACAGCCCCAAAAAATTAAAACTGTAGCTCAGTGGTTAGAGCAATCGCCTTACAAGCATGAGACCTGTATTTGAATCCAGGCAGGTCAGGGCGAAACATTGGGCAAGTTTCCTTACTCCACACGCCCAATAATAATCCGTCCCCCCTCAAAAATAGATTGAAAAATTGGTCATTTCAATCCACGACTGTTTGTGGGACACTGCTGTGCGCAATTGGCTGCCACATTTTGCCAACAAATATACAGTCAATTCACTTTACAGTATATTCTGTGAAGCGCTTTGAGACGTCTAGAAGACGTGAAAAGCACTATTTCAAATGCAAGGATTAGTATTCATTATTATTCTATTCTTATTAAAACCCGCGCAAAGATTGAATTGTTTTAACATCAAGTAATGAGATAAGTGACCGAATACTGTGTGACAAAGTGACTTCTAACCGTTCAGAGGCAACCCCACACTGCCCTCAACTGCTTCTCTAGACAAAGTACAGCCAAGTGTTGATGCTGATTATCACATTGAACACATACACAAAATGCCTCAAATTTCACTGCATAAACTAAATGTGATAGACACAGAATGGAATAATTATATGAAGTGTTAAGCTTTATTTTGGCATGGAAGGATGTTTGTAACAATTCTGATCCATAGTTGAATGAAGAGGTAGAATGTGTGGAGCTAATGTGGTGACAGATATTTGATAACAATGCAATTTTAATGGTGGGCAATTGAATATTAAAACAATCAAGTTTAAATATCTGGGTGAAATATTTCATAATGTTTCATCCCACCCAGCAGGTGCAATCGCCATTAAACATTATCAAGTATTCAGCACAGAAATATAATGATCTCTGGTGAGAAAAATAGGAAAGGTTTCCTTTTAATACTGTATTATTTTCAATGGCACAATAAATAATAATAATAATCCTTGCATTTGATATAGCACTTTTCACGTCTTCTAGAAATCTCAGGCAGGTCAAATGCAAGGATTATTATTATTATCTCAAAACGCTTCACAGAATATACTGTAAAGTGAATTGACTGTATATTTGTGGGTGAAATGCGGCAGCCATTTGTGCACAGCAGTGTCCCACAAACAGTTGTGGATTGAAATGACCTATTTAAAAAAAATTGAGGGATTACTATTTAGGCGTGTGGAGTAAGGAAATTTGAGAGTATAATCTGGTTGAAAAGATTAGTGTTTTTGACATCCGGTACTGACTTTAAGAAAATCCTCCAATACTGTACTCCTCACTGGGGCATTTGTACAAAGCAATCAGGAAGGAACTTGATGTGCTACTGCCTCTTTTTACTCCTTGCTGCCTAAGTATTTATCTTGGAGTCCTGAGTGTAGCACATTGGTTAGTGCACTTGCCTTGCAAATCAGAGCACCCGGATTTCATTTCCAGGCGTGACAAAATTCCAACTCGCTCTTTACCTCACCGTAAGTAGGAACTCAGTTGTTAGTTGATTTTTGGATCGCTCTCCGGGGATAATCATGCCTTAAAACAAAATTATAATTTGGTTACTAAATCCAAGACTGCTTGTGGGACATTGCTGTGTGCAAATGGCTGTGTGTTTCACCCACCAAATACACAGTCAATTCATTTCACAATATATTCTGTGAAGCATTTTGTAATGTCCCAGCAACCTTATAACATACTATATCAAAGCAATGATTATTATTACTATCTTAACTCTAATTTAAATATAAATCTAGGTATATTCCTTAAAGAACAGTTAAGCAGCAGTTTAGAAGGTAAAATTTGAGCTATCTCTAGATTTACTCTGTTTCACACAACATTTCAGAGTATCTAGAACTTGTTTAAATTCTTAAAAATGGTCTTCAAGGATGAATTCGATAATAGTTGAATTCGATAAATTGCCATATTTTGCACATTCTGCTTTGTTAATCGAGTAAATCTGGGCCCACGTGGAATTTCTACCCTTAAGAGCTTAATGCGTCAACCTGGCAGAGAACTGACTAAACTGGTTGCAGCTGAGCGCATCAGATTGGGAAGATTGTGTCGTTTAGAAATTAGAACATGCTTACCTTTTTGGAGCCTCTTGTCCATATACAATTAGTGGCATGAGGCAGACAGATGTGTTGCAAAAATCTGCAATCAATGCTTACCTTCCAACACGGTTAACCAATGTTTGTTTACAGAAATTCCATAGGCAACCGCAGTTCATTTAATATGCCAAATGCAAATTTCTATTTTCTGTCTAGCCTATTGTAGTCATTCGCCTTCAGGCATGTTTGGTGGACGAATTCCTGTGAGATTAACGTTATGTAATTTAGTCCTATTGCTGCCCAAATTACATATATCCACGTGTTATCTGACTAGACATGCCCGTTAGTAACTCATGTTTGACTTTACTACAAGACAGACCAATTTAAAATCAAGATAACAAAGTATATTCTTACCCACTGCATTTCAAAGCACCTCAAAAAATGATCAAGAAACATGACTGCTAATTTTAAATACAAACTCCTAGGAATGGGGGAGCTTTAAGGAATTACTGTACCATTGTTTCCTTGCCTTTTCAAAATTGCATTGTGAAACACTTATTTCAGCTCTGAATTCTCACCGTATAATTATGGATTTATGTGTGCAGAGCTATGTTTTCCAACAAACCACAACAAACACTTGTGCCCCTTATTGCAGTTATCAGATTGTTGGCCATATCACATTTGGTCTCATTCCTTTATTCTGCTGAAAATAATTTAACCCTTCAGCCAAAAGAGCAAATAATGAAAAGAAAAGGCGTAAGCAAAGCAGAACAAAAATCACGGTTGCTAAATAGCAGGTGAAAGAACCTTGGTTGATGAAATCTGGTCTTCCTTCTGCAACTAGTTCCTATTGAGGCCCATACGTAGGGCATGTGGTAATGTATATCCAGTTATCTCTTTTAATAGCCAATTACAAAATGGGTGATAGACAACAGTCTGTTTGGTTAGCCTCTGTCTCTTAAGCCACTGACATAACCAATTAATTGCCTCTAAAAGACACATTGCTTATCCTACCTGGGACCTCGGTGTCTTGGACATCACCATCAACAACAAAGCCATCTACTTCATCTCTCTCATCTCCTCCTCCTGCCTCCCTCCATCTCCTACCCCCACCCACCCCACTCCAACTCCCTGTCCTCACCTTCCACCCCACCAGGTTTCAGTACCAGACAGATTATAGATCTTTCACCCTCATGATTTGTCATTTTGTTGAGTTATGCTCATTGTTTGTGCAAATGTAGTTTATTATCAAGCAATCAAACCAATCTCCATGAGAGTGCACATAATAGACTTGGCGAGAAACTGCAACTTTGAAATAAGTATTTTGCAAGAGACTGAATTCATGTCCTATTGCAGCACATTGTCTGAGGCCAATGTTAGTATCTTATATAACAGTATAAGTACTTATACAGTACTTGGAAAAATAATAATCATTGCATTTGATTTAGCGTCTTATGTTGTTGAGATATTTTAAAGTGCTTCACAGGATATCTCTAAAGAGGATTGAATGATTATTTTTGGAATGAAAAGCGACAGCTGATTGCGCACAGCAGTGTCCCGCAGATAGGCATCGGGTGATTTCACTTGTGGGTTGCTTGGCAAGCAGACCGAGAGAAAACCCCTTTTCTTTTCAAATAATGCCGTGGGAATCTCTACCTTGCACTGCTCATAGGCAGGACGGCACCTCTCTCCCGAGTAGGTCCTAGAAAAAGGCATTTGAGTTTATTTTAAACAAGACTTTTTAAAGATATAATAAAGCTTTCACCACACGCAAAGGCTGTGCTGATGAACCCGCAGGCATCAAATGCAGCAAGTTATAGCAAGTGGCTGAGTGTCTTCCCTCACCCACCCTCCCTCCTCAAACCTCAGTGCAGCTGTAAACATTGTTTGGCAAATCATTCTGCACCATCTTAAAAACAACACTTTATTTATCCAGTAGAGACTCGAGTCTCATTAAAGGTAATCTGGGGATAGCTTAGATCTTGTGGGCAATGTTGCTTTCGAAAGTGAAATTGTATTTGCAATTACATTCTCTGAGCCGACGATATAAGAACTATTGCTACAGGGCCCAATGAATATTTATATAATCCTCGGTTAGAAAACAGCAGGTGGTCTTGCTGGAATCAGTGAGAAACCAACCTTCCCCAAACTCTATACCTCCAGCGCACACTTCACACTTACAGGCAGCACACCTCATTTGTCTTGCCGTTCTGTCACCGCAAATCGGAATGCTGTTAGCAGCACTGCAGGGCTAATGAAGCATCTGCTGGGAAGCCTTTGATGGTAGGTCTTTGTAGATGGTTCTGGCCTTAACGCTTCTAATACTGTAGTTAATCTGCAGTAATTCAAACAAGCTATTGAGTTCATGATCTCATGAGCTTTTTTCCCCCCCCCCAGCAATTTACACATGCACAGTGCGTTTCATGGAGAATGTATCAGGGTGGGAGCCGGAGCTGGAAGGTGACTGTGGAGAAGTGGTAGAGGGAGGGAGGGAGATGGAGATGATTTAGTTCCATGGAGCAAGTAGCAAACGGTGATAAAGTGAATGATTCATTTTGTGAATATGTGGCCCAAGACGAGAAACCCCTTCTCTTTTCATAGTTGCCATGGGATCGCTTGGTGAAATTGTTTTTTTTTTGAGGGATTATTATTAGGTGTGTGGAGTAAGGAAACTTGCTGAAGGTTTCACCCTGACTGGAATTGAACCCAGGTCTCTCGCTTGTAAAGCGAGCACTCTAACCACTGAGCTACAGGACTCCACTCCAATCTATGGTCATTTGAGGAGTTTGAAATCAGTTGAATGCACTCTTAACGACATCCAAAAACACAATGCATTCCAAGAGTGCAGTACAATCCCAGGGTCTTTAATGATTTACATAGAATTACTTTTGTGTTCCGTGCACTTGGTTAGTCTTTTCCTTTTGGTCAGCACTTGATGAAGTGTCAATATCACCAACACTGGATTTGAAAACTAACTGAATAATCTGCAGCCTTTCTGCTCCCACCGTTTGGAACGACATCTGGGTTCCTTTGCCTTGCTCCTTCCCTTGCTTTCTTCAAGACCTATCTCAAGACCCTCCTCATCCTTCCCACCTTCAGTCATCCTCCTATGCCTTCCATCCCTTCCTGATACCAACCCCCAACTCAGGTCCAAACTTGACTTTCCGGCACCTTTGTACATCCTCCCGAATTGAAAGCCGCAACACATATGTAATGTGTACAATTAATGCAACGCGTTATTGTTCAATCTGATCATAAGGTGAACATTTTTTGTGCATCATTTGGGAAAAAAACTTGTTTGACAAAGTTGTTTTTGAACGTCATCATGATGTAAAAATAAATTAGGAAGGTGATTTGTTTCACAGCTTAAAAAACATTTTTATTGAGCAATTAAATTTTACAAAGCTTCTGAAAGTGCATCAAGAACAGAATGTATTAAACTCAAAAATTACATACAATCTACAAACAAGGCTTTTTGGCATTTTCAGTACCACTGGCAGATCTCTTCCTGGAAACCAGGGAAGCCTTGGTGTCAGACTCTTCCGACTGACTGAGATTCTCTTTGCGGGGACTTAATGACTAGAAATGAGGAGAGAAAATAAATATAATCAAGAGTTATGAGCAGCGTTGGCAATGTTGACATTGGCAATCCAGAACTGTCCTCTCCCGCACCAAGCTCCACGATCCTACCACCACTCATTCTCTCCCGACTCCACTGGCTTCCCATCAATTAGAGGATTCAAGATCCTGGTCCTCACCTTCAAAGTCCTCCATGGCTTTGCCCGACACCTCTTAACCCCCTACCAACCTGTCTAGTCCCTCCGCTCAGCAGGCTCCGGCCTGCTCCATGTCCCCCAACCCACCTACCCCACGATTGGTGGGTGAGCCTTCAGCCACTCTAACCAAGCCTTTGAAATGTTACCCTGCAATTCCTCCGCCTCAACCCCTCCCTAGCCTCTTTGAAGTCTCACCTTAAGGCTCTCCTCGTTGACCGTGCCATCGGTCACCCCCTTTCCCTCCATCCTCCCCGATCCCGACTCCAGCTCGGGACTGAAAAAGTGACTGTCCACCGCCTTGGGACATCCTCCAGCCGTGAAAGGCGCTACACAAATGTAATCTTACTATTGTTGTTAAGAGCAGGAGTAGGAAAGCAAAAATCCCCAAATTCTTCCCAAGTTCCAAACATACCTCATCCTTTTTAGTTTGCGTTGCATGCTTTATTGTCCATTGTTTTGCATTTTCAATGAAAGACTGCTTATTGTATTTGAATTCTGCTGACTGAAAAATATGCAAAAAAGGTCAAAGAGTTGCAGTTAACTGACAAAGAATACAGCAAATACGCTTTACAGCAAGAGCTCTCAACATTTGAAACTTTTTGAAATTGTCACTGAATAAACATGCTGATGACCTTTTTCTTCTGCGCTACATGAATACAGGGTGAATCATCTTGAGTTTTTAATCCTTAATTATGTTTTTTTAGGACAACATTCTTAAGAGATTAACAAAACACAAAATAAAACAGATGCTGGGAATCTAAAACAAAAACAGAAGTTGCTGGGGAAACTCAGTAGGTCAGGCAGCATCCATGGAGAAAGGAAAATTAGTCAACGTTTCGGGTCTACAACCCTTTGCAGAACTGGGGCTTGTTTGGAGGGAGAGGTTTCTTAAGGACGTTAAAGGCGGAGAGACAGGACATAGAAGACAAAGGAGACAAAGAAGACACAGGAAAAAAGAGTATTAACTGATGAGTTGAATATGTGTCAACGACTTCAGGGGGAGAAACAAAAGGGGGTTTAAACGAAACTGGGGAGAAGAGGTGTTTGGTGGTGTTAGAACAAAACACCAGAGAGGCAAGGGGTGTCTGGAGTTATGATTGTGATGGGGGAAAAAAGGGGGAGGGAGGTGGGGGGTGGGGGGGAGGCTCCTATGGCCTGAAATGGCTGAAATCAATGTTGAGGCCAGACAGCTGTAGTGTCCCCAGTAGATAGATGAGGTGCTGTTCCTCAAGCTTTCGCTATGGGTCACTGGAACAGTGCAGACCATGGATCGAAAGATCAGCCTCTGAATGTGAGCGCAAGTTGAAATGGAGGGAGACTGGAAGATCAGGGTTGACCTTCCGTACAGAGCGAAGATGCTCTGCAAATCGGTCTCCCAATCTGCGCTTAGTCTCCCCAATGTAGAGGAGTCCACACCGTGAGCAGCGGATGCAGTAAACTACATTGGTGATAGTACACGTGAACCACTGTCTCACATGGAAGCTATGTTTTGCTTCCCTGGAGAGTGGTTTGGGTGGAGGTGAAAGGGCGGGTATTACATCTCCTGCGCTGGTACGGGAAGGTGCCAGAGGAAGGAGAGCAGCTGATGGTGCTGACAGTGGAGAACAGTGGATTCTTAAGAGATTGTGGAACTGTTAGAGGAGACGTCCTTCATCAAGTTCATAAATGTTGTAACAAATGTGAACATTTACGTGATATGGAGTTTCAATAACTCAGATAGACCTATTAGTAAGGACTTTTGTTTCACTGTGTAAAATGGTTGAGGGGAAGATGAAAACAATCCTTAGGATTTACTGATTTTTCAGAGTATCTCTAGCCTATCTCTGGTTGATTTTATTCAACTAGAATCAGTAAATAACTTTGCACACCTAACATTAACAAGTACAAACCTCAACCATTTACAAAGCTTGTGATTTTCAATAATGTTCAACGTTGTAAAATTCTTTCCAATTAAACGTTGCAAAAATGGATTCCTAACATATTTGACCAACAGCGGGAGTGTTTTCTTTAAAAAAAAACTCTGTAAAAATGTTCTGATTTATAGATATTCAAAGTGCAATCATGTTTTCAAAAATCTGATAAATTATCAAATTGAAGCATTAACAAAATTAAGGTTTAATTAACACTATCAATAGGCACATAAATTTACAACATTATATTGTATATTACAGTACTAATCCAGACTTTTTGTGCTAACAAGAATCTTACACAGATAGATCTGTATACCATCGCAGTGAAGTTTTAGACAATGAAGGCCCTCTGAGATATAAAGCCAAAGCGCCCTCTAGTGGCAGGAACCTTGGCATTTCTACTGTATCACTCAAAACCACACAATAATTTTTTCACCAATGAAAGTTTAAAATGAAAATGCATTGTCCTGGATCTTACCCTCCCAAGATTAAGATTTAATTGCTGAATAATATGCCATATCTATTTTGAAACCTTCAATGGCTAATTTGATCCATAAGTTAGGTGCAGCAGTATTCTGGTGACAGGCAAGCAATATTCTTACTTCTGTCAGCGACCAGCATTAATTATCTTCTCGGTACATATTCTAATGTGAAATACGTGGAATGTACTTCAGTGCCAGACACAAGTGTTGTTGGCCATATTCCTGGTTTAACAATGAATAATAAAGTTTGCATTTGATATTGTGCTATTTATGTCAGGAGGGTCTTTTAAAGTGCTTCACTGTAAAATAACTGCATAATTTTCATTCATCTAAAGAATTTCAGGCTTTTAAAATATCAACTCACTATGTCAGCCATGAGTGGATCATCTGGATTGGGTTCTGACATCAACAATTGAATGGAAGTTAACACAGTAGAGATACTTAGAGATGGCTTCCAGGCTCCCTGAAGAACAATAACATTAGTATTTTAATGAATGACTAATTTCAGCATTTAGCACTTTCAAGATCAATGTTAAGATTTTTAAAAATCCAAGTATTGAGTACTTTAAACAACTGACTCTTAAGCACTAAGACATCACATTTTTTTCCAGCCCTAATAATCTCAGTTGTCCCTCGTTTTAAGGATGAGAATCTCCTCACTATCCAAATAATTGCAGGTACACGTATGATAGTTTGGTAACTTCAAAAATATTTCATTCACTTCCAATTCTGCTTGCAAATTCAGCAATGGTGATCCAAAAGGCTAGAGTGGCCCCAGCTGGACAAGCAGCACGAAAGCTTGCTAAGTGCTAAGTGCTATCGCCCACAAAATATAATTGATTCACTTTACAGTATACTCTGTGAAGTTCTTTGAGAAGCCTCAAAGATGTGATAGGCTGCGCCATCAAATACTAATTATAATTATTATCACAATCATCATCAGAGGCAAGCTAAGTTGTTTTATTTGGCTAAGATTCCAAGAGTACCCCAACACACACTCTATGGTTCCCCGAGCCTCGGCTCCTGCCGACCTGCACCTAAATATAATTAAAAATGAATTAGCAGCATTGGCGATGTGAAGAGCAGATGTAGAAAAGCAAAATCCCAATTCTTCTCAAGGCCCAAACATACCTCATCCTTTTTAGTTTGTGTCTCATGCTTTACGAAGTATTCTTAACTTCCTGTGCATTTATTTCAATATTGATCTGAAGCATTGCACCAAATATTTTTATGCTTTAAAATCAATTCAGAAGATTACCTTTGGAGGCATCTTCAAAATGTCCAGGCAGATCCTTCCCGCTGTATCAATGTTAGGATGATAGATAGGAGTTAGAAAGCGCACTTTTGGAGGTTCAAATGGATACCTACAGGACAACAACAACAAAATTATATTTGTAGAGCGCCTTTCAAGGTGCAATTAAAAGTAATAAATTAATCACATTGTACGATTCTCGAAGGATTAACACTATGCAAAAAAAATGGAAACATTAAACTTGCGAGTTTCGATGAAGACAACAGTTTAAAAAAAATAGTTACTAGTACCTTTCAGGAAGAATAATTTCAAGATTAAAAATTCCATTTTCATATGGTGAATCAATGAGTCCTAAAATCTCTAGAGGGAAAGATAGCAAACTGTTATAAACATACTACACAATTCTTGAAAGCCAGAAATGTAAAGATGGATTGTTAGCAAGCCACAAAATCACTATAACCCATGGCATTGCAGCTTTGCACAGCTGTAAAAGACAGGTTTAATAAAGTCTGTGGACATCTACATCAATGGTTGAATTCTCTAAACAATGGTAAATTTACTGACCTTGGCAGATAAGAGTATTTTATTTATCATAGGTCAGTAAATTTTACTGTATGAGCCGATTAAAATCTTAGCAGATGGGTTTGCCAAAGGTAATCTACTTTCAAACTCCTGAGAGAAGATGCTGATTTCATTACTCTAGGCTGGATTCAAACTCAGGATTGAGATGGAAAAGGAGAGATTGCTTAACCAGCTATTTCACCAGACTCGCTAGTCTATGCTCAGGATCAAATCTCTGACAGTTCAGAGCCTTGGGACATCCTCCCGATGTGAAAGGCGCAATACAAATGTAATTTTGTATCATATTCTAAATATCTAGAAAAACAAAATACAGTAAATTGGGAAGAAATAATATACTAATAGCCCTAGTTTTCTAAAAGATAATATGGAATAAACGTTTAATTGAAAATTATTACAGTTCCTAAATATTAAGAGTCAAAAGATTACAAGCGTACGTGCTCTCAAATCAGCCATTTCGTTGTTTTGCCAACAAGAGATTCCAGGCGGAGGCTCATTCGTCAAAAGTTGCAACTCTTTTTTCAACCGCGAAGTTCTCTGCATTATTGTAGAATTATTCTGCCAGGTGTACATATACAAAACACAAGGGATTGGAGCCTCCAAATAGTTTTCCCCAGCCCATCACTCTCTCCCCGACCCCCAATCCTCCCACAGCCCGTCACTCTCTCCCCACCCCGCCCCCCTATCCTGTCACTCTCTCCCCCCCCATCCTGTCACTCTCTCCCCCCCCATCCTGTCACTCTCTCCCCACCCCCCCACATCCTGTCACTCTCTCCCCACCTCCCCTCCACCCTGTCACTCTCTCCCCACCCCCCCCCCCATCCTGTCACTCTCTCCCCACCCCCCCACATCCTGTCACTCTCTCCCCACCTCCCCTCCACCCTGTCATTCCCCCCCCACCGTGTCACTCTCTCCCCCCCTCCCCCCCCCATCCTGTCACTCTCTCCCCACCCCCCATCCTGTCACTCTCTCCCCACCCCCCCACATCCTGTCACTCTCTCCCGACCTCCCCTCCACCCTGTCACTCCCCCCCCACCGTGTCACTCTCTCCCCCCCTCCCCCCCCATCCTGTCACTCTCTCCCCACCCCCCCACATCCTGTCACTCTCTCCCCACCCCCCCACATCCTGTCACTCTCTCCCGACCTCCCCTCCACCCTGTCACTCCCCCCCCACGTGTCACTCTCTCCCCCCCTCCTGTCACTCTCTCCCCACCCCCCCACATCCTGTCACTCTCTCCCCACCTCCCCTCCACCCTGTCACTCACCCCCCCCCACCGTGTCACTCTCTCCCCCCCCCCCTGTCACTCTCTCCCCACCCCATCCTGTCACTCTCTCCCCACCCCACACCCCATCCTGTCACTCTCTCCCCACCCCTCCCCCCCAGCCAGCCAGTCACTCTCTCCCTCACTCTGTGTGTATTTCTGTTTGTTTCTCTCAAGCTCTCTGCTTTTACCTCTCTGTGGCTCACTGTTCCACCTTCCTTGTATTTATTTATCCCTTTCACTTTCTCTCTCTGTGTTTATCTCTCTGATCCTCTCTCTATCACAACAACAAAATCACACTTTTGGAGCGCCTTTCACGTCGCGAGGACGTCCCAAGGCTCTGAACAGTTAGGTCGGGACCCGAGGTGGGTACTGGGGAGGAGGGGGGAGTTAGGAGGGGAGCAGAAGGCACGGTCA
Source organism: Hydrolagus colliei (assembly GCA_035084275.1). Classification (NCBI taxonomy): domain Eukaryota; kingdom Metazoa; phylum Chordata; class Chondrichthyes; order Chimaeriformes; family Chimaeridae; genus Hydrolagus; species Hydrolagus colliei. The sequence goes on from CM068762.1 coordinate 7,029,803, forward strand.
AAGTGCCTCATCATCATCTCTGTGTTTATTTCTCTATCTCTGTCTCTCTCACCTTCTCTCTCTCTCACACTCCTGATGTACAAGACGCTATAAAGTGTAATTTTGTTGTTGTTCTGTGTTTATCTGTCTCTTACCCTCTCTGTATTTCTCTTTCTCTCTCACCTTCCCTCTCTCTCTGTTTATCTCAGTCTCTCACCTTCCCTCCCTCTGTTTATCTCAGTTTCTCTCACCTTCCCTTTCTCTCTGTTTATCTCAGTCTCTCTCACCTTCTCTCTCTCTCTGTCTCTCTCACCTTCCCTTTTCTCTCTGTTTATCTCAGTCTCCCTCACCTTCTCTCTCTCTCTGTTTATCTCAGTCTCTCTCACCTTCCCTCTCTCTCTGTTTATCTCAATCTCTCTCACCTTCCCTCTCTCTCTGTTTATCTCAGTCTCTCTCACCTTCCCTCTGTTTATCTCAGTCTCTCTCACCTTCCCTCTGTTTATCTCAGTCTCTCTCACCTTCCCTCTCTCTGTATTTCCCGCCCTCTCTCGGTCTCGGCTCCTGATCCCGCGAGACTGGGGCCGTCACAGCCTCTGAGTCTGCGCACAACAGCCCTGACCCCGGGGGGGTCAGTGACAGTGAGTGTGTGACTGTGTGAGTGAGTGAGTGTGAGAGTGAGTGAGCGAGCGTGAGAGTGTGAGTAAGTGAGAGAATGTGATTGAGTGTGTGAGTGAGAGAATGTGAGTGAGAGTGAGTGAGAATGTGACTGAGAGTGAGTGAGAATGTGACTGAGAGTGAGTGAGAATGTGACTGAGAGTGAGTGAGTGTGAGAGTGAGTGAGAATGTGACTGTGAGTGAGTGAGAATGTGACTGAGAGTGAGTGTGAGTGAGTGAGAATGTGTGTGACTGTGAGAGTGAGTGTGAGTGAGTGAGAATGTGTGTGACTGAGTGAGTGAGTGTGTGTGAGTGAGAATGTGACTGTGAGAGTGAGTGAGTGTGAGAGTGAGTGAGTGAGAATGTGACTGTGTGAGAGTGAGTGAGTGACTGAGTGAGAAATTCAACATCCCCTGGCTCAGATGTTGCACCCAACTCGGTTAGGCGGGTTCCTTGTTTGTTAAAAGTCGAGTTCTCGGGTAAAGATGTGCAACAGAGTACTGGAGATGTACGCTCTTGTAAAAAGAGATTTTTGTTTCAATCTCTCCGCCTTACCATCACCGTGCACATCTTCAGATCGCTCCTGAAGACCGTCCCAATCTAATTTTATGGTGGTAGGAGTTGTTGTTAAGCAAGACAACAGAAGGAACCATCTTCTCTCTTGGAATAGTGCCATTGAGATCTTTAACATCCACTTGAACAGACAGAACGGGTCCTTGGTTTAACATCTCATCCAAAGGACGGTACCTCCAACAATATTGATATCCCGTCTGATATTGGTGTCAGCCTAGACACAAAGTCTGTATGTGGGGCGACATACTGCTACATTTGTATAACTGATGAGTTCCCTATCTCAACTCAGTGATCTCAAGGATATGCCAAATAGAGGCATAGAGATAGAGGTAAACTGTAAGATGATTTCTCAGATCCCTTGCACACCTTTTTTTTTCACAAGCAATTTGGTGCATAAAACAGTTCACAGCTGTGGATAGCCGTGTGTTGGAAAACAATAGGTGCTTATGTTTGGATTTCCAACAGTGTAAAATACTAATTTCTTAAGATTTATTGTGTATGAATATATACTGTATATCAAAATGCAATTTCAGCTGATATTCATGGACTGCAGAAAAACTTATTAACATCCATCTCAGTTGAAAACACAGTATAACTGCATCATGGCCAGGCATGTAAGTGTATTCAGTATTTAGAACCAAAACATTTCCAGCTTGCAGATATTTATTACATTATCTACCACAGCCTATGATCTTTATTGTGAAAACAGTTTAATAATATTATAAATATTGTGTATTCTACTCATTCTCCTTATCTAAGTAATAAGATTCAAGGGAAAGATATTGCGCAGGTGCAAAAATCATGCATTTATATTAATAATAATCCATGCATTTGAGATAGCGTTTTTCACATCTTATCGACAACCCAAAGCGCTTCACGGAATATACTGTAAAGTGAATTGACTGGATATATTTGTGGGCAAATCGCAGCAGCCAATTGCGCACAGCAGTGTCCCACACACAGTCGTAGATTGAAATGACCAATTTTATTATTGTGGTTTGTTTTGGAGGGATTATTATTAATAGGCACGTGGAGTAAGTAAACTTGCCCAAGGTTTCGCCCTGGCCTGCCTGGATTCGAACACAGGTCTCCCCAGCTTGGTCTCCCCAGCTTGCAAGACAAGTTCTCTAACCACTGAGCCTACTGTCCTTTGGATGAGATGTTCAACCAAGGACCATATATTATGCTTTATTAGTGTTTGATGCAAATCATGAGCATCTTCCCTTAATTAAACAAATAAAACGTAAATCTTGATATGACAACTTATCACATTGAAACATCACAAATACAATGAGTTTCTTTGAGTGTAGCAACTCTTAGACAAATATGACAGGTAATCTGCGCCAGCAATGAGATGAACAATCAAATGCTGTTCCTTCAAAAAATGTATGAGATCATTTATGTTGCAAAGTGTGTGTTTCTCTTCTCAAGCAGATAATATTAAGTTGGGGGAAGAGAAGCATTAACCAAGGACAGCTATTATTTAGTGAAAATATTCAGAGTACAGTACAGTAAAAGCCTGTTTATCCGGCACCCGATCAACTGTAACTTCCGTATAACCGGCATTGCAAAAAAACAGTCCGCATTTGATTAACCGGAATTTATCTGGAAAGATGCATTGAATTTTTTTTGGGGGGGGGCATTTTCGGCCGAATATCCGGCATGCGGTTTAACCGACATTGGCCAGGTCCCGAGGGTGCCGGATAAACAGGCTTTTACTGTATATTACTAATTTTTTTTAGTTCACCTATTTCTAGAACTGCAACTGGCACTACTAAAACCAATACTAATAGCAACTGTTTGTGGGACACTGCTGTGTGCAACCGGCTGCCATGTTTCTCTCACACATATACAGTCAATTCACTTTACAGTATATTCTGTGAAGCGCTTTGAGACATCTGGAAGACGCGAAAAGCGCTATGTCAATTGCACGGGTGAGTATTATAAGTTATTCACTCCTGTCAGTACTTTTAACAGTTAATAATAATCATGGCTTTTTGATATAGCGCTTTTAATGTCTTGAAGTTCTTTTTGCAAGTACAGTATCAATATGAACCACCATGAAAGTAACTGGCTTATGCTTTCTTAGTGACACATTGTTTCAGCAGTGCTTATTTGCTACTCAGCACCAAACGCTATCGGACAAAATTCGGCTGAGCTGTCTACACGCCTCTCCCTGCATGAAATAAGCGAGGTTAAATGGATCACAATGGCCCCAATTTGTATTGCACCTTCACAGCAATATGATGGCTGGACATGCTTGTTTACCTTTTTGATGGGCTGAATGCCAACAACATTGGCTTGTGATGTTGATGTCATCTCACTTATTTTTAACTTGTTACCCAACTGTTTCAAGTCACACTACACAAGTCACTGGAGTCACTGTTTACACTGTTCTGATTCTAATCATAGTGGGGGAAGGGGGCAACTTGCCTCCTCTGAGGACATCAGCTTTTGAGTTGATACAACTAGTAAGATTATGTACCCGCTGTTATTTCTACAGTTTTGATTTCTGAATTAAATCCATACTGCGTTTATTCCTAGAACAAAAGTTCACAGTGAATCGGTGCAATAATAATAATAATCCTTGCATTTGATACAGCACTTTTCACATCTTCTAGACATCACAAAGCGCTTCACAGAATATACTGTAAAGTGAATTGATTGTAAATTTGCAGGCGAAACGCGGCAGCCAATTGCACACAGAAGTGTCCCCCAACAGTTGTGGATTGAAATGACTAATTATGGTATTTTATGAAGGATTATTATTAGGCGTGTGAAGTAAGGAAACTTGCCTAAGGTTTCACCCTGCCTGGATTAGAACGCAGGTGTTACGCTTGAAAGCGAGTGCCCTAATCACTGAGCTACAAGACTCCACTGTATATTATACTTACCGAGTTGTTCGATGCTATATTTCAACCTAATGGTCACACATCTTGTAAAATCAAATATTGAGTGACTTTTAGTTCAATCACCTTAGATGAGCCACAAGACATTGATACTATAAGGAAACAAGATTTGCGAGCTTCTGTTTTGGGGTTCAATAATAATATGTCATACGCTCTAAATACACAACCCCAAATTTTATCAAATACAATTTCAATGATCTGTCATTTGGATGAGATATTAAAGTCCCGCCGGCCTATTCAGGTGGACGTTAAAGATTCTTTGGTACTGTTTGAAAAAAGTCGGAAGTTTCTCCTGGTCAATAATCAGTAATCCTCCAGATAAATCCATGACTATTTGTGCGCAATTGGCTGTGTGTAATTGGCTGCCGCATTTCGCCCACAAATATTACAGTCAATCCACTTTACAGTATATCCTGTGAAACGCTTTGAGACGTCGGTAAGATGTGTAAAGTGCCGTATCAAACGCAAGGATTCTTCTTCTTATTAATAATGTCATTACTAAAGTCAAGCCCCAAACCCAAACTGAGCCCAACCCCAAGCTGAAGAGCTAAGCTCAAGTGACCCTTAAAAGACAAGCCGAGCGGTAGTGAAGACCTCCAGTACTGAAGGTGGCGCTGTGGAGGGCGGCGAGAGCCAGGCAGAGAAGGCGACGCACAGAGAGAGAGAGAGAGGTGTACAGTGGTGTGGGGAGGAGGGGAGGATTAGGGGCTGGTCTTGCCCAGAGTCAGTCAGTGTCTGTCAGTCAGTGTGTGTACAGGAGACTCTGGGTGTGAGTGTTGTGAGTGAGTGTGTGTGTGTGTGTGAGGCGGGGGGGGCCCTCGATAGCCTCAACACCATCAGTAATACTGAGCCAGAAGCCTGTCTCCCTTCTCCATTGGAGATAGGTAGAGATATCAACATACATATAGACACACACACCCCACCCCTCCCTCGAGGAAGGTGTTTTGTTTTTGTTAAAAATAATACAAGTTTATATTTTGATAGAACAGATTGGATCTAAGCCCCCCCCAGAGAGCAGGCCCCTGATCACACACACACACACACAGAGACCCCCCCCTCCCCACCCACCCTGACCCTGACCATGCTGGCCCTCTTCAACAAGCTGCTGGACTGGTTTAAGTCCCTGTTCTGGAAGGAGGAGATGGAGCTGACTCTGGTCGGGCTGCAGTACTCGGGCAAGACCACGTTCGTCAATGTGATAGCGGTACAGTAGCCAAAGGCCCCGGAGCCCTGCCCTCCCACAGGCTCTCTCTCTCTCTCTCACACACACACTCACTCACTCACTTACACACTCTATGTCACACACACTCGCACATTCTCTCATTCTCACACGACGCATTCCCACAGGCGCACACTCACACTCGTTCTCACACTCACACATTCTCACTCGTACTCATTCTCACACACAAAGTGTCTGTTCCCACCCTCTCTCTCAACACTCTCTTTCCTTGCCTCTCACACTCGTCCTCTCCCCCAATTCCTATCTCACTCACCCTCTCTCCTTCCCCGCTCACACCGAGGTCTCTCAATTTCCTTCTCCCTCTTGCCTTCTCGTCCTTGTCTCATCTCCTCGCCCTCTCCTCCCTTCTGTCTCAGTCACCCTCCCTCTTTCTCTCTCTGACACACCCGATCTGTGCATTTCTCACACCCTCTTTCGATCTCACTCACCCATCTTTCGTACACAAAGGAAAGGCAAGGCTTTGCACCCCCCAGCGATATATATAGATATATATATATATATACACATACACACACAACTGCAAATCGCACGTACACATGTCCTTCCATTTCAAGGCACAACATCCCCTCCTTCACAACATCATCGTCCTTAATATTATTATTATTATGGTTCATTATCTGTTCTCCAATTATTTTGTAACCGCAGAAAATATCTTTGTTTGAAAGACGTTTCATTTTCTGGTATTTCTCTCCATCGCCAATTCATTTCTTGTTTTGTTTCTATGTATATATACATAAATGTATGTGTGTGTGTATATACCGGTAGGTCTAAACATGGCTTCACACCCACCCTGCTCCAATTTGTTTTTGCAAAAACGTGTGAAAACACCGAAGAGAGAGAGACGCATTGTTTTGATATATATTTTCTAATCTATTTTTAATTCTGCTTGTAACTGAGCAATATTATATATATGTGTGTATGTTAAATGGTTCCCCTGCCATTGTCCCTTCTCGACTCCTCCCCTTCAAAACAAAGTCATTTCTGCCCTTGGTTCAAATCTCTGTCTATGCCCAACTTAATGGCTGTTTGTGGGACAACAAATTGGTTTCTGAAATGGCCTACGAAATACAGTACACAGCAACCACACTTCGCAGTAAATCCTGTGAAATGCTTTGAGATTTCCTTCTCACTTGAAAGACAGTGTATTAAATACAAGCATTGTTATTATTATTATTCGGGATATCAATGTCATTCTTGTAACTTGCTCATTTATTTTTGTAGCCCTTCCAGGCCTGTTAGGATCCACAGAAATAATGGTCTTTTTTATTCAGCCTCCCCCCTCGAGCTATCACTGAGGTGGATGGTGTCCATTTATTTCTGCTTCAGTTACTCAGCAATTGAAATTAACAGTAGAAGCTTGTAAATTATCCTCTTAGGTTCAGATGGTGCCAAAATAATGTGCTTTGGAACAGAGTGGCAGAATCAGGTTGACTTTCTGATGTGGTCTTGGTTGTCTGGTTCTTGTCCCAGGAAAATCCTCAATACTCCCAAGACACAAGATGATGACAGACCAGTCAGTCTAGTTCCTTGATAGCAAATTACATTTTGTATAGCTCCTCACACGTCAGGAGGACATCCCAGGGGACTGGACAGTCAGGGATCCTCACCCGAGCTGTTATTTGGGATTAGGAGGGTTCGAGGGTAGGGATAAGAATGAGACCAAATGCACGGTCAAAGAGGAGGATCTTGAGACTGGTCTTGAAGGAGACAAGGGAGGGTGAGGCGGAGGGACTGTGGGATAGAGTTCCGAAGGGTGGGCTCAAAGAGGCTGAAGATCTGACACCAATGGTAGAGCCGGTGAGGCAGGAGACAAGCAGGCCAGAGCCCACTGAGCAGAGGGAGCAGATTGGCTGGCAGGGGGTTAGGTCACAGAGATAGTGAGGAGTAAGACTTCGAAAGCAGAAGACCTTTCACTCAGCTCCTGTTAACGATAATCCTTGCAGTTGATTTAGTGTCATCACTTCGTCGAGACGTCTCAAAGCACGTAATTCAAAGTTCCAGTGGGTAGTGTGACCTTAGCTGCGCAAGCAGCAGGAAGCTTGCCGGATGTGTGGGCTCTGAATGGCATGTTGTACTTTTTAGCTGGTCAAACTCCAGCAGTGCCATGAATATACACCCTGGGGTCCCCAAACCTTGGCTCTCACCTACTTGCATGTAGAACTCCTAGTCTAATAAGAATCATAGAATCTTGATTGTAGAATCTTACGGCACAAAAGGAGGCCATTCGGCCAATCGAGTCTGTGCCGGCTCTTTAAAAAGAGCAATTTAATCCCACTCCCCAGCTCTCTCCCCATAACCACGCAAACCTGTCCTCTCCAAATAAATGTCTACCTCTGTGTGGGTTGTGGGTTTCTGCATGTTGAGCTGAAACAACCTTTTAAAACAACCTTTTAAAAAAAAATACTGCATTTGAACAGCAACCCCCACCCCACCACTAATCCGAATTATATCAGCAGTAACACATGTTTGGAATGTGTGGTAGGGTATGAAATATATAGGGGAGTTCTGACTGCAAAGGAGCCATTATATCCTTTAGATTGTTTTCTATTCATAAATATTTTGAGTTTTTAAAAGAAAGATGTTGCAGTGATAAACTCGTGATTGCTTAGCTTGGCGATTCTGCTGTTTCTGGTTCAGATATGGATTACTTGCAAATGGATTTGAAATGGTTTAGTTTAGCACATGATAGAGTTTTACAGGACACCTGTCTTCACGTTTAAATCCCTCCCAACATTCTATCATCTGTATAATCTTTGGCAGTCCACATTCTTGTTTTCAAGTGGCTTACTGTATTTGTGTGTTTGTCTGCACCCCACTCATTTTATTCTACCTTTTGGAGGCCAGGGGTTCATTTGCTATGGTTCTTTGCAATGCTAAAAACGCATCAATTTGATCAGATCTTTTGATCACTTACATTCTTTCCATTTCTTGATCGATGTCGTCAACTGTAATAATAATGTTTGCATTTGATATAGGGTCTTATCATGTCTTTGAGACTTCTATATAATACCGGACATTCAGTGTCTATATACAACTACGCTACCCAAAGTACTTTGTTTTCACCCGTGCGAACAATGTAATAGCGAACGTTGTGACATTAACTGAATATATGTTTCCGTATGTATCAGCAACGTAATAACGAAACAATGTTGACCAAAGCAACTTTAGGCGAGTTCAACCTGTAGTGTCTCATAAACAGTTGTGGAATGAGTGACCAAATTATTTTTTTTGTTAAGCAAAACATTGTTAAGCACTTTGAGACATTCTTTTGTGTGAATGTTGCACGCACAGGGATAGAGAGCTGAGTTAAATAGTGATGACGGTGTGATATTTAATGTAAAAGAAAAAGAAAATTTGCCTAAGGTTTCGCCCTGCTTGGAATCCAACCAGGATCTAAAGGACCCCATAAAATTATGGTTTATGTGTTGAACATAATTGGGCAAAAGGAACTTTGCAAAGTTTAGAGCGTATATCATACTCGTTCCACAAATTAAATGTGGGAGTTTATGATTCACAAACAATAAAGGAACTGCAGGAAGGTTCTTTCAGTCTCAAATTATTATTTGTATTTGTCTTCCTCATTTTTAAGTGCCTGTCTTCTTTTGAATAAATTCTTAGTTAAGGGTTTTCTCTGTTGAGCACAGAAAAAATCTAATGTAACAATACTACTGCTCCAATCGTAATCAGAAATCATGATTGGAGCAGTAATATTCTGTCACAGTAGGCAAGAGATTCACGTGCAATAGTTAGTTTAGTAATTGAACTTTACCTATCAGAAAAGATGCCTGTCTTGTTTTACTCTTGAGATGTCACTAGGAAGTGTGCAGTTGATGTTCCTTGAAGATTTCTAATCAAATGTCAGTGGATCGTTTGATATTCCTTTTGCCCTCCAAATAATATTTTATTTTAAAAGGTTTCAAATAACTTTGAAATGAATGTAGAGGAAAATATTTATGTTGAAAGTATCAATCTTTCCACCTCTGTAAACCTTTCTTACTCTTTGCGAATCATTGCTTGTTTATATCAATAATGCACAATGTGGTTTGGGAAATGTTGAGATTCATGTTAAATGTATGGCATAACTGCAAATTGTGTTATGTTAATTCAACATAATTTACTCAATTAACCTTCAGTTTCCAAATCATTCTAAATATAACAAGGCTACCAGTTACCATAATCTGTTTGATCTCTGTAATTCTTGGCTTCATTTAAAAAAAAATGGATATAGTATTGCAGGGATATTGGTGACCTATATTATATTGTTGTAATTATTTGATCCTTTTTCAAACAACATAAACTGTAGCTGCTAGTTTGCTCGATTATTAGTTGAGCAATAAGCGAAAATGGTTGTGAATAGGTCAGATAGGCCCAGGATTATGCCTTAGGGTGAAGAATTAGCTCGATGATGACAGAGTTACACTCAACATCTCTATATGGAGTCCGCCAGGGTTTCTACTGTAAATTCTTTCTAATAACCTTGATAGAAAAGCATATATATGTGTACACCATGCTGAAATATGGTGTATAGGTTTCACTAAAGGATGGCAAATAGATTTGGCAAAGTACCAAAGGATGTCTGATGCTATGGACCGGCATGTTTTAACTTGCTCTGTATTTATTGCTGAGTGGTACAATATCTCATGTTTTTTTTTCAACTGTCGTATATGAAGAATAATGAACTTGGTTCTATTCCAAAGAGCTTGATACTCGCTTCATGTCACAAGCCCCATGGTTTGCGAGGTGCAATATCGGTCTGATCAATGAACAGCAACAAATTTCAGAGAAAATGAACGAACATAAGTGCTGAATGAATGGTTGATGATTCCAGGCAGGTAGCAGATGATTTAAACAAACTACAGATAGTCATTACTGTTTTTACTGAAAATGGTCCAAACTCCTTGATTACATTGATTCCCTGCAAGCTATTTCCAGTCATCACATTACACTCTGTTGTGAGGAGTGTTTGCAAGAAAGACAAAAGGATTCAACTAGGGTTAAAAGTTAGGCACAGAGAGTAAATTACATTTATTTGGACTCTGGTTCTGCAGTATTTTAGTAGTTTAAATTGGCAGATGGATGGGTTCAAATGATATTTGTTTGTACAGTTTGAAAATGGCATCTGAACTCTTCATATTGATTGTACTTAATCTAGATTCCATTGGTCTTCCATCGTATTTTTTCTGCAATACATTCTAGTTAATATACAATACTGCAGTTTTAAGGGAGGGTTAAGGAGCATGGCCGAAGGCGACAAATTATTTTATTTTCTCCCAATTTCTTTTTAGACTAAGCTCATTTCACTAATGGGTATCACCACGTCTATTTGCCCTGCAAAGACACATTTTTGATGATATGTTTTGCAACCTGTAATCCCATACGTATCTAATTCTGTTAAGCCATCTGTTATTTTTGCATACTGCAGAGTATGTTCCAGTTTGTAGATCCAACATAAGAACAGAGGTCAACTGACTGAACTGATAGGAAAGCGATTAATGGTGATGAGCAATAGGCATGTGATGTTATAAATGCATCAGAGTAAAGGTCATCCGTGTGCCCTATTTTAAAAAAAATGTGTACAAGAAAGGATTTTTTTCTATCGATTTCTTCACCTTGTTGTCTATATAACTGATTTGAGCCTGAAGGGTAGGTTGGTACACGTCAGACTGGATAATGTTTTCTGATGGGTAATTGCTTGGGAAAAGTAAAGTTTTGCAAACTGCTGTACTACAATCTTGAGAGCAAACCGAAAACACAGCAGATTGCAGATTTGAGAACTATCAGACCAGGCAATCACATCTTTTGACCTTTCAATTGTAAAAGTGCTTTTAGTTGTACACTACTGATAACCCACATTGACCCGATGCTGTTAATGTGAGGGAAATTGAATACTCTGCATCATAGCATCAGTTTTTTGGCTGAAACAGAAACAACCTCAGATCATCAGATCTGTATGGAGTTGGTTTGTTTCCACTGACCTGCTGAAAGTTTCATGTTCTATAGGCTTCTGTTAGTTTGCTGGTTACTGTGAAATTTGAACCAACAGAAATAACGCTAATGTTACACGTTTAATTCTGTGTTCGTGGCAATTTGCTGTTTTTTAAAAGCAAAAGTATTGCATGAATCTGTCTTGAGAAACACCGAATTAGATGTGGAACTCGGGTACAATTTACACTGCTGTAAATAAATGGCCCAAGAGAGTTCAGGCTTTGTTTTACAATCGGCCATCCAAAAGACTTAGAATTTAAGTTTACTCCTTCAATAAGTTTACTACTTGCTCCCTGAAGTAGTGTTTCCACAGATTTGTTCTGAATTTATCCCTTTTGAATCGCAGCCTATGTCCTCTGGTTCTACTGTTCAGTTCAAGATAAAACCACTTATGTGCTCAACATTATCTAGTCTCTTCAGAATCTTAAAATACCTGAATCATATTGCCCGTCAACCTTCTCTTCTCTAGTATGAACATACGCAGTTTATCTAATTGCTCTTCGTAGTCCTCTCCCTCCATCCCTTCTATCATTTTGGTTGCCCTTCTCTGTATCCTCTCAATCGCTGCGATATCCTTTTCATTTTGCGGTGACCAGAACTGCACACGGTATTCCAAGTGTGGTTACACCAGTGATTTATAAAGAGGCAATGTATGTTTGCCTTGCTCATTGTGTGGCTACTGAGCAGTGTTGTATTAGCTTCAATTTATTGTCAATCGGGTCCCCCAGGTCCTTTTTTTCATACAGGTTATTTTCTTCCCAGTTAAATAATAGTCCCTTCCTGGATTTTTACGTTCCCATGGGAAGCACTTTGCATTTCTCTATTAAATTTCACTTGCCATCAATCTGCCCAATTCCTAAATATGTTGAAGTCCTCCTGTAACCTATCCTGTTCATCTTTGCAGTCTACAACTTACTTGGCTTCGGGTCATCTGAAAATGTAGCCACTGACTGTACAGATTCCTAGCTCTAGATCATTTATGAAGATGTAAAACAAAAGAGGTAACAAAACAGATGCCTGTGGAATTCCACTGGTAAAATTCTTCCAGCCTGATGGCATTCCCAGACTCATAGAACCACATTTTCTGGGCTCTTATCAGTCTGCCATGATTGCATAATGCTTTCTCTGAATCACTGTTTCTTTATTTTACGTACCAGCCTTTCATGAGTAGGTGTATCATAGGCCTTACTGCAATTGAGATACAACATCTGATGCCTTACCCTATTAAGCTTCAGTCAAAGAAAACCAGTAAGTTAGTTTGGCAGGTTCTTCCCCTTCCTAAGCTGATATTGGTTATATTTCATCATTGTATTACTATCCATATGCTCCATGATCTTATTTTTTACAAGATTCTTCATAGCTTTACCTGCAATACATTCACTTTATTCCATTGAAAGTGGGATTTTCTACCACGCCAAAAACTGACAGCTTTCTTAAAAGTTTTTTTTTTGCTTTTATACCAACAGTGTGGACAGTTCAGTGAAGATATGATACCAACAGTGGGATTTAACATGAGAAAAATAACCAAAGGAAATGTTACCATCAAGGTACAAGAATCACTTTATGATAGTGGCAATTTTTCTTTCAATGGGTCGAAACAAGACCATGTAGTATGATTGAGGATGTTAAAATAACCGTGGTTTTATCCACAAAATAAAAACCGTGTCATATTTCTGTGTTTGTTTTTTGGGGTGGGGTGTTTCTTCATGTCAAAATATTGAATTGGGAGGAGGGTGGCTGATTTGGTGAAGGGAAATGTGGGGATTTCTGTGAATAGTACTAACACATTCGCAAATAAGAATATGTCCTGAAACTTGTTTTGTGTGTACCTTTAGTTCACTGAGAGCTCACAACCCGTGAGCATATGATATGCATGTCAATTGGCATTTTCATTGAAAAATCAGTACTGTACAAACTTAACAGAATGAATGCAGGTGACAAACATAAAAGGAGTTCACGTATGGGTTAGGAGGAATGCAACTTTATTCTTTCCTATCAGCATTGCTTTATAACAATGTATATTATATATTCATTGAGTCTTGTTAAACCATTATCTTTAGCTTTGGGATATCGGTGGACAGCCTCGATTTAGAAGCATGTGGGAACGATATTGCAGGGGCGTCAGTGCCATTGTGTAAGTACTGCTCTTTGAGTTTCTTAGTTAGGAATCGATGACAGTTATTTGTTCAGTTGATAATTGTTGTTTAGGACAAAGAATTCAAGAGGTACAGCACAGATGTCTAAAATAGCCTTGTTCGCCTCTTCGGAGATGGTTTCCACCCACTTCCAAGTTTTTGAATTTCTGCCCAATACTCGACTAAGCCATCTTGTGCTTCCATCAGTGTATTTTAGGTGCTGTTTTGAAAAAATCCGTACTGACTAGAATCTCGGTGTTTCATCCATTTCCGTACCCACGTCATCCGGTGCTTTCTGATCACTAATCAAATGGGCAGAGAAGTCTTAAAAGGGTGCTTGTAAATTGTAAATTCTCTTTGCCGCATAAAATTAGTTCTGCAGCGACTGAATGAATATACATGACCCACATTTAGGCTGGCAAGAGTGTAGAGCTTGTTCATTTTGCCTAGGGTTTCAGGGAAATATGTTGTCTTGTTCCAATTTGGCAGAGGTCCAATTACTATCTCTTATCTAACTACTGTAATTAGGATAAGGAGGCATTTTTGATTTTAGGTGCAGGGAATCAGCGACATTGGAAACAGCTTTGACTGAAGAAAATAGCAGTGTATTTTGCCCCCATTCTAAATTAATACAATTTGGCATTGATACCTTCTAATCCTGCTGTAACCAGAATCAACATTTATCGGGCTATGCATCCTAATAAACCACAGAATGTTCTTGTACCTTCACTCTCTGGGCACCTCCCTATCATTGCTCACTCCCCAATCCTGCTCGACCGTGCTTACGGCCACCTCACTTTCCTCACTACCACTACCCCCACCCCCTCCGATGGCTCAAAGTCAGGCTCTGCCACTGTTATCTGCATTTGTGGTCAAATAGGTAACTATTACCTTTCCACCCCCTCACCCCACCCCACTCGTACATATATACACATACCTTTATTCAGGTGGAAGAGAAGCAAACCAAACTGACTCAAAGGAATGATTTTCAAGTTCCAGCCGTGTTGAACTAAATTCAGTCATATGAATGAATTTAAACCAGTGGAAGGAAGATCAGTGAAGAGTTACAATTTACGCATCCTGTTTTTTTAATGTAGTTATGCGTGTTATATTAAAGTTACATTAAAAATTATTTTGATTTCAAATATGCAGATATTCCTGACATTAATGACTATAATGAATGCCATATTCTGTATATATTTTTTAGGTACATGGTGGATGCTGCAGACCACGAGAAGATAGAAGCTTCAAAGAATGAGCTACATAATTTATTAGACAAACCACAGTTGCAAGGCATCCCGGTAAGTCTCCCTTTTGAGCTTCTAATAAAAGTTATGCAAAGTTTTGTTGAATAGCTAAGAAAAAATAGAAATCTTCTTTTTGCTAGCCTAGCTGTAAGATAGTAACCTTGACCAATTGCAATCCATTCTTAGAAATTTGAATTCAGTGACTTGAGGTGGGATACATTAAGCAAATAATTGTATTATACTTTTGGACGTGGGTAAATAATAATAATAATAATAATCTTTCCATTTGATAGAGTGCCTTATCAAGTCTTTGAGACGACTCAAAACTTCGCAGAATATACTTTGTTTGTGAAAACTTTTATAAAGGAAAGAAATGAGAAGCACAATAACTTCTGGGCTGTATGAATTTTGTTGTATGTTTTGGGGCTAAAAGGAGCAAGTCATCATGGAGTTAATCATAGTTTCCATCATGTGACATTGATGTAGACAAAAGATCAGTGTTAGTGTATACATACAGCTAAATGGGTGCTTGGTTATTCCTACAATAGTGTCATCTTGAATTTGAACTTGCTCAGTGTTTGAGCCAATAATGCTGCTTTGGTTGCTGACTTTGTGTAAGTATTCAATCGATCTAGTCACTGATCTAGACTGACTCATTACGAATGAGATTCCATTACAAGATAATGAGAACCGTAGAGCAGAAAATCAAGGCAATTTTACAGTAAAGCAAGTAAATGGTGTGTATACAGGGCACTCCATTGCTTGTGAAACGCATTGAGCAGTTTTGCTATTATTGGCTCTGCATTTAAGAGCAAATCTAAGGATTCTAATTTTTACAATTGGCATCAGGGACTGAGTTCGGTCGTGGATAATCAGCTAAGATTCCTGCTGTTGGCCTCTTTATAGTGACTGCTGCCAGAGGTGTAGGGGTGACGAATGATTGAACACAGTTGCGATTCCCTTGCGGTTGAATATCTCACGTAATGCATTAGGGTCACACTTGAAGAACAGTTCTTAAATAGATAATAATCCTTGCGTTTGATAAAGAGTCTTATTTTGTGGTTGATGTCTCAAAGCACTTTACTGTAAAGTGGAGTGAAAGTGTATTTTGTGGTGTAGCGAGGCAGTCAGTTGCGTACAGCAAATGTCCCGTAAACAGCTATGTAATGAGTGACCAATTTTATTTGGGGGATTGTTGGCCAGGACATGGGAGAGAGAAACTCCCTTCTTTTTTCGAATAGTGCTTTGGGTTTTTTAATATCCACCAAAACAGGCATGTGGGACCTGAGTTTAATGTCTTATCTGAAGGAAGACACCTCTAACAATGTAACACCACCTCCCCAGCACTGTTTTGGAGTGTGAGCTAAGACTGATTCCAAGTTCCAGGTTTGCACAGTATTTAGAGCCCATGAGTTCAATCCTTACTCAAGAGATTTACAATTCTCTGTTTGAGCAGTTAAGGATTTGCAGTGTGTTCAAGGTTGTTTTTTTCCTGCTGAAATGAACGGTTTCCCAGAATTACCAGTGGTTCTATATCACTAATACCTTCACATCATTCCTGTGGAAAACTACCAATTATGGCCGCTATAATTTTCTTTCAAAGTTTACTTTTCGCTGTCTCTCTGGGTGTCTAGCTTTCTGTCTCTTTCTTACTGCGCCTCTCTATCTCTTTCTCATCCATTTCTTACTCTGTCACAAATCTATTTTCCCTGTCTCATCCTCTGATTTTATTTTCATCTTCGGCCCTATACTGGGCACTGCTAAATAAACACTTGTCATTGAGCTCTGGGCGAATAAAAATCTAGATGTGCGTATGACTGCAAGATTTCAAGCCCCATAATGCGGATGATTGTCATGTGGACATACTGTATATAGTCCCTCTGCAGATGTAGTTATTTATGATACTACCTGAACATTTCATCCCCATGATAACACCTTGTTCCTTGGTACTGATGCAATATTTCTTATTATCTTTGGCATGAAATTTGTGTAGAAAGATTAAAAACACAATTGCCTTGGTTTGAAATGTGGCCTTCACATCTTTCTAAGGCACATCTCCCACCCATTGTTTTCTGAAGCTATAAATTAATAATACACGAGAATGACAAATAGCTTCTCAAAGTACACATGTTGTTGCTTCACTCTGACATATCTGTCATTACTGTGCTTTGGCATACTGAATTTTTACTGTAAAAAAGTCTGGTTCAACCAAAAACATGTCTCTATTTATCCAAGCTTCATTTCCCAAATAGCTTATTTGTACTGCGCTAGTATTAAATCTTATTAATCATGGAAAATATATAGCTACTTTATTCAAAACATTATTTAATATAAGGCGCTCTATAAATGTAATTGTTGTTGTTGTAATTGGGGTTTGCTCACGACATGTTACTAGTGCTTGAAATTTTATGCTTTTGTCCATTAAAAGGAACTGGATTAAACTTGCATTCATTACTGATTCTCTCTGTCAGAATTATGCATATTTCATGTGTTAAATAGATTAACATTGGTTATAAAATAAGCTTGGCATTGTTAACAGTTTAAAGGGAAGATGCTATGAATACATTTTGGATTCCGTATCCGATAATACAATATAATTTTTTCTATAAACTCATGGAAAGTATGATTTTTCTTCACTAAAACTATCATAATGCACAATGTAGTTATAGAGTACTTTCTCTGGAAGGCTGCAACTGAAACAGTTTACTGTATTACTTTTTTTGAAAATATTTTTTTGGGGGGAAATCGTTTCTATAATTTAATTAATTCACTAACCAAATTCAACAATGACTGTTTGGCACAGTGGCTGTCCCATTTATTTCATACTGTTTGAAATCTTTTCATACCATTGCCAATCTTTTTATAACTCTGATGGGTAATAATCTAACCCCTTACGTTTTTATCTTGATAATTTTTAAATTTCATTTGAACTGTCCACTCTTTGTAAGGCCACTAGGGGGCTACATAAAGTATAATCAGAACATTGTACTGTATTGAAACAGAAGCAATTTAATTTATCAGGCAGTTTGTCTTGAAACTATGTATGGTGCCATCTGTTGGTGAAACAGTACATATCTTCCAATAGCACCCTCTCTATTGAGTAACTGAAAATTGCATTACTCTTCCATTTTCTAGCTTTCATCCATTTTAACTAGTAGGTAGCTTCCTAGGATTATCTGGTAAAAAAAAGTTATTGATCTAAACACAGCCATTAGGTAACATATGTTCTATTCAGTACCTGGAAATTAAACACTCTTAAGAATTTACAATGTATAGGTTAAAATAAATAGATTTTGATGTATATATTGAGGGGAAGGGGACGAGAAAGTATTTTCAGTTTAAATTTCTGACGACAGGTAAGCTAAAATAGTTTCAAAATGATTTAGCCTTGCAGCAGAAGCATTAATTTGATACAATTTCCCTCCTTTGGAAATTCCTGTCATTTGTGATGTCTTAAATTGCCCAAGAAGAGCCAAGGACTTGCTGCGAATAGTGCAGTTTGGCAATCATTTTTGCGACTGGGAGATAGCTGAGCATGAAAGGTGAATTAATTGCTTGCCGACTATAATCATTGTAGAACACAAATGCTGGTTTACATTGCTCCCTGTGGGTTCACCAGGGCAACTTCTTGTTGAATGAAATAAGGGAGGGGGAATTGGAATAAATTGCAAACACTTTGCTGTAGCCTCATTAGATGGGTGAGGGTATCTTTTTCCAGAAGAAGTAACTCCACCACATCTTACACATTCCTTTTTTTGTCCTCTGTAAGTATTCAATCACAATTTGTTTGATATCTTTGTTACGAGGTGGGGGTCGTCTCTGTATTAAAGGGTCTGTTTGGCAGCTGTGTTAACTAAACTCGCCCCCTTTCCCATGATTTGTGGGACACTCAATTTTAAAGGTTGTGTCAGTGATGCTGATTAAATATTTGACCACATTCTAGATGTTGGGCTTATTACTTTCTGTTGTATCACTTTAGGTGCTAGTTCTTGGAAACAAGCGAGATTTGCCCGACGCATTGGATGAAAAAGAACTTATTGAAAAAATGTGAGTGCTTTAGTTGAAAACTTTCAGCCATTACCTTGAAATTTATCAGCACTTTGGGATGGCCTCTTGACATAAAAGGCGCTTTACAAGTGTAATTTTGTTGTTGTTGAAATTCAGAAAATGTCCCATTGTATGTTTTTTTAACAAAAGATAATTGTGAATTAACTATTTGAACACAATAGTAGCGTATATTTCCTACAGAATCTTTCAGTTTTGAAAAAATGCCATGAATCTTAATTATACAGGAAAACCTTTTCATTCACTTTATGAATTTTATTATTTTAATTTTCCCACTTCTATTGATAGATTCACTCTCATTTGTACATGTGTTCACCAGTTTTTTTGTTCTGACTTTTCCAATCTTTTTGATAAAATAATCCTTTGTAAAGAAGAGGGATGTTTGAGACTATGGGGAAAGCGCAGGGAATTGGGATTAAGGATGGCCTGTTGGAAGAAGCAATGAAAAAAATTACCGGAATAGCCTTCTCCTGTGTCACACATTTCTATGGTTTTAATTAAGAGTTTCATTTTCAATTAAAAATTCTATTTTGCCGGCAAATCTAGTAATCCAAAAAATGAATGCTCCTCATGTACAAACGAATTAAAAGTTAAGTTTGCGGTTGAAAATAATACACCTCCATGGTTGATGTTTTATTTCCGTTTGAGCCACCCTCCAGGTGGCCCATTTTATTTTATTTGCATAGCAGTAATTGCATTAATTGTTGAAGCTGTGGTGTTTTATTCCTCATAGGAGCTCATTATTTTAAATCTAAATTTATAATTTGGATGGTTAAATTATGTACCCTTTACATCAGCCTTTAGAAATTAAAATGTTTCACAAATCTGCAATCGAAACGTTGTCCTGTTTTGCAAACCAAAAATATACCATTTAGTTTATAATCCTAATAATTCTGAAATAAATTCTGAATATTTCTGCATGAAAGTGGTGCTCCAGTCTCTGGACACATATATTTAGATATATTTCTTCTTCAATTAAACTATCTAAAATAAGTCTTCCTCAGAATATGTTTCTTTACAGCTCTGTTTATTTGATTTTATAATGATTTAACTGTGTATTTGGTACAAATAGTTATTTGGATTTTTTTCATGTTAGAATACCATTAAAATTTTTCTGCTTCAAGCTTTATTTCGTATTTTTTTGATCCCATGTATTCAAGTATATTTTTTTCCACGTAATTATTTTTATTGTTGCCATTACTTACCAAAATTTTCTGGTTTGACAATTTTAAAAAAATGCTGACATTTTCTTTGTTGAATTAGGAATCTGTCGGCAATCCAAGATCGAGAAATCTGTTGTTACTCCATCTCCTGCAAGGAAAAAGATAACATTGGTAAGTATTTGTCATCTGGTTGAACAGGGAATGAGCTATATATAGCCTTCCAGCATGAGAACATTGAAGATCATTTGAAAGTGTCATCGGTTGAGTCCTTTAAACAGTATGACTGTCCTTTTAGTAAGCACAGTGGCAACAGAATGCAATGGTGATAGTCATCGAATTAAAAAAGAATCTACTTCCAAAGTAGAAAATTGCTCTTAATAGTATAGGAAAGGGGAATAGGACGCTGGAGACACATAAGGAGTATAAGACACTAACCTGCATAAAAGGTTATATATAAATAATAATATTGATCCATTGCATTTGATACTTTTCCAACTAACCACTTGCATTTATATAGTGCCCCTCACATAGGGTAGTATCACAAAATGTTTTACATTGATGGCGCGCGCGACTCCCGAGTCGGTGGGAGGGACACATTCGAACGAACGCAACCTGAAGATGGGAAAGGAAGGCGGAAAGATAGAGGAAACGTGTTCTAGAGTTTCGGGGTGTAGTGGCTGAAAGCACAGCCACCAGTGATGGAATAGAGGACACAAGGCACACGCAGGAGACCAAAGCCAGTCGATCGGAGGCAGCGTGTTGTGGATTGAGGGATAAGCAGGTCAGAGAGGTAGGGAAGTGCCAGGGCATGAAAGCATTTGAAAACGAAAGTGAAGGTCTTGAAATTGCCTTATCACATTGTCGAGGCATCTCAAAGAGCTTTACAGCGTATCCTGTAAAGTGGATTGAGTGTATTTTGTGGATGAAAGTATATGAACCTATAAACAACAACAACAACAATTTACATTTATAGAGCGCCTTTCACGTCGGGAGGACGTCCCAAGGGTATAAATCTATAAACTATATAGATTTCAGATGTTGAAGATAGTGTAAATGCTGGTAATTGATAGTTGGGCCAAATGGCTGTGTTCAGGCTAAAATGTCCTGTAATGGTATGTTTTTAAATTTTGAAACTTTTCTTTCAGATATAACACTACAGTGGCTCACCCAGCATTCAAAGACCAAACGAAGCTGAGAAAAAGGATGTTGATTTCTTATTCATACCCAGGACCTGCTGTAGTTAATGCAGACCTCCCTTTCTCCCTCCCTGGAACGAAAGTCTAGAAAGCTATCTTAACACTGAGGTCAAATTAATGTTTTTATCATAAAGAGTGTTTGACATTGTTTTGCACTGTTGTTGTTTTTTTTAAAATATATATATATATATAAATAAGCAAAGTTACTAAATCTGACCTTGTAAAGCATAAAACGTTTACCACTGTCCGTTTTGGGGAAAAAGGGGTTTTGTTTTTGTATAAATGGGGCCTTTTTTTATTTTTAATACGCATGCCTATAAAGCCCCATTGCACAATGGAACTCCTCATCCCAAGATGCCATAAGTTGCAGGAAGCACATTTACATTCCATTGCATCAACCCAGGCCAGCATGAGGCAGTCCAATTGTGCATCTAGATTTGTTTCATTACTACACCTAATAAGCCTCCTTTTGGCTGCTTCAACTTGGAAAAAATAATTGTGGATGGTCTTTTGTTGGTCACCGATTTCTTTTTTTAAAAAAAACATAAATGAGTCAATGCTGATAATTTACAGAATAATTGAGATCAGAGTCCATTTTAATCTTCAAGTATGACAGATATTGGAAAATCTCAGCTGAGGAGATGATTGCTGGTAAAAGGAAGGAGGGAGATAATACATGGTCACCCATGTAATCTGCCATAAAAATATAGATATATATATTAAAAAGGTACTGAATGCCTTACTGATCCACTACAATAAAATAATCTTCATACCCTCCTAATAATAGTATGATTGACAATAACCAAATACCTGGGGTCAATAACCTCATGTACTGTACTTAATGGAGATCTTTTAGCTACTTTGAAAATTAAGTTGCCAGCAATTTCTTTTACTTGCACAAACATGATGGGAAGATGTTAAAACAGTCTGATTTCTTATATGTATTATGCTACTTTACCCCTTAATTGTATTTATTGCCTTGAAATTTCCTCTGGCTTACCAAGTAAGGTCCTGTACATATTATATGATGGAGAGAGGCTTAGATTTGACTTGGCCAAATCTTTTCCTGTCATGAGAGAAAGGCAGGCTGAGACTGTTTCTATCTTTATTATATATAACAAATTATTCTCTATTCTTGTGTTTGCTTGGCATGGAAGATGAGCAATGTGACCTCATAAGAGTGTGTCCAGTCCAGTGAAGAAGCCGGTACCGATTTCACCAGATATTCTGACCATGTACACATTGTAAATTGTGTCCATCCTTCGGAGCTCTGAATTATTTGATGAAACTTTTTTTAATAAACAGTGATTTTTTTTAATAAGAAAGCATAGGAACCTCAGGATGGGGAAATGAGAAAAAAAACTACTGCTACCCACTTTTTATTTTGTTCCTGCTTTTTAGCCTGCATGTTTCTCTTGATGTGTTTCTAATACTTGCTGCTGTTTAATAGCACATCCCTATAGTTGCACATTGAAATATTTTTACTTTTGACAGGTATTATACCAGGTGATGAGCTTGTTTTTATTGTGACTTGCCTTTTAATAAGTTTACAATCTGTGTTTAATTGCAGTTTTGTACATACAGATTTAAACCAAATTGTTGACATTTTTAAAAACTTACAAATGAATTTGTGATAAATATTGTATTAGATAGTGATTTGCTTCAATACAGGTACTTGGCTGTAAAAGCTTGTGGTTAGCAGTATTTGCTGCATTATCTGACTATTATATGAGGAGAATGATGGACTAATAGCTTGTAGTATGTTTTTCTTTCTTGAACTGTGATGGTTTTAAGCGAATCCTTTTTCCAGCAGTTTTAAGAAACCGGTAAATATTGAAGTTAATGCATAATGTGTACTATAATAATAGCTTGTTGACTTGTACAGTCAACTTGTCAACTTGTCCTGCGGGTGATTAATGTACTGTTGCTCTTGTCATTTGATGAAGCTAGTGCTGTAATAAATGCATCCACACAAAGCTGCTTGGCTCCAGTAATATCACTTGTTGAAATAGTATTTTGTGGTCTGGTTTACGAAATACAATATTTTTTTTTCTGTTTTTTTACTCTTGCACTTGCAATAACAGGCTTAGATTCTTTTACGTTTTCTGTAGAACTCTATCGTTTTATAAAATGCAAGATCTTTTGATGTCTTGAAATACTGTGTATGAAAATGGTTATGTTTTAATTATGAATGCTTTTTTGACCTTGCAGAGTAATTTCTGCATTGTATCCCTTACTTATAATAAGTGTAACCTGAAAAAAGTATCTGGTTAAGGCATTTTCCAAGCAACTCATCACACCAAATCTAATGAGTCTTTTATCAGGAAGCTTTCATCCTCCTTTCAGGAGATTTTTTTTCATCATACACACACATTGCGGTAGCACCCAATAAGTAAGCAACGGTTTTGAATTAAAATGGGATATTCTGGCAATCAGCTACAGGAAATTCCCTCCCACACTTTCTCCATTTGCACATATGTGTTGTGGACCAGAATAATCAGATCAGGTTATGGCATGACGAAGTTAGATTGCATTGTAATTGCTTTTTGTTTGTTTTGCCTGAAAAGTTTATTTATTTATCTTATCATAATTTTACATTCCCCAAATCTGATTTCTTGAACCACAAAGTAAACTGTTTTAGCTGAATATACATTTCTTTATTTATTACAGTTTTATATTAACTTATAGATTTATTAATTTACTTTGTATTGCTTTGATTTTTATCTGTTATATGTTGTTAAACTTTGTGTTTTTTGTTGTCTGTCAGTAGCAGAACAAAAGACTTTTATTTTGCTATTGGTAGCCTTTGGATATTCTGCTATTCACTTGGCACTACAAGGCTGAGATTTCTTTCTGGGAAAATTATTTATCTTTCATTCAGAAGCACTGTAATTAACGGGAGTTCATTTGTCCATATTAAAAAGGACTAGGATCTAACCCATTGGTAGTCCACCTTTTTAGTCAATAAATTTTGGCGATTGAATATTTCTTGGTTTATGGCATAAATCCATCTGGATAAACTGACCGAACGAACACAGAGTTACCCAGACTAGTGCGAATGTTTGTGGGGGAGGAGCGCTTCCTGACACGGATGAATAATTTTCTTGACACTTTCTGGATTGTTCTAAAGATAACATAGCATTGGTGAAGGTTCTATTTGTTCAATTTAAAGGCATTCAATAAGGTGCCTTCCTAGGTAAATGATGCTAAACAATGGGAATTAATGGACAGCTGTATCCCAGGGGTTATAAAATGAAGCATCTGTTCGCCATTGTGATCAGTGATGAGCTAGTTGCCTGTTGCTGTGGAGTCCTGTAGCCCAGTGGTTAGAGCACTCCCTTCGCAAGCAAGAGGCCTAGGTTCGATTGCCAGCAGGACAAAATGTTGGACAAGTTTCCTAACTCCACGTGCTTCTGTTTACCTAGCATTAAGTCGGAACCCGGTTGTTATTTGATTAGCGGATCGCTTTTCTGAGGGTAGGCCTAATAATAATAAATTGCCGGACTACAAACCATGACTGTTTGTGGCTCGCTACTGTACACAATTGGCTGCCATAAAATAAAGAGTCAATCCACTTTACAGTATATTCTGTGACGCGCTTTGAAACATTGCGAGGACGGGCTAAGGTCATTTCAAATGCAAGGATTATTATTATGAGCAGGTCTCAGTAATGACGAGAGGAAAGACACGCACTTCTTCCACAGCTTTTTTTTAAAAAAAATCAACAATTAGCCTGAAGCAAAACTGTGTTGAAAGAGTCCAGTAGTTTCTGTTTCAAAAAAATAGATGATAAAGCTTTGGAATACTTCATGTTCATTTTGAAATATTTTTCCGATCTTTTATGCGCCTCGTTTTAACAGTACGGAAGCAATTGCTGAAGGCGTCAGACTATTGTAATCTGGGACTGAATATTAAAAAGGTCACAAAGTATTTTCTATGCACCCTGCTTTCTGACATTTAAGTTTGGAGCTGAATTAATTACAGTACATCTTGAAAGAGAGACTATTTTACCATCTGTCACAATGTGAAGCACAGTATTCTATTGATTTTTCCCTATTAGTGACCATCAGCTTCAATTTACTTCAGGGAGAATTGTCTGAAAATGTATAAACTCTGCATTTGTTTTGGACATCCTGTTGACCTCCCTGACTTCCTGCATTAACAGGTTTGTGTTTTCCTGTAGTTTAGGTTTGGCAATATAGATTAAAAACAATACTCCTATAAACTTTGCAATATGACAATAATACTCTTTCCATTTGATATAACGCCAGATCACATTGTTGAGACGTCTCAACGCGCTTCACAGAATATATTGTAAAGTGAACCGACTATTCTGTGGGTGAAATTCGGCAGCGATGGCACACAGAAGTGTCCCACAAACAATCATGGATTAAGTGACTTTTTTTTGAGGGATTACTACCCTCGGAAAGTGAGGTTCATGTTAGGTAAACAACAAAATTACATTTATAGAGCACCTTTCATGTCAGGAGGACGTCCCAAGGTAAAGAGTAAATAAATTTGTTTTAAGATTTCGCTCTGCACAAAAATCAAACCTGGATTTCTCGCTTATGAGGCAGACTAGCTAACCACGACCTGTGGGATAATTTTGGATGCACCAAAAGCCAAATATTACCGTCGTTTCGCTGTTCTTGCTCTCCTTCAGCTGTGCTTTTCCACTGACCTTTATGTACAAACATTATCGATTTTGGCTCCGCCCTGCTCCCATGCCCTCCGACCCACCCACCCACCATCGGCGGGCGAGCCTTGAGCCACTCTGCCCCCAACCTCTGGAATTCCATCCCACTGTCCCTCTGCCTCGCCCCCTCTCTAGCCTCCTTAAAGTCCCATCTCAAGACCCTCTTCTTCGACAGTCCCACTGGGACTTTTTGTGAGAGATGAGAATTCGTCCATTGCACAAACATTTGTTGGGGGGAAAGGGTTAGCATTGGTTTCTTGATTTTTAAATAGCTCACCTTATCTATTATACATGATGATGTAAGGCACAATTGAAATGAATGACGAACATTACTGAGTGATGATTAATCTGTACTTTTCAGTGATGTTATCCTTCAACTGAGAGACGCAAGGCCAAACTGAAAGAAAATAAAATGTTTATTTTAGTATAGAGCTTTGTCATGCCAAATCATCTTGACTAAGTTACAGTAATTACTGTCAAGGTAAGGATAGAGACTGTTTTTTTGTAGGCAGATACGGTACAGCTATTTATTTGATGTGTGGCAGTGTCTGACAGATAGCCAAACAATGAATGACCTCCTTATCTGTAGGATTGTTATCTTGGACACTGGCAGAATCATTTGCCAACAGATCAGATCAGTTTGTTTATATTTTTAATGGGAGTGATGGGTGAGTCTGGGTGTTTATCAAAAAGCTTTGCCTGAAATAACTCCTGTGGGTTAGCACCAGCCTGCAGCTCTTTGAAGAAAAGCTATTGGACTGAAGGTTTTTTTTTCTTAATGAGAACGAAAGGTTGAGTAACCCACGTTATTTTTAAAAAAACACAAAAAAGTACTTAAAATGTAATTGTTATTTAAGTGCAATCTATAGACACCGATCTTCGATTTATTGCCGGAGGGGTACGTAAAATTTTACGCCACTGGCTGTTCACTTGAAGACATAAAGGAATGCATTAAAGTTTAATATCGCAGAAGCCTTCGACGAAAAGGTCACTGCCTCAGTTGCTACTGGTAACTGGCAGTTTGCATTACTAATCTGGCCGTGGCGTATGAAATTAAAGTATTTAAATCATAAGTTTTTATGCTTTTGTTTCATGATGTGTGCCCTCTTTGTTCTGGGCAAGACGCTAAAGAATATTAGTGCATTCAGGTCTGTTATTAGTGAATCCCCCTTTCATATTTTAACTTCCGAGAGGTGCTAGTGGAGCACAATGTGATGGTGGGGGGAAAAAAAAAACAGTTCCTGTGTTTATTCCGATTGCCGAAAACTGTACAATTCCTTTTCATAGATGTTTGCATACTTCAGCAAATTAAACTGGACTCCTTGGCTATGTTCTTGGCTGCTCAACAATTCATAGTGCTTAGAATTGATAGCTTGACTTTCTTACCCCCACTCAGGCTGAACTTTGAACAAGACAAACATTGTCTAACACTGGCAAAAGTTCAGCGGGAGCTGTAGCCATTCTCAATCTTCTTTGGTTAGCTCTGGCCAAGGATGATCATACTCTTCTAATATATTCTCATCACATTTGCACTACATTTAGCGACACAGAGTTTCAATGGAAGCCTTCTTTGGACAAATAGGCATATAATATACTTTTAAGAAAAAGAGAGCTAGGTTGGTGAAGCTTTTGCTAAAGGGCAATCTTTCTGAATTTGTTCCAACACCTGAAATTCAGCAAAATCAAAATCCAATCTGCAAATTCAGAGTAACATTTGTTTAATACTACTTGTATTTGACATAGTTAATGCCTTTCGCATCAAGGGGATGTCTCGAAGGGCTTCACAAACAGAATATACTGTAAAGCAAAGTGACTATGTATTTTGTGGACAAAGAACCTGGGGGAGAACGCATGGTAAATTCTGCTGATCAGAAACAGAATTTTAAAAAATTTGCATTTAACCCCAGATCAGTAGCTTCTGAGGAACAGCGCTGAGGTCAGTAGGACCTAAGAAGATCTCATTCCAGTACAGAAAGCAGCCACGAGGCTGTTCGAGTGACTGCAAGCATGGTCAAAACTGGTGGGGAAGGGGGAGAATTTGAAGGCAGATGGGGGAGAGGAGGGGGTAAAGGGTTTCAGCAGCAATTTCCAACCGACAGGTCTGGGGGAACTGTTCAACCAAAGGAAAATACAGTAAATTGATAACACTATCGCTGTTCCTTAAGTCATCTACTGTCATTAACCTAACTCGCCAACCAGATAATTTGTCACTGTGTGTTATTCCCTCTAGAGTGATGAGTTATCAGGAGTTTTTTGTAATACTTTTAAATGTCAGAAAACAAGTCAAGCACACAGTGCTTATCCACACCTGATCCCAGAGTTCCTGTGGCTTAGTGATTAGAGCACTTGTCTTTCAGGCTGGGGAGACCAAGCTGGGGAGACCTGTGTTCGAATCCAGGCAGGTCAGGGCGAAACCTTGGGCAAGTTTCCTTACTCCACACTCCTAATAATAATCCATCCAAAAAAACACACAATAATAAAATTGGTCATTTCAATCCATGACTGTTTGTGTGGACGCTACTGTGCGCAATTGGCTGCCGCGATTCGCGCACAAATATACAGTCAATTCGCTTTACAGTATATTCTGTGAAGCGCTTTGGGACGTCGATAAGATGTGAAAAGCGCTATATCAAATGCAAGGATTATTATTATTATTATTATTTATCCCGACTGAGTAAAACCTGACATAGATGGAATTCCAGGAATCGATAAATCTTGTTCCTCTCTCTATTGGAGAACCATGCATTATACAATAACAACAACAATTTGCATTCATATACCCTTAGCTATTGTGAAGCGCTCTGAGACTCCGTCCGGCGTGGAGGGCGTTATATAAATCAAAGTTATTATTGTTGTAGCGTCCCAGAGCGGTTACACGAGCAGGCAGGAGCAAATGAAATAAAAACGCATTTAAATATAAACAATTGAGAGGCACAAACTAAATACATATTAAAACTGCAGGTTTTAAGTTGTGTAGATCCCAGAAATCAAATGATATTTATCTCCCCCTTAATCTTTTATGTTCCCCTGTGACATGCTGGGAATATGATTCATTTCACATATGACGTGAAAACCTCACAGCTCTATAGCCACAAAATACTGAACTTTTTCCAATAGTGATTTTTGTTCAGACAAACACACAAATTTGGCATGTTTATCATGTGAAGTGCATACTGTGGCTGTACTATCAGTTAGAGAGAGTGAAGTAACAATAATACTCGTTCATGTCAATAGTTTAGATATTGTTTACCGAGTGCAGAATATTGATAGTAAATGGAGAAGAACTCGCGGTGATTGATTAACCAATCCTGAGCTGAGTCATTGAGATCTATCTCCCAATTTGTAGTAAACTCTTATGCATTGAGTATTCACAGAAGGATTTTAAATGTGTGTATAATAATCCTTATATTCGATATAGTGCTTTTCATCTTTGAAGGGTTTTCTCAAAGTGCTTCACAGGATTATACTGCAAAGTGTACTGACTAACCTGTAGGTGAATAAAAGGGGTAATGGAGCGGATTAGCACACGAGAACAACAAAGTGATAAAACATGGGCTGCTACCCATTGCAACTTGGCCCAATCAGTGTGTGGACCTGAGGGGAGACTGGCTGCCCTCAAAAATAAATAATAATGTGGTCACTCATTGCATGACAGTTTTAGGGACACTGCTGTGCTCAATTGGTTTCACCCACAAAATACACACTTTACAATATATCCTGTGAAGCGCTTTGAGGTGTATTCACGACGTGATAAGGCACTATATCAAACGCAAAGATTATAATTGGTGACTGGCTTAGAGCTGTGATGGCGATGGCCAGGAAAAACATCATTCTCTTACTTCATGACTAAAGAAAACAAAATGTCAATTTAGTTCAAACTGAATTAGTTCATAAAAATCCTTCAATTTTCGAAGTTACATGAAGCAACTTAACTTTTTACAGTCTCTCTCATTGTATGATTAAAAGCACACTTTAGCGAGAGTGAGTCAAGCTATGAGGTTTTACTACAGTTAAAAACAAATAATGTGATAGTCACAAGGCTGAGTGTGAGCACTTTTCAACACTGACTGAATACATTTTCATGAAAATGACTGCTCATAAATGGATTTCAGCACAAAAAAGAGGCACGGCTTTCAATATCACAATAATCTCATTGACAGCCCCCACATTTCATTCTTTGCTCTGAAACACATTTACATCCACGTAAGTGATGGAACAAAACATTTGCAACAGCTGCACGCATGAAAGTTTGTGCTAAAATTCCCATTTTTGCATGTGCATATATGTGCGTGAGTGCTGGTGGGTATATATATGTGTGTGTGCTTGCGTTTAAAAATAAAAGAGAAAAAATCCATGTCACAAACTTTACAATTTATAGTAAGAATAATTGTAGGTGTTGCCCAGGTTATGGTATACTTAGTGAGTAAGTGAAGATTTTGTTCCCTAAACTTTTCACTGCCAATATTTACCTTGACTGTAATAATAATAATAATCCTTGCGTTTGACATAGCGCTTTTCACGTCATCTAGATATCTTAAAGCACTTCACAAAATATACTGTAAAGTGAATTGACTGTATATATGTGGACTATACAATTGAAGCTCATACCTTTTGGAAATTCCTGTACATCTGTACAGTGTGGAGTCAGTACAGCAATGATAAAGGGTGTTTCAGAAACAAATCTGGAGATCCCAAGAAGCCACAATCAAAATAGTAATGATGCTTGCATTTCATATACAGCACTTTTCACGTCAGGCGGTCATCTCAGAGTGTTTTGCAGACCTGACTGTAAAGTGTAATGACTGTATTTTGTCGCCAAAGACACACATTAATGTCCCACAAACAGCCATAAAGTGTAGGACCAATTTTATCTGGTGGGATTGTTGGCCAGGATACCAGGTGAAATCCACGCACTACTCTACCAGTTAACAACTCATTTGTGAGTTTCTGTAAACCACACATGCTTTTCTGCCTGGATATTCCGACTATACATTGTATGTGAACATTTTCCAGTTTCCAAGTAGCCAAGAATCTTGCCACTGGTAGAAAAACATAGTGTAAGTTACTCATTTGTCACCATTTTCTCACCGCTCGACTGCGGGAGGTTGGGATTAAGAAAATCCACTTTAGTCCGTTTGATCTGCTTTCAGTATACCAACTTCAATGTCTATTGTGCAGCTTCAAGACTTTCCTTAAATGATTTGGTGTGCTTAGTTGAATGTGCTGTAGCTTAAACGTATCCATATTTAGCTGGTTTTTATTCTAAACTCCATATTTTCCATCCTGAATCGAAAGAGCTTCTTAGAAACTATGCACCGATTGTCTTAAAGGGCAAGGCAACACATTAATAACACCATTGGGGTTGGCTGCCCTCATTTATATCTCCTTTATCCTGTTACCTTTGGTATGTTTGACAAAACATACATCTAGCCATGTCTTTCAGAAATGCATAATATACAACAAATGACTGACAGATCCAAACAGCAGAACAGTAGGGAAGCCAGCATGAATCTTGCCAGTACTAGAGTTTTGCTGGTGACCGGTTTGCCAAATGTAAGTCTCCTCTAAGACTCGATTGTGTAGAAGACTGCAGCCCCATTTTGTAAATTAGTTACTCATGGCTTCTCGCAACCTGTGAGAAGTGAGATGCTTTGAAACGCCGATACCATAGAAACGTGCATTAACTGGAACTCAATTCACACACTAATTCCACCGTTTTAGTTAAGCTTGGCATTTGGAATTGCTAAAGAGAAGTGATTTTCACAGATATTGTGCTCCTTCTTTCATTTTATTACTGACCCTGGGAAAATCAACACTGTTTTGAGCCTTTTCAAAATGGTGTTTATTTTAGTCTCTAGACATTACTCTCGCTCTCTCTCTAGTCATCTTGATGTTCCGTTTTTTTGTTCAGCAATGACCAGACCGTGCACTTGTGTAATCCTTATCAACAATAATCCTTCATTTGCTATAAAGACTTATCATTTGCTATAAAGACTTCATTGCTATAAAGTCATTGAGACGTCTCAAATCTCTGCACAGTATTTTATTTTGAACTGCCGGTTAAGAAGTTAATGGTGCTTTTGTAGGTGAGCATGGCAGCCAATTAGCACATGCCAGGCATCCTTACAAACAAGCTGTGAAGGGAATAATCAATTTTATTTCGGGGAGATTGTTGGCCAGGACACCGGGAGAAAGTAAGATTTCGTATAATTTCAGCTCAAAGCACTTTGCAGGCATAATACTAAATAATAATAATCCTTGCATTTGATATTGCGCTTTCCACGTCTTCTAGACGTCTCAAAGCGCTTCACATAGTTTATATACTATCAATTGAATTGACTGTATATTTGTGGGCAAAACATTGTAACCAATTGCGCACAGCAGTATCCCACAAACAGTCGTGGATTGAAATGACCATTATTGAGGGTTTTTAAGGGATTATTATTAGGCGTGTGGAGTAAGGAAACTTGCTTGTAAGGCGAGTGCTCTAACCACTGAGCTACAGGACTCCACATAGAGTGGAAGCTCTGACAAAGTAAAATAGAGGTTTAGGACAGAGGTGATAGAAGTGTTTTGAAGGCTGAGAAAGGGGAAATGAAGCATTGAGATTGTGAGGAGAGAATTTCAGAGTTTCACACAGGTCTGCCATCAATGGCAAAACAGATGGGGGCAAGATAGATGCAGTAGTGATAAAATTGGAGGGGGCGGTGGGGAAGGAAACCTGTCTTCCATAACATCTCTAATACAGAAGATTTACAGTTGAAAAGCTCAGGAATTTAGTAGTTATAGAAAAGTAGTAGTAATCGTGACACTGATGGAGAAGGTAATGGATAATAATCGCAAAGGAAGAATTGAAAGGCACCAGAGTGAGAAATCTCAGTGGAGACCACATCAAATAAGACAAAAACCCACGGCTGGACATGTAGAACTGAAATTATATTCACAGTTTTATTGGATATATTGCTACGGTACCACAATATTGTAAATACACAGCAAAGCACACCCCTGTTGTGCGGATGTACAGCTGCCGACGGTATGATCATTTCTAAATATAATACCATGCATACAAAAACAGCCAGGTTTCTAATGCTTCATGGAAAGAGAGTAGTTGGATCTAGTTACTACCTTACGTACATTGTAAGGCTTTTAGGAAACGAACATGATTCTCATTGGACGTTATAGGCAGATGTAGAGATAAGGAGTTTATTGGATGGTTATTCAATGGCATAAACTACACACAGCAAGGCTATTAAGAGCTCTATCCATAGTACAATCGGTGTTCTTGATGTAAATGTCACGAGGGACACTAGTTTAGTGAAGCTGATCACCAATATCTTGTATTGAATAATAAAAATGTCAGACACAATTTGCTCTAAATGTACAGGAGAGACCCTACTATAGATCAAATTTTTTTTCTACCTTATAAATCAAGTGAAAATATTAGTATTTTTGTTTGAAAAGGACCCCCTTCGGCATGTTTTAATGGTTAGGTCAGTTTCCAATGTTTCTTTTTTGTGTTGATAGTTCTCACAGCCTGAAATAAAGCCATGACTCTGGAAGATAAAAAATAAGACACTTATCTGAACAGAGCAGTCGGAAAACGCAGACACGGAGCTAACTAACCTTTGCTGATCTACTAGTAGGTTCATTTTACTATAAGCTGTGAGGGTGGGGGGGGAAAGAGAAAGAGAGCGAGAAATAACCTCCTGTCACATCCACGGTGATTGCTGAGGGCTATGCCTACACTGTCGGGGCTTTCAAAGATTTTCTGCAAACGCACGGTGACGACGGCGAGCCTGCTATTAACACTGGGTGCCCATGGCCATTATTGTCGATGCTTCCTTGGGCTTGTCGGAGAAAATCGACTTCATGTCGGTCTTGAGCTTGATCTCGTGGGCCTCGTCGCTTCCCGAGGCGTCGGACGTACACTCATCGCAGCAGCAGCAGCAGCAATCCATGAAGGCTCGGCCCAAAGGCTTACAGAGGCACAAGAGCAACACCGGGGTGACGGAGGACTTGAAGAAAAGGAAGAACTGGTTAATGATGCCGAGTAAGTCCACCGTCTCCTTGGAGATCTCCGAGGCCACGTAAGACACCACGATGTTGCTGACGTTCTCGGGGACGACGCAGAAACCGTAGAGGACGGTCAGGCCGATCAGCGTGTAGTTCATTTGGCTCTGCTGCTGGCCGCTGTGGCAGACCAACTTGCAGCCGGATTTCTTCTTGTTGATCCTGATCCTGCGGGTCACAATCTGGCACATGACAGTGAAGGTGACGGGCAGGCAGAAGTAACAGCCGAAGTACCACCACATCCTGGCGTTCTCGTAGGTCAGGACGAGAGCGTAGACGTAGTCGGGCAGGTCCGGCGAGGTCTTGACTGTGCAGTAGTCGGTGGTGACTCCGGAGACGACAGACGACTCTTCCATCAGCTGCCAGAGGAGAAGCTCGGGGAGGGCTAGTAACATTGACCCGATCCAAATGACAGCCATCTTGGCACTGATGGACCGGCAGCTCTCTATCAGTCTGGCCTGCGACTGAGCTGTGGTGGCCGCCCGGAATCTGTCTATGCCCAGCGCACACAGGCTAAAGGTGGTGATCCCGAGGGAAGAGATCTGGAACGGAAAACCAAAACGAACAGGCAAAGCTGTTAGCGTTCACAAGAGCATCAGTTAACACAACTCAAAACCTGCCAGTTTCGACGGTCGTGTGAAATGACGATTTATAATTCCAGAGAGTGAGTGATTTCCCCACAGAAACAGACCATTTGATCCAACTCTTCTGTGCTGGTGTTTCCACCCCACACAAACCTCCACCCCTCCCGTTCCCCTCACCTATTACCCCTCTATTCCCTTCTCCCTCATGTATGCATCCAGTTATTGTATAAATTGCAGCATTATAGGATGCTGTCATATTGATGTTACATCAGTCATAGAGGTGTTACATTATTAATACTCTGCCTTCTAAATTATGTTTAAATTATTAAACACAATGTGCAACATAAATCAGCATTTTATTGATAAGGAGGGAAAACTATGAGCAGTATATGTTCTCTAGATAGGAATCGATTCCTTTAATACAACATTCAAGCAGCATTTTGTTTCAACGCATTATGCAAAAGTATCCATATTTTTTTCCTGTTGCTTCAAAATATAGTGTACTACTTAACAAAATAATTATGATTTCAGGAGTAATAGCTGGGGACTTAAAGCATATTTATTGCCTGGGTTGCATAGTTCTGAATCGTTTAATTCTAAGTTCAGCAATTTAATTCAAGCCATAGGCTTTGTAAACAGTGTAAATTAAGGCTGGATGCACAACATAAATACAACAATAAAAATAATCCTTGCATTTGATAGTGGACATTTCAGCTGGGGGGTGTCTCAAAGTACTTCACAGGATTTGCTGTGGTTTGCAAATGACTGTGTGTATTACCAACATTGAATGAAAAATATTTGCATTTCATGTGAATATAGAAATCACATTTTACATATTCTCCCTTTCAGAAACAGGATGTTAGTTCATTTGTACATAGTTTGTAATCATTAAATATTGGGTGTTAAGTGAAACAGCCACGTGCCTTTCATTTCACATGATGTCTATAAAATATAAATATTAGCATTTTGTATGCAATGATGCCTTAAACATGTCCATGTATCACAGTCTTCAAATAACTAATCCGCGTAATCTATCAACCGCAGCTTGAAGGAACAACCAATTAATCTGCTTTGCTTTGAAGGACAAATTGGATAATGATGGATTGTGGCCAGAACATTGGTAGAATTCTGTGGTAGTCTTTGTAACTGGGCCATGGTATCTGAACATGCAGATGGAACTTCAGCCTAAAAGTCTCTGTCCAAAGGATGCCAACTCGTTGACACTCCAGCTCACCATTGGTACTGCAACGGATGTGGCAGCCTGCATAATGAGTCCAGCTGTGGGCTTAAACCGACAAACTTTTGACCCTGAAGCAAGACTCTTAGCGCTTTGGTCCACCTCTGTATCTCTCTCTCTCCCTTCCCCCCAACCCTTGCACCCACTTTTTATATTCCCTGGTGTGATCGCAAGCCAAGCTAACTTCACCTTAAACGTCATCGCTCCTGGCAAACTCTTGAAAACGTTTATTTGCAAAATGGCCCGCAGCCTTTAAATGAGCATCAAATCTCTCATTGTCCTGGGTTAACCCTGGGAAGAAGTTCTTTCATGTATTTAGTTTCATGTAAATGACAATGAACCACTGTTGGGGAGAACAAAATAGAGGAGTTGCATGTCTGACAAGGTCAGTATTTACATAAGTACAGTGTAACTACCAGGCATTTGCACAAAATAAACTTTTCAAATGTACTGCACACACTTGTTCCAACAATTAGCTTCTTCCCCGTGACTGTAACTTGAAAAGTTTAAGGCAGTTTCTCGCGTTGTCCTGGCCAATAATGCTCTCGATAAAATTGGTCGTTCACTTCATGGCTGTTTGTGGGACATTCCTGTGTGCAAATTGGGTGCTACATTCACCCACAAAACACACGCTCACTTCAAAATCCTGTGAAGTGCTTTGAGAGGCCTCGACGAAGTGATAAGGCACTTTTCTCAAATGGAAGGATCAATATGTATTTAAGTTAATTACTGCGTTACAAGGGTGATAAGGTCGGAATGGGCGGTTTACAAATACAACAACTTGCATTCATATCGTGCCCCTCACACAGGGGAGAGTCCGAGAACGCTTGAGTTCAAACATTTATCAGGCAGTCCAAAACCCTCTGGTTTCATGAGGGAAAGACTTTGATTAAAACCACTCTTTAAAAAATCCTTCAGATGGATATTTCCTGACTGTCAAGTGACCTTCTCGCTCCCAATTCATCCCAACTGCGGAAAGCTGACGAATCAAACTTTGGGATTGGAAAATAACCATAATGTGTCCACTCTTCCTACCATCAGTTTCAAAGAATTTTCACAAGTGCAAAAACTGTCTTTCAGATCCCATATTAACCCTTTGTACGCAACCATTCAGGGCATTAACACCTTTTCTTTAATGCAGAGAGAATTGCACATTTCAACTGGGATTTTAAACTTTGAAATTCCATTTCACGTTGAGAAAAATAATCATTTTTGCATGTTTAAAATGTTGCATTTTTCTCTTCTCTTTCCCGTATCCCCTTTTTTTGTTTAGTCGGCCAGGTATCTGAAACCAATTGGAAATCCATCACCGTAATGTAAAGAGTATTAAAAAAAAGAGTTGCATGCATTCCACCTACCCATGCAAATTTACAAGATATTTATTGGGATAGAATGCGCACTCTCTCCCTGGAGGATGCATCCTGCTTACCTAATTCTGGAGAGTATTAAGCACAGATTGGCAAGAGCCAAGACCTGGGGACCCCAGAGCAGGTGTTGGGGTCTAACCAGCTGAACCCACATTAATATTGCTGTCCGTTAAGCTTTCCCACTGCTTGTCCAGCTCGGACCATTCTACTCATTAGTGCTTTGGCTTTGCTGGGTTAATGCCCCACAAAATGTACAGCCAATTCACTTTACAGTATAATCTGTCAAGCGCTTTGAGATGTCACGAAGATGTGAAAAGCACTATATCATAATGCAAGGATTCTGATTATTATTAGTAGTAGTGGTTGTAGTAGTAGTAACAAGACTTGGTTTTGGATCCTGAAAGTAATAAGTAATGCTTGCTCTCCAGTTTGATAAATAGCCCTTCACCGATCGAGACAAAAAGGCGACCTTACCTCTAAATACGGTACAATCTTGCACCCGACGAATCCAAGCAGACGTTTCTTAGTAATCTCGTTGAAGATGACCACGGGCAAACAGAAGAAGATGATGGTGAAGTCCCAGCATGCCATGCCGGCCAGGATATTGTTCCAGGCACTTTTCAGGTAATAATTGTGGCAAACTATGCACATGACGGCCAGATTCCCCACCACCCCGACAGCAAAGAGGATCAGCGAAAGGAGCATCACAGCATAGGAGCTGTACGAGCTGTCAGTGATGGGGTAGAGAGTGTTTTCCAACTGGAATCTCTCCTCTGCCTTCTCTCTCCCGAGCTGCCCTTGGGAGAGGTCAGGCGTCTGTCTGCTGGGGGTGAGGACAGTCTGGTTGACATGGTCCCTGACCCACCACCCTTCCTCCCCCAGAGACAGAGGAGACACATTGACACGGTCACGGACATCGGCAAGTGCTGGGGGGCCGGTGGGCTGCAGGTTTGCTGGTCGCACAGGTAACGAGGGGTTGAAGGTTTCCTCTCCATCAGACCCTCGCCTGTGTCTGTGTTGCCTGTGTTGTCTGCGCCGCTGGAAGCTGTGTTGTACCGTGTCCCCTTTGGGGAACAGGGCTGGTCCTCGCTTGTCCATCCCATGGTTCATGCCTTCCCGCTGCGACCTCAGCTGCCGTTCGCTGTCGGTTTCGTAAACTCGCAGCGCAAAATCCGAGCCCGCTTTCGCAAAGTTGCCCGTGGCTGCAGGCTCCCACAGGGTGATCTGACCCAAGAGCAGGGCAGTGATCAACACATTCATTTTTTGTTCCATATATATATATATGGAACACTATATATATAGAATGTATTATAAATATATATATTGAAATGTATATTTATATATCTATAAATATGTTTGGAAATTCACCCCAAAAATAAATCACTGAGAACCCAATCAATCCAACCAAACCCAATGTTTGCTTGTTCCTCTCCCTCCTTATTTATTCTACTACTTTGCAAAGACTCCAGTTGATTTTTTCCCCCCCACCTCCAGCCCTCTCCCTCTTCACTCTCTTTTTTTCTCTCTCTCTCTCTCTCTCCCTATCTCTCTATCTTCACACCCCACCACCACCTTCCTTTCCTCCCTTTCACTGGAACAAATTGCAAAATGAGGCAAACAAAAGATAAGATAGAACTATTATCAACTAACTCTCTTTGCAAACTTCAGATGGAGCTTTCTGACTCCAAAGTGTTACATCTCACACCTTGCCTTACAAAGTACATACTCACTCACTCACCCACTCACTTATTCACTGTGCTATCAGCTCTACTTAATTTGCACTCCTTCTCTGGGTGATTTCTCCTCTTCAAATTGAAACATTCACTGTTCCCTCTCTCTGTCTTTCTCTCTCTGTGTGGAAAGTTTCCCCTCGCCCTCTGTCGACTGGAATGAGGGTTTCAGCAGAGTGAAAATGGGAATGAAATTTGGATGCATTTTATTAAGCCTTGGATCGGAGTTGCCCCAAAATATTCATTTGAAAGAAATTCTTGGATTGGATTCTTACATTTTGCAATTGAGGCAATCGAGATATATGTAACGTGTATTGTCTGTGTATTTTGTAGGCGAAATGCGCAGCTGAAAATAATAATAATTATCCTTGCTTTCGATATAGCGTTTTTCACGACATCTAGACGTCTCAAAGCGCTTCACAGAATAAACTGCAAAGTGAATTGACTGTATATACGCGGGCGAAACGCGGCAGACAATTGCACACAGCAGTCCCACAAACAGTCGTGGATATTGTTGTTTTCTCTCGAGGTATTATTATCAGGCGTGTGGAGTAAGGAAACTTGCCCAAGGTTTCACCCATACATAATATTAATAATGTGAATAAATATATTATGCAATAGATTTTCAAACTGCATTTTAATCCTTGCCCTTTTGGCGCTATAGGTTCTATTGTCTTTTAGGGGAGACTTCAAATACAAGTTCACTCAAATTCTTGGCGAAGTTTGGAAACGCCCTGTTTGTAGATAGGTTGCTCTCAACAATGACAGATTGCCTGCTCTCTCCCTTCCCATAGATCACATCGCTGTGTGCACAGTCAGTGTGCTTAACAGCAAAAAGTACAGCACTTTGAGAGGCATTGATGATGTGATAAGGAGAAGGAAGTTAAACTGAGGTCCTGTCTGCCTGTTCAGGTGGATGTTTAAGACACTTGGCACTATTCAAAAAGAGAAGGGAGTCTTGCCCAATGTCCTGGCCCAACAATCCCCCAAATAAAATCGGTCATT
The DNA here is from genome assembly GCA_035084275.1 of Hydrolagus colliei. Classification (NCBI taxonomy): domain Eukaryota; kingdom Metazoa; phylum Chordata; class Chondrichthyes; order Chimaeriformes; family Chimaeridae; genus Hydrolagus; species Hydrolagus colliei. The sequence goes on from CM068762.1 coordinate 7,069,638, forward strand.
CACTTCACGGCTGCTTTGTTATGCGCTGGGTGCAAAGTGGCTGCCGTGTTTGCACCTGTAAAACACCCAGCGACAAACACTATATAGTTTATTCTCTCAAGTTTCAACCCTTTGGTTGGTTTGATAAGGCCCTATATCAAATGCAGGGATTATTCTTATTCTTATATTAAATGTGGAGATTATTATTTTGATTATCATTCATAATAGTTAGACTGTTATAGTCAGAATAATAGTCAGAAATTCCCACCAGCTTTATGCACAGCTGTTTCAGTGATTGGGCTCTATTGGTATTTACCCTTTGATAATCTTCCAATTCTTGTCTCTTCCAATCTAGTACTTGTGCACAGCAATGTCACACAAACAGCCAAAAAGTGAGAGACCAATTCCACATGATCCTCCAACCGTCCTAATCCGTTCTCCAGTACGTTCTCTAGTCTCTTTTCTCTCATGTTTGCATCAAGTTTCGCCCGCAAAATATGCAGTCAATTCTATATATTCTGTGAAGCGCTTTGAGACGTCACGAGGACGTGATGTATCTTACCATAGCCTGAATCCTCTCCTGACGCAACCCAACTTTTTATGCTGTGGATTCCTTTTCATCACAGCGTCGAGCGGGAATTCGGGAGACAGAAGTGGTTGCCATAGACGAGAATGTGTTAATCCCTTGCAGCTGATCTCCTTCTCAAAGGGAAAAGGGATTTTGAATCATTTCAATCAAGAAGGACACTGCACGATAAGCAACAATGGTTTAACAGGTAAACCTCTTCAGCTGCTCCCAGTTTATTAAGAACATTTAGTTGCCAAATCATTTGGAAACACTATCAGAATAAATGATGGAAAAACCATTAACATAGCAAAAACAACAATAACAAAATTGCACTTATATAGCGCCTTTCACGTCAGGAGGACATACCAAAGCGCTGAACAGTCTGGTCGGGACCCGAGTGGGGTGGGGGGAGAGGGTCAGGGTAGAGGGAAGGAGAGGGGGAAGAGTTAGTGAGGCAGCCGAAGCTGTGATCGAAGAGGAAGGTCTTGAGACCGGCCTTGAAGGAGGAAAGGGAGGAGGCAAGGTGGAGGGACTGCGGGATGGAGTTTCACAGTGTGGGAGCAGAGAGGCTGAAAGCTCGGCCGCCGATGGTTGGGTGGTTAGGGCGGTGGACGAGGAGCAGGCCTGAGTCTGCTGAACGGAGGGTGTGGGCAGGCGGTAGGAAGACAGTAGGTCAGAGAGATAGGCGGGGGCAAGGCCGTGAATGGCCTTGAAAGTGAGAACGAGGATCTTGAATTTGATCCTCTGGAAAACGGGGAGCCAGTGGAGACGGGCGAGGGTGGGGGTGATGTGGTCGCGAAGCAGGGACAAAATAACAGTAATAATAATTTTTGCATTTGATATAGAGCTTTTCACGTCTTCTAGATGTCTCAAAGCGCTTCACAGAATATACTGTAAACTGAATTGACTGCATATATGTGGGTGGAACGCGACAGCCAATCCCGCACAGCAGTGTCTTACAAACAGCTGTGGATTGAAATTTAATTACAGTATTTTTTTTAGGGATTATTATTAGGCGTAAGGAAATTTGCCCAAGGAATCAAACCCAGGTCTCTCGCTTGTCAGGCGAGTGCTCCAATCACTGAGCACAGGACTCCACGATATTGAATGACTGATGTTGCATGTTAAATCTTTCCAATGTGTACGCCACATCACATCTACTTATGAAGCAGTTAATTATTTCGTATATACGATATATATTAATTACATTATAGAGTTTTTTTCTATTTTACTGCAAGCAATAAAGCTGTGCGAAGAGACTGGAGAGTTTGGAGCAGAGAAGGTTGGGGGATGGTATGACTATGATTGAAGTGTTTAGGATAAGCAAGTGGTTTGAGAGAATTAACTGTGAAAAACTCTCTCTGCTGGTTGGGTAATTGAGGGTAAGAGGGCATGAATTCAAGATTGTGACTTTTTTTTGGTGGGGGAGTTGAGTACCAAAATGCAGTAATAAAATCCTTGACTGTCCAGCATCTTGGGACATCCTTCTGATGTGAGAGGCGCAATACGAATGTAATTTGTTGTTGTTCTTGTTGTGATTCTGTGAGTGAAAAGGGAGGTGTGGGGGGGGGCGGAGGTGGGGTAAGCAAATCGGATAGGTAGGGTGGGGGAAGGTAGTAATTTGGGGGAATTTAAAAAAAGAATCGGACGATCGCGTGCAGGGAATTAGAAAGTTCAAGAAAAAAGCAGGGAATCGGGACTAGGATGGATGGGGTTCTTAGAGGAACAAGCGCAAACACACAACAAAATGGGCCTTCTACTGAGTTGTACATTTCTATGCTTCTATTATGCGATTGTCAGAGGTGGAACCTTGTAAGAAGAGGAATCAGTCTGATTGTTGTGTCGGTGCAGCATTAATCTCTGGCTATCAATGGGATTCTTATTACACTCTTGGTGAAAGTACACGTAATCATTTTGCTTTGCAATTACTGTGGGAACATGAACCTTTGCTTTCACAGCAAGTGATTGGCCTCGCAGAGCTTTGTCCCCCCCATCAACAATTTTACGCCAGGATATATTAGCTTGTTAAGGGTTAGTAAACCTTAACGTTCGCGGTGGTCTATCAAACACGGAGCGCTGAACTTTCCTACAGATATAATGGGAAAATGGTGTTTATCCATTAGCATCTGACTTACCTCGTTTTGATCTTGGGGACATTTCAGTGTTACAGCAGTTATGTCTTGTTAGTTCCAGCAGATGGAACTCACAAGACATATTCTTTTGTGTCACTGGGATAGCTGTGCATTGTGATACTATATTTGACATATTAATCTATATCTGTGTTAATCCATGTCAGTGTGTTTATAACATGTAATAGTATATATATATGAGGTGATCCTGTCTGTCACTTGGAAAGTCTCAGCTAAATTGCAATTCTATACAATTTAGATTTAAACAACATTGTTCACATTGAGACGACGCTTCAGAGAGCTTAACAATACCTGAGCTGGGGACGGGAGAGGGCATGTGGGTTTGGGTGGAGGGTGGGTGTAAGAGATTTGAAAGCCAGTTAAACATGTACTCTTGGAAATGTGTGGGGAACAAGGGGAGGTATAGAGGAGGATACAGAGCAGGGGCAGAATGGTGGGGTGAAAAAGTGCGGATTTAGCGAGCGACCAATCTCACGTGTGGGGTTTGCTGGCCAGGACACTGGGAGAAACTGCCTTCTCCTCCCGACTAGCGGCTCGGTTTATGTGCAAATAGAAATATAAAACATTGAAAGAGCGGCAGTCAACTCCACTCATGAAAGAGCAAATTCTGCTTCAGCAGCAAATTCTGTCCAGGTTCAGATTTTCCGCATTAACTTCTTTGACAGTAGATTCCTGAGAAGAACAAGCTGCTCTACTTATAAACCAGTTTATTCCTACTCGCTGCACCAGTAAACGAGATTGACCTTGCGCCCTTCTATCTGACAGTCCGCACATTAATCATCCTTGTGCAACTATCAGAATAAATAGGGCTCAAGAATCTTAGTGCTGTATGTAGCCATTAATCATTCTGCTGTTTGACGCATTGGTTTTGCTTGAATCTTTATCTCAAGAGATTTTCAGGTAACCAAAAAAATATTGCACGCACTGACATTATCTTACTTACATAATAATAATTCTTGCAATCGATATGACACCTTATCACATCATCCAGATGTCTCAAAGCAAAGTGTACTGCCTGTAGATCTGTCGGAAAATTTGGCAGCCCATCTGCTCAGAGCACTGACCCATGAGCCATGAGTGAAGGACCAATTTGTATCTGGAGGATTGTTGACCAGGACGCTGAGAGAAACTCATTTCTCTTTTTAAATAGTGCCAGGCCATCTTTAACACCCAACAACAACAACAACTTGCATTCAGACAATGCCTTTCATTTAGCACCCGTTTGTTGCTTGACAGTGGCGGAGTCTGACCCTGAGGCAGGCGGAGAGAGAGGGGGATGGTGACCGTAAGCACGATCAAAAAAGAAGGTCTTTCGGTGGGATTTGAAAATGGGCTGAGGTGGAGGGGGCTAGGTGGAGGGATTGAGGACGAGAGTTCCAGAGTTTCACCCACCTGAACAGTCACAAACTTGGTTTAACGTCTCATTCAAAGGACCCCAACTCTGACAATCAAGCACTACCCCCACCAACACGGCACTGGAGCGTCAGCTTAGACTGTGAGCTCAAAAGTCTGACGAGGAGCTTGGATCCTTAACCTTCTGATTCAGAGGTTAGCCATGGTGACACTCTGAGAACTTCATACGAATTATGTTATTCTGTTTACGTCTTCGTTTAAGCACTCTGTGATGCCGTCTGGTGTGAAGGGCGCAATATAAATGCAAGTTGTTGTTGTTGTTCCATTTGCCCTCCGCAAGGCAGAGCGAATTATCCGTTGCCACATACTGGCCAAGGTTCTCTCTTCAGCCTTTGCCTGTCACATGCCTTATCATCCCTTACGCTATTATTGATGTGTTATGAAACATTCAGCGCTCAAACAATAAAAGGAAAAGAAAAGAAAAAATCCCACGGCACTGTTTCAGAAAAGCGGAGGCTTCTCGCTCTACCCTGGCCGGGATTTTCTTCTCAATTAATTCACAAAGAAAAACAGATTAATTAGTCATTCATCACAGTGCTGTGCTGATTACAGGACATCGCTGGCTCTGACTGGGTCACATTTCCTTACAGAACAGTCACTATACTTCAAAAAGTTGGGGAAGCTGCCCTGAGACATCACAGTACGATGAGGTGCTGTTTCGGACATCAGTTTTGCTATTGTAATAACATTTTCATATTTGTTTTCTGCAGTAACTTTTAATTGCTGCTTCCTGTGTGGGATCTTTCTTTGGGCAGGAAGCCTGTTGGGTTCTCAGTGATCGCTGTTGCTAACAAAGCCAAGTTTGTACTTCTCATGACAATTGTCTCCAGACTGGAGCGCCGCAAGGTTTCCTTGGTGATTTTGTTTGGAAAGAACAAACATCAGGCATTGCTTCTGGTGGCAACGGATGGAGAGAGACATTGGATCAACACACACTTGGTTAAAGTATTCAGGCTTTGACATTTAAGGTTTAAAGGGCATTGGAGGTCGGGTGATTATTCCAAGCAGAGCATCACTCACAGGCAAAGTGGTGACACTTCTGTGTTGATAGAGGGACCAGGAGTTAGTATTTGGTGTAGTATGTGGTCCATTGACTGCGCTGCCATAGTCAGTGCGAGAGATGTCATGACACACAATCCTTTGATAATTGAGCCTTGGGATGTCCTCCCAATGTGAAAGGTGCTTATACAACTGCAATTTTGTATTTTTTGTTGTATAATTGAGCGAAATGACATTTTGGCTCATTTCATAAAAACATAAAGAGCAGGTGTAGGCCATTTGGTCCTTTGCGCCTGCCCCACCATTCAATAAGATCATGGCTGATCTTCTAATCTAACTCCACCTACCTGCCTTATCCCCATATCCCTTAATTCCTTTATCCGCCAGAAATCTGTAAATTTCATCATGGATCCAAAGATTTCACCACTGCCATTGCTGTTCCCTATTCTGATCCGATAAACAGAGTAGACCCATCTCCACATCAGGAGAGGAATCCAAGAATACTATTAGACCTAATACCGTTAAAGTGAATCCGGAAGACATTTCTTCACATAAAGAGCCGTGAAAATGTTGAAAGCATTGGATGCATAGTGCTGCCAAGTTGCTGGAAGTGTTCAAGTGCACTCGAGTAAAGTAGAAAAGACAGGGAATTAAGATCAGAAAGAGATGCCAATTGAGCAGACCTAATGGATCAGATGGACTACCCCTGTTCTTATGTTCCTAGGAGTCCTGCAGCTCAGTGGTTAGAGCACTCGCCTTACATGCGAGAGACCCGGGTTCAATTCCAGGAAGGGCGAAACCTTGGGCAAGTTTCCTTACTCCACACACCCAAAAATAATCCCTAAAACCCCCCCAATAATAAACCAGTTATTTCAATCCACCACTATTTGTGGGACACAGCTGCGCGCAATTGACTGCCGCGTTTCGCCCACACATATATATATGCAGTCAATTCACTTTACAGTAAATTCTGGGAAGCGCTTTGAGACGTCTAGAAGATCTGAAAAGGGCTACATCACATGCAAGGATTATTAATATTATTATCACTGTCTGGGTTCGGATGAAAATTTGCAGACAGCAAAATGTGCAGGGGACCATTGATTGGAATTCTGATGCACATGCTGATCATGATTCAAAATTTACAACAACAAAGCAATTTTCTGAAACTGTGTTTCCTTATTATGCACTGCCTTAATGTCTAAGTAGGCCAATGTAAATCTAGACTCATGATTTATTCATACATTAAGCCAGCAACAGAAAACTTTGAGTGTGTTTTGGTATTCGCTTGCTTCACTGCATTCATTCTATTCTTTCAATAACATTATCAATGATGGAGAGAGTTTGTTGCTCTCTACACTTTGTATTTTGGACTGGATGAATCAATTCACACCTTGGAATATCCAGAAATAATTGTGAAAGGCATTTAAAATCCCTGCTTAATCCATTTCGTGCTCCAGGGGGCATTTTCTTTAAACAGGAATTATTACCCCTGGAAAAGGTTTCAGAAGGATAGTTCCTTAGCAGGAGGCAGTGAGATATCCTAAATAATTTAATACCTTCATCAAAATGTCTCCTGTCAAATGGAAGGGAAATTTCTCCTTATGTCCTGATCTAACAATCCTCCCCCAGACAAATAATAATAATAATCCTTGCATTTAATATAGTGCCTTATCACACCTTCGAGACATTTCAAAGCACTTCACAGAATATACCCTAAAGTGAATGGAATGTATATTTTGTAGGCAAAATGTGGCAGTCAATTGCGCACACAACTGGAGTGACCAATTTTTTAAAAAAGGAATTATTACCCCTGGAAAAGCGTGAATAAGCATTCACTTCATAGCTGTTTGTGAAACATTGCTGTGTGCACATTTTTCAATGACCTTTGGGATCAGTGAGACATGTTCAAGCTTCCTTTAAGAGATGAAATCAATTACATTCTTCAAAGCATTTGGGGACATTTATTTGAAGTGAAAAGCCCACTATTTATTAAGTCCAATAGAATCCAGGGTCAGGTAGATTGACACAGCCTCTTGGAGGAACCGGCTTGATGGGCTGAATGCCCTTTTCCATTTCATGGAACACACTTGTTTCATCTTGTAATTGGAAGTGTTTTGTTTATTGCCTTATAAATGGCATTTTACAAATAAAGCTTTTAAAGCTTGATAAAGGCACAGACTGGGTATTGGTTTCAGTTCTGTAACTCTGACTCTACCCTAGCCTCCAGCGTGACTCCAGTCCTGACAAACTGCCAAGTCCTGATTGAGCCTTAAGCTCCTTTAGTTGAATTATCAGCAATCCAAAGCCTTTCTGCTTGGCTTCCAACAGCTTCCCCATCTCCGTGCTTATGATTGAGTCAACCTGAAGACATGAAAAGCCACTATATCAAAATGCAAAGATTGTTATCAGAATAATCCCATAACGAGTCCTGCAGCTAAGTGCTTAGAGTACCTCGCCACGGAAGCGAAAGAACCGGGTTCGATTCCCAGGAGGGCAAAACAAAATGTTGGGCTAGTTTCCTTACTCCACACAACTCTGATTACCTAGCAATATGTAGGAGCCCCAATATTAGTCGATTGGCAGCTTGCGTTTAATAGGGTAATAATTCCTTCAACAATAATAAATTGGTCACTCAACCCACGATTGATTGTGGGACACTGCTGTGCGAAAACTGGCTGCTGCATTTCGCCCACAAAATTTACAATTCAAAATATAATAGAAAAATAAATACAATTCACTTTACAGTACTTTCCGTAAAGTGCTTTGAGAGGTCTTTTGAGGACCTGATAAGACACTATATCAAATGCAAGGACTATTATTACTCTGGCATTCACACATTCAGATGCAGGAGAGAATCTGCGCACTCACACTGAAGTATTTTTAAGCTGCGTTTCGCAACACTCCATCTCCGTTTTCATTAATGATGGATAAGACTGAATGTAGCAGACCTCTGCTGGTGAGCAACTGGTTTTTTTTCCTTGCCTAGTTTTCTTTATCCATCTTTATCTTGATTTTGTCTGGGCATAGATTGCTAGAAACATTAGTGAGGATAAAAAAAAAAGATTCTGATGCATCCTCACGTTTAACTACACCGTTCAGTACATTTAAGCGCTCTGCGACACCTTCCAGAGTGGAGGGCGCTAAATAAACGCAAGTAGTAGTTGCTGTTGTTATCTATTGGCATCGCATAACAAGCCAACAAGTGATCCATAAAGAAATCTCTATTCCCTGACAATATTTGTAAACTGTTTGCAAAAAATAGTATCCTCCGTTGGGGTGGGAGTGGGGGGGGGGGGGCAAGGGGGCGACGGGAGCGGTAATGGGGTCTAAGGTGGCTTCATGATTATTTGCTCGGTCTATGAATTTTGGCAATGTGGGGAGCTTGAGTATTTTTGTCGATGAAAATGACACATCCCTCTTCAAGCCTCTTTCACACCACGTTTCGTGACCCTTAACATCCCCATCCTCACCTGACTCCATTGGCTTCCCATCTCTCAGGGGATACAGTTCAAGATCCCGGTCCTCAGCTTCAAAGCCCTCCATGGTCTTGTTCCTCCCTCTGTCACCTCTGTGACTTTCTAATCTCCTGCCAACCTGGCTGCTCCCTCCACTCAGCGAGGTCTGGCCTGCTTCATGTCCCCTGTCTTGCCCGCTCCACTATTGGTGGGCAGGCCTTCAGCCTCTCTGCCCCCACTCTCTGCCTCAACCCTTCCCTTGCCTCCTTCGACCTTTCTCAAGACCCTCCTCTTCGACCATATCTTTGGTCACCCCTACCACTTGATTATCACGTCTGCTAGAAAAATACACAGTAGCTGCCTTCAATATAATGAGGTCTCAAACCCGTGCTACTCAGATGTCAAACAATAACAGCATCTCAGACACCAACTCCAATTAACCTCCGTGTGATGGGTATTCTTGGCTCTTGTGAAATGCCACATTGGGTTGGCAGCACTGGCTGCTCCTAATAACAGCTCCTGTAACACTGAATGTAACACCTCCAACCATGACTCTTAGGTGATTGAAGTCCTGTAGCTCAGTGGTTAGAGCACTACCCTCCCAAGCGAGAGCCCTGGATTCCATTACCAGCAGGGTGAAATCTTGGGCAAGTTTTCTTACTCCACATACCTCTGTTTATCGAGCAGTATGTAGGAACACGGTTGTTAATTGAATGGCAGGTCACTTTTCCGACTTGTAATAATTCCTTAAAAGTAATAATAAATAGGTCACTCAATCCACGACTGTTTGTGGGACGCTAAGTGCGCCATTGGCTGCCTGTTTCACCCACAAAATATACAGTCGATTCACTTTACAGTACATTCTGTGAAGAGCTTTGAGACATCTTGAAGACGGCAGCTTGTTTATGGAAGGAGAATCATGGTTCCTTATTCTGTGGCTGATAGTCCGAATAAATTAACACCGAACTGCCTCACTGCTTGCGGAGCTGCCATGGAAGTTCCACGTGCAACTTGCTTTAATCCGAGGCCCGACGGTGTTGATACCATCAAAGATCTTATGTTGTGACTCCAGCAAAACATTCATGCACAAATTAATGAGTTCCTAAGGCAGGCTGCGTTGCATTGTGGCTCCTTCTGCTGCCACTTTCACAATGATTGTAATGTTCCATGAAATCTTCAGGAGGAATCCTTGAGGCAGAAGCAAAGTTGATAATATAATTGTTATATTAATAATAATAATAATAATCCTAGCTTTTTCTACTGTGCCTTCACAGGTGGCCAAGACTTCTCAAAGTGCTTCACAGGTTTGTATTCTTAGATGATCAAGGCAGCCCATTGGTGCATAACAACGTCCCATAAACAGCCATGAAGTGAGTGACCAGTGTTATTTGGGGATTTGTCGGTCAGGACATCTGGAGAAACTCCCTTCTCCTTTCAAGTAGTGTTGGTCAGTTTTAAGCCAATGCAAATGCCAGTTTAGAAATACTGACGCCAGGTCACAAATTCATCTTAGACGTGGGTCTCACACACCATCAAATATTTGTGCACCTGAGGAGGTAAAGATCGAGGCCTACAATACTTCCCACTTTGCAATGTGCTAATCAACACTCCAAGATTCGCAATTTATTTTACCCCGTGGAACGAAACACTGACTCAACCTGTTGTGAGAAACGGCAGTGTGGAGAACTCTAGTGAAGCACCTCTCATGTGAAAACTGAAGTTTGTTCTGTTGTCTGTCATTGTGAATGAGGCAGCATAATTTACACCTTAGAGGAGACTTCCTGCCCAGTGGATTCCTACTTCACTTCCTCCTTTGGAGTCAAAACTCCAAGATGTGCCCTCGAATGGTTTACTCACTCATGGAGCAGGGTTGCGGGCATGCTTAAGTAACTCCCCAATGCTCGATGGACAACAACAACAGTGACAACAAATTACTTTTTGTTTTATAGCGCCTTTCATGTTGAGAGGACATCTCAAGGTACTGGATGGTCAAGGATTTACTCCCAGCCTGGGAGTTGGGAGTGGTAGAAGACAGGGAGGTTGGGAAAAGGAAGGTGACTGAAGGCACAGTCGAAGAGGAAGGATGTTGTGAGGAAAGAGCCTCTGTCGGTGTCATTGGTGGAGGTTGGATCTCACTCGATCTGAACAGGAGGTCTATGTAGGGACACCCTTGTGATCTCAATGTGCACAATTCTTACATTGTGTTTGGCTGGCTGTAATAGCCTCTGGTGTTGCAGACTGTGTTCCTGTGTGGTCCCCTTTGCAATGCCTACCAAAGGATGCTCGATGTATCACTATCCTCTCCTTTGTGCTGTTCACTTATTCATTTGTCTCACAATATGATGGCTTTACAAACTCTTCTCCTTCATTAAACTCAATGACATCAATTCTAACCTGGAGTTAAATACAGCACTCACTATTTGAATAGGCTTTCCTGGTGGTACAAACCTCTTCACCTCATTTCTAGTAGCCTGAAAACATAAATACATGTATTGACCTTTTCCCTTGATCTCAGTCACAATTTTATCAATAGTAATACTTGTTTCGATAGCGCCTTATCATATTGAGACATCTCAAAGTGCTTCACATAATATATTGTAAAGTGGATTGACTGTTTATTTTGTGGGCGAAACACAATAGTGAGTTGCACGCAGCAGCGTCCCACAAACAGTTGTGGATTGAAGTGACCAATTGTTTGGGGGGCGTGAGGGTGGGGGTGGGGAAAGAGATTATTACCCCTCGGAAAGCGATCCGTCAATCGACCAACAACCAGGTTCCTACTTGCTGCTGGGTAAACAGGGGTATGTGAAGTAAGGAAATTTGCCTAAGGTTTTGCCCTACCCGAGAAGCGAACCCGGGTCCTCTTGTTTGCTAATCACTACGGGACTCTTTCTCTCCCTCCTTTTCCCCTTCCCTCCCTCTTCCCCCCCCCTTTCTCCCTGATCTTGCCCCCCACTCACCCTTCCCTCCCTCTCTCCTTTACCCCCCTTTCTCTCCCCTCTTCCTCCCTGACTTTACCCCACCTTTCCCTACCTCTCCCCCCTTGCTCTCTTTTCCCCCTTTCTCCCCTGGCCCCATTTCCCCGACTGTTTGTGGGACACTGCTGTGCACAATTTTTGGCTGTTGCGTTTTGCCCACAAGTATACAGTCGGCTTTCCTGCTCTCCTTCCCCCTGCCCCGACGCCTTCCCTTGCCATCTTTCCCCCTTTTTTCCATTAATCCTCCTTCCATGATTGTTTGTGGGACACTACTGTGTGCAATTTGGCTGCCGCATTTCGCCCACAAATATACAGTAAATTTTTCTACTCTTCTTCATCCTGCCCCGACCCCTCCCCACCTGTTCTTGCCCCTATCTGACTGTACAGCGCCTTGGGATGTCCTCTCGTCATGAAAGGCGCTATATAAATGTAAGTTTTGATTGGTTGATTGATTGATTGATTGATTGATTGATTGATTGGTTGATTGACTGACTGACTGACTGACTCCACTGTAATGCTGTTGTTTGAGAGGCTGGATCACTGAGCTGAGGTTGTGCACCATTTGCAACTTAATTTCTTGTCTCGCCATCTCTCAACACCATCTGTTTCCACACAGATTTCTTATGCAAACATCAGCTTCGGGAGTGGGTGTGGGGGGGGGGGGGGGGGAAAGTCAAGCTTATCGTTACCACTTGGTGACGCTGTTACTCCAAATTCCCAGGTTGTGGATAGAGACTGCAATGCACCACCTTCATCCTTATAGAATTATAAACTACAATCCTTTCGAGTAATTCTCTAAGTAAATTGCTCCTTTATTTTGCTGAATGCATTTGCCACAAGCTCTCCAGTGGGAAACACACCAGCTAGTAATTTAATGTTCATTCTTACCAGCCTTCCTCGCACAAAGCTTCAGACGTGCAATGTATGTGGTTCTTACAGATCTCTGCACTGCTGCATAAAGTCATTTATTACCAGAGTCAGATAACTGATCTACTTAGCAGGCAAGGACTCGTAAACGTACATGAAAGACGCTTAGTTTTGAAGTATGCGCGGCAATGAACAAGTTGCTTTAAGCAGAAATGTCAACACTGTCAGAATAAATTATGCTAACATGCTCGGTCTCACAGTTCGTTAATGAAAAACGGTAGGAGGAAAAATACTTCTGGATGATTTAGCTGCCAGCAAAGAAGGCCAAGTGACTGGAGGGAAGTGTGAATTTAGCTGTAGATAAACACTTTTTTTTTAAAAAAAGTGGTTTTCTGCAAAGTTGATCAATTCTGGTGAAGTTTAAAGCAAAACAAACAAAAAAATGGATTGATTAATTAATACTGTTATTTGCCATACTGCATCACTTACATCCCAAAGATATGATAAGGCACTATATCAAACACAAGTATTACTATTATTATTATATATATCACAAATTTTGCCCCAGTAGCTCAGCAGACACCGCCTCTACCTCACCCCCAAAGCTGCTGAAACCCTCATCTGTGCCTTCATTACATCCCGGCTTGACCTTGCACATGCCCTGCTTGTCGGCCTTCCCAATTCCTCCCTCCACAGGCTGCAGATGATGCAGATCTCTGCGGCCCATGTCCTGTACCGTTCCAAACTCTGTGACCCCATCTCCCCCATTCTCGCCTGACTCCATTGGCCCCTTATCACCCAGAGGATCCAATTCAACGTCCTGATCCTCACATTCAAAGCCCTCCACAGCCTCGACCCACCCTACATCTGTAACCTTCTAACCCCTTACCAACCTGCCTGCCCCCTCCACTCATTAGGCTTTGGCCTGCTCCTTGTCCCCCAACCCATCCGGCCCACTATTGGCAGGCGAGTCTTTAGCCATTCTGCCCCCAACCTCTGGAACTCCATCCTGCAGTGCCTCCGCCTCAACCCCTCCCTGGCCGCCTTCGTATCCCACCTCAAAACTCTCCTTTTTGATGGTCCCATAGGCAACTCCTAATCCCCCCACTTCCCTCCCCAACCTGTCCCCAGCTAGGGTCTGACACAGTGACTGTCCAGCGTTTTGGGATGTCCTCCTGACGTGAAAGGCGCAAAGCAAGTGTAATTTTGTCGTCGTTGTTGTTCAAACCTCTATTCAGCTGTTACCAGGCATCGAATGTAAGAATTAAGGTGAACAACCTTTGAAAGATTATGTGTTGATGATATTTTCCAGGATTGGATGAGATTTTATATTTCAGAGAACCTTTTGAGAGATGGTATGCATCTTACATGACTTACCCTCAAGTCATCAAGCACAGACTACTTCTAGCAAACAGTAAAATTCCAGACAAATCGCTGTTCAGTCTTTAATCACTTTCTTAATCACTTAAACTGAAGTCCCACCTTCCTATTCAGGTGAATTTCAAACATCCTGTGGCACTATTTGAAATGAGAAGGGAGTTTCTCCTGGCCAACAAACCCCCAGAGAAAACTGATCATTTGTTGGGCACGTTTCCTTATTTCACACACCTCTAGCAATAAGTAGGAACTCAGTTGTTGGTCGATTGGGGATTGCTTTTCCGGGTGTACAAATTCCTTCAAAATAATAGTTTGGTCACTCAATCCATGACTGCCTTTCGCCCACAAAATACTGTATACTGTCAATTCAATTCACAGTACATCCTAAGAAGAGCTTTAGACGTCTCGAAAAATTGATAAGGCGCTATATCAAATGCAAGGAATATTGTTTTTCTTATTATTAATCGAATGTTCATCTTACCAGCCTTACCAGTTATTGTTGGGAAGCGCTTTAAGCCCTGACAAGGCACTGTATCATAAATGCGAGGAATTTTAAAGCTAAGTTTTAATTTGTGAAATAATTTTTTTGACGTGGATGAAATTGACATGGTTTATTGATTTAAACAAATGGAATTCTTTTCTTTCTTGAAATACTTAGTAACTTGAATGATTTACTTGAGGTTCAAGACATCAATCTAATTGCCCACTAATAGCAAGCGTCTAGTATCTGACAGGTTGCCTTAAAAATGGATAAAGCACAGCCACAACCCCAGAGAATATGGAATACAAGTTTTTATAAGTCAATGCGGGTGAAAATTGCAACAGGTGATAATTGCTGGTGTTAATTATCATATCAACAACAACAACAACAAATTACATTTATAGAGCGCCTTTCACGTCGGGAGGACGTCCCAAGGCGCTGCACAGGAGGCGTGTGACCCGAGCTGAGAGGGGAGTGTTTGGGAAGGGGTGAGACACGAAAGGGAGGTCTAAAAATTCGGGGTGGAACAAAAGGCACAGTCGAAGAGGAAAGTCTTCAAACCGGCCTTGAAAGAGGAAAGGGAAGAAACGAAACGGAGGGATTGAGGGATGGCATTCCATAGGGTGGGAGCGGAGAAACTTAAGGCCCGGCCTCCGATGGTGGGGCGGTTCGGGCGGGGGGCTTGGAGCAGGCCAAGTCCTGTTGAACGGAGGGTCCGGGTGGGCTTGTAGGGGGAGAGTAGATTGGTTAAGTAGGATGGGGCAAGGCCGTGTAAGGCCTTGAAGGTGAGGACGAGGATCTTGAACTCGATCCTCTGGAGAATGGGGAGCCAGTGGAGACGGGCGAGGGTGGGGGTTATGTGGTCGCGGAGGCGGGTGCGGGATAATACACGGGCTGCAGAGTTTTGGATGGCCTGCAGCCTGTGAATGGAGGAACTGGGGAGGCCGACGAGGAGAGAGTTTCCATAGTCCAGCCTCGAGGTGATGTATGCGTGCACGAGTGTTCCGGCAGCGCGGGGGGTGATAGTTGCGGAGCCTTGCAATGTTGCGCAGGTGGAAATAAGTGGTGCCGGTCAAGGCACGGATGTGGGGGAGGAAGGAGAGTTTTTGATCGAACATGATGCCGAGGTTCCTGATTGGCTTTGTGAGGTGGAGAGTGCAGCCTTGGATGTTGAGGCTGGCAGCGCCCGATGTGCGGAGGCGCTGGCTTGAGCCAATCAGAAATCTGGTCAAAATTATCCAATCAATAGGTATCACTTCCCTTGAGGTCGATTTCCCTGCAAACTTGGTTAAGCAAAATGGTAGTCTCTCTGGGAATTCTGAATTGAATGTCTTTAGTGAAGAGTGAACACTGGACTACATTGGTCTACATCAGGATTCCAGGAAAGGGGGAGGGAGAGAGTCCTGCGCTGAGTATAGAATATGGAGTATAGAGTATAGAGTATAGTATAGTATAGTATAGAGTGCTCATTCCTTATGTCGGTTAAAAAGAGCACACATTCCACCTCAAAGTTTCTGGTTGAGGTCTAACTTGTGCTGTTTCCTATTGGGATTCCTTAACGATGTTGTGCAACCTGGGATTCCTTCTGGGAACTGGAAACACATTAGAATATCTTGTAGGAAACACTGCTCCTTCACAATCTCCTGCCATGGTGGAATACTAATGGGATTCCTATTAATAATGAAAGAATCCAGTTAATGTATATCATAGGTTAAGACCCCAGTCTGGGGGTTAATATGGTGTTGAACTAGGCAGCATTGAGAAGCGCATATAAATAACACCACGTATGGAAATGAGAGAAGAGCTTCCTTCAATTATAGCCTCGAAAGCATGCAGCGCATAATCAAAAAATGAAATGTTATTAATAGCAAGTAAAGCTGTTGTCTCTCCCCATTACCTGTCTTTGATTTTCCCGTTGCTCTTCTCGTAGACAGCTTTGTCTTTGGGGATTTGCAGCCTGTCAAAAAATATGTTTCCCCAATTTTATGCAGATGTGGTTGCCTGCTGGCATTTCAATTAAAACCGAGAGTTGGTTAGTTGAGTGACTCATTCAGGACGCAGCAAAGCACAGACACTGAGCCTTGTTGGATGTCATAGAAACCCGGTGACCAGGCAATAATACATGACATGTCTCGGCCCTGACTTAATCCCGTGTCTCTTGTTTAACAGAGACTCAAATAAGCTACCGCAGCAAATTATAAACTCAATGAAGTGGAAGCTTATAAATTGGGACAGTTCGGAATTACTCTTCCTGTTTTATAATAATGTAATAACAATCTTAGGGTTCGATACAGCGCCTTATCACGTTTTTGAGAAGCCTCAAAACGCTTCGCAAAATATCTTGTCAAGTGAATTGACAGATTTGTGGCTGAAACTCAGCAGACGATTGCGCCTAGCAGTGTCCCACAAACAGTTATGCCCAAATTTTTGCTATTTTTCAAAAATACATCTTTTCCTTTGAAATTGATTTGAAGTTGTTGCAGGGATGCCTAAAAGCTAGCACCCGATGCACAGAACTGGCAATAAGCTTATTATTAAAGACCTGGACTTGTGCCTGACTCATTAAATAACATGCAAGGAATACTCCCCCTGAGGCTTGCAGTTTCTGGGAGTTTTCAAGTGGGTGCAGGTGAGTAATACTGTTACTGTCTCGCACGCTCAGGTTTTATGTTCAGTGTGGCAACCGAGCTTACCCTAGGGAGTGGCTGCAGTACAATTGCCACAAGCTCAACCTTGATTTATACTGTGTGTTTCGCAATTAATCACCAGACGAAATGCAGTCATTCACTTCTACACATCCCATTCCTTCTTCCCCCACCTCCGCAGGCTGCCGAGACCCTCATCCACTAATTTATCACATCCAAGCTCGACTCTGTAAACACGGTGCTCGTAAGCCTCCCCAACTCCTCCCTCCACAGGCTGCAGATCATCCAGCGTGGCTCCACCAGTGCACCACGACTGGAGGATGCAGTTCAAGGTTCTGGTCCTCACCTTCAAAGTCCTCCACGGCATTGCTCCTCCCTATCTCTGTGACCTCCTGACTTCCTACCAAAACAGTCCGCTCACACTGCTCGGCAGGCTGCGTCCTGCCTCACGCCTTGCCCACCCTAACATTGGCGGATGGGCCTTTAGCCTCTCTGCCCCCACCCTCTGGAACTCCATCCCACAGTCCCTCTGCCTTGCCTCCTTCAAGACCCATCTCAAAATCCTCCTCTTCGACTATGTCTTTGGTAATAATCTTCCAAAATAACTTAATAATGATTTGGTCACTCAATCCACGACTGTTTTGGGGACACTGCTGTGCGCAATTGAACGTGAATAAGACCGAGGCCCTCCTGATTGGCTCAAGCCAGCGCCTCCGCACATCGGGCGCTGCCAGCCTCAACATCCAAGGTTGCACTCTCCACCTCACAAAGCCAATCAGGAACCTCGGCATCATCTTCGATCAAAAACTTTCCTTCCTCCCCCACATCCGCGCCTTGACCGGCACCGCCTATTTCCATCTGCGCAACATTGCCAGGCTCCATAATTATCTTACCCCCCGCGCTGCCGAAACACTTGTGCATGCATACATCACCTCACGGCTGGACTACGGAAACTCTCTCCTAGTCGGCCTCCCCAGTTCCTCCATTCATAGGCTGCAGGCCATCCAAAACTCTGCAGCCCGTGTACTATCCCGCACCCGCCTCCGCAACCACATAACCCCCACCCTCGCCCGTCTCCACTGGCACCCCATCCTCCAGAGGATCGAGTTTAAGATCCTCGTCCTCACCTACAAGGCCTTACACGGCCTTGCCCCATCCTACTTAACCGATCTACTCTCCCCCTACACGCCCACCCGGACCCTCTGTTCAACAGGACTTGGCCTGCTCCAAGCCCCCCGCCCGAACCGCCCCACCATCGGAGGCCGGGCCTTCAGTTTCTCCGCTCCCACCTTATGGAATGCCATCCCTCAATCCCTCCGTTTCGTCTCTTACCTTTCCTCTTTCAAGGCCGGTTTGAAGACTTTCCTCTTCGATCGTGCCTTTTGTTCCACCCCGAACTCTTTTACCTCCCCTTCGTGTTTCACCCCTTCCCAAACACTCCCCTCTCAGCTCGGGTCACACGCCTCCTGTTCAGCGCCTTGGGACGTCCTCCCGACGTGAAAGGCGCTCTATAAATGTAAATTGTTGTTGTTGTTGTTGTTGCTGCGTTACGCCCACAAAATATAGCTGATGTACTTTGCAGTGCCCTTTGAGGCATCTTGACAACATGATGAGGTGCCAGATCAAATGCAAGGGCATTATTATTAATATTGTTATGATATACGTACAGAACACCTTATGTATGTGTCAGCCTGGCTCAGTCTGTAGCACTCTTGCTTCTGAGTGAGAAAATTGTGGATTCAAAGCCCTCAGCGGGACTTGTAACGCATACTGCTGTGTGCGGTTGACTGCCATGTTTCGCCCACAAAAATACAGTCAATTCGCTTTACAGTATATTCTGTGAAGCGCTTTGAGACGTCTCAAGGAAATGAAAAGCACTAAATCAAATGCAAGGATTATTATTATGATTATTATCATTATTATTCTATAATCTAAACTCACGCTCCAATGCAGTCCTTGGGGATATGCTGCATTATCGGGAGTGCTGTCCTTCGAATGAGACATCAAACCAAAGTCTAGTTTGCCTGTTCAGGGTGGATGTTTCAGATCCCATGGCGCTATTTGAAAAGAGATGGGAATTTCTCCTGATGTCCTGGCCAACAATCCTCCAAATAATAAATAATCCCTGCATTTGTACAGTCCCTATGACATTTTAACATCTCGTACGACTGCACAGGTAATTGGTGTCAAGTGATTTTGTAAGTGAACATGTTACCCAATTTGCACACAACCATATCCTGCGTAGAGCTATGCTGTAAACGACCAATTAATTCCAAGTACAGTTAAGACAGACAGTGGGAGAAAACTCCTTTTTGTTTTCGAACGGTATCCAAGGATTTATTTCTAATACTCAACTGAACAGGCACGGCAGGCAGTCAGGAACTCATTTGAACATTGCATTCGAAGCAACAGTACCTCCATCAATAGAGTGCTTATCCCCAGTCCTGCATTGGGGCTTCAGTCTTAGAGAGTGAGCTCAGCATCCTCACGTGGGGCTTGAAACCCGGGCCATTAGACACAGAGGCAAGCGCTCCATTCACTGAGCACAAACTGACACCATTGTTTGCAGTGAGTATCTGCCTCTTATCAACTTGCCTTTCTTGTTATGTCACTGACTACATCAATAGGCTTCTCATCTGTCTGTCTCTGACTGGCAATCCATAAAGTAATGAGCGGTATTGCAATAAATGAGGGCATCAGACTCCAACAGCAGCAGCAAATCTGTTGTCTCGTCTCACTCCCTTATTACGCCAGGGGCATTCAGCACCAATTCCTTC
Source organism: Hydrolagus colliei (assembly GCA_035084275.1). Lineage (NCBI taxonomy): Eukaryota > Metazoa > Chordata > Chondrichthyes > Chimaeriformes > Chimaeridae > Hydrolagus > Hydrolagus colliei. Next base: position 7,089,327 of record CM068762.1, read on the forward strand.
ACTTGAACCTGTAGAATTAGTTTTATTTTCACGCTAAAATTAATGATCATAATGCCTGCTCCTTTAGCTCTCAGTGGTTAGAGCACTCGCCTTACTTACAAGCGTGAGTGACTGTGTTCGAATCCAGGCAGGTCAGGGCGAAACCTTGGGCAAGTTTCCTTACTCCCCCAAACCTAATAATAATCCCTCCAAAAAAACCACAATAATATAAATTGGTCATTTTGAATACACAACTGTCTGTGGGACACTGCTGTGCACAATTGGCTGCCATGTTTTGCCCAAAAATATACAATCAATTCACTTTACAGTATATTCTGTGAAGCGCTTTGAGACGTCGATAAGATGTGAAAAGCACTATATCAAATGCAAGGATTATTATTATTATTGGAAATGATCACGTCCTCGAGATGTCTCAAAGTGATTCATTGAATATGCTATAAAATGGATTGACTGTATACAGTATTTGGCGGGCGAAACGTGGCAGACCATTGAACCATGGCAGTGTCCCTCAAACAATCGTGGCCTGAGCAATCAAATTATTATCAATTATTATTATTATTATTTAAGATCACACATTAGTGTGGAAATTATTATCGAATGTCAAAGTCCTGTCAGGGATCAAGAACTCTGAATCCCGCAAGGATTTTTGACTGGTTTGATTGAAGGATTGAAGGAGGATAATTAACAACTGAGAGATGTGATTCCAGCAGCATAGTTGAGGTCAGGATATTGGACTCATTTAAGAAGCAGCTTGGTACAGTGGGACAGTTTGAGGACCAGTGCACGAAAATGATTTGGGCAAGTTTCCTTCCTTTGCATGCCTAATAACAATCTCTCCCCAAAAAATTGGTCATTTCAATCCACAACTGTTTGTGGAACACTGCTGTGCGCAATTGGCTGCCGCCTTCCACCCACATATATATACAACCAATTCACTTTACAGTATATTCTGTGAAGCGCTTTGAAACGTCTAGAAGACATGTAAAGCACTATATCGAATGCAAGGATTATTATTCACCCGAAGCTCTCTTCTATTCAAAACAGAGATCGACAGTTTTTAAAAGCTACAAGGATTAAGGGATATGGAGATTGGGTAGATAAATGGAATTAGGATCGAAGATCAGCCTTGATCTTATTAAGTGGTCTTATTAAATGGCAGGGCAGGCTCAAGTGGGTTGAATGGCCTACTCCTAGTCCTATTTGTTATGTTCTTATTTTCCACTGTTAATGTGCCCTGATGAAGGTGAAATGGAAATGAGCCCTGGTCTTGTATTGTATTGGGTTTCTCTTTAGTAACAGTTTGCTTTGCGGTATGTGGTGTGTGTTCAAAACGCGTTCTGTTCTTGTGGCCTAACTGCTTGGCATTAGTAGGAAGATACTCACTGTATGGGTAGGGGGGTGCGGAGTGGAGGGGAGGAGAGGTGCCATCTTTTGACGATGTCAATGAGCCGCTTGTTTCAGACAATTTGCAATGTCAACGATGACAAATTATATTCACTTAGTGTCTTTCACATCGAAAGGATGTCCTGAATTACACCAAACTATAATACCCCTCGCATTTGATACAACGCCTTTCACATCGGAAGGACGTCTCAAAGTGTTTGATGGGATTCACTGTAAATTAATGTGACTGTTTTTTTTTGGTGGGGGCAAACGCAACTGCCAACTTGTGCGCAACAATTTCTGATAAAAAGCTTCGGAGCCAAAACATTTAAATGACACCCTTCACTTAGGGTAACATCTTGGAGCACTTGACAAAGACTTAGCCAGACGGAGAGTGGGAGAGGAGGGGGACGTGACCATAGGCACTGTCGAAGAAGTAGGTTTTCATAATAAGTGAGGAATGATTGTATTCTGAAGTTTTTATGAACTCTTTGAAAAAGAATCAGCCAACTCAGTGTAACAACTGTACTTTGTTCTGGATGTTGCTGAACACTCATTGTTTGGATGAATATATTGCCACTTTCTATTTTTCATTGTGCCGGTGCTCTGTGATGCCACCTAAATGATTGCTAGCTGTTTACGTTGAATGTCTCGGGTAAGGAGAAAAGAGGCAGCAGAAAAACGAACCTGTTGCTATCTCCATTTTGCATTTGTAGCCGATACAAGATTGTCACAGATTACCAAGAAACTCACTGTTAACAGTGAATATGCAACTGAATGATTTGTGCGTCTGCTGGTGCAATAGTTAATAGTCTGTGAGATTCATATTTTAGGTTAAACTTAATCAATAGACCATTCTTACCCGGGTGTAATGAAATCCATGTGGCTCATTAAAATGCTCTTCAGAACATTAAGAATTTCAATTTTCTTTTTATCTTTTTCAGCTATTTTGCCAGAAATAAGTTGTTGACAGTGCAGATTATATCTAGTCTCTGCCAAAGTGAAATAAAAGACTTATTTTGCTCTGCCTTTTTTGCAAACTTATTCAGTGCAAAATGTCACAAAGCATTTTTCCTGAACTCATTCGATTTTTTAATTGGGTTTCGGCCTGGCTCAGTTGGTAGAACTCTTGTCTCTGAGTCAGAAGATTGCGGGTTCCAGCTCCACATCGGGAATTTGAACTCACTAGATTCGTCTGGTGTTTCAGTGCAGTGCAGCGGGAGCAGATGAGATTACACTACCTTTGCGTTAAGACATTGAATCAAAGTCCCACCTGCCTATTCAAATAAACATTAAAGATTTCACGGCACAATTCAACAAGAGGAATTTCTTCCAGTGCCCTGGTTAACAATCACCCAGATACAATTGGCCATTCATTTCAAGGATGTTTGTTGGATATTTCTGTGTTATCATAGGAATAGTTATTACAGTTTACAGTAAATCCTGTGAGGTGTTTTGAGACTTTTGATGATGTAGTATGGCACAAAAGCAAAGGATTGTTATTTCCCGCACGTAAAATGATTGCCAAATACAATAGCATTTGCAAATGTAGTTGCTTATTGGCCTACATTTTCACATAGAAACACAGTCATGGTAAATCCAGTGAAGCCCGTTAGGATGTTTTGATGATGCAATGAAGGGCTATATCAGATGCTATCATTATTTGGCAGTGAGCTGTCTGCTGCTTATTGGGACGTCCTCCCGACGTAAAAGGCCCTCTACAAATGTAATTTTGTTCCTGTTGTTGCATTCATGAGCACAAATTAGCTTGAATATTCATTCTATCACATCTCCTGCTCAGGGGAACAAGAATACTCAGTTGATATATAGCCAGATCAATTTCTGATCCGCTTGTCATTCATCTGAACATGAATTAGCATCCTTTTTAATGCTGTGGTTTGTCCCAATGGTAGTTTCCGCCATATATGTCAAATATTAGGGAGAACAGGTCTGTTAGGTTATGGGGAGAGAGCTGCGCAGTGGAATTGAGTTGCTCTTTTCAAAGAGCCGGCACAGACTAGATGGGCCGAATGGCCTCCTTTAGTGACATAAAATTCTATGATTCTATGATATTACATTTCACTTTGTTATTGATATTATTGATACAGAGTCCTGCAGTGGTTAGAGCACTCGACTCGCAAGCGAGAGAACCCGGGAGAAACATTGGGCAAGTTTCCTTATGCCACACACCTCTGTTTACCCAGCAGTAAGTAGGAACCCGGTTGTTAGTCGATTGTCGGATTGCTTTTCTGCAGGTAATAATTCCTCAATCTACAATTGTTTGTGTGACACAACTGTGTGCAATTGCCTGTCGTGCTTTACTTTACAGTAAATTCTGTGACGTGCTTTGAGACACCCAGAAGATGGGATAAGGCGCTGTATCAAATGCAAGAAATATTATTAAAACAGATGCAATATCCCACCAAATAATCCTCTGTCTGTGTCTGTTCAGACGTAGCGAATGAGAGATGCCAGGTTTAAATGGCAATGATATATGATGGAAGTGATGGAAGATGTCTTTTCTGTAACCGTACCTAATTGAATGGAATTTGGTCGAGGAAATGGCTCAGTTGCAGCTCACTTAATTTTATGCGATTTACTTTACAGAGACTTACTGAGTGTACATCTCAATGGAAGTAATGGAGGATGTCAGTTCTGTTATGAATTTTGAAAGATCTTCAACTGACACAGAAAGCAAAGCGATTCTCCACCAGTCTCTTGTGATACTGCTTAATATATTCTGCGGATATTTGATCTAATACAATCTCAGTGGCTTTGGGTGTCAATTTTCAAACCGTGACTATGGTGAGTACTAGGCAAAGTTCAGATATTCTAATTACTTTTGATTTCCACACATGTCAGTTATTCCTCCCGGTGTTGCATCCCTTCCAGCGGATGATGGGGGAGAGATGGGGAATGGGGGAAATAATGTAATAAATCATGCCAGGAAGGAAATAATGGAAGGAAGGAGAGAGAGGAGGAGAGGTAGAGGAATAATTATGATACTAATAATAATAATACTCATCCGTGCATTTGATATTAAGCCTTATCACATGGTCGAGACGTCTCAAAGCATCTTGGGGAGGAATGGGTGGTAGAGGAGAGACAGAGGGGAAGAGGGTTACGAAAGAGAGAGAAAGCCAAACGACATTTCCAACCGGTGATTGCACAGTTTTGCATCTCCTGAACAACCTGTGTTTCACAGCTCACACACTGGGCTCCAGCACAAGGGTAGAAAAACTGATTTCTCCTTTCAGCCACAATAAACCTTTCCCCATTTCATTCCTCTTTAAACTGTACGAGTGGACACGGAAATTTCACCTCCTAGCACTAGTGTTCCTTGCATCTCTGTTTTTTCCCACCAAAGTTCCACTGACATTATCTAGTAGTCCTCGAGCCTTGGGATCCTTCCGATGTGAAAGGCCCTCCAAAAATGTCATTTTCTTGTGGTTTTATCGTCGTCTGCAGGCGCCATAATGTTCCTGTTCAATGTTATGCCCTTGCAACCACAATATTTTGCTTTGATGATATCTTGCTTTTCCGAAGTTTAGCCTTATCTTCGCACCAGAGGTAGACTAGACTTGAACATCTCATGGTCATAGATTTCCCAGTGACACTTACAGCTGTGCTCATGAAAGGGATTGATAATATTCTGGTAAATGGCATTAAAAGTTTTATTCCTTATTTACTCCCACCACTCCCCCCAGGAGTCAAATACCAGATGTTCACAAAATCTTGTTTACCCCCATGTTTTGTTTCCCCCTGACGGTGCACCACTGATCAACAACTGAAATATGTGGAATAATTGATCATAATTGTATCTAAAGTACTTCATTGCATTAGGTACAAGGGCTTCACTGTATTTCAACGTCCAGAGGATCAGTGTGTGTGAGCGCCGACATTTTCATGGTATGTTCTGTCGCTTTGTTCGGAGTGACATCTTCCGTAACATGGATAGCTTTAGGAAAAAGTTTTTGGTATCAGACATTGCTAAATTCGACTCGTGTGCAACAGAAAATATATTTTTGAAGTAAAACAAAGCGGGGGGTTGTGGGGTGGGGGGTGGGGGAGGTTGCAAGGGGAACAACAACAGGATTTTTTGAGCACCCTGCAGAGTGGCTCAATCCATCCACCCTGTAACTTGATCGGCACATACTAACTGTTCTGTTCCAGCAATTATTTCTTCTGGGCCTGTGCCAAAGCGCCTTCTCTGAACGAGAACCTGCTTTCCTCGTGATTCAGTTGCTAGCCTTCTTAACAAAACACAGTACTGTACTGCTTTGGTTCCCCTTTACTTCTGCAACTCTAGTCTTAATGACCTTGGCAAACAGCCTCAATCCATTGATCCAGTCAGTTCCACTGGGATGATTAACTGTGAGAGATGTCGGTGGTGATTAGAGCCAGTCAAAAACTAGTGAAGTCACTTTTGGGAAGTCAGATAAGTATTTCATTTACGCATTGAATTAAACAAGCCCAAATGCTTCTATACATACATAAATACATACTTATATGTTAATAATAATGATAATAATCTTTATATTTGATATAGGGCCATATCAGGGCTTCGAAATGTATCAAAGCACTTCACAGAATATACTATAAAGTGAATTGACTGTATATGTTCACGTACATAGCAAAATGTGCTCCCTCGTTCAATTACCTAATTAGCTCCAGGAATGAGGTCTCGATATCCCACAGTTTTCTCAATTACCAGAAGCACTTCCCTCTCCACAGTGATTTTAATCTTGTGATGTTAAGAAAATATATTTTTTTCTTAATTTACCAGGTACTTAGAATCTCTCATGTTCTGAAAATGTCACATTATGCAAATGACGGAAAACTGTTTGAAGCAGTCTTAATTTAGAAGCCTGCTTTTCTCTTTAAGAACTGCAGAAAAAGTGGCTTCCACGTTAAGTTTCAATTTATGAACTTACCAAACTTTTTGTATGTTTACATTTGAAAGACAATATTGGGTTCCAAGCCTCAGACCAGGAGAAATTTGGGATCTCTAGTCTTTTTCTACAAATATTAATAATAATATTTGATATAGCACTTTTTACATTTTCTAGACATCTCAAAGCGCTTCACAGAATATACTGTAAAGTGAATTGATTGTATTTATGTGGACAAAATATGGCAGCCAATTGTGCACATAATATCCCACAAATAGTCGAGGATTGAAATAACCAATTTGTTAAAGTGTTTTTTTGATAGGGATTATTATCAGGCGTGTGGGGTAAGGAAACTTGCAAAGATTTTGCCCTGCCTAGAATTGGATCCAGGTCTCTCGCTTGTAAGGCGAGTGCTCTAACCACTGAGTTACAGGACTCCACTACTATATGGTAGTGTATTGCACTCCGAGCCATAATAATAACAACAATAATAATAATACTGCATTTGACAAATAATGCATTTGTTATATTACGTCATCATATACTTGAGATGTCACAAAGCCCTGAACATGGATTCTGAATTAAAAATGAGACAATTACCAGCAAGCAAGATTTGCAGGACGATGCATAGCATAGCTTTGATAAATTCAGTCTTCAGCCTCATGCAATGAATCACACTGTTGTATTTCAATTTGAGCATCTATGCTGACTGTACAAAGAGTATCTTTCAAAGCACTGATATACTCACTAATCACCATCTGAAGGAGGAAGGTATAATGGAACAATTACCAGTGTAGGTTCAGCACAATAAGAGCTTCACTGGAAACTGGTTTAAGTTTCAGAAAATAGAAACAATCAGTTTTCACAGCATCAATTGCTGGAACTAGGGAAATTCAGAACTAGAATAGGAGCATTCAACGAGCAATGGAGCTTTTGTAAAATGCTATTAGTATAACGAGAGGACATATTTAGTGGTAGATCTAATAGGGAGTTCCAAAATGAAATTATTTGTGCAGAGGGTGATGAGAATGCAGAATGTACTGCTGGTGATAGGGCATAGATAACATTGGAAAAGTGAATAATCCTTGCATTTCGTATAGCATCAACAAGACATCTCAAAGCAACTTCACGGGATTTATTATGTATTTGTAGGTAAACAGAGCAGCCCTATTTTTCACACAGCAATGTCCCATAGGCAAGGAATGAATGACCAATTTTATTTGGAGGATTGTGCCAGGAACACCAGGAGAAACTCACTTCTGTTTACAAATAGTGCCATGGAATTTCGAACGTCCGCCTGACACGACAGACTGGACCTCGGTTTAATATCTCACCCGAAGGACAGCAGTTCCGACAATATAGCACATCCCACAGCACTGCGTGGATGTCATCTTAGACTAAATGCATTCAAGTCCTGACCTCGTGAGGCTTGAAACCACAATCTTCTGACTGAGAAATGTGAGTGTTACCAAGTGAGCAGATTGATACATAAATTCTGTAAAACATTTTGAGACTTCCTCCTGAAGTGAATGGAGCTCCCCGGCTCGCTTTTCTGGGGGTAATAAAAAATGTATTGGTCAGTCATTCCAGGACTGCTTATGGATTGTGTACAATTGGCTGCTGTGTTTCATCCACAAAATATACAGTCAATTCATTTCACAATATATTCTGTGAAGTACTTTGGGACATCTTAAAGATGTGGTAAGGAGTTATATTAAATGCAAGGATTATTTGTATTATTCTTATTATCATAGCAGGTGTGAAGGAAGACAAGGGTTATTGAATGAATGGATTCCGTGCTGGAATGTGCCATAGTTGAGCACGGTGTGAATTAAAAAATAGGAATGAACAGAAGGGCATAATTGTATAATTCCGCTTCTGTGATTTGTGTCTGACGATTACATTGTGTTGTTTTCTAAAGTTAACCCTCTTACAGAGGCAGTTCAATGAAGAACAATTATACTGCCAGATTTATTGTGCCCTACCGGAATACATTTTTAATGTTTTTTAATATTGTTATGAATCAATTTGCCTCCTTAATTTTTGGCCTTCTGTAGATGATTATCGAGAACAGCAGTTATCCATTTACGATAATCTCCATCAGTCTCAGACGTTTAATACTTTGGCTTCTGCAGCAGAGCAATGGGACGTATGGAGACTGATTTATTTCCCTGCTAGTCACTTTGGGGGATCATTAAAACACTGAACATCGATTATATGCTGATGTGAAAGAACAGTTTAAGATGTGGCTCGCATCTGATCTTCTATAATTTCTCTTCTGAACTTATTTAATCGATTAACGTTCTCACTTAAATCTCTTCCCACCTCCCCCTGATCAACAACTTGATTCCACTCATTTTTTAAGCCAGTGTCGCAGCTTCAACCCCCTCCCTAGCAACCTCAAGCAGTCATTAATTACCCTCCAGATAAAGAAATATCACCTGGTATCTGTCCCAAAATTGCCCTTTACAGCATTGAACCTGTGTCCTCTTGTCTTCCTCTCTTGGTTGATCCTAAAGTATTATACTTGTCAAAGCATTTTCCTCCTCCTCCTATCAGTTTAAGTTTTTATTGACATTTAGTTCCACTATCGTTCTCCTGATCTCTTGTTGACCAGAACTCCAGAACTCCACCTGGATTTACTACTACCAATAATAATTCAATATTCATAATATTTAATCTTAATATCAATTTAGCCTTTAGATTGAAATTCTAATATTATTATAACATTGAATAATAATATTGAATAATAATATTACATAACATTCATACTATTTAATATTCATAACATTTAATATTCCCCATAATAATAAAATTAAGAAAATGTTAAGCCTTGAGTTCAAACCAATAAAATGTACTAAAATGTAATGCAGGAGTCAGTTGTGCAGTTTGGTAGTCAGTAGGAGTTTGTATTTTCTTGCGCAGTTAGCACAGCGTAATAAATGGATCATGATTATATTTACCAGAGATCAGAAGATGTAGGTTTATAAAATGTGACTGCGAACATGAAAGAAAACTGCTGCGATATTGTGCTGTTGTATTTTCCAGTGGGTTTGAAATGCTTCTCTGTTGCTGGTGAAAGGTTTGGGATGTGATTGGTTGCCGGATAAGAATTTGGATCCTGGATGAATGAGAAGAATATTCATCCATTGTCCTGACACCAGTTTATATTTTTAGCAAATTAATTACATTTGTTGTGATGCAATGCTGCTTGTTGCTAACTTGATGATTTCACGGTCCATTTCATCTCCCTAAACAACTGAAATGACAACATAAGAAAATAACAATTTGCTAGGCAAAAGAAGACCCAGGTCTATCTTGTTCGCTGTCCATCACCTGGCAGTTGCTCAACGTGTCGTACTCTAAACTGTGTACGATATCCTGAGGTGTTATTTTCCAGCAGAAATCTATCTACAGTAAAACCTTTGTTATCCGGCATCCGCGGGATCTGACCGGTACTGATTAATCAAACATGTCGGATATTTGAGTGGCAAATAGACTAACTAATAATAGAATATTGTATGGATACTTACCAATAAAGCATTCCAGCACACTCGGTAAAATGATCGGTAAAAAAGCATTCCAGCGTTCGGTAAGTTTAATAAGCGCGCATGTGCTCGCATTGCACGCATGCGCAAAGTGAGCATACCGCAAGTATCCTGGATGGCTCTGGTATGAGATCCGGTTGCTGGAATGATGAACTGTGTTGGGAGATACTGGTTGGTTGAGTATGCCGGTCGGTTGCGTACCAGATAAACAAGGTTTTACTGTAATTTGTTCTTGAAAACAACATGTTGTGTTTCCACTGTCTCCCAAGGGAGCCTGTTCCATAAGTTTACTATTCGCTCAGTGAAGCAGTGTTTCCACAGATTTCTTCTGAATTTACCCCTATTCAATCCCAGGCCGTGTCCTCTGGTTTGCACGTGAGCAATGTGGATTGGTTCTTTAAAAGGGAGTCAGAGTTCTCCAAGAAAAATACAGCCAACATAAGAATTGATCCTTATTGTCTAATAATCATTGGAGAGTGAGCAAGAGCCAATGTGTCCACATAGATTGTTGCGAAGAAAAAGTTGTCCATTTGGAGTGGTTGGAGAGGTAGTGACATGCCATGGTGTGAAGGGATTTGCAGACAAAGGTGAGAATTTTGAAGTCGATCTGTTCTATGACAGGGAACCAGTAGGGCCTGGCAAGGATTGGTATGATGGGATTATGGAGTTTGGTATGGGTGAGTGTATGAATGGGGGAGATTTGAATTAGTTGGATTTTGTGGACAGTGGAGCTGGGGAGACAGGTGAGAAGGGCATTGGAAGAATCAAGGCGGGAGGTGACAAAAGCGAGGGGGAAGTTTTCAGCTGTGTTGGGTGTGAGACCTCAGAAGAGAGCTCTGTCCCCACCCCACCCCAAACAAACACAAACACCTATAAGTGGTCACTTCAATGCACCATGAGTATCCAGCAATTTACGGCTGCCATTCAGCAATTGATCAAATTCCTCAGTCCCATCAGATTAAATACATATCAACAAGTTGTTTTTAATTACAATTAATAATAATATTCACCAGATTAACATCCTGGATGAGGGAGTTTCACTATAATACGATCTTTGGAAAGGGTACAACGAAGATTTACTAGGATGGTGCCAGGATTGAGGGACTTCAGCTATGAGGAGAGGCTAGATAGGCTAGGGTTATTCTCTCTGGAGCAGAGAAGATTGAGGGGAGACCTAATAGAGGTTTATAAGATCATGAGGGGTTTCGACAGGGCAAATAGAGAAAAACTATTTCCACTCGTGGGTGAATCTGTGACTCGTGGTCACAGATTTAAAATAGTTTCAAGGCGCAGTAGAGGGGAGCTGAGGAGAAATTTTTTCACTCAGCGAGTTGTTCGAATCTGGAATGCATTGCCTGAAAAGGTGGTGGAGGCTGATTCGATAACAACTTTTAAAAGGGAATTAGATCTTTATTTAGGGAGAACGGGTCTATTAGGCTATGGGGAGCGGGCAGGGCAGTGGGATTGAATCGCTCTTTTCAAAGAGCCGGCACAGACTAGATGGGCCGAATGGCCTCCTTTTGTGCCGTAAAATTCTATGATTCTATGATTCTATGATTCTATGATTCTATAATGTGATTGGAGCTGTTTCTAATAATGACTGGAATCGACAAGCTAGATAGTGGATGACTATAGAGATAGCCTAAGCAACCATCCGTCTGTCTGTCAGTACGTCCGTCCATCCGTCCGTCCATCCACCCACCCACCCACCCCTCCCTCCCTCCCAGCTGCCTGACCTACTTAAAACTGACTTGAACGCATTAATTCACTGCCACATTCCCAGCAACACGCCAGGAAAATCTCTGCAAACTCAATCTCCATAGTATTCTATGTGACAACCAATTAGTGTACAGAGGATAAAAGGCAAACCCTGGAATCAGTTATAGTTCAGCATCTCAGTGCGTCGCCATTACACCCGCCAGCACCTTTCGTACTTTGTAATAAATTGCTGATATGGATTTAACACCCGGCTCTGAGGAACTTGATCAATTGCTGAATGGCAACCATGACTTGCTGGATGCTCAAGATTTGCATCAAACTGAGCACTTACAGGTGTGGGGATGGAGTCATTGTGGTTTATTGAATAGTAGCTGTTCCTTTGAGGGCTTTTCTCGCATCTGTTAACATTTGTAAAGAAGCAACTGCAGTTTCTGACCAACAGTTACTAGGCTTATATGGAGAATTTCTTCCCAGCATACATTAATCCAATCCACGACTACTTGTGGGACACTGTGGCGTGCAATTGGCTGCCTTGTCGTGCCAACCCAATTCATTTGACAATATATCTGTGAAGCACTTTCAGACTTCTGGAAGATGTGATAAGGCACTATGTTAAATGCAAGGAGTGCTATTTATTATTAGAAGTACCAATTGTATATATTTTGACTTTTGTCACATGGCAAGTATGTTTCAATGACAAAATGGAAAGGACTACCACTGGGTAGTTTGTTGATTCTGACAAAGTTTGCTTGTTAGAGTCAGACTGCACACTATTCCTTCAGGTAATAATCCTTATATTTATTCAAATTGATAGCAAACACAAGAATTATTATCACTATTGTTTATGATCTAAATAATGGCTGAGAGACAATGGATTAGTGGTGAGATATATAGGTATCAAAACCCATTACTGTTGATGCCTGGGGGTCCTCCCACCCCACTTATGCTGTGTCACAAGCTGAAGCTAACACAGTGCACTATTGCTGCTCTACAAATGCACACTGTCCAGAGCAGGGTCCCAGGACACGAGCTTAACTAATCTTTAAAACCTGAATGAGATGCCCAGGTTCAGAATTGTGATGGCTGATTTCAGTTGGAGAGTACCAGGGGGAGTTTGAAGGCAAATGGCAACCTGAATAGGGAATAGATGAGAGGCAGAGGACAGGACGCTAACAGGTTAATGCTTTAATAGGACAATGGTAGGGTTGGGTAGCCTGGTAGGATCGGATAAAAAAGGACCAAAAAGGCTTTCTTCATCCATATATCTCTTGTGGTTTTTCTGGCTCAATTCCTCCACTCTGTGTGCAGAACTGTAATGAATACTTGTCCCATCTACATGCACAAAAAAGTAGATGTTTGTCTTTCTGTGGCCAAAGTAGTGAAGGTATTTCAAAATCAAAACGCACTTTACACCACTTTGAGATTCCTGACATTGAAACTGATCACACTGATGACCCATTCACACAAAACTACCATTGACAACAACTGTGCTAATACTTTCTGCTTGTCTCTTGCAACTTCTCATTGATAATATCTCACCGGTGACAGCTTTTATTGGGAATAACTGAAATTTATCATTATAATAATGACTTGATGAATGAGGTCTGCTTTTCATGTGAATCTTATGGTTTAAAAGAACTTCCATCTAATTGATTTATTCCTCTCTTTATCTGTGGTTATTTCTTTGCTATATATCAGCTCTTCTTGGCTGCACTATTAAACCTTAAAGGTTCCTTACACCACATTTGCAGATCAGTTGAGTAAAAACAAAGTTACTGTCCCTAACAATACAATGCTGTGGTTTTATGCCTATTAATACTAGGTGTTACAGAAACAGATCAATGTTTCCAATGAAAATTAGGATTGTCTTGTTGTCTAGAGGAAACAACAGTGAGGAGTCCTGCAGCTGAGTGGTTAGAGCACTCGCCTTACAAGCGTGAAACCTGTGTTCGAATCCTGGCAGGTCAGGGCGAAACCTTGGGCAAGTTTCCTTACCCCTCATGTCTAATAATAATCCCTCCAAAAAAATTGGTCATTTTCAATCCACGACTGTTTGTGGGACACTGCTGTGCGCGATTGGTTGCCGCGTTTCGCCCACAAATATACAGTCAATTCACTTTACAGTGTATTCTGTGAAGTGCTTTGAGATGTCTAGAAGATATGAAAAAACACTATCAAATTCAAGGATTATTATTACCTGTATTATTACAACAGGACACTTGCTGAGATGAAAGCTTATTGGAGGTGCAAGATACTGACTACAGAGGGATGGGCGAAAATATTATACAATGAAGAGTTTTTTTTATCTGCCAAAGTGTTTTGGGATGATGCGTTTCCTTGCTGCGTGAGATAGTCGAGGCAGGATCCATATTAGCTTTCAAGAGGGAACTCGATAGATATCTTAAAATTGAGAAATTTGCAGGGTGATTGGAGAAAAGGCAGGTAATTAGGATGGGATGGATTGCTCATTGAAAGAACCAACACAGACACGATGAGATGATTGACCGTCTATGCAGTAAATGTTTATGGTTCTTTGTGTCTTCTATTACAGTGGATTTATAGTCAGTATATTTGCTGCAGATGAATACAATACATTACATTAGGAATTCATGTAAATTCAGAAACACATACTAAAATGCATACTAACTAAAATCAATGAATTCATGCTGCAAAAAAATTAGGCATATTTTTGTGAATTACTGTACTGGCAGTTTTTTTTTAAAAAAGTCTTTGAAAATGATAACAGTGTATATTTGAATACGGTTTAAAATGAAATCGCCCAGCTTGTGGTTAATTAAATTGTACATTGACCCCAATATTTTGACAGGTCACTGGAATACTCCTCTAATGCCAATGGTACCAACTTATTAATTTGTTGGAGCTATTAAGAACTTGTCTGCCATTTCTTCAAACAAGGCACTGGTTATTTATGTAGAGCCAGTGATGTGCAGGCTTAATTAATAATAAATAATCCTTTGCATTTGATATAGTGCCTTTCATGTAGGCAGTACATCTCAAAGCACTTCACAGGATTTACTGTCGAATGGAGTCATGGTATTTTGCAAGCTAACAAGGCAACTAATTTACACACAGCAATGTACCACAAACAACCGTCACAGAGTGAATGACCAATTTTACCTGGGGTATTATTGTTCAGGACACTAGTAGAAATTGCCTTTTCTCTTTTTCAGCAGTGCCCTTGACAGGCAGAGGTGATCACTCTTTATTGTCTAAGCCAAAGGACGGCACCTCCGACAATCCAACATTCCCCCAGTGTTGCAATGGAGTGTCAGCTCAGGCTGTGTGAGTTTAAGTACAAAAGTGGGGCTTGAACCCACAACCTTGTAGCTCAGAGAGAGGAGAGAACATTACAAACTGATCCAGGATGACACACATATGACTATTTGATTGTTGCAAGCTTATCCCAAATTACATCTCTGCTATCATTGAAAAGAGCGATTCGCTTGCTTTGTACCATTGCTTTGTAATAACTTTTTTCGGATGTGATAAAAGGTTAATACTGCATTAAATAACGCAGCAGAATATGAAATGGGTTTGCACGAATAGTACAATTATTTCCACAGTACAATGTTCCAATCTGGTGGCAATTAAGCTGTAAAATTACTAATACCTGCAACGTGATTGTATGTCCTTTTAATAGCTGAGAAATCTTTCACTGTATTTTCCCGAGTTTTGAGTATTATAAAGCCTTTGTTATTTTTAATCGAAATTTAACATAATTAGAGTATTAAAACTAGCTAAATGTAATTGGTGTCTGCATAAAACAGGCTGGAAAACTAAGCCAGAGATATCTGGAGGAAGAAGAGAATTTTGTTAATACAAGCACATTATATACTTCTATGGATTGGGAATAATAATTCAGCCTTTATCACAGCGCACCTTTCACAAGGCTTTTAGAATAAACATAATGCAATCAGAGCATAACAGGTATAAAATTCTATTTATCTTATGTTTCTAGTTAGTCTTGTGAAACACTTCCCGATCTGGACACAATGTAAGTTGCTATTGTTCGTTGGAATACGCCAGTGTAGGTAGGGGAGGACTGCTTTTCTTCCCCCTGCCTCGACCCCTCCCCTTTTGCTTCTTTACCCCCATTTGCCCCTAGTCCCACTTCCATGACTGATTGTGGGACACTGCTGTGCGCAATTTGGCTGCCACTTTTCGCCCACTAATATACAGTTACTTTTCCTACTATTCTTCATCCTGCCCTGATCCTTCCCACCCTGCTCTTATCCTACCTAACTGTACAGTGCCTTGGGACGTCCTCTCGACGTGAAAGGCGCTATATAAATGTAAGTTTTGTTTGTTTGTTGTTTGTTTGTGTACGTGATTGAACTCATACATCTCACGAAAGCTTTAAGTAGTTGTGTACAACTTTGGTTTAAGTCCATTTCATCAGAGGCTATGTGGCAACAAACACTTTGTATAGAACTTTTTCCTGCAGTTCTGTTCCAGTGAGTGTGTTGATGAATCATCACTGTTCTCTTTTAACACCTGTTTTGACTCACTCTCTGCGTGATTCCTTTTCCCCTTGAGTTCTCTGTATTGACTTCTAACATATGACACAATCAGGAGTTGCCAGTGTTACTTGATCAAGAACAACACCATGCATTTATATTCCGCCTTCGGTACTGAGTAATGTCTTTGGAGCGCTTAACAGTGCCTGACGTTCTTCATGTGGACCTCATCTCTCTAAATGAGTTCCAATTCCAATGAGTGCCAAGATAATGGATCGGTTCTCAATCAGGGAACAAAGGGTCTCAGGGCTGTTATGTGATATGGGACTTGTGATATGTTGTTGAAATGGCTGACTTTGGAGTCATCAGATGTCACTTCCTGTGCACCACTCAACAACAACAACAATTATATTGTATAGCACCTTTCACATCAAGAGGATAGGCCAATGACAACTTGATGACCTGGATGTTGCCCATTTGGACCTTCCATTTGCTGGCTGGTGATTTGAAGCAATGGTGGATCTGGTTTGCACAATGTGTGTATTTTGGGGGGTAAGTAAATGTCTGGGGTGAGGGATTAACAAACCAGAGTCATAAAGAAACATGTTCATTGAAGTTCTATTACATTTAATGTTCCAATGCAGCATTTCCCACACCTCAAACTGGTGTTGACAGTATTGGGGCCTAAAACCCAGCACATCAGCATTGGGTGAGAATTGGAATACTCTTATCTGTTATTGTTTGGAGAGTAAAATGGATACTTGCTGGAAGTTTGCTGATTGATTTAATGCCGGAAGTTAATCCATGAACATCTGGCAAGATGCAAATCAGGCTATCATCTTCTTTAATATTAACACCTTGTGCTATATAACAGTATTATTAGTATTCAAATGTTCTACCCAGCGAATTGGACTGGAAAATTGCATGAGATATGAAAAAATGCAATTAACTGTCTAATTAATGTATTGAGGAAAAGTAAAACCCGCGATCCACAATGATTTTACCCCAACAAAAAACACCCATCTCAGCTACAAATACATAGTCACTTATACTTTACAGTGTATCCTGGGAAGCGTTTTGACTCCTCCCAATATGAAAGGCTCTGTAATGCACCTTTCATATTGGGAGGAATGTTACAGTACAATGTATTGCCATCTATGTTCTAACACCAGTGGGATATTGTTGAAGTCTATGAATCTTTTCCCTGCAGCACTTTGCTGTTTTATATGCATTTTTACCTGTGCACACACAAGAAGGAAGACACAGACCATAAATTAGGATAGGATTAGAATAATTACAACTGGTTGAGGTGGATATACCCCATAAGGCAACAAATCCAATCTCCTCAATGGGTCCTAATTAATTGAGAATTGCAGTTTTCTTGATAGTCCATTGGAGGAGGCAAATCTATTTGGCCATTTGGTTCAATCATCCTGTAAACCAGCTATTGGTGGGATGTTGGGTTTCTCACGGGCTCTCAATGTCTCAGTGAATTCAACACCTTGGGACATCCTCCTGACATGAAAGGCACTCTATAAATGTAATTTTGTTGTTGTTGTAGAATGATGGAATTCACTTTTCTTTTCGAACAGTGCCACGGGATAACATTTGCCTGAACAAAGACATAAATTACGAGGGGAGTTTTAGGAGATCGCCATACTCTTTGCGGACAATAGATGAACACAGGATTTATACCAGAGGTGTGTAAGCTGTGAAATAAATGGTTTTGTTGTATATTTTGTAGTTTGGATCAAAGCTCACGGCCAAATTGTTCAAAGGAAACAATCCTGTGCTTCCTAATCATTCGAAAAAAGCCCCGGGCACAACCATCACTCTTGAGACATCAAACGCTCTGTCTGCAGTGACATCAAATTAGTCCAACCCATTAGCCTTTACGAACAGTGACCCTCTCAAAGTTTGCATTTATTCCAATAGACCCTCAGTAACATCAAAGGATTGCACCATGACACCCCAAGTATAACAAGGTTGCTGCTAATCCTCAAACCTCTTGTACCAACAACATCTACATACTCGAGCTGCAAGTTTCTGCTTAAATCTGCTACCCATTTTCAGATCATCATACCCAATTATAATAATACTCGCATTCGATAGAGTGCCTTATCATACCGAGAGGATGTCAGAATGCACTTCACAGGATTTACTGAAGATTGTATAGTACAATGATTGTGTGTTTTCTGGGTAAAGGCAATTGCTGATTTGACTCAGCAATGACACAAACAGCCATACAGTGAATGGTCATTTATTGTAATCCAGGGATAATAATAATCACTCTTGCATTTGATATTGCGCTTTTCACATCTTCTAAGTGTCTCAAAATGCTTCACAGAATATACTGTAAAGTGAATTGACTGCATACATATGTGTGAAACTTTGCAGCCAATTGCGCACAGCCGTGTCCCACAAACAGTCGTGGATTGAAATGACCAATCTATTATTGTTTTTTTTTTTTAGCGATTATTATCAGTTGTGTGGAGTAAGGAAACTTTCCCAAAGTTTTGCCCTGCGTGGAATCGAACCCAGGTCGCTCACTTGCAAGGCGAGTGCTCTAACCGCTGAGGCTACAGGAATCTCCAGGATTTTTGGCCCGGTCATCAGGAATGGAGCCATGAGATCTTTAGCATCCACCTGAATTGATATGCCGCGGTCCTTAATTTAACTTCCAACATTGTGCTGCCTTGGAGTATCAGCCTAGATTCTGAGAGATAACTGTTCTAATGCAGAGCTTGATCCCATAGCCTTCTGCCTCAGAAGCGAGAATGCTACCATTGAGCTAGGCTAACAACTTCAATCATTAGCTTGTGCTAACACTAGAGCTAGTGTTAGCATCACATGCTATCTGGGCTGCGTAAAAGTAAATGGATGCCTGTTGCGCTGCCAAAAAGTGCTGGAGTTGTAATAGGAGGAGAAGCATCTAGGCCGTGAAGGTTAGACTAATTAAAAGTTTAATTTTCCATCATGATGCCTCTTCATTGGAACTAATGCAATTAAACACCTTGTTTCCTGGTGGTAGTAGAGCAGAAAATATACTGTTTCCAGGGCTTGTGTTTATTTCACACTCGGCTTCTAGGATCTTTAATTAGATTGAAGATTTGTTAGCTTAAGGTTGAACAAAACAAATCCCCTCCCTTCCTCCGCATCAATGAACTTTGTAAAACAAAAACGAGAATAGATGCACAGCATGCATGTCATTTAGATTTGGGAAAAAAATGAGGCAGGAGAGGAGATGAGCTTCAGAGTTCTGGATTCTCTGCAACTTTTGGAGGGAAGAGTTGGGAAGACCAATAATGAAGGAGTTGGCATAGTCGAGCCTGGATAAAATGATGGTTTCTGCTTAAATCTGCTACCCATTTTCAGATCATCATACCCAATTATAATAATACTCGCATTCGATAGAGTGCCTTATCATACCGAGAGGATGTCGGAATGCACTTCACAGGATTTACTGAAGATTGTAAAGTACAATGATTGTGTGTTTTCTGGGCAAAGGCAATTGCTGATTTGACTCAGCAATGACACAAATGAGGGTTTTGAAGCCTGAGGGATGAGGCAAAAGCAGAGTCGGGCAACATTACAGGGGTGGGGAAGGTAGAAAAGGTCATGGTGTTTATGGGGGTGAGAAAGGACAGTTGAGGGTTCGTCATGAACGAGTCTAATTTATAGCCATTTGCGCGCATTGGCTGCTGCGTTTGCCAACAAAACACAGTCACTCCACTTTACAGGATGTCTTGCGCAGAACTTTGGGACGTTCTCTTGACATGAAAGGCACTGTGCCAAATGCAAGGATTATTATTGTAATAATTATTATTCCAATTTCTTCACTTGCAGAGATACCTGACAAAGCCGCAGTCCGTCTCAGAGAGATGATAAATTTGATGTGATGATAGGAGGATGTATGCCTGACCTTCATTACTTTGTGGTCAAACGCATGGTGCTCTGAAGGCAGAAAACCTGCTAAAACATGAAGTAACTTGCAGCAGGTGCTCCTGACGAAGGATTTTATTCCGCATCACTTGTCTCCCTGCCAAAGTGTCGACTTCTGTTACTGTAAATATGAAGTAGTTCAATTGCAAATATAAATCCAACAATCCTTTCTACGTTTGGCTTAAAAATCTATAAATGTGCCCTTACTTCATCTTTTGCAAAAACAAATTTATACAGGTCCAAAATTCATGGATGCTCTCCTTTTCACAGCGTTCCGATCTTTCAACAGTGTGAAGGGCGCTATATAAATGCAAGTTGTTGTTGTTTTGATAATCTCATGTGTCTAAACTTTCAAAGCCACTCCTGCATTCTTTAATACTTACTTTTAAAGTCAGACAATTGTCCCACGTTGGAACCCTGAGCTCATAATGTAGTCCTGTGTTGCATTGTCAGAGATATTGTGGCATTAACCTGATCTGCCAATATGTTTGTTTAGTAGGCATTAAAAATACCATAAGAATAATAATAAGAAGAATCCTTGCATTTTGATACAGCGCTTTTCATGCCTTCTAGACTTCTCAAAGCGCTTCACAGAAGCTCACAGTACTGTCAAATTAATTGACTGTATATTTGTGGGCAAAAGGCGGCAGCCAAATGCACACAGCAGTGTCCCACAAACAGTCGTGGATTGGGTGACCAAATTATTATTGTTTTTGTTTTCCTGAGGGATTATTATCAGGTGTGTGGAGTAAGCAAACTTGCTCAACCTACTGGAAATCGATCCCAGGTCTCTCGCTTGCGAGTCAAGTGCCCTAATCACTGAGCTATAGGATGCCTTTACATGTCACTCTTTCTTGAAAAATAGCAGTTTCTAATGATGATCTGGCCAACAATCCCTCAAATAAAATTAGTCTTTCACTTCATAACTGTTTTTGGACACTATTGTGTGAAAATTGGCTGCTGCATTCACCTACACATTCACAGCCACTACATGAAATCTGCTTTGGGTCATTCGGATCACATACTGAGCAGTCTCAAATGTAAGGATTATTATTATATTATCCAATATTATCCTTATTACCTTTAAACTGTGATGACTTTGACCATGTGTAAATGTTGGTGCATATCAGTTGGCAGACAAATTAGTGGACAAATGTACCTCAAACCCCTCATGGAGTTTTAACTCAAGCATTCGTTGAATCCAATTCAATAATCGGGACAAATAATTAAAGAAAAGAAAACTTCATTCACGCTAATTGTGCTTCTGTGAGTGGAGCGCAGCGGAGTCGAGATAAATATTTCATGACCTTGTATTGACTGCTACATATTGCTTAACCATGAGGCTTTATAAGACTGACATGAATAAGTAAAGATATTGATTGATTCGCTGTCACTCACCCTGAGGCATCTGAATTCCCAATAAATGTTAACCACAAAATGACTGTTTTCGTACTGGGTTGCTCGAGTTCACTTTTCTTTTCTGGGAGTCATCACTGACCTGAGAAGTACTTTGATTAGAGTGTTTCAAATGCAGATGTCACTCGCAATTGGGATGGACATGACTGCATGATTTCAAAGAGTCAGTTAAGGGATCTGTCTCTCTGTATGAGATCCCGTGGCTCACCTGCTTCCTGCGAAATATCCTCCATTCGTTTCATTTACAGGGTTAAGGAATACATTTCTCAGACTCTGTCAGTTGTACTCTATGACATAATAATCAACACTGTCACAAATCCCCCCTTTAGAGTTCTAAATTTAGTTTGTTCCGCTAACGTAAGCAGAAAGAGAAAATTCATTTTCAGTCATGGCGGATAAGTACTTTTTTGATATAGATTCATGAATCAACAGTAAATTGAGTTCTGACTGGTTCTCAACTGTTTAATTGAAAGAGGCATATATCGCTTCAAGCTCCAATAATTGATGTTATCCCTGCAGAATTTCTGAGTGATTTATTCAAGAAATTAGATTTATGAAACTATTATTGGTCAGGAGACATTTAACTTCTATAACTTATGTGTGTGTGTATATATATATATATATATCAATGACATGGAACAGGTTTTCAGAAAAGGTATTTGATATCAGTACACTGGACTCATTTTGAATCTGTATTTGACTGATTGGGAAGATGGCAGGGTGGGTATTCTGGAAGGATGAGGTCATATGGATCAAAGGGTCTTATTACTGATATGTCTCCTGAAAATGCAATTTGCAATTGTAAATCTCTGTCCTCTTGTTATACGCTCTTGATATATGTGGAAGTATTGATTGGGGTTTATTTTTCCAACACCATTTAAAATGTGTTATACCTCTATGAGATCCCCTCTGACTAGCAAGATAAGAGCAGCAGTTTTGAAACCGAGTCTAGCAGTGATACAATTGCCTTCTGCCCCAGAATGTTGTATGCAACTGTCTTTGTGCTCTGCATTGGATGCAATTTGACGCGCTCTTAGATTTCGTCTTATGGGAAGGGTGCTATGCATCTCACTTTGTGGCTGTGTGTGAACTACCCTTGATGCTGTGTTCACCTACAAATATGCAGACACAGCACTTTACAGGATATCTTTGAGGTGCTTTGAGAATATAAAGTATATTCAATCTTCCAGGTAAAGAGATTCCTTCGCCAGGCATGTAACGCTCAATTGAATCCGAATCAGGGTGGTACACAGATAACTTTACTGGTTCTGTTTTCTGCAGCTGAAATCAAATGTAGTCAGTGAGAGGATTATCATTGTGAATTGCATTGCAACGTTCGCTTTATTTTCTAAGTATTATCATTTTGTGATGCTCTTTGAGACATTCATCCTATGATTTTTTTTTATGCTTGTCACTAGAGTGTAATAGAGACTAGGATTTCCAACTTTGTTCTAACTGTGTCTCAGAGTCAATCTATCAGTAATTCCACCTCAAACTATTTCTTAATGGTCATCTAGTTGCCGCCACTGTTTTACATTCAATTCAAGTGATGTTTGCACGAAGACCTCTTGTTGCAGCTCAGAGGAGATCTATACGTTGAGCCATGGAAAACATTAATCTGTGGCACTTATCTACAAAGTCTGTTCAACTCATTCTAGGCTGAAATCCAAAACAAGTACTGAGATGCATTGCGTTTTCTGAGGTTCCCTGCTGCCGCTTAAATAGCTTAATTAGGGCCTTGGGATGTCCTCCCGACGTGAAAGGTACTCTATGAATGTAATTTTGTTGTCGTTGTTGTGGTTAAACCGTCAAACTGTGGTTCTGTCTGGCTATTCAGGTGGATATGAAAGATCCCATCAATCAATCAGTCAATCAGTCAATCAAAACGTACATTTATAGAGTGCCTTTCACATCGAGAGGACGTCCCATGGCACTCCCATGAGAAGAGAGTTTCTCCCGGTGTCATGGCCAACAATCCCCCAGATAAATTTAATTAAGGTCATTTACTTAATGGTTACTTGTGGTACGTTGCTGTGCGCAAATTGGCTGCCCAAGTCGCCTACAAATCCGTAGTCATTACACTTTACCGTAAACTCTGTGAATCTCATTGAGACATTTCCCCAGTTAAATTAATAGGCAAGAATTATTATTATTCATATTGAAATCACTTGATTTGCTGGGCTATTTAGTGACACATTCTTCAGAGGGCAAAATAGGTTGAGCTATCATGGCTCAGTACTGTATATTGTTCTGAAGTCCATATTCTGATCCCTTTGTTGTAAGGAGCCTGCAGACCAGACTAACAAGCCTGATTTCCAGTGTTGCCATGATGTGCTATGAGGAACAACTCAATAATTGAGTGCCTTCAGAACTGATGTCTCAGAGGTATGTAAGATGCCAAACGGGATAGCGAAAGTAGGTCCAGAAACAATAATCTCAAATATGTCAATACAGCAAGACAACAGGGCAATACTTTTGACAGTTTGTAAGCAAGGTAGTCCAGCTCAAAAGATCCGCTCAATTGAGAACTATACTGTTGATTTAATTTAAACACCTAAGCACCCATTCACAGCTCTGAAATTGGCATTCGTTAACCAGCGGCAATACAGCCACGAATAGAAGTAAAAAATGTTGGTCAGATGATCCATTATTAATTCACACATCCACTTTAATTAAATCGAGGTTGCTTTCTTTCACCTGCTAGATTTTTCATTGGAATGCCAAGCTTTGACTGCTCAAGGACTGTCATTAATAATCATTTCCAGGGACTATCTGGTGCAGTCAAGTGAGAGATGTACCTTGAGAGCGAACGTTAAGGTTACAGTTTTCTCTGCGTGTTACCTGACCTAGGGTCTTGTGGGAAGTAATAATAGCTTTAAGTTATTATATTCATGTTTCAGCTGAGCGAACAGCTTTATGAAGTTACATCGCTTTCCGTGCTTGCTTAGCAGTGTAACATTGATTGAGATGGCACAGCTAGACATCTGAACATTGTTAAGAAGGAACGTTTCATTTCATGGTGTTTTGTTATCTACCAGATGCTATGGGGGGAGTTTGAAATGGCAAGGAGAGTCCGGAAAGCTGTGCTGTGCAGTCCCAAGGTGTTTCACAGGATATATTATGGTGAATGTGGCAGCCAATTTGCGCACAGTGCAGCCCCACAAACATCCATGAAACTAAATTGATCGTTTTTATCTGTGGGATCGTGGATACAGGGAGAAACTCTCTACTCTTTTTTGAATCATGCCACGAGGTCTTTCAAACATTTACCTCAACAGACGCTTGAATCAACCACGACGCGGGAACATGTTCCAGGCGTTCTTCACTGAAGGCAGTAATGGAGTGTGGACAAGCAGTTAACATTTGAAACATGTCATGGCATCATCGAAACATCTGAAAGTGCTTCACATGTAGTTGCTGCAAAGCTGTCAATTTGGACACAGATGTGGCAGCGGGCTTGCACAGAGTGGTGTCTCACAAAGCACTTCACGCCTTTTCAGGGCTGTGTACTTGTAGCTGAGCATGGCAGCCAGTTTGCGCACAGCATTGATTGACAAACAGCCAGGAGATAGATGACAAAATACATTGTTAGCCAGGGCACCAGGAGAAACTCGCTTCCCACCTAGAATCTTTAACATCCACCGAACAGACAGACTGGACATCGTTTTAATGTCTGATTCAAAACACTGCACTTCTAATAATGCAGCCTCCCCAAATGCTGCAGTGGAGTGTCAGACTAGCCCACAATTATCCTTTATTCTGTGAAACCTAACTCTTTGATTTGATGTGACTGTATGTTCAGATTGCTTTAAGCTGTATTTCCATTGGACATGCCAGTCTGGCAGCTACTTCTCTTCATCTCATTTTATACAAATCTTTTCTCCCAGATCAACTTCATTACCTGTCCCGAACACAATAAATACAACCAATTTACTTTCACTCTTGGCGCCTTTCCTTACGTCAATATGAATAAAGCTAGATCCATTGCACTTAAAGCCAGAGTATCTGTGAACAAGGAACTAAATAACTGTTTGGAGTCTATCCAGTGGATAAAAAGGATAGATAATCCTTGCATTTGATATAGTGTCTTTGTCATGTCTTTGAGACGTCTCAAAGTGCTTCACAGAATGCACTGTAAAGTGAATTGACTGCATATTTTGTGGGTGAAAACAAACCATTTGATAACAACAACATTTGTAAGATAAACATTTGGAGAATAATTAAATGTATAGCTAATTAGCTTCTGTACATGGATTGAAAACTAGTTTAGCAATAAAAGGATGAGGATTAGGATAAATGAAAATACAGTACCTCCATCTGGTGGCAGTTAACTAGTGCAGTGCTTTGAGGACCTGCATTATCAATACTGTTGTAACAAGATCTGTTTTGCCCCTAAAAATATACAGTCAACGCACTTTACAGTATATTCTGTAAAGCTCTTGTATCAAATTATTATTAGCAAGGATTATTATGATCATTATTGTCATTATAATGCAGGTTTCCTTACAGAATGATTAGGGTTTTAACTCCAGGATTTACTTAAGATAAAAGTCAAAGTGCAAGCAGCAGGCTGTCTCACTTTCATTGGTCTAAACATGGGTTTGTTTTTGCTCATCAGATCGACATGGAAGGGAGCTTTCTCCAGCGTCCTGGCCAATAATGCCCCAGATAAATTTGTTCACTCACTTATTTCATGGGTGTGTGATTCATGGAACATGGCGAGGACGCACAAATTGTGTGTCGCGTTCGGTTACAAAATACACAGTCACTACACTTTACAGTATTTTGTTTGGGTCAGCTGGGTGCTTGACACATGCAGAAACTCATCACCACGATTATGAGTATCTGAAGCAGACAATGATCCACATGTGTAGCTCAGTGGTTAGAGCACTCGCCTTACAAGCGAGAGACCTGCGTTCAGTTCCCAGCAGGGTGAAACCTTGGGCAAGTTTCCTTACTCTACATGTCTAATTATAATCCCTGAAAACCCCCCAATAATAAATTGGTCATTCCAATCCAAGATTGTTTGTGAGACACTGCTGCGCGCAATTGGCTGCTGCATTTCGCCCACGTATATACAGTCAATTCACTTTACAGTATATTCTGTGAAGCGCTTTGAGATGTCCAGAACACGTGAAAAGCGCTATATCAAATATAAGGATTATTATTATAATATAGTATTATTATAATATAGTATTTTATTATTATTATCATTATAACTGCACATGGAAATTCATTTTATTTATTGGATATCAGGTGAAGCCCATTTAGATGTCCTCCTGATGTGAATGCATGATATCAAATGCAAGGATTATTATTACTTTTATATGAATGAAAAATGCTTGTTTGTGGTAAGTGCCTAATAGATCTGCGTTGCATTATTAGGCGTATGGTGCTAATGCGTTGATGAAAATTGTAGTCTAAATCTATTTGTCTTCACAGCGTTACTTGGGGATAGCGCAAATATTTCTAGCCTGTGAAATGACGGCAGGGTTTGTAGCCATCAGCCACAGATGTTCATTAACGCAACCTGATTTTTAACAAGTGACAGTTTTCTCGGAGTTGCCATTCCGGTTAATAACATTTACAAAAATAAATGGGGCAGTCGTATGATCTATTATTCCCAGTCACTGCCTTTCATTTATGGCGAGCCTTAAATTTCCATTCAGCATTTAGAAAGACTCTTAACAAACCTCCTTACAGCGACAAGCATTAAGGATTGCAAATAGCTGCTTTTTTGACAAGATTTAGTTTAGCCTCCAGTAGATGTGAATTTAACGGATGTAACACTGCCCTGGTTATACTACTAGATTCAGACGCATCAGCACTCATTAAGAGAACTGTGAGTATAATACATCTATGCTGTATCATGCATTAATGTTGGGTCACTTTTTGTTACAAGTGCTATTCTATAGGTAAGAGGCAGTACAACTACCATAGATTTAATATTAGACAGAGACATGCAGTGTTTATGATTAATCGCTGACTGAATACTAGTACATTTCAGATTGACCGTGGATCCTGTAATCGCAAATTGAACTTCAAATGTGCCACATATTTTAAATTGACCCTCTCCGGTCTTTTCCACTATCATGATTTTCCAACTCAGACAAAATGTAGGATTGAATTTCAACTGAAGAGAATGGAATGAAATTGCTCCGCTTCTGTAACCCGTTCAATGTCATAAATGTGGAGTCCTGTAGCATGGTGGTTAGAGCATTCGCCTCCCAAGCGAGAGGACCTGGGTTCAATTCCTGGGCAGGGCCAAACATTGGACAAGTTTCCTTACTCAACTGCTTACCTAGTACTGTAGTAGAAACCTAGTTGTTAATCGATTGTTGGATTGCATTTCCTAGGGTAATAATCCCATTAAAAAAATAATAACAATAATAATTATCGGGATTAATATTATTCACAAATAATAATAATCATGGAGTCCTGTAGCTCAGTGGTTAGAACCATACAAGCTAGCGACCTGGGTTCAATTCCAGGCAGGGCAAAACCTTCGGACGTTTCCTTACTCCACACGCCTAATAATAATTCCTTAAAAAACAATGGGTCATTTATATCCCTGGCTGTTTGTGGGACACCGCTGTGCACAATTGGCTGCCGCATTTTATCCACCTATTTACAGTCAATTCACTTTACAGTATATTCTGTGAAGAGCTTTGAGACGTCTAGAAGACGTTAAACGTGCTATATCAAATTCAAGTACTGTATTGTTATAATAATTTGGTCATTTAATCCAAGACTGTTTGTGGGATACTGCTCTACGCATTTGGCTTCCCCCTTTCCCCTCTCTCCCGCAAACTACAGTGCTGTGTTTTCCCCAGTGAAGTTTTGAAGCTTGTATCTTTTAATTCTATTAAAAGATTGGTTGGTTAATTTCTGTCAGAGAGCTGGGATTCACATTCGCATTTCCAATCCTGGAAGAACACTGTGATTTATTTACATTGCCACAATCGCTGAGTGATGTTCATCTTCCCAGCAAAGACAATCTGAGTGAAATGATTCAGCCCTAATTGCACATCCAATGCCCCCATTATTCTTTCCTCTCCCTCCACCCAGCCTTAGCTCTCTGAATTTATCTGATCAATTCCCTGTGTCACTCTAACATCTGAGCCAAGAGGTGTAAACTACACTGAGCCTACTCCTGTACAAAACGAGCACCTTGTATAAATATATATAAATAGATTTCCTACAAAAATACACAGTGACTAAACAATACACTGAATCCCGTTTGGAGCACATCTCAGTGCACTTCACAGGATTTGTGGTAAAGTGGACTTACTCTGTAGTTTACAAGCAAACTGAAAGGAGAGGGGTAGGGATGGGATCAAGGGAGCAGGTGGTGGGCTTCATTTTGGACATTATGGAGCTGGGAGAAGAGAGGGGAGATGGAGTCAAAGGTGTGGCGGAAGGGATGGGTGGGTGCTAGGATGTGAGGGGGAGGTGGGGAGGGTGTAGCAAAAACAACAACAAAATTACACTTGTATAGTGCCTTTCACGTCAGGAGGACGTCCCAAGGCGCTGGATAGTTACTGCTTCAGACCCGAGCTTAGAACAGGGGGTGGGGAGGGAAGCGGGGATTAGGAATCGCCCATAGGTCCATCAAGGAGGAGTCTTGAGGCGGGACTTGATGGAGGCCAGGGAGGGGGCGAGGTGGAGGGACTGCGGGATGGAGTTCCAGAGGTTGGGAGCAGAGTGGCTGAAGGCTCGCCCGCCAATGGTGGGGCCGGTGAGTTGGGGGACGTGGTTCAGGCCAGAGAGTTTGTAGAATAGTAGAAAGGGCAGAGCGGATTCTCTTGATTTTGGCCTCGGAAATCCAGCATCTCCTCTCAGTTGGAATTGGAGGACAGGTTGGCGGAAGGTGAGAGGGTGGACAGAGGAGCCAGCTTGTGGTGGAGAAGGGGAGCCTGGGGATGCCCTTGTACAAGTTGTTGCTGTTCATTTACCACATTTGTTAAAAAGACCGTGATATTTTGGGGCCTATCACTAATTAAATTTTAAATGAAAGCAATACTTGTACAATAATACATTTATAATTACTCTCACTTCCATTTGACACAGTGCTTATAATGTTGAAATATCTCAAAGCCCTTTACAAAGAATTACTGTCAAGTGAAGCGACAATATAATCATTGACGAGCCACGCCAGCCACTGTACACACAGCAAACAGCCATGAAGTGAAAATCTAATTTATAGAGTGACCAAGCCTCAGGAAACTTCTTAGGTTTCTCCTTTTCTCCTGCAGCTTTGCAAAATGAAATTGAAAATTAAAATAATAAAAATGGTTTGCCATGATATGGTGCCTTGTCACATCTCTGGAACACCGATGAACGAAGATTAGACAGGATTCACGATGGTGAAAGGTTACATGAGTTGCAGCATTTCTCTGGAGGTGAGATGATTGAGAGGCACTTAAGATTGTGAAGGGATTCGCTAAGGGGAATGTTGATATATTGTTTCACTTGTTGGTGAGACCAAAACCCAGAAGGGGTCTTAAATATAAGTTGGCTACTAACAGATCTAACAGAGTTTAGGGAGGAATATCTTCACAGAGGATGGAAAGAATGTGGAACTCACTGCAGGAAGCACAAAGCAACTTATAGAAAACGTGTTGCTTCCGTTAGGGAGAAGGGAATAGAGGTGTGTAAGTGAGGGGAACAGGCGGGGTGGAAGCTCGATGAGGAGTATAAATACGGGCACCGATTAGTTGAGACAAAAAGCCTATCTCTGCGCTGTATTACTATTGTAACGCCTGTGTATTTTATACTTTTTGTTAAACAAAAAATAGTAATAACTCCTTGCATTGGATATAGCGCTTTTCACGTGAATTTAAAGTAAATTGACTGTATTGATGGGTGAAACACACCAGCCAATTGTGCACAGCAGTGTCCCACAAACAGTCGTGGACTGAATGACCAAATTATTAATTTTCTTTGAAGGATTATTATCTCTCGGAAAGCGATCTTCCAATCGACTAACAACCGGATTCCTACTTACTGGTAGGTAAACAGAGGCAGATGGAGTAAGGAAACTCACCCAATATTTTGCCCTGGCTGTAAATTCGAACTCAGCTTTCTCGTTTGCGAGGCGAGTGCTCTAACCACTGAGCTGCAGGATTCCACAAGTTGCAGCAAATCTCCATTTCAGGATCTTATTTTCCAGTGTGGCTTCAAACATTTTCCTACGTCGCACAACCTATTTCACTTTGGAAATATTTTTCTGACTTTCTTCATGACTTTGACAAAGCGATCACTCCACAGCCCAATGTCACAATGTGGGGGAAAAAAACCAGTCTGTCTGGCGCAAAGTATTTGCTCAGAATGCCTCTTGCATTGCAGGTCTTGATGCAGTAAGGTGGGGGAATGTTTACAGATTCAGGGTGAAATGAGTAATGAGGGATCATGATGTATTCGTTGGATGATTTGTCAAATATTAATATCCCAGGATCTGGCGTTAAATTCTTGCACTTTCCCTTGGAAGCAACATGGCTTGATACAACATGTCTACTTTTTGTGATGGGATAATCCATCAACATAAACCAGGAAAGCCTTAGTGTGAACCTGCTCAAAACCCTACTGATATTGGGACTGGTGCTTTTGGTATTAAATTGTTGTGTGACTAGGCCAGTTCAGATCAACAGAGGGGGTAGTTTTAAACTGGATTTGCCACCGGTCTCATTCAGTCAAGACAGATTACAAGTGAGATTTGAAGGGTTCTATTGAATTTATAGATGTATGATATTCACTGCGAAGAATTGGCTATGTGCTATTAAAACAAATTCACTGGCAAAAGCTGTGAAATGGATTGAAAAGTAGCTTCCAACACTTAACGGAACTACTGTTGAGACATTATCTTTTAAATTACACAGTTAAGGTTAAATGGGGGCAATGTTGGGATTGAATATTGAGAATTCCTTAATTGGATTAGAAGGTGTTATGAACAGTTTCTTATGAATGCCACTATTTTGGTTGTATCTACAAATGTAGGTATTCCTACATATTCGTGAGACAGACGAATGTTTAGGAATACATGGTGACAAGATTTGGACAACATAAACTTATAAGAAGATTCAGTTTAATGATAAAACCAAATAAATATTGTATCCCATTTATCTGCTGTTGATTTCTCATGCACTCTCCAGGGAATTGTAAATTGAATTCATTGGGGCTCTGTCTCTTTCTATATCGATTCAGTTATCTTACTCAAGTGTATAAATCAGACGATTGATTTCATTCCTTGCTTATGGCCACCACAGTCATCTGCTTGTACTTTGTATGGGTGGGTGGGGGGGCTGTTGCCTTCAACGGATATGGCAACCTCCCTTTCATTGCTATTTATATGGCCTAGATGCTTTTTGTGGTGCTTTTGTGCTTTTATTGACTTCATGAGTCAAATTTGTTGTTACTTAAGGAGGTTCTGTTATGTCCCTTTCCCAGATGCAGTTTTTCTCTCTCCAAGATTCCCTGTTCTGAATTCTGCCTTTACGTTGTTGCATTCATGAAAGGTTGAGGAATCAAAAAATCTCCCGAGCTGTGAGTATTGTGGCTACGTTGCCTGAGTAGCTTCAGTCTTTTGTGCATCTATATTTTTCATTCTTTTATACAGTAGACCCCATTCTAAAGAGCTTGATGTTAATGTTGCTTCTCTTACAACAGCACCAACAAAATTAATTTTGTAGAGCACCTTGCAGTCGGGAGGACATCTCAAGGCACCGAACAGTCAGGACCAAAGCATGGCAGGGAGGCAGTGTTGGGATGAGGGAGGGTAGAGACGAAGGGGGGCAGCTAATGGTTTGGTTGAAAAAGAGGGTCTTGAGTAAAGCCTTGAAGGAGCCAAAGCAGGGAGCAACGTGAAGGGATTGTGGGATGGAGTTCCAAACAGTAGTGACAGAGAAGCTGCTGATGGTAGAGTGGGTCGAGCAGGAAACCTGGAGCAGGCTGGAGCGTGCTGAATAGAGGGAGTGGACAGGTTGATAGGGGTCAGCAGGTCAGAAAGGTAGGGTGGGGGAAAAGCCGTGGATGCCCTTGAAAATATGCCTGCCTTTAGGGACATTAACATCGCTTCCTGTCAGCCAGCAGTAGTAAAATGCCCCGGAAGTCTTCCATTTCAGCTGCCATGAAAGAAGTCCAAATAGATTAACCTATGGGCAGGGTTGAAGTATCCATGCATCCACGGCTTGATGTAGTTTGGCATAATCTGTAATGGATGGACATATCCGCAAACACACTTAATATCTAAGGAGGAGTCCCAGTGGAATCATCAGCTAGTTTGCAGTATTGCTGAGGCTGCAACATTGAAGTTGATGAATTTTTCCAGAGGAGAAACAGTGATGTGTTTTTTTTAGGTTGAGGAAATAAATATTGTTTTTCCACAATTATGGGCTCAATTATGCAATGATTTGTACCGTTGCACTAAAGCAATTTTCTGCCCATGATAGGAAGTGCTTCAAGTCAACCCATTGGCATTGCAGTGAATAGATAGTACAGTAATAAAAATAAAGCTTACAATTGGAAAGTGCTATTAGGGTGCTGAGACGCCGTCCGTCTTGGAGGGAACTATGTAAATCGAAGTTGTTGTTGTTGTTTCAAAGTCAGGAGAACATCAAAGTGTTTCAGAGGACATCCTGAAGTGAATATGTGCTTTTTGATAGGGAACACAAATCCAATTTGCACACAACAATGCCCCAGAAACAGCCAAGAAGTAAATGACCAATTTTATTTGGGATTGTTGGCCAGGACACTGGAATAAAAGTCCTTCTCTAATAATAATAATCTTTTGCATTTTATGAAGCACCTTTCACATTGAGTAACGTGCATTGACTTTCATCACGGCAGGAGTGGCCTTTCTATTGGGTCACTGTGATGATGGAAATTTCTCTCCACTGCATCCATAATCCCAATTTGGGACACCAAAGTATATTCAGTTTGATTGTTCCATTCCTGTATGGAGGAAATAAAAATCGTTAAAAAGAAAAATTCAGTACAGTATTCAAAGACGAGCATCGAGAAAGGACTATTTTGGTTCTTTGTCCTTGATTTACTGCATGTACAGACTAGTAAATATTTCAATAGATTTTCAAAATGAGCCTAAGTATATTAATGACACTCAGGATTTTCATCCTCTATCATCATTTTCTCATTAACTTTATTACACAATCACCTTGAAGCTCACCTTGACGCGGTTATTAATTGATCTCAGAACATGGAGATGAATCGATTGCCTCCTAGTGATGTGCTTTAAGTCTCGTGCCCACAAAGGCAGCACAGCAACACTCTCAGAGCACCACCAACCCTATATTTAATAATAATATTTAATAATCCTTGCATTTTACATATCACTTTACCACACTGTTGATATATTTGAAAGCGCATACAAAATATATTGTAATGTGGATTGTCTGTGTATTTTGTGGGCGAAACATAACAGCAATTGCCTTGTCCACTGGAAATGAATGGGGAGGATACAGCGGAGAAATTGTCTATATAGGGTTACATAGAATAAGTCACAGAAACAGATTACTCGGTCTAACTGATCTGTGCGGTTGTTTATACTGCATACAAGCCTCCCCTTTCTCCTATTCTCCTGTCTCATATCCACCCCTCTATTCCCTTCTCTCTCATGTATGTATCGAGTTTCCTCTTAAATACGTTGATGCTCTTTGCTTCAACCGTGGCTTCCGGCTGAGAGCGATTGCCTAGTGCAGTCTCAGTGTCATCTACCAGACACAAAAAGCAGCAAAGTAGAAATTGCTGAGTGTGTTCTTTGCACTTAAATGGAATTTAAGTTCAATTGGATTGAAGTATGGTATAAAGTTGTAGGCATCTAATTCTCTCCTCAGTAGTGTGTTATATACTTCCTGAAACTAAAGTTTAGAAGTTTATGAGACAGAAAAAAAGATTTCCAGCATCGTCTTCATGTCTAGAATAAAATGTGGAGCAAAGCAATTATTCTTCTCAGAATAAATCCAGACAACACAACAGAATTTTAACAAACATTAGTCTTTACACAGGAGAACTTTTACTCCTTTGTTCTCAGCTCTAGTTAGATCCTATCCTCAGCCAGTGTCTGTAAGTACATACTTTCCAAGAGGAGTCTTTGGGGGAATGATGAGAAGCAGGAGTCCCTAATTAAATGGTTCTGACTCCAATGGAACTCCCAACTGCTCTACCAGCTAAAATCAGCTAAATCAACACAGGTCACGATTGCAATCTCAGTCTGTGCTCAGTTAGCTGATCCATTTTGTTCAACTCTCACCTCTCTTACAAACCTTTCATCAAGATCAAAATTACTTTTCTCCACCTCTGCAACATCACTCACACCCTCTTCCTGGTCTCCCAATCCATCTGTGTGAAACTGTTTTATATGTTGTCTATGTGAATGATGCAATATGAATGTAAGGCTTTGCTGTTGCAAGCTGTCTCTGTGAGTGTGCGCTGCACCAGGCGGTGAACTGACTACACAGAAGCCAAAGGTTGAGTCTATCTCTTGAAAATGTTTGCTACGTCTGGTGCAGATGCTTGACTACACTGCACTTTGGGATGTCCTCCCGACGTGAAAGGCGCTCTACAAAAGCAATTTGTTGTTGTTTCTCTTGCTATTTGGTTGAAAAATCTATTGTTCATTGCCACAGGATTTTTAATAATATAAAATAATAATTATACTGTATATATATATATTTTTTTTAATTGTTAAATTTTTTTTAAATTTGTAATCCTAATTGTACATATGGCTGCTCCTCTGGACCTTCCAAGTTTATCTCCTGTTGGAAGCAATTTGTGTGTGGGACCAAATGGGCCTGATCATCACTTCTCTGAGCAAGATTAAAGCCAAGATGTGACCTGAGCTCAGGTAGCACTTATAAAGCAAGTGCCATTGGTGTGAGAATCAATACATTTTACAATGTACAAAGGGTTCTGAAGCCCACCAACATTCATCAAACACTTCAGGGAACAGTAAATTGGGCATCAAACAACATAGTTCAGGACAGCATTTCCCAAATGTGTGGGCTTCAGTGAGCCTGAAGCCCACACATTTGAGAAAAGGACCTCTTTGATGGTTCCAATTTATTTCTGATTTACATCTTGCTGCATGTAAGAAGATTTATTTCGGGGTTGAGGGAATAAGGTCGATGAGTGGGGAGAGCGAAGAATGCAAAGTTTCACAACAGGTTGACAATTTATTGATTCTTTTATGAAACATTGGATTTGTCATAATATTTTGTAACACGATCAATCTATGCAAGATATTTCAGAAACTGAACTGCACCCTAAGAAATCCAGCTCAATAGGTAACTAAATGTGGGAGATTGTGACTGCTTTGATTCCTTTCCAAATGTTTTGTCCTTGGAATTTTTTTTATGGTGCTTCCTTGCTCTGATACTGTATTTTGTTGGCTCAAAAAGTCCAAATGAAAAAGAATGGTTCTCTGTACAGAAGACATAGAACTGTGGACATTTGTTGAGCAGTGAAGTAACTGTAATTTGTTCTGCATTACAATTTGCTGAACAGAGGCTTCACTATGTTTCTGGTAAATGCTGCAAGAACAAGTTCTAAATATGTGGATATTTATGAGAATTGTACAAGGGATTCTGTGCCTTTGAGTATTAATAAAATGATACATTACATTATTTTGAGTGTGTTGTGTGTCATAATGGTAGGATAAAGATTCACTGCCTTATTAATAATAATCCTTGCAATTGATATAGCACATTAATGCATCGTTGAGATGTCCTCTTCTGAAATGGCACCTTATTGCAGTACTAGGTCAGCGTTGTTTCATTATGAGAGGTGCGGAGTAATACCAGCTATTTTACTCAACGTCTGTCCCATTCCCTGTCATTTTAACAATCCCAAATCCTTCCAGTGAACAGGGTGTTTCAGGAACGTAATTGGGGATGGGTTGCTCACTGATGCGTGATGATACACCATCTCTTCGTGTGAGCAATTTCTCATTTTGAATTCACACTTCAAAGATAAGACTACAAGTTCATCACATGAGGCAATTTTCACTTCTGGTTACAATCCCAAACTCAAATGAGCCATTATGTATCAAGGCAGCGACTATGGAATGTTATATCAAGCAGCAGTCAGAAATAATTTGTTCCGAAATGGGACTGTTACAAAGCAGCCTTTAAAATCCTTTTATTCCTTGTAAACCTGGCTGAGGTTACATTACATTTCATGCACCACTGGTTCAACATGAATGTTGTAAAATTGAAAAACTTTTAAGGGCTGGAAATAAAATTTTCAAAATATTTCTTTCTTCCCATGAAAAATTGCAAAATTAAAGGAATTTGCCAAGGGTTGAGTTATAGCCACCATTTTACAATGATTGGGTTCCATTCTGTTGGTTGGTTTAATGCAATATCAAACCAGATAGGATAATTGAATTCTAGTGTGATAAAAAGTCTACTCTGCACTATTTCATACCTCAGGAGGGTAATGTTGAAACCGATAGCCCACTTTAAACTGTGTCCAGATGATGGCTGTGAGATTGGCATTGTGCAATGAAGAGTTTCTCAGCCGCATCGCTGTTTATGTGCAGGTAATAGTAATGCCAATCATGGGCACTTGCTCCCCTGAGCTTGGGCATTTTAAAGTTGGGCTGTTTGAGTTTCT
The DNA here is from genome assembly GCA_035084275.1 of Hydrolagus colliei. Lineage (NCBI taxonomy): Eukaryota > Metazoa > Chordata > Chondrichthyes > Chimaeriformes > Chimaeridae > Hydrolagus > Hydrolagus colliei. Next base: position 7,126,332 of record CM068762.1, read on the forward strand.
CCTCAGCTTTTTTCACTCTGCCTGTTTCTGTCGCGGTGCTTCTTCGAAGAAAGTTATTGCCAATTGCGAACACTGAAAATTCTCTTAGGTCTAATTTTTTTTACTGTGGATCCCAGTTTGGGTTAACCAGTTCCACACTGGTGCCTTTGTCCCCGGATTCAATTGTTCGTTCACTGTTTGCGTCAATCGGTGTGTGTAAATTGGCCGTTGTGTTCCGCTTTCCCCTACACTTTGCGGTAAATCCTGCTTCGATGTGTTTTAACCATGTGATGAGATGCTACACCAAATGTAATAATTCATTTATCAGAATGATAAAGATGCATTAAATTATCTTTAATTATATTTTTCCAAGTCCACATCTATACAATTATCTTCTCCACTGATTGTGATGATGGTAGATGGTGAGCAGGCAGCCTAATGCTAGGGTGTAAATGAAAAGAAAGGGAGCACAGTATTACTTATTTCTGTATTGAAGTTTTACAGATTTTTTTTTCACGAGAAATGATCCCTGTCCATCTATATTGGCACTGCCAGTAATGGAATCTGATAATGGATTGGTAACCTGAGGGAATGCAATGATACCTTATCAGAGTGCAGAGTGCATGAAACAAATGTCTAGTATTGATTTCACACCACACCAGTGGGCTGGAAGATATTGAAGAGGTTTCAGGGTTGAAATTGTATTAAATGTTTTGCTGCTGGTGGGGAATCATTCAATGTCACAATGGGACAAAGTTAACAGCAGGTTAGTTGCAGAAACACATGCAAAGAGAATGGATATGAGTTAGAGAGGTGCCTTTTAGGTTATATAATGTATAGTAATAACGTCATTTGATTCAGGAGAACATTTCATAGTGATTCACGGAATTTACTGTAACATGAAGTGGGGTCCCATAATGTACAATAACAACAACAACATCGATTTATATAGTGCCCTCCATGGGTGAAGCGGAGGATTCGGGGGACATGGAGGAGGCCAGACCCGGAGGAGTGAAGTTTGAGGGTGCTGGTTTGAGGAGAGAGGAGGTCGGAGAGATAGTAGGGTGCAGAGGAGTGGAGGGATTTGAAGGCAAGGGTGCGGATCTTGAAATCGATCCTCTCTGGGATAGGGAGCCAGTAAAGCCAACAACAACTTCGATTTATATAGCTCCCTCCATGACGGAAAGCGTCTCAGAGCGCTTCAAAATGTAGTGGTTGGAGCACTCACCTCGCAAACAAGAGGACCCTCGTTTGATTCCTATTCAGAGCGAAACCATAGGCCAGTTTCTTACACCACACCCCTCTGTTTACCCTGCAGTAAGTAGGAACCTGTTTTATTTGGTCAATTACTGGGAGTAATAATCTCTCAAAAACAATTTGGTCTCTCAATAAGCAACTTTTTGTGGAACACTGCAGTGCACAATTGGCTGCCACATTTTGTCCACAAAATATATAGTCAACTCATTTTACAGTATATTCCGTGAAATGCTTTGAGTCTCAACAACATTCTGATTATTATAGTGACTGTATATTTGTATTTGAATGGATCAGCCAATTTGTGTACAGCAATATCCCTCTAACAGCCATGAAGTAGGTAATGATTTATTTCTTCATTAGGGTGAATTGTTGGCCAGAAAACCAGGAGAAATTCCCTGCTCTTTTTTGAACAGTTATGCTGCATGTGTGACTTTTTTTTACAGTGATAAGTATTTATCATTAAGCATTCCTGCGCATGAAATTTGATGTGATAAGTGAGACCACCTGGAAGGCATTTGTTGATGTTATTTTCTCATTCAGATTCATAATGAATTAAAACACAAATCATTTCTTCCAAATTGTAAGAACGACAGAGCATTGCCTGACTACATACATTTATGATTTTCATGAAACAAATATTGCAAGATCAGGACACTGAACTCAATAGTATTAATAATCCTTGCATTTGATATAGCGCCTTGCCACAGTTAATTTACACACAGCAATGTTGCACATTCAGCTAAGAAGTGAACGATTTATTTTTATGCTGGAAATTTCTGGCCTTCCCTTATCAAATAGCAAAATATTGTTGCATTCTTTATAGAGATGTATTCATACACATGTAATTTGTATGATTACATGTAATTTTGCATTGTATTAACAAGACAATCTCCTGCCTCAGATAACAACAGATTTTTTTTATCACCATTGGCTGCACTGAAGGGAGCTGAATGAATACATATATCAGTACATCTGCAGTGTGCAGTTACAGAGCTGGCTTTCCTGTGGCAAATGCAATAACGGAGACTTGATATTGGTTATCCCTAATGCCTGGGTTGCTTTGGAAATGGACTATTCTCCGGAAATATCAGAACAGACACTAGTGAAGATTTATTGCATCCGGTTTGGGAAATATGTTGGGACTTTGAGGCAGTACAGAGGAGGATTATGAGAATGATTCCTTTGGATGAAACAACAACAACAACAACAAATTACACTTATAAAGCACCTTTCACGTCGGGAGGACGTCCCAAGGCTACAGTTTTGAGAAGAGACTGGAGAAGCTGGGTCTGTTTATATTGGAGCAGAGAAGTTTTGACAGGGGTTGTGGTGGGGAATCTGATTGAGGTGTATAAATCCCTTATCAAAGTAGTTTTATGAAGTAAATAGAGAAAGTTATTTCCAGGAGAGACATAGTTATGATAGCCACAGGAACAATAAGAGGAGAACTTAACAGGAATTTTTTTAACAAAATAGTTGGGATATGCAGGGTGGTGGAGGCAAAGTCCAATGTATCTTTCAAGAGAGAAGTAATAATAATAATATTTGCATTTGATAAAGCAGCTTATCATGTAGTTGAGATGTCTCAAATTGCTTCACAGGATATAATGTAAAACAAAAACAACAATCACTGGTAACACTCAGCAGGTCAGGCAGTATCGATGGAGAAAGGAAAGTGAGTCAACGCATTTAAGGTCCTTTAATCTAGAATGGATTGACTATGTATTTTCTGTGCGACGTGGACAGGCATATGAAGCAGAGGGGCTTGAAGGGGTGCAGGGTTAAAGTGGAGTGGTAGGATTGAAGTGATCTCCTAGTTCTGTGAGCTGGTGCAGGCTTGATGGGCAGAATGGCCTCTTTCTCCACTGTAGAATTCTGTTTCTAATAATTAGTGATGCTAGCTGGAAGCTAATAGTGGATACACTACATTGGGGTGTCAAGTGTGGCATCCAGCTGAGTCAAGCTCCTCCCTCACCACTGCCATCTGAGGGACTTCTACTGCAGCACCCACGTCTAACAGCAGTAACATCTGCAGCTGCTGCGAAACGTACAACGGTGGACACCAGATGTATCAGCCTGCCTCAGTTGTAGCATTCTCTCCTCTGATTTAGATGGGGTTTAAACCTTACATTGGGACTTTGATCTCATATATTTTGCTTGGCACTCACTCCAATGCGCTGCTGGGGTGAGCTGCACCATCGAAGGTGCTATATCCATTGGATTAGACATTAAAATGTCTACAGTATTGGCTAAAAATTGGATTACATCATGCACCATTGCCTATTTCTAATATTTTTTGAGAGTAGATCAGCATCAGCATCTTGTTGTTCACCTGTTGCTTCAGTGAAAATATCTTAGCAGTTGGTTGACCGTCCAATGTAATGGAGACGTGCCATTATTAATGTGACGTTAAGTTCAAGTTCGTCTCCCTGTTCAAGTGGATGTCAAACTTTCCACGATTCGAAAGCGAAGCGAAGGGAGTTTTTTTCTCTCTCGCTATTCTAGTCAACATTTTCCCAAGATGAAATTGCTCATGGTCGTTTGTGGATGGAAGGGCTTTGAAACATCTCAAAGATGTCATAAGACACTATCAATTGCAAGGTCATATCGAACGCAAGCTTTATCCGAAACCTCTCACTGCGCGCAAACTGTATGATACTTAGGGCACTATATTTGCTGCGGTGTCACTGGAAGTAGATTAAGATTAGCGGACTAAATTTCCCTTCAACTGTTGACAGGTGGGAGAGCCTGGATTCAAATTCAGATCTTTGGAGGTCAAGGGCAGTGAGTGGCATGCTTTTTAAGTCCCTGTCTGTTCCAGTCAGCTAACCTCTCAATAGCCCCACGTTCATTGTCACTTACTACTCTCTTATTGTGTTTTCTTCAACCAAACCTAATTGTCATCTTTGTTTCCTTGGTGATCCAGATTCAATTACCTTGTAGACTTCTCCTATCCAGAGTGAAGTCACCAAAGTGACCCATTGAGGCATTTTTAAAACTTTGGTGCTGCTGAATGTTAGAAGGGCATTTTCATCGCACGATGAACGGAAATAGAATATCAAAAGTGAATACCATTTGATCATTTATTTTTTGCTGGTTTGACATATGAGGAAATCCATCACCTTGTTTAAGAGTATCCCTTCCAGACTGAGAGTTCCAGGCATGCCAGCTACACAACAAGAAATTCCTATCTTTCGAATGGAATCATTTATAATCCCAATAATCCTTGTATTTGATACAGAGCTTTTCATATCTCCTAGACATCTCAAAGTGCTTCACAAAATATACTGTAAAGTAAATTGACCGTATATTTGTAACTGTATATTGTGCTGAAATGCGGCAAACAATTGCGCTCAGCAGTGTCCCACAAACAGTCATGGATTGAAATACCAATTTATGATTGATTTTTTTTTAGGGATCATTATTAGACGTGTGGAGTAAGGAAACTTGCCCAAGGTTTCGCCCTGCCTGGCATTGAACCCGGGTCTCTCGCTTGTAAGGCAAGTGCTCCAACCACTGAGCCACAGGACACCATGTTGCACAGACTTTCCTGTTTATGTAATTCCTGAAAATATTGGGTGCAGGTTGGCAAGAGCCAAGTGCTCATTTAAAAAGCAGCTTGATGCCTTGATGGGGGGAACAGGAGAGTGGGTGATCTGAAGGGATGAGATTGGATGAGCTGAATGACCATCTTCATCCAAGGAAACTAATCCAGTCATGATAGCTGAAGGCTGATGGGGTGAAGGGAGGGGTGACTGAGCAATAGGCTGGCTAGCTATGTGCTGGAATTTCTTTATTAGTACCTATTATGAAATGCTTGTGAGTTAAAGTAATGGATTTTATCGGTTCGGAAAACATGTCCTTTTTTTTCGCAGAGTAAAAATGACCAAATTTAGTGGAATGGAAAGACAGCTAAAAACTAGTGTGCCATTACAGCTTAGGTTATTTCATGCAACAGTTCTTTCGCAGGTAATGTGTTGTTAGTGTATAACTTCAAGGTGACTGGTGTGCTAGATTGGTTCATTAAATATAACGCTTCATGTAATGAATAGGTGTGGTCCAAGGTGCTAACCTGCATGAAGTTATTGTTGTTGTTAATGTTTGTTGTTGTTAATGTTAATGTTGTTACTGTTAACCAGGCTTCACGACCACATCACTCCTACCCTCACCCGTCTCCACTGGCTCCCCATCCCCTAGAGGATCGAATTCAAGATCACTTCCAAGGCCATTCACGGCCTTGCCCCCGCCTACTCTCTGACGTACTGTCTCCCTATCAGCCCTGCCCGCACCCTCCGTTCAGCAGACTCAGGCCTGCTCCGCGTCCACCGCCCTAACCGCCCAACCATCGGCGGCCGGGCTTTCAGCCTCTCTGCTCCCACACTGTGGAACTCCATCCCGCAGCCCCTCCACCTTGCTTCCTCCTTTTCATCCTTCAAGGCCGATCTCAGGACCTTCCTATTCGACTGCGCCTTCGGCTGCCCCACTAACTCTTCCCCCTCTCCCACTCTCCTTCCCCTTCCCCCTACCCCGACCCTCTCCACACCCCCACGCCCCCCCCCCCCCCCACCATACTCGGGTCCCGACCTGACCGTTCAGCACTTTGGGACGTCCTCCTGACGTGAAAGGCGCTATATAAGTGCAATTAATCTAGTTACAGTAATCTAGCAATTAATAATTATCATTAAGGACCATGGGTTGAAATCGAGTCTGTTATCCTGTCGCATATGCATGCATTGAAGATTATTGATCAATAAAGATGGTTGTGTTGAATGGCGAAACAAGGATTAGCTGTATGACATAAAGTAATAATAATAATCCTTTTTGGTGATCACCTCATTGAGACAACTCAAAGCCCTTCACAAGACATGCTGTAAAATGGATTCGCTGTAATTTTGTGGGAAAAACCCACACAGCAAAGTTCCATACGCAGTCATGGAGTGAGTGGTCATTGCTGGGTGCAAATTGCTTGTCTCGTCCACCTATAAAGTGCAGTCACTGCGCTTTACAGTAAGCAGTGTGAAGCACTCTCCGATATGCCCCCAATAAGGACATAAAAAGGCCCCATATCAAATGCAAGGATTGTTATTATTAAAATGTTGTGGAGCAAGATGGATGAGTTAGAAGAAAACCCAAGTGGACTCATTCTTTGAGATTGTTATTGTTGTTGTAGTTCTTATCAAATTTTCTGTTGACAAGCCTGATATTGTCGAATCAAAGCTTGGTTTCGTGGAATTACAAATTCCATTGCTTCCCTCAGACAATCCATTTCTGCCCCACTGGGGCTGTACCTTACTTAATATGTGATGTTATTTCCGCATTCAGTACCACATCTCAAGCAAAACGCTTTTGATATAATTCTCGCCTTTCATTTCAGCTTCCATCAGAGAAGTACTGTTTTGCTCTGGGAGGATTACATTCAGATTTATAATTTCAAAGATCTGCAAGGTTTCGTCTCCTGTTTAATCCTGTGGCGTTTTTTTTTAACTGAATTTATCTCTTGTTCCTTCAGCATTTGACCGACTGTTTAACGTACTGGTTGTAACTTTTATGTACTGGTACATCCTATGCTGCCTCTTTACTGTTTTATCAAATTAAACTAAAATAAATTCTCCCACAGTGCAGCAATTGTGATTTCCAGCCCACTGCAATGGACATTCAACTAATGATGCCTTACAAAGAGATATTTTCCCCTCATTACGTATTGCAGAGCACCAGTTAAGATGTGTTTTACTACTTACTGAAATAAGGCTGCTTTCTGAAGTTACTGATGTTAGTTTTTTCAGTTTGATGACATGTTTCACACTTTTTCATACCTTTTTCAGACACTTTTATGTAAGTAACCTCAAAACAAGATTTTGTTTCCCAGGAGCTTTAATTATCAAAGCTACCCATTTCAAACATAGTCATCCTTGGATTTGATATAGCGCCTTATCATGCCTTCAAAACATCTCATAGTATTTCACAAAATATACTGTAAAGTGAATTGACTGTACATTTTGGGGCAAAAACATGGCAGCCAATTGTGCACAGTAATGTATCACAAACAGGCATGGATTGAGTGACCAATTCGTATTTTTGAAGAAATTCTTACAACCGGAAAAGTGATCCACCAATCGACTCATCAACTAGGTTCCTACTTACTGCTGGATAAACAGAGGCGTGTGGAGTAAGGAAACTTGCTCAACATTTTGCCCTGCCGGGAATTGAACCCAGGTCTTACAGCTTGAGAGACGAGTGCTCCAACCACTGAGCTGCAGGACTTAATTGTTAAAAGGAAGGAATGGAGGTACTGGGAATACATGTTCTGAAAAATGTACCCACAGGAAAATTAATTGTCAATTATTAATTATCGAAACTGACCCATTTCATCTTGTTGTGCACACTAGCTGTTGTCCATCCCACATGTGTGTTTTGTGAGGACACAAGATCTGTGTGAGAGGGCTCCAAACGCAAGTTGAGTTACATTTACGAAGCCAGCAATAGAACTTTGCAAGTCTTAACAATGATCTGCTTGGGTTAACAACAAAGCCTCAAATGCTTACCTTGACTCCTCCGAAGATTGCCTGAAAGGAAATGAACCGCCACTTTAGCTGCCATCAGAGGACCACTAACTGCAAAGAAAAGTGCCTCAACGGCAGATGCTCGTAGCCCCACTGTGATATTTCACGTTGTCACAAAGTTGAACAGCCTGCACTACGTTTAATTCTTATTAAGTATCAAGGTAACAGATGCTACCAAGATCCAGCAATATGTGTTGCTCTGCTGTGTGCTTTAGCTGGAAGTTACTGCCATAAAAATCAATTAAAGGAGTTGCTTTTAATGTAAAGCGTGAATTTAATGCTTGCACCCAGGTAAACTAGGGGACCAAATAACCATATTAAAACTGTCACCGCAAAACTACCTATTAAATAGTGGCTTCTGATAAATCAATATGTCGATTCTAATGACAAGTGATAACTAATTCATGTTAAGTAATAGAGACAAAGTGCTTTAATGACAAGACCAGATGCTGCTTTTCGCTGAGGGTTGCTAGCAACTGTTTCTCTGTAGGTCTGTAGGTCTGCAAATGGGCAGATAACATAGAGTAAGATTGTGTGCAAATATCCGGATATATCTATGTCTTTAATTCAGATTTTGAGGCTCATTTGCAGCACAAAGATTAACAGCTACTTTAGGAGTATATTGGCAACCTCGATTATCCCAGCTTCCCTCGGTGAAAGAGCTTCAGTGAAACAAAACCAGTTCATAAAGCTATCGGCCTTATGGTATCCTTTATGTCTTCTTCCTGTGGTGAAATATCCACTATTATGCTGCATTGCTACGTGATTAGATTGATACTTTGGGTGAGAATTGTACATGTTCTATGGGAAGGGAGTTTTACAACTGATCTTATTGATGGTTAGCCAGGTGTCTGACACCTCCCCTGCTTTACATGCGAAACCCATCATCATCGGGCAGTGCCTCCCCGAAGGGAAATGCACTGCTTACCTAATCCTGGAAATTACTAGCGCACATTGGCAAGAGTCAAGGCTCAGGGACTGTGGAGTGTGTGTTCAGGTTCTGCTGGAGTTCAATCAGCTGAAAAATGAGCATCTTGCCTTTGCGATCACAGTTTGGCAAGAACTACCTGACCAGCTAGGGTATTGGCTTGCAGTGCACTGTTGTTGTTGCTGTTGCTGCAGGGTTAAAGTACGACTCGTGGAAGCAGGAGGAAAAGGGAGCTTTGATTTGTAGACCAAGAAATTAGAATTACGTAGGAAAAAACCCGTTATACACAGTCTTTCCTGTCTCTGTATTGATGGATACTGTTGCACTCGGATTCCGTCAAGAGTAAGTACAGGAAGGGGAGGTGGTAAGTGCAATATATCATGATGTCAGATCTCTTATGAAAAGTCATGTGTTTCACTTCAACACAGCAAAAGCTTTTAAACAAATTTGAAGTTCCCGACACAAAGAAATGCCCTCTGGGTATTACACCATTAATACTTTAAAGAAAAAAACTTTACTCCACTCCAGGAATACGTCTTGAAGCACATCACAGGATACACTCTAGAGTGTAGGGTAGCGATTATATTTGTGTCTCCCTTTTAGAGAAAGAGTAGTAATATCAAAGCTACTTTAAAACAACCACAACTGCACAGTTTGCACTTATATAATCCACTTCATACATGAGAGTGCCTCACAGCTCTGTACAGTGGCAAGGTTGTGAGCAAGTAAGTTGAGGGGTGGGCGGTGGGGAGAGAGGAAGTAGTGGCTAGAAGCACAGTGGAAGAGGAAAATCTTCAGATAGGATACAAAGAGCTGGCGAGATTTCAACGCAATAATACCCTTGCAGCAGGCATCTCTTATGACAGTAAAGGCAAAATATCAATCCTTTTCATTTTGGAAATACCTGTCATAAGTTAAGAATCAGAGGTGGGTGATGTAGATCCAATTAACGCAACTAATATCAGTTGAGTTTTCTTGAATTCCTCCAATGTACAGTAAAAGGCCATTTATCTGGCACCCAATCAACCGTAACTTCCGTTGAAGTTATCGCAAACTTCATCGCAAAAATAAGGTCCGCATTCGATTAACCGGAATTTATCTGGAAAAATAAATTCCATTTTTTTTAAATTTTGCGTTTTTGGCCGAATATCCAGCACTTTAACCAGCATTGGCCAGGTCCCGAGGGTGCCAGATAAACAAGCTTTTACTGTATAATATTGGATAATGTATTGCGACTGCCACAACACCCCGCCAGTACATTACAGAGCTCTAATGTCTGGCAAAGGAGAATTATAATGTGAGGATTGCTCACCCCAGAGACTGAGCGTAATGTAAGTGTCCTGAGAATGACAGTCCATCCCATTTAGTCCATCCCATCAGCGATGTGTGGCCCTGGGGAATAATATGTATTTGGGGTTGAATGACTGTTCACATATTTAAATCAAATAATAAGATCTCCTCTCAGTAGATCCACTCACCCTCCATCTTCCTACAGCTTTTTGCAGCCTTCAAAATATTTCTTATCCAATCTCTGTCCTTCTTTCCTCCACACAAGAAAATATGTATCCAGTCACACAGCAAGGCTAAAAGGAATACTGTCTAGCGGTGAAGTTTGCGACATGTGTTTGGTTATCATTATCAGCATCAAACACATTATGAAATGGCAGCAAACATACTTCTCGGTTGTAAAGTATAATTTGTTGATCTCTTCACCACCTCATTCATTCACTCTCTTACACACACACAGACACACACACAGACACGCATCCACCTCTGCGTTAATTTATACCTTTCACTCTGTCTCACAAAATAAGTCAGCCACCCAACACCTAGATTTCACTCCCACCAAGTAAAAGAAGAGAAAAAGTTAACGTCTATTTTTTTTTCTGATGTGACTGTAAAGGTAAAATTAAAAATCTTTGCAGATTGAGTGTGGGAGGGATAGGAGAGGGTGGAGAGAAAATTCAGAGTTGCCAATATATTAGCAGTGATTTACAAACGCATTTGGCCCAGTTTTGATCAATATAGCCTATACTGTTTGACCTATTAATACGTTATTTGAGTGATCTACAAATTAATGAAGGCTCCATTACACGGGTGTCTGATGTCTGGCTGCAGATAACAACAACAAAATTACATTGATGGAGCGCTTTCACGTCAGGAGGATGTCTCAAGGTGCTGCGCAGTTTGAGATCAGGACCCAAGCATGGGTTGGGATGTGGGGAGGCATGGCCAGGGTTTGGATGAGGGAGGGCAGAGAGGTGGGATGGTGGCTGGTCAAATAGGAGGGTCTTGAGACTGGTCTTGAAAGAGGCAAGGGAGGGAGCGAGGTGAAGGGGTTGTGGGATGGATTTCCAAAGTGCAGGGGCAGAGAGGCTGAAAGCCTGGCGACCTACGGTAGGGAGGGAGACATGGAACAGGCCAGTGCCTGCTACACGAAGGGAGTGAACAGGTTGAGATAGGGGGTCAGCAGGTCAGAGAGGTAGGATGAGGCAAAGCCATGGAGGGTCTTGAAAGTGAGGAAAAGCATCTTAAATTCGATCCTCTGAGAAAGGGGGAGCGACTGGAGCCGGGCAAGAGTGGGGGGTGATGGGGTCGCAGAGCCTGGTATGGGAGAGAACATGAACTGTAGAGTGTGTATGATCTGCAGCTGGTGGAGGGAAGAATTGGGGAGACCGACAACTGATGTTAGTTGGGTTTATCAACTTGCAGGCAAGTTGCAGATAAGCAGTGAGAGTAGGCTGGGTGTCTGAAGGTGGCAGTAGAGGGCAGGAAAAGGTAATGGCATCGATTCTCCAACCGCAGATTCAGTGGAATGTTGATCAGACTAAACTTTATAATTTTACAGCCGCTGAATCCTCAATAGACGGAGTGCAAAGTGTTTTGTTACTGTCACACCTGCACATTTGTGAGCAACTAATGTAGTTTGAGAGGAAGGAATTATTCTGTCAATTTTCTGACTAACATTCTGATAGTGGGAGAGGAGCTGTAATTTCTGAAGAGCACGGTCATGCAAGCTTATTTTATTCACTCTGAAGCATAAATGTAACGATTGTGTTAATAAATAGCTGACGATGCATTTCAGCAGAAATAAATTGCCTTGAAAATCAGTTATTTACCTGCAGAGATCAGGGGAGAAGGAAGAATTTGAGAGGTTCTGCTCTTCCTTTAGTTCCACCCACGGCAGCTGTAACGTTCAATCTGCCGCAGACTTTTACCTGGGTCAGGAGGCAAGCTCAGCTCTAAAAACAGTCACTGCACTCCACAGAAACATGCTTTCAGATGTTCTCAATGTTGTAGGTGTTTTGTCAACTGAAAGCTTTATTATTAATATTACCGTCTCAGATGCACTGGGAATCAATATATTGGTTCCAAAATAAATTAAATTCTCCCTTCCTTTCTCTCAACTTCCTTTCCTTCCTTCCCACTTTACGTCGCTCACTTCCCTTTCCCTCCTTCTCTCCCTTCCTTCCATTTCTGGCTTTCTTTGATCCATTCTTTTCCCTGTTTTCCCATTCCTCGCTTTCCTCCATTCTTCATTCCCAAACCAGCAATGAATCCCCTTAGCCTTGATTGATTCAATGTTATCATTGGCCATGCCTGTAATAGATGTACAAGTACATAACAGTCTAATATCTCCAGCTGTATTATTCTGTAATAAGTAATTTCTGAACAATTTCAGCGAAATACAGTTAATTGCGTTTTCAACGAGGCGCTATCTGAAACAAATTTATACGTGCTATCCTTTTGCAAGTTTAAGCCTTTTAATCCTTCATTTTGTCTGTTTGTGACCTGTGAATTCTCTGATTCAGCTTGGGTGTGTGTTGGATGCACAAGAGTGCTCCTATGAAACATTCACTGCCCACACATTCAGTCTTTCAATGGCACAAATGTTTTAATTTCTCATTCAGTGGAGCAAACATTTGCGGATTATTCCTTAATGCATTCCTTATCTAAACATAAGGAATAATAATAATAATCCATTAATTGTGATACAGCGCTTTTCATGCCTTCTAGACGTCTGATAGCACTGCACAGAATATACTGTGTAGTATAGTGAACAATTCACTGTAAAATGAATTGACTGTATATATGTGGGCGAAACACGGCAGCCAATTGCACACAGCAGTGTCCCACAAACAGTCATGGATTGAAATGACCAACTTTTTTGGGAAGAGCTTATTACTAGGACAAGAGAGGATAATTAGGAATGGATTCAAAAATAAATATTTGGGTTTAATGGATTAAGGCCAACTGCCATTGTTGCCTCATGGAGAAATCCTTTAGTTTAAACTACAGTATTAATATTTACCTACAATCACATTTCCAGGCTATAAGAAGGAAATTTCATGTGTTTCCCCTACTAAAAACACAATCACTGCATTTCACAGTAAAATCCTATGAAGCACTTGGAAATATTTTGACGCATGATGAGAGTTTCTATGAGACACAAGAAATTGATTTAATCGAATTAAAAATTATTACTGCACAGAAGGAGGCCATTTAGCCCATCGTACCTGTCTAATTCCCTTTTGAAATTTGTTATTGAATCTGTTTCCTCTGTGTGTTAGAGAGATCCTAAAGAATGAAATGACTCACTTGTTATTTGTTTGGCTTTGAATTTGTTTAGATGGACTCTCGCTATGAGAAAGCAGTACATTGGGAGCAATTCTTTTGGCCGAATACCATCCACTGGAACTCAACATGCTTTTGAGTTTAGTTTAGCTCGTTTCACAACAAAGCGCTAAGTACTTATTGTGTTTGCTTTGTTTGCTCATCATCAAGCTGCAATTCATGTTTTAGTGGTGAGAAATCTTATGTTTAAACTGGACATAAATATAGAATAATAAACATTTGGCAAAGGGAATAGTGCAATTGAATCCATCCAATAATCTTGCTTCAATGAGCAAAATGTACCCCTTACCCTCAGCCAGGAAATTTTCTTCAGGTTAGTGGTCATTGCTGAATGTATCATCCCCTCCTAGGACAGGCTACTGGGCTGAATATAAGGCACAATATAATCCGAAGCTTTCTGTGCATCAGAAATTTCCTTGTAATATTTACATTCTGTGTACTAATATTAACGGGCACCTCATTTGGGGAAAAAATATCATTAGGAATTATTGTTCCATTCTGTTACAACTGTCAGCGCACCAGAAATGTTGCCCGACCAGAGCTGACTAATAGCATTTGTGTCTAATATTGGTTCATATTGTGTTTGTCGATGTCTAGCCAGTAATTTTTTTTATTCCATGCATCAATGCACGCGACAGGGTTATGAAATCGCCTTCACAATTATCATTAATCAGAGTGCTGTACTATTAATACATTGGTGCAAGCAAATGGGAGATGAGTAATATTTATCTAAAGGAACAAGTGGCATCTGCCCATTAACCGTAAATGCTCACGTTCTCGAAGACGACCAATGTCGTTTTACTAGACTGCTGAAAAAAGGAAGGTTAAATAATAAATGAGGAACACAGAAGCACTAACATCAAGGCATCAGGTTAAGCGAGAGGAATGAAACTAATGCAGACAATTGATGTGTTGCTTACATTGAAACATCAATTCATAATGTGGAGTCCTGTAGTGTAATGGTTAACGCACTAGAGGACCCGGGTTTGATTCCCAGGTGGGGTGAAACCTTTGGCAAGTTACCTTACTCCACACATCTCTGTTTAGGAATAAGTATGAACCCAGTTGTCAGTCGATTGGCGGATCTCTTCATTGAATCCACAAATGTTTGTGGGAAACTGCCACACAAAATATACAGTAATCCACTTGACAATATATTTTGTGAAGCGGTTTGAGACATCCCAATGACATGATAAGGTGCTCTATTAAATCTAAGCACTATTAAAACAATAAATTTTAATAAGGCATGCTTGAGGAGTCCTGTAGCTCAGTGGTTAGAGCACTCGCCTTACAAGCGTGAGACCTGTGTTCAAATCCAGGCAGGTCAGGGTGAAACCTTGGGCAAGTTTCCTTAGTCCACACGCCTAATAATAATCACTCCAAAAACACCACAATAATAAAATTGGTCATTTCAATCTATGACTATTTGGCTGCTGCATTTCACCTGCAAATATACAGTCAATTCACTTTGCAATATATTCTGTGAAGCGCTTTGAGACTTCTAGGAGACGTTAAAAGCGCTATATCAAATTCAAGGATTGTTATTATATTATTGTTACATTGTTGGTTGGGACTACATTGGAGTCACACATGTGGTATTTCCTAACATCATACATTAATAAGTGATGTCTGAATTCGCATTGAACCACAGGAACTCTGGCAACAGATTGTATAGCGATGCAATGGAGTGTCAGCCAAGATTGTGTAGGAATGGAAATCACATGGTTTGGCATGATATGCTTTTGCTACCAATATGAACCTAAATTAACCAAACTCAGATTTCTTATCAGGAATTCTTGTTAAACACAATCCAAATTAGACCCCCATTGGGGATCACTCTAACTGATTAGAGTACTCATCTTGCAAGCGAGAGACCTGGGTTCGTTTCCTGGCAGGGCGGGAGACTGACTGTCACAATTAGAGCATTTACATGAATCATCCAACAATTGGAGTATTGTTTTCCCAAATGCTGGCTTGAATGTGATGGTTTGATGAAAGAAAAGTGCTCACATTTGCAAACAGCTTCAGGTTTTGGTTAATGGTGTGTGGGCACTCAAAGTGAAACTAAAATGTTGTGTCTAGTCCTTAAAAGTTAATGCCAACTCTTGCAATGCTGCAGTATCCAGCTCTGTTTAACCCCAAAGCAACTGAACCCCTTATCCACTCCTTACGCACCTGTAGATTCAACTTCTCAAACAGCCTCCTCGATAACATCCCTAGTTCCATACTCAACAAGTTTCAGCTTATTCCGAATTTCTGGATTTGTTATTGATACCTTTGAATTTTTAGACTGCAATTTATTGGTGTCGTCGGATTGAAGAGAGAAAATAATAACAGTTGTACCTTAAAAATGTGCCTCAATGTGAGCCCATACAGCCTGGGATTCTTTTAAAATATATAAATCCAAACAAACAAATGTTCAAATTCTAGATGTGTGGAACACGTTTTCCATATCAGCTAACTGTCAGTGCGTAAATCATTATTTTACACATCGACCATGTTTACGAGCCTAACTGTTTTCTATTAAGCATTAGGATTTTCCTTTTAGTTTTTGTTACCGCCACTTGACCTGACCTGTAAAGCACTTTCCGACTAAGTACAATTAGAACCATTAACTTCAGGTCGTTGACCTTTTCCATTTTGCCATTTACAGGAAGCTTTCCATTTTGAGGCATAAATTTGAAAGGTTCTTTCGAGCACTCACCTTTATGCAAGGTCATTGACTTTCAGGATCATATTGGGGATAAAGTTGATGGCATTCCTTACATTACTGCTGCAAGTAATGTTCCTTAATGTGAACTATTAATAATGCAGCACTTGCATTTGATATAGTGCCTTACCAAGTCTTCGAAATGTCTCAAAGTGCTTTGCAGAATATATTGTAAAGTAGACTGACAATGTATTTTGTCGGCAAAATGTGGCAACCAGTTGTGCATGGCAATATCCCACAAGGAGTTATAAATTGGATAACTATATTATTTTATTGTTTGAAGGGAATCTCACCCACCCCCCAAGAAAGCGATCTGCCAATCGACTAACAACTGGGTGTGTACTTGTTGCTGGGTGAACAGATGTGTGTGGAATAAGGAAGCCTGCCTAAGGTATCGCCCTTCTGGGAATCAAACCCAGGTCCTCTCGTTTGTGATGCGGTAGTTATTATGAATACCATTCTGAGCCTTCGCACAAGCCCACTGTGAAATGCTAAATGACCACTCGGGGGGCAAAGTTAAATTGCTTGTGGCAAAGTTTAATTGCTCATTGAGATATGAAGCAGCTAATGAATTGACTAATGAATCTGGCTTTGTCGTTGCTTGTGGTGAGAGCTGGAATCTGGAACGAAAAAGACAAGGTGAAAACCGGGCACTAAAATATCTGCAGTGGAACTTGAATTGGTCCAGACTAAGAGGTTTGCTTGCAGAAACTGTGTGCATTTTACCCAACTATTGTGTACGTCACTATTTAAAAGCAATGTCCAAGCAAACAGCTGGAGAGACACAGGCATATATTCCAATTGGATCCCAAACAGTGTTCCGGAGATAATTTGTCAACATCAGAAACTGGAATGTGTTGGACAGGGCAAATGTTCTTCCATGCAAGTAATGTCATCCGCAACACAGCTGAGCATTTGGAACATTTTATGTTTGAAAACCTTTGTGCCCATTTAAATTTGCTAGCAGTTAACGTGCCTTAGAAAGTGAATGTTCGTGTCTGTTTATCCGTGTAGGATTGTGCACATTTCAAATATTGTCAATGTCAACCTCAACAGACAGATGGGACCTCTTATGCCTTATCCTAAAGATGGCGCCTTTTAGACCATTGCAATGCCCCACCCCTGGAACAGACTGAAGTGTTTGCCTAGACTGAGTTCACAGTCCTGAGGAAGTGTTTAAATCACCTGACTCAGAGGTGAGAATGGTACTGATAATTTTCTCATTATCAAAAATTGAAACTGGTAACTGACAATTTTTTTTGAGCCCAAAGCGACAGACAATGTGAAGGGGACATGTAAAATTATTTACTCATAGAATCATACAATTTTATGGCACAAAAAGAGGCCATTTGGCCCATCTAATCTGTGCTGGCTCTTTGAAAAGAGCAACTCAATCCCACTGCCCAGCTCTCTCCCCGTAGCCTAACAGACCTGTTCTCCCTAAATAAAGATCTAATTCTCTTTTTAAAGCTGTTATCGAATCAGCCTCCACCACCTTTTCAGGCAGTGCATTCCAGATTCGAACAAAGGCTGAGTGAAAAAAATTCTCCTCAACTGCCCTCTGCTTTGTTTTGAAACTATTTAACATCTGTGACCATGAGTCACAGATTCAACCACCAGTGGAAACAGTTTTTTCTTATTCACCTGTCGAATCCCCTCATGATTTTATAAACCTCTATTAGGTCTGCTTTCAACCTTCTCTATTCTAAAGAGAATAAACCTAGCCTATCTAGCCTTTCCTGAAGTCCCTCGATCCTGGTACAATTCTAGTAAACCTTGTTTGCACCCTTTCCAATGCCTTAACATCCTTTCTATAGTGTCGTGACCAGAATTGAACACAGTACCCCAGCTAAGGCCTAACCAAAGTTTTATAGAGGTTAGTCAGCACTTCCTGACTTTTGTACTCTATAATCCCTATTTATAAAGTCTAGTATATCATCTACCTTCTTAATGGCTTTGTCTACCTGTCCTGCCACCTTCAAAGAATCACTAACACAAATCCCCAGGTCTCTGTGTTCCCTCACACCCTTTAAAATTGCACAAACGGTTAATGTTTGGTCAGCCGGGTGTCTGATGCATGCATGTTCATCCAGATCAAACTGAGAATTCCATGCATCCCACCTAGACATGGAAATCCCAGAGACAGACTTTTGGAACTGAATGTGCCCACTCTCCCTGGGAGATGTTTCCTGCTTACCTAATTTGAGAAAGTATTAGACGCAGGTTGGCAAGAGTCAAGCTTTGGGGTCCCCAGAGCAGGTGTTGAAGTCTAACCAGCTAAACCTGTATAACTTGCCATTGATATTGCAGTCTGGCAAGCTTTCCCTCTGCTTGTCCAGCCAGACCTACCCTACCTATTAGGACTATGGCTGACAGGATTAACAGAAGCTGAGTGGGATGACTCCCTGCCCCAAGTGAGTGGTCTGTCCTTCCAGGTCCCGCCAATGAGACAGGCTGGCTGTGTGGTCATCAGCAGTACTCTGGAATATTTCAGAACCACCTGATTCAGCAACGTAATATTACATAGACAGTACAACATGGAAACAATCCTCCAAATAAAACTGATCATTCTCTTCACGACTGTTTGTGGACATTGCTGTGTGCAAATTCGGTACCATGTTTGTCTACATATGCACACAACTCCAGTTTACAGTAAAATCCTGTGAGGTGCTTTGAAATGTCTCGATGAAAGGGTATGGTGCTGTATCAAATGCAAGGATTACAGAATCAACACTTGTTCTTATTGATTATTCTTTTATTATCTGTTTAAACACCCACCCCCACACCATCCCCATTAGGTGACCTGCAAATCTGCAATTGTAAAACTACATACCGGTAATCCAAATTCACAGTTGCACTGTTCAAGGTGACAACTCACCGGATTTGTCTTCCCCCAAAGCTTTCAGCAGTGAAAGAGAACATGAGAGGATTGTCACGGCGTGGATGCTTTTCCCCAGGTTTGCTGAGAGCAAATCAGTTGCAGAAATGTCAAACTGTTATAACTCCAGGCAATTGTATCCATAATTGGGAAGGATTCTGTTGTGCAAACATTACATGCTGGATTTGATACCAAAGCTACAATCAGCCATGGGTTTGTCTGCCAACAAACTTGTTAGATTTCGCCAGGTGCTTTGAGAACTAAGATAAATCGAGAGATTGGCTCCAGGGTATCTACCCCTTTGAGCAC
This sequence comes from Hydrolagus colliei, assembly GCA_035084275.1. Classification (NCBI taxonomy): domain Eukaryota; kingdom Metazoa; phylum Chordata; class Chondrichthyes; order Chimaeriformes; family Chimaeridae; genus Hydrolagus; species Hydrolagus colliei. The sequence continues at coordinate 7,145,588 of CM068762.1, forward strand.
ATGAGTGGAGGATTGCTTATACCTTGCCTTACTGTAATAATCCTTACATTTGACATGGTGCCTTTGAGGTGTTTCAAAGCGGCTCACAGGGCCCACTGTAAAATGAATTCACTGTATATTTTGTGGCAAACAATTACGCACAGCAATGTCCCACAAACAGTTGTGAGTTGAGTGACCAAATTATTATTATTGCTATTGTTATTAATTTTTGAAGGAAGTATTACCCGTCAGAAAAGCGAACTGCCAATTGACTAACATGTGGGTTGCTATTTACTGTTAGGTAAACAGAGGTGTATGTGTGTGTGTGTGGACTAAAGAAACCTATCTAAGATTTTGCCCTGCCGGGAATTGAATTTTGGAGCGATTACAAAACCTTAGCATTCAGGGTGTTGTTGTTTCGTTAACTGTGCAAATGCACTGAGATGTAGCAAATCACTGGAAGTAATTTAGTGTTCAAACCTCTGCAGTGCTGGCAGAGTTGTGCACGTTGATGTCTTCCTGAGATGAAAGGCACCATGTGAATTTAAACTGTATTGGACTCAGACGAGCCTGAAATGTGCGGCAACACATCCCTTGGTTGTCTGGCACCTTTTTTGACCTGCTATTGTGTCTTCCATGCCTTGTGTGAAATTCAAACCTTCCTTCTCAGAAGGGCCATGTACCTGCAATGACTGGACAGACCGGCACAAGCCGTTAGCTCTCATTCATGCATCTCAGCTTTCCCAATTCCTCCCTCCGTAGGCTGTGGATAATACCGCTCCAAGCTCCGTGACCCCATCTCCACCATTCTCGTCCGACTCCACTGACTCCCCATCACCCAGAGGATTCAATTCAAGATCCTGGTTCCTCACGTTCAAACAATGAATGTGCCCTCCGTGGCCTAGCCCCACCCTATCTCTGCGACCTCCACTCGGCTGACCAAAACAAAAACTGTTTCACGCATCTATGCTTGAGAGGATCTGTGGAATATTAAGCAGCTTACCAGAGAGTCTCACAAGATGCCTTGTTCCCAGTCAAAAATCACGTGAGTCTCCCATTAATAGGTTTAAAAATATCTTTCGGCTTCCATTGCGTGGCCCAGTTCTCATTCCACCTACAACAAAAAACTTTTTATACCAGACAAAAGGTTTTACACCTGACTAGGTAATACAGAAACAGGTGTTGTTTATTTTTTGACAAGCACAGTCCCTGTCAGCTTGAGAATTTCACATTTTCAGTCAGTTCTTCTGTTGCTATGCATGCAAGGAAGGAGTTGGAAAGATTACCTTACTTGCCCAAGGACATGGGTTGGAATCCAGTCAGTCACATCCACTCGTTAAATTACATCCTGCAAAATTTGGGGATCTACACTGCAAATGTGCCTCAGGGAATTTGAATCACGTACCATTGAGTGAGCTGGAATTAATGTTTAAATGACTTCATTATTCATAGTAATCATTATAAAAATAATAGTTGTTACATTAGATTTACTGCCTTATCAAGTCGGGAGGAAATCTCAAAATGCTTCACAGGATATACTGTACAGTATTGTCAAATCAATTTTATCTGGGGGTTCATTAGGCAGGATACTGAGAGAAAGTCCACCCTTGAATAGTATCAATATTAATATTGATCCTTAACTTCTACCTGACAGGGTTAAGGTGCCATTTGAAGGATTGCACCATTGACAACACAGTGCATTGAAGTGTCACCACAAACTCTGTGAGCTCAAAGTCCTAAAAATGGGGGCGAGAATGCTACCAAGTGAGTAGCTCCTCCTCAATTTATTGTTACCGTCAGCTAGACAGTGTAAAGGCTTCTTCCGTTAAGTTAGTGTTGCTTGTGTCAAAGCAGAAGGTTCAGCTAAAAATATACTGCAGAAGATTTTACTGTGATCAGGTGAAGTTTGCCAATATTTTCATCTGCACATCTGAGCCTCTTCATCCATCTGGCTATTTCTTTGACACAACCACAGATGCTATGTAAAGGAAAACACAAAATATTGAATGCAACTTAAACGTAATCGTTTTAGAGCTAAATAATTAGGAAGACGGTACCTTACAAATATGGCAAATGGAATGCATATAGGCAGAGGTAAAGTTACTACAACAACAATTCACATTTATTCGCACCTGTCAACCAGAATCCCATTATTTAACTCTAACGGCCTTTTATTTCATCTTTTCTTCAACACAACATTTATTTGCCTACAAAATACACCATTACTCCACTTTACAGTAAATCCTGCGAAGTGCTTTGAGACTTGAATCTCAACATGGAAAGTACCAAATAAGGGCAAGGATTCATCTTTATATTGATGATAATTCAGGTTCAATATTAGTTTTACAGTTCTCATGACCACAACATAAGGGCCCTAGAGGTAATGCAGAGGAGCCCAATGAGAATGATTCTTAGAAGAATAAGCTGTAGGCAACATTTAGTCATCAGTCTTGAGATAAGAGAAGTTCCAGAGTGGATCTTATAGGAGAGTATTACATTTTAAATGGAATTTTAAAGGTATACTCAGAACAATACTTTAGGATGGATCTAAGCAATAGAACAGGAAGACACTTATTTAGAGTCATAAAGGACTTTTTCAGCACAGATGCCAGCAATTAGTTTTTTTGTCCAGAGGGTTAATTAACCACTGGAACAGATTGCCACGAATGGTGGTTGAGGCCAGGACATTGGACCCGTTTTTTTTTTAAAACAAGCATCTTGTTGCTGTGATGAGCGGATGTTGGTGTGCGTGTTCTGAAAGGATGAGATTGGATTGGCCAAACAATCTTCTTCATCTGGTCCGATCTTGTGATCTGTCAGCTGTTACCGTGGCCTGGAAAAAAAGGCCCTGATCTTTTGCTTGGTTAAATAAAATATGATGCCTCCAGAACTTGTGGGTGATACCTTTAAAAATTATTAATATTTATAAAGCACTGCAATAGCAAACCGTTGGATTAAATTATTTCTGCAATCTGAAATGAATGCGAAATTCACAGCTGAGAAACCAGAGTTATTTATCTGTATAAATTATACTGTATAAAAGATGTACAAATATTGAAATTCCTTTCTCTTTCCATACCATTAGCTCCTTGCTGCACGGATGAACACAGTGTCTATTAAATGGGCGGCAAATATAAAATTTTATATAAATATTTCATGGCTTTATCGAGTGCAATTAAAGACTGTTTTCCTTTATGTTATCTTTTCTATTTGTTTTCGCTTTTGGAAATTATTTTCTTATTAACTACACCACACGGTCTTTGAAGTAATCGAGCAGATCTCCTGAGAGTTGGGTATGAAGTGATCTGCATATCAACAGGCCTGTTTGATGGCGAATGTCTCCAGACACGAGGTCACTTACTTATACTCAGGCTTGCTTTGCAGCGAATTTGTGATGAGTGGCTGCTAGCAGTGCAGGTATAAAATGCAAGAACTTGTGAACACAAGACCCCTATAATCTGGATCATTTTCCCTCTAAATGCAGTTTATGGTAACAGTGAGGCCTTTAATGTCCACCTCAACGTCCGAACCTCAGTTTAATAATTAATGTCTCATCCATGATGTTTAATCTGTTAAATTTTATCCCTCGTGAAACTGCCCCTTTGCATGGGATAATTTGCCAAAGCGATTGGGAGAATGGAAATCACAAAGCGCTTAACCCATCGTGCTTTCCCTCTGGGAAAACAGATGAAACATTGAGTTTAAAAAAATGTGTTTCAGTCATTCGGATTCCCATCGTGTTGGGTGTTCTCCACCCGATCTGTCCCAAATTGCCGGTGTGATTAAAAGCACAGATAAATTTGAGACTGCTTATCAAATGGGTGCTCATTTCTCAGAATGAGCAAGACCCATATGACAACAAAGTGTGCCTTATCAGCCAAACTGCATTTTCCTGTAAATGGATCGTCTTAGGCAGTGAGAATGGTAATCCAAGAATGGATTTTTATCTTAAGCCTGCCAGTTGCAATGTCCCATACATCTTGGAGGGTTACCTTGCCAGAAAAATAAATAAATAAATAAATAAATAAGTTATTGGCTTGCCGAGTCAACCAATCTGTAGATTAACTGCACGACAGAATACAAGCACGGTAGGATTTGTTAAATTTAAATAATCCACACACATATATACTATATGCAAATCAGAATATCATACTTGCCTTTTCAAATTACCTTGAGTTGAAATACCCGTGTAACTTGTTGTATTCACGGCAGAATCTGAGAAGCCACAAATCCCCTATTTATGTAATGGTCATCTCTTTCGCTTTCAACAAAGTCTTAAAGCGTAATTTTAAATCAGCCGTAGGAAAACTTGAAAGAAGTCCAATGTTAATCGTAGCAGAAGCTGCATTTTAAAGGCTGCTTACCTCCTCAATGAATACTGTAGAGCTTTAAAGAAAAAAATAATAATTTGGTCACTCCACGACTGTTTGTGGGACACTGCTGTGTGCAATCGGCAGCCGCATTTCGCTCCCAAATTTTTCAATCAATTCACTTTACAGTATATTCTGTCAAGTGGTTTTGAAGCAGTGATAAGGCATCATATCAAATGCAAGGATTATTATTGCTATTAACTTATCTTTAATGTAAAACTTACCATAAAATCTAATTTATCTTTTAGGCTTTCTGTAACAAGTATTACCTGAACTTTGTGACAGTTAATGACATGCTTATATTACAGAGCATATGCGAATCAAGTTGTTCAGCAATGACCCTAACATATCCTGTGAAATGACTACAATTTAACCAGGATGGAAAATTGTAGCAATAAGCATTTTGATCATAAAACATTGGAGTCAATCTATCAGATGGATAAATTTTCGAGTTTTCTCTCATCTCCCCAGTGGAATTTGAGTAATTGCATCGTTTTTCTCTCACATCCAAATTCTGTTCAGTCAGTACATGATCCATTTGATATTTGTTCAGTTCTGCCAATTGTAAAGGCTGTGTAAAAAAAACAGTCCCTTATTTGATAAATTAATAATAATACTAATACGACTATTACCACTACTAATAACATTGTGGAAAGGAAAACACCAGATATTTTACCCAACTTAAATGAAATTGTTTTTGAGCCAAATAAGATGAAAAGCAGTCTCTACGGCAAAAGAAATGGTTCTAGGCAGAGATAAAATTATTGGCAATATTGATTGCAAACTCCATTGAAACATCTATCAACTGGAATCCCGTCACTTAACACCCTTTTATTTATCTTTATCATGACATGCATTTGCCAACAGAATATACTGTTACCACACTTTGGGAATAAATCCTGTGAAGGACTTTGAGACATCCTCCAAACTTGAAATGCAATATTATTATGTTAAGTACAAAGATTATTATAATTTTGTATAAAGTTAAAATAACTTGTCCTTTATGTAGTTGCCAAAGGTATTACAATTCAGTGGTGTGCAGAACTAATGATGACAGCAAAAGGCTTCAGAGATGAACATGCCCTGTTGCAATCTTTTGAATGTATGAATATGTAAAAGGTAATTTTGATGGCGAATCATTTTTATTACCATTGGATTTTCTGATACAACCAATCTGCGTTTGTCTTGATTCCTGCTGAGGTCCAGCGGCAGCAATTTAGACAAAGGTGCTTGGGCTTTACAGATACGGGCTCTTGCTTCGAAGCCCTGATGTGCAAATTGTTTCTTATGCGGATCAAACAATTGGCGGATGGGCCTTAAGCTTTCCTGCCCCCAATCTCTGGTCCCTCCTCCTCGCCCCCTCCCTTGCCTCCTTCAAGATCCATCTCAACATCCTCCTCTTCGACTGACACTTCAATCACCGTCCTATTCTCCCTTCCCTCCGACCCTCCTGATCCTAACCACCAGCTCGGGTGCAGATCCTTGAATATGCAACACTTTGGGACGTCCTCCTGAGGTGAAAGATGATATACCAATGTAATTTGTTGTTGTTGTTACTTCCTGACTTGACTTTTGAGATGCGCTCCTCACTAGGCTCCAATGTATATAAACGTGTCCTCATCTGCATCAAACTCTGCATGTCTATTGCCCTAGTCCTCATTAGGCTCCATTGCCTCCCCATTTCCTAATGGATCAATTGCGAGATCTTCACCCAAATCCATCAATCTCCTCATGCTCTAGCACCTCCATGTCTCTGTGATCTTCTATCCAACTCTTTCGCTCAAGATTATCCTTGTTGTCGATGCAAAATGTACTGCGTTGTTCCTTTCTATAGATTTAGTTTTGCTGCACACACCTAACTACCTGTATGTTTTAAGCACTTACGGTATTATAAAATTGCATTGTCTATTAGTGAGACAACTTTTACCTTACACTCAAATTTTAGTAAAGTGTGGTTAATTGGTGCTGATTTATAGTGGAATGCATCAGTCAATTTTACTTGTTTATCATTTAGACACTGTTATCATTTAGCCCGATTGAGTATTTCTGCTTCAAGAATCTTACCAGCGACAATGTGACTAAAAGAAGCAGAGGGGAGGTGAGGAGAAATTGTTTCATGCAGTGAGTTGTTCGATTGTGGAATGCATTGACTGAAAGGTTGGTGGAGGCCGATTCAATGACAACTTTTAAAAGAGAGGTGGGTGTTTACTCGGGGTGAACGGGTTTGCGGGGTTATGGGGACAGAGCCGGAGAGTGGGATTGACTTTAAGTAGCTCTGTTCAAAGAGCAGAGACTCAATGGACTGAATGGCCTCCTTTTGTGCTGCAAAATTCTATGATTCTGTGAATGCCACTGAGGAATGTGTCAGCATGGGACAAGTGAGAATTATTAATGCAGTTGTTTTCAAGAATTGTAGCACACAGCTAGAAGGGCAACCTGTGTGTGCAGGTTGGTTGGATTAAGACACTAAATTCTATTGCGGCCCAAATCTATATGTTTTTTTTTCTCTGGGATATGGCTGGCGATGTCTTGCCATGTGAAATGCTCTTCAGGCGTGCAGTTGTAATTCGAAATGAACATGTAAATGTCAAAACACTGCAGTCTGCACTGTGACCTTCTGGTGGATGAATTTACAGGTCTGTCAGCATACAGTGGTAAAACACATAGATCTGCTTCGCGCTAAAGGAGAAAATCAATTGAATAAACATACAAAAGCAAGGATAGTTGAGAGAAAAAAAGTGATAGAATTAATGTGATTTTCATGAGATACTGCAGCTTTATAACTCCACATTTTATTGATCAAATGTAACAGTCACTTAGGTCCACATAATGCATAAGTAAATAAAACCCCACGGGACGGGGGTCTGCGCTGTAGCTTTTACAAGTTGTCTTCTCACTTTACAGGCTCTTATTTATGACTCTTCGTCTGCAATTCTGCCATGAATTTCAGAAGAGGGAAGGTGCAATTTAAGGCCACAAATCCAGCTCTGCGAATTGTGTCCGAATTTAGATCCAGATGCATCAAAATCGCTTCAAAATTTAGCTTCTTTGCCCCAATGCAAATAAAAACAGTGGCTTGCGTGGAACATCAGTTGCTCAATTAGAGCACTTGGAGAAAGGGGACCTCAGTGGTGATGGTAACCAGTTTGAAATGTATGCGAAGGGAGCTCAGTCAAGCTGGTCAGTGTATGACTGCCAAAGTGTAACTTTGATTAGGTGGGTTCAAAGAAGACTGCTGGGGAAATACTAAGTGAAATCTTGTCCAAATTGTAAATCAGGAGGCCAGTATTCCATCTCGGGCACCTTCCAAATTTAAGATTAAGCCGCAGCTGCCCACCTCACGGGTATTGAATCCATTGATCGCCAAGAAATTGGGATACCACTGCCAAGCTACCACCAGTTTGTTCTTGGGTGCTTTGTTGTGCAGATGCTGATTTCTCTGTGAGGTGTGCCCAATCTACGCTCTGGGGATTCACCACAAGGTCTCATTCCTCTGTGCAAAATTTTGAAACCAAAATGTGGTGAATATTTTTGCCAGATTTTGTCGTTCGTATCAACAAACTCTCCGCTCCATGCTATCCATGTGCACAGGACTACTGCGACACAGCACAATCTGTTTGCTATTCTGTGCAAATCGTTCTCAGCACTTTGCGCTATTCTGCTATAAAATGGAACTAGAAATAGACTTAGAATGTATTGCATTCCCAAACTCACGCAGATTTTTCTCCTGTGTTTTATTATCATTGGAATTTTTTGAGGCTCCCAATTTACTTCCATCTCACTGATTGCCCAAAAGTGGATAGATTTTCCTATTTATTGAGAGACGAATATTATCGAAAGAATGTACTGATCCAGTAAGGTTATTGAGGTCCATCTGCCCAGTTGGAAAGCAAACCCTGTTCTACCTCTCATACCTCTCAATTAAATCATTCTGAATGCCTGTTTGTGCGACGTTGCTGTGTGCAAATTGGTTACCCCATTTGCTTACAAACCACGAAGACGCCAATTTACAATAGATCCTATGAAGTGCTTTGAGGCATCTTTCTGATGTTAAAAGTGCTGTATCAATTGCAAGGGTCATTATTATTATTATTTATTATACATTAGATACGTAATTGTCTGTGTAGAATTTGCTGCAAATCAATCCCAGCTTTCCCAGCGTTCAATGAAACCAAGGAGACTGGTGGCAAAATAAAACATGGAGGCAAATGCAGTTGTCTAGGTATTTAGTCCATCAGCTATTTATCTAGTCATTCAATAATATTTTTTTTCTCTCTATCCAAGCATTTGAAGCGATTATTTAACCTAATGGATCCACTATATTGGTAGTCTAACGTAAAAGACTATCATATACCGGTAAACGTCTTTGAATAAATGGAAGGTATTTCAATCAATTTTATGTAATTTTCTGCAACACAATGAATAATGGTGTTTGCTGAACAGTATATAAACATGGTGATGATTGGATTATTATTCTCCTAAAGATAAAAAAAATCTATATTTATAAATCAGTACTAGCTTGAAATTTTTCGCAAGGAAGAATTAATTACTGTGAACCTATTTCAATCAGTGGCCACTTTTTTTTCACAGAAATGGTCTGACCCTTGCTTCACAAACACATGCTCTTGTAGAGGATTACACGATTCCATCCCATCACACTCAGTGCTGCCCTATCCAGTAATAATAATAATCCTTGCATTTGATATAGCACCTCATCACATCTTCGAGGCATCTCAAAACGCTTCACAGAATATAATGTAAAGTGAATTGACTTTATATTTCTCAGGCAAAACGCAGCAGCCAGTTGCACACAGCAGTGACCCACAAGCAATCATGGATGGAGTAACTTCAGTGCCCAAGCAACATCAGTCAGTAACTTTATGCCGGTTTGTGGGACATCGCTTTGCGTAATTTCTGTAATGCATGTGTCCTAAAACGTATACAGTCACAATATGCTGCAGTAAATCTCGCAAAGTGCATTGAGATGACCTCCTAACATAAAAGACACCAAACCAGATAAAAAGGAAGTCAATTTATTTCTCAGAGCCTCTAAAATTCTGCACAAAAAACTTCTGAGCGTGAAAACAGCAAGCTTCCATTTGAGACTTTGCACTAACGAGTCTGCTTCTAGTTGAGGAGATTAACGCCCATTGAACGCCAATGAATTTCTAGAGAGTAATTGGAAGATTCGGACCACAGAACACTAGACACCAATACACTTCTATGTATTTAGCCCATCAGCTGATTGAACTTCGAATTTATGAACCAACCTGAACTTGACAAGCCATTCACTGGATTAGGAGTGTCGACTTTTAACAAACCACCTCACTGCGTGACGTGTATATCAAAGTGATGGGCAACTGCCTCGGAAGCCATGCTTCCGACACATTAATTAAAAATCGCACAGAAGAAACAGCAAACAACAAATCTATTCTGGGCTTTATAATGGCTGGTTTTATTGATTACTCATTAAATAGCAATCTTGCCACCTATCACCTGAACACGATTAAATTGGATTATTCTGGTGAAGTAATAAGCAAAGTCTATTTATCATGGACTCCACAATCGCACTTAAAAGAGTTCTCTCCAGATCCTGTTCACTGTCCGTGACTTCATATTACATCCATAATTGCTTGTAGCATTCCTGTCAAGCACATTTGCTTGTATCTAGAATCTGTATGAATAAGCTAAAATCACTTGTAAAGACTGGAAGCTTACTGACTGGAGACACCTGTAATTAGGAGGATCCTGGCAGGGCCTTACTGACATTCTTGTCGGCTGATATGCCAGCAACAATAAGATTGAAAGCTACTATATTCGAAAGTGCGATAAGCTTCAATACAAACCGAGTGCAGAAATATCCAATTAGCTGGCATTTGAAAGGTGCAAAGCTGGACTTGCACTTTCAAAAGAAGTGTAATTTGCCGATTCAATGACAACTTTTAAAAGAGAGGTGGGTGTTTACTCGGGGTGAACGGGTTTGCGGGGTTATGGGACAGAGCCGGAGAGTGGGCGTTTAGGCCACAGGAAAGACAACAACTTGAATTGATATATTTATATATTGGTTCATAGTGGAGTCCTTTTAGTTTAGTGGTTGAAGTACTCACCTCACAACAACAACAACAAAATTACATTTATATAGGGCCTTTCACATCGGGAGGATGTCCCAAGATGCTGAACAATCAGGCTGGGACCAGAGCAGTGGGGAGGGGTTGGGGTAGGGGAAAGGAGAGTAGGAGAATTGACTGTATATTTGTGGGCAAAACGCGACAGCAAATTGCGCACACCACAAACAGTCGTGGAAGTGGGATTAGGGCAGAAAGAGGGAAAAAAGGGTAAGGGGGAGAGGGAGGCAAAGGTGGGGTGGGCGAATGGGGGAAAAGATAGCAGAGGGAAGGAAGAGGGAGAAGAGGGGGAGGGAAGAAGAGAGGGAAGAAAGGGGGGAAGAGATGGAAGGGAAAGGAAACGAAAGGAAGCGGATAGAGGGGGTACGGGTGAAAGAGCGAGAGGAAGGAAAGCGGGGAAAAAAGGACAAGACATCCTCTCACAAGCAGAGAGGGCCTAGGTTCGATTCATGCCAGGGCAATATGTCGGGCAAATTTCCGTACTCCACATGTCCCTGTTCAACTAACAATAAGTAAGATATTCTGTGAAGTGCTTTGAGACCCTCTCCCTTGTTCGGGTCCCGAACTGATTGTTCAACACCTTGAGACGTCCTCCCGACATGAAAGGCGCTCTATAAATGTAATTTTGTTGTTGTTGTTTTACTGTTCCCTCTCCTTTTCAGCTGCTCTGCGTCGCTCAGTTTAATACCAGACAAAAGCAACAGTACAATTTACTACCGTTTACATACATTTGTAGGCCGTCTTTCGAGTCAGGAGGACGTCCTAATGTTCTTGACACTGCGATCAGCAGGTTCAAGGTTCATAATCCAGAAAGGTCCCTTCAACCCTTTAGTCACTTGAAGTTGATGATTTTGTTTCACAAAAGGTTCCTCTGTGCAGCAGAGGACACAAGGTGGAGTGAGTCTCTATGGGGTCAAACTGGAGATATTATTCGGTTGGCAAATGGGAGTTTTGCTGCTGGTTGTAATTTTGCTTTGGAGCTTTGCAGTGTTGTTACATTGCAAGAGTTATTGTTGGCTAGATCATTACATCAGGATGCAGTCAAATACAAGATACTGCACAGTTCTTAGGGCTGATGATATAGTCTCTTTCCTGATCCTATTTATTTCTAAGAATTAATTTTGACATATTTTTCATATGTTCTGCATATATTTGTCTTGATTTGTTCAGTTAGTAATGATGATATTATTGAGGAATATATTTTTGGAAGAGTTACTGAGCAGAGAAATATGAAGATAGTGAATTAATAGGCACAGTTGAAATTATAATATCACTGAAGCTAATAACTATCTCTGCTGATTTTAATTGAACTGCTTCACACCATCGGGCTCCATAAATCTTGATCCTATCAGCATTCACTCTTTTTAAAAAATACCCTTCAGAATACACAAATAATTATGCTGATGCAATTAGAAAAAAATCTATTTCCTATGGATTAATTTCTACTAATTAATTTATATTAATTGCTATGGAGGAATGCATATATTGTTATATTATATTGATATAATACATAAAATTATATTGCTGTATATTATTACTGTATATATTATTGCATATAATATGTATTATACGTTAGTTATATATTAATGAATTATATATTAATTTTATATATGTGAGAATTACATCTTTACGTAAAGAACCCAAGACTACAGCCCGAGCACCTGGCGCTGCTGGCTTTAAACATCCATCTTGTCTTTACTTCCTGTCTATCAACCTACCTCTTTAACTGTGCCTGCAGGCCCTTCCAATTTCCTCCCTTCCACAACAACAACAAAATTACATTTATAGAGCGCCTTTCACGTCGGGAGGATGTCCTAAGGTGCTGGACAAGCAGGTCGGGACCCAAGAAAGGGAGAGGGGCAGGGTAGGGAGGGAGGGAGGGGCGGGAGAGGGGCAGGAGGGGAGGGTGAGAGTTGGGAGGGCAGCAGAAGGCACGATCGAAGAGGAGAATCTTGAGACCGGCCTTGAAGGGGCCAGGCAAAGTGACTGTGGGATGGAGTCTACCGATGGTAGGCAGGTCGGGCAGGGGACATGGAGGAGCAGACCGGAGCCCGCTGAATGGAGGGAGGTTCACATGGTGACAGAAGGTTGGAGAGATAGAATGGGGCAAGGCCATGAATGGCCTTGAAAGTGAGGACGAGGATCTTGAATTCAATCCTCTGGGGGTTGGGGAGCCAATGGAGCCGGGCGAGGGTGGGAGTGATATGGTCGCGGAGTTTGCTTGGTGTCCAACTCCACACGTTCACCTCTCCTCTCCCACTTCACCCCGGCTCAGTAATTAGCTGAGTCAGGAACAGGTAAGCAGGAAGTGTGGTTGAGGACTCATTTAAAAAGCAGCTGGCCACTATAATGAGAAGATTTTAGGGTGGTATTTTGGAGGTGTGAGATCAAATTAATCAAAGTTTTCTTCCTCAACGATATCACCGTTGGTTCCCTGGCATTGGAGTGATTTAACTCCGGGGCTTAGAGTGGACTATCCACATCTTCCCAACTGACTGCTTCAGGCTGTTTATTCTTACTGCCTTTAGGCAAACTAGATTGACAGGTGCACATTACATAACAGGAGCTGATGATTCTAAAATCACAAAGACCAAAGATCACTGTAACGGTTGTCCACCTTTTGCAGATTGCTATTCAATCCCAGAACATCTCCACAAACGTGGAGCATTAAAAGTATAATCCATCAAGTAATTATTACATTCATTTCAAAATCATATTCAAAATAATAAATCGTACACATATACAATCAAAATCAAACACTGCACAATCAAATTGGATTTTCTAAAAACACAGTTTTTTTATGAAGGAATAATTATTCTAGAGGTGAAATTAAAACCATAGTCAATTATTTCTTCTTAAATTATGTGCAAAATCACAGCGAGATCTCACAGGTACCATGAACCAATATCTGTCTGTACCTGTTCAGATGGATGTTAAAGGTCCCATGGCACTGTTTGAAAACAGAAGCGAGTTTCTTCCAGTGTCCTGGCCAACAATCCCTCAGATAAAATTGATCACTCATTTCATGGCTGGTTGTGGGGCATTGCTGTGTGCAATTTGGCTGTCGCATTGGCCTACCAAATACAGTCACTACACTCTACAGTACATCCCATGAAGAGCTTTGCGCCATCCACCCAAAATGCACTGTAACAAATGCAAGCATTAATATTATTATTGATGAAAAAGAACTGTGAGTCAGCTCTAACAAATGAAGACGCTGCAAAATGCAAAAGCAAACTCTGAATACCTATGCAAAAGATAAGAGCCAAATTCATCATTTGTTTTGCCTGCACTTTCTAAGTCAGGGTGTTTGTTAATTTGCTGACAATAGGTTCTGTTCCCACAACAGTGCATTTATTGAGTGAATCCATGCCTGAGAATTAGAAGCGCTGGCTCTTGTGACTGAATCATCGAAACTTTGCATATCTTTACAAAGATGTTAGTCTACCCAAAAAAAAAACTCATGTGGCAGTAACTGCTGTGCAAAATGCGTTGAACTATTTCAGTGTTACGGACTCTATAAAAAGGTAAGTAGTCCTTCTCTTTTCTCTCCCGCTCAATCAGGTACATGACACATTCAGAAACCAACCTATCTATCACCAGGCTTAAGAATATTCAAACACCTACACGTCCAAATTTCTGTGTTTGGAAGGGAAGATGTACTCTCTACTTGCTCAGCTAAGTAATAGGCACTGGTTGGGAAGCGTCAAGTCTTAGGAACCCCAGAGTGTGCGTTAGCTGGTGAAGTTTAATACTAATAATTATCCTTGCATTTGATATAGAACCTTATCATGTCTTTAACCAGCTAAACCACATAAATTGCCATTGAAGCTCTTTGAGGCATCTCGAAGGCATGATAAGGTGCTATATCAAATGTAAGGATTATTATTACTATCGAGAGCATTTAAACACAAAGTTTATTTCTGCAGTAATACTTGCATAAACTTTTTTGTGCCAGGCGTTACTTAGCTGACCTGAACCCACCTATACATTAAGTAGATATGCCACATTTATTTTTGTTCAGTCATTTGCATGGGAGCGTGAAAAAATCCAAATGTGTATTATTAAAGAACAATTTTCTCCCCTTTGAATTTTTTTCTCTGATGTGAATAATTAAACCTTTCAAGGCAGCTTGAATTTGTGTGTGGCTGTGTGTGTTTTTTTCTCTCTCCCTGCTTTTCTTGGACTTATAATTTCCCTTTGTCCCTACCAGCAAGCAACTCTGTCTCATACCATTCCATTTGTATAAAGCTGCCAAGTCGAGATGACCCAATGGAACTTTTTCATATAGTGATAATTAAATGTGATTTTCTGAAATTTAATAGGAGCCCAGAGGCTGGTATCAACTGTTTGTGGATTAATCCATTCAGTAGCACCACTGTGATCTGGAACATTAATGTACATAATAAATAGCAAAGGCTGAGAGGCAGCGCACAAGTTGTTGCAATTATTTATCATTGCTGTGTTAAAAAATATACTGAACAAAGTAATTATCTCAGCCTTAGTTCATGCTGACTTCACTGAAACATACTGAGAAGGAAATGGACAAAATCCTGCTTCTATTAGAAATAAGAATTTTACCCACCCAACAATGTGCGTGGGTTCACAAGAGCGCAAGAGAGATTTGGGTGAAGAAAGCCATTTGATCTCAACCTTTCACAAACCCCATCCTACCATCACAGCTGCTTCTTTGAATAACCTTTCCCTTTGTCAGGAGCTCTCTCTGTTCTCTGTATCTGTTTGTAATCTAGCGAACTGCCTACGCTCTTCGGCTCTGGGACAAATCATTTAGAATCTGAAATAACCTTTTTGTCACCATGTAGATTATTGGAGATAAAGACACGCTGTGGGAAGAGGAGCACACAATACTTTAGTCAGGCTACATATAACATGTTATGTTGGCTTTGCACCATTGTTCATTGTTCTTCAATATTACAAATTTGGAACTGGCTAACAATCCCACAAATACTATTAGTCACTTAATAACTGTTTCCAGGACGTTTGCTGTGTACTCCTAAAAAAAACTACAATGGCTTTGATTTGCAGTAAACCTCTTTGTGACAACCTTCCAACGTGAAAGAAGCTGTATGAAATGTAAAGAAGTTTGTTATATTTATTATTCATTTTTAATTTCTAAGCTTCTTGGTGAAAGATCTGGGATATAAAATGGGCAATAAAAAAATCTATTGCGCGCTGTGTAAATTGGGGCTAGCTGTGGTGAGCCCTTTCTGCATTTCCCCTGAGCAACAGCAATCTACGTTTTGCTTATTTGTTCTTCGGGATCCATTTCCATTGGGGTAATTTTCCATTGCAAAATGTGCTGAGAACGAGTTCAAAAGAGCTGAGTTTGCAAGGAGTAAGGAGGTCCACATATGATTAAAATCTTAGACTCGCCCTTGATTGCCTGCAGTCGTTGCTTCTCATTATCTCAGCAGCTGTGGAATGCACTTGTGCATTATCATTGCTATAAAATTGCTGTTTAAGAATAGGCTGCACTTTGTATCTGTGTTTTTTCTCTATTCTGCTGCTTGACGTTCACCATTAATACTACTAAGAATAACAATCTTTGCATTTGATATAGCGCTTTTTCACATCTTTGAGATTTCTCAAAGCGCTTCACAAAATATACAGTAAAGTGACTTGACTGTATATTCTGTTGGTGGAACGTGGCAGCCAATTGCGCACAGCAGTGTCCCACAAACAGTTGAGGATTGAAATGACCAATTTATTATTGTTTTTCTTCCTTAAGGGATTATTATCAGGAGTGTACAGTAATAACAATTATTTGACCGTCCATATGGTTGGCAGCCAAAAGACAGAAGACCAGCTGTCACCAGTCATGAATTGACTACAGTACTAAAGTTTCTCAAAAAGGTGATTATATTTTGCATCTTCTGTAATCATCTATCCATTATTTTAACCCCAGACTGTAATAGAGAACATAGCTGTATTGAAGTGCAGAAAATAAATGTGTTTTTTGTCTAAAATTTCCAAACCACACATGAACACAAAACCAGCCGTTAAAAATCTTTAATTGAGGCCACTCACATTGCATGGGTCCTGTTGTTCAATTTGCAATTCAGAGCAAATGATTTTAATAGCTTTGGAACAAAACATAAGACAGAAATAACCAGCAATTATCAACAACAACAAAAATTGCACGAGTTGAAATGCTTTTAAGTGCTGTGGATCACCCACAAAACACGCAGTCACTCTACTGAAAGGCACTTTATCAAATAATAATAATAATCCTTACGTTTATATAGCGCTTTCCACGTCTTATCGACATCTCAAAGCGCTTGGGACCGGAAGACAGAAGAAAGGGGGGAGAAGAGGTAGGGACCAGAGCAAGGGGGTGGGGGGGGAGGGGGTTGTGGTCGGGGGAAGGAAAGTAGGAAAATTGACTGTATATTTGGGGGAGAAACGCGGCAGCCAAATTGCGCACAACAGTGTACCACAAACAGTCATGGAAGTGGGGCCAGGGGAGAAAGGGGGAACTGAGGATAAGGGGGGTGAAGGAGGGAAAGGCAGTGAGGGATTAATATCAGGGAGAAAGGGGGTAAGGGAGGGAAGGGGGAAAGGGGGGAGAGAAAGGGGGGAAAGGGAGTGAGGAAAGAAGAAGAAGAGGGGGTGGTGGGGAAGGCCAGGGACAAGGGGTGGGGGAATCAAATACAACGATAATGTTTTATAAAGATCCTTGCATGAGATCTAGCAAGTTATCATGGCTTTGAGACATCTCAAAGAGCTTCACAGAATATACACTGAAGTGAATTGACTGCGTATTTTGTGGGCGAAACACGGCTGCCAATTGCGCACAGCAGTGCCTCAGGAACAGTCGTGGATTGAGTGACCATTTTACTAATCTATTCATTTCTTTCTTTATTTAAGAATTATTACCCATTGGTCTGCCCACCAACTAACAACCGGGTTCCTACTTACTGCCAGGTAAACAGAGCATGTGGAGCGAGGAAGTTTACCCAACGTCTTGAGGTGACTGTCTTTCTTTCTACTCACACTCTACACTTCTTCAGTAATAAAAAAAGCGTTAGTGAAATGTAGCAGGAAAAAAAAATCAGGCTATTATTTTCCGTATTTACGAGTATTTGGGGAATGCAGGAAGTAACAAACCCAAGCTATTTCAGACAGATTACTGTTCTAGTTAATTAATCAGCCGGAGGCAGCTCGCATGTTGATCACGTTGACACTTTTGCTTCTTTGTAGGCGAGTTTCTTCCGTGTAGATAGCAAGGCGCGAAGCAATGATCTGTTTGCCAGTATATTTTTCAACAACAATTATTAAATAAACCAGGTGTCCCCTAAAATAACCCAGTGCAGAGAATCATAAACCGCGCATTAAACAACACACATTTTAAATGAAACAGACTTGCTAATTTGTTTTCCCTTCAGAGCGCATAAGAAGTATATTTTGCTGTGCCTTAAACAGTTTTGACTCATTTTCTTATACAATGTGTTATATACACAGGGAAACCTAGTTGTACAATGTCTAGTTACACGCTCCGTGGGCTTGCAGGAAATCTATTAAAGAGTGCCATTACCCTGCACACTTGGTTAGCTTGTTGAAGCATTCATGACAACTTGCGCAGCGCCCTTCACGTAAGATTGCATCTCGGAGTGCTTCACAGAGGGGTGGTTGGGGTTGAAACAGGGCAAAAGAGGGAGGGGTAGGACACTCTGGCCACAAAAGAGAAGTTTTAATAATAATCTTATCATTTGTGAAGCTCCTGTGGCTCCGTGGTTAGAGCACTAGCCTTACAAGTGTGCAACCTGTGTTCGAATCCAGGTAGGTCAGGGCGAAACCTTGACAGGTTTCCTCACTCCACATACACACCTAATAATAATCCCTTCAAAAAAAACAGAATAATAAGATTTCGTCATTTCAATCCACAACTGTTTGTAGGACACCGCTGTGCGCAATTGGCTGCTGCATTTCACCCACAAATATAGTCACTTCACTTTACAGTATATTCTGTGAAGCGCTTTGAGGCGTCGATAAGATGTGAAAAGCGCTATATCAAATGCAAGGATTATTATTATTATGTCTTCAAGATGTCACGAACCCTTTCACAGAATATGGTGTAAAGTGTAGAGACTGTGAATTTTGGGCCAAACTTGCGAAACAGCCAATTGCACATGGCAATGTCTCGCAAACAGCCGTGGAGATACATTTTAAGCAAGAAATTAGATTAAATTTGCAATTTAACGTAAATGGTCCCCTTTTTCATCAATCGCATGCAAAGTACTCCCAGAGATTCACACTTTCACACCACATAATCACTTCCATGGCTATCACCACTTTCCCACGCTGCCTTATGCAAGTTGCTGATTCAAACCTATTTTTGATAAGAGAACCGTGTGGCTGGGTGGTGGACGGCATTGCAGAAAGAACCGAGGTTTACAATTGCTCACTATCTTTGCCTTTTATACTGTGCCCTTAACAACCGAGGCAATACAGTGCGGAATTTTGCAAAAATTCTTAAGCTCGCGTCTCAATTTGGAAACTACTTTTCCGCAGTCCTTAAAAAAAACCGCATTAAATTGCTCTGTTTTCCATGTGTGAAATGATGTACTCAAACATTTTCTGCATGAACTGCAATTGTATTGTGGAACCCACTATCAGGTACAACTGAATTTGCAGACATGGCTTGTTTCAGCTATTTCTGGGTGTCAAGACTGAACCAACATTTGGTGAAGTTTAACTACTGATATTTAACACGTCATCAGCATGTGATTATCATTGTGCTTTTAGTAAACAGCTCCAAAATTGCTGTGTTTTGCTCACAGTAATGTGGCAGAGAGGCCTCTCTCTTGAAGCATGATTTGTGCGCCCTTCAGAACGGAAGGATTCCAGGGGGGCGGGTTCCTGTCAAAATGATTCTATTTAAAATGTATCTTGAATTAGTTAGAACCCACGGAAGGGGACTTGTGTACCTGTGAATCACACTCATAACAGAGCTTTTGAGAGGCAGGTTGTCAGAATAAATAGCTGCACCTATGGAAAGCCAGAGACAACAACAACTTGCATTATATAGTGCCTTAATCCTGTATCAAATGCAAGAATTATTATTATTATTATTGTAGAATGCAAATCGTAATATGGAGTATTCTTCAACTACGATTCCAGGTACGACATTCCATGGCATAACAACTCTCTGTGCAAAGACACGCCTCCCTTAACCTCTCTCTTTCAATTTGTGATAAATATCTTAAATCTCTGCCCTCTGGTTACCGAATCACCAATCATTGGAAGTAGGATTACACTGTTTGTTTTATCAAAATCCCCTCTTGATTTAAAGACCTTTCTCTGCTCTCAACCCTCTCTGTTCCGTAGAAGAAGGAATCCTACAGACAAGTTGGATAAAGTCTTTAGAAATAATATAGTTCAAGCCAAAATAAGTGAATGATAGTAGTAATAATAATAATAATCCTTGCGATTTGGTATAGTGCCTTTCACGTCATGAAGACATCTCAAAGCGCGTCTTAGGATATAACATAAAGTGCAATGACTGTGTATTTGTAGATGAGTCCAATAGCCAATTTGTACACATTACCCCAAATGTGTTAGAGGAACACATTTATGGGTTTTCCTTAACTTGTTGCTTGTGCTAATCAAGGCAAGGAATGTGTAAGGTTTTGCCTCATTCGTTACCTTACCTCGGTGTTTCAAAACATTTGTGACAGACTGAAACCATTTGCTTCTCTATTATTCCAAGTTATTTTGTTACACTGTTGTTCAGACGATTTGCTGTTAGAATTTTGCCTTATTGACACTTGAAAGGATTGGCATTAGATTATTTTGGGTCCTTGTTTGGCAGGTTAGGTCAGCGCACTTTTCCTTTGAAGAATGAGTGGTAGCATTGTAATGAGTGCAAGAAGTGATGTGGAGATTTTGCATTCAATGCCTGAAACCACTGCTATTTTCTGGTTGGGTAGCTAATTAACTTGACAGACTCTGCATCTGTCACCACACACAAAAAAAAAAATCACTACTTCCTGCTCTTGCCCATTACCTAGTGAAATTCTCCAGTACAAAATGTGGGAAATAGTAGTGGGTCTCCAGCCATTATTGCAGTGCATTGACTGACACAGCAAGAATAGCCATCAAGAGTGTGACATGTCATTAAACCATAGATATGTTAGTGTACAGAACATAGATACCCCTATAGCAATGCAATGACCTGCAGACTAGCTTAATAACGTTGGTGAGAATGGATGTATTGACTTTTTGCAAACTTTTGCAATCCAAATTCCGCAGGGTACGAACCAAAAGACAAGTTTTGTTCCAAAAAAAATTGGCTGTCAATGTGTCTTCCTTCCTCATAATATATTTCATGTCAAAGTATTGGCTTAGCTCATTTGGCATCATTCTTGACTATGAGTCAGACGTTTCTCAGTTCAAGACTCGATTTGACGTTCCATTGGAATAATATTTAGTCGGCGGTCCCATCCTGTGAGTAAAATATGAAACTGAGATTCAAACCTCTTGTTCAACAACAATTACATTTGTATAGCACCCTTCATGTCAGGAGGACATCCTAAGGTACTGAACAGTCAGAACTTTAGGAGTTTAAAGATCCTATCTTATTGAAAAAGAAGAAGGCATCTCTCCTGATGTCCTGGCCAACAAACCTCTAGATAAATGGGTTAATCATTTCACAGCTGTTTTGGGGAATTTTGCTGTGAGCAAAATGTCTGCCACATTCGCCAACAAATAGATGCGACAGCAATCCCCCATGAAACATTTTGAGATGGTTTGTCTTATGGGCATTATATCAAAAGCAATTTTTAAAATATTATTTTGGGTGACAGGCAGTTACCAAGATACAGAATATAAATAAGGCAGCAGTAGATATGCTGATAACAAGATAATTAAAAACCATTTCTGGAGTCAAATTTAATTTTTTCTCTCTCTCTAGCTGGTTAATTGTTCAGCTGCAAGAAAGAAAACTAGACCTGCATTTGCATTTCAAAGAGAAAAAGGTTTACCTTTTCATTTCTATTCATCACACAAACCATGTTTAGGTTCAATTTAAAATGGCACGGAACAAACCAAGTGCTAATCTGTTAGCCTCTCCTGTGTAATGTGTAAATATTAATAGCCCTCAACTTGCACCTATTAAAATGACTGTCGACCATTTCCTAGCATATCTTTTGCTTAAAGTTAAGTAATTTAGCATTAAAATCACAGTCTAGATGGACGTGTCTGTGTACTAATTGGGAAGGGTAGCATTGTCAGAGTATTGTACTTTCAGGTGAGATAATAAATCAAGGCTCCATCCGCCTGTTAAGGTGGATGCTCATGATCTCATGGAATTATTTGAAAAGAGAGAGGAGTTTCTTTTCTCTCCAGGTCCTGACCAGCTGTGCCCCAGATTAATTGATCAATCACTTCATGCCTGTTTGTGGGATTTTGCTCTGCGCAAACTGACTGCTGAGTTTGCCTTCAAAATATGCAATTACTGAAGTTGACAAGAATTACCATGTGTTAACCAATTGGTACATCTCAATGTTATAGACACTATATGAAAGCCAAGGATTATTGTTAATATTAATAACTACGTTGAGATATGTGATGACCAAAGAATTTGTCTTTCCTAAAGTTGAGATGGAGAAATAATCAAACAGTACACATATATGGGTCCAAAACCTATATTGATAATTTATAGCTTGTTCAATTAACCATTGATCAGAGAAATGGATTGGACCCAATAAGATAATAACAATCAAAATAATAAAATAAAGATATAACTCCTTATCACCTCATCGAGGCATGCTCAAAGCACCTCACAGAATATACCATACAATGGAATTGACTGTATATTTAGTGGACAAAACTAGGAGGCAATCTCATCAAAGGAGGAACCCTATTTCTAGTCATAAACATCACAGTCAAGGTCATAATTCTAATACAGTGAAGACCCATGAGAAATTGCACAAATGTTTTAAAATTGGTCCTCACTTCATGACTGTTTGGGTAACATTGCTGTGCGTCAATTGGCTGTGATGTTCACTTATGAAATATACAGTGACTACACCTCAGAGTAAAACACTGAGAAGCATTTGACACTCTTGACAACATGATAAGGCATTATAATAAATGCAAGGATTATTATTCTACTAACAATAAAAAAAAAAGGTTTGGACTGAGCATGAGTATTTGGGTCCAGGAGGAATGAAGCTCAGGTCCAGTAAGATGAAAGAAGCAGAACGTATTTCAGCAGAAGTAAAATTCCAGCGTAAGGATTAAATGCCTACAGCATTGATCTCAAGTTTGCAACTCGACTGCTCATTTCTCTTAATCGATTTGCCGGTTTCCCAAAAGATGAAACGCTAGTTCCAGCTGTGAACTGGATCAATGCAGCAAGCATCACTTGTCATCCACACTAATATCCAAAGTATTTTGAAGAGAGAAAGAGTTCCGCACATGGATGAACATTTGGATTAGTGAATGGTGATAAAGATAGAAAATCTTTTTGCAACTTGTTCCCCCACTTTGGCCCCCGTTATCTGGAACACCATCTCTGACTCGTCCCTCTGACTTGCACTTCTCTCTTCACCTTGTTTAAGGTCTGTCTCAGTACCCACCTATTTGACTGTTCTTTTGTACTTACAGAACGGTTCTGAATGAAAGATCATCGGTCTGAAACGTTGACTCACTTTCCTTTCTCCATAGATACTGCTTGACCTGCTGAGTGTTCCCAGCGATTCCTGTTATTATTTCAGATTTCCAACATCTGCACTATTTTACCTTGTGATTAAAGATTTCATGGCAATTTTTTTTAAAAGGGAAAGGAGTTCCTCCAGGGGTCTCTGGGCATGTGTAGATTTGATATTGTGTTTGCCGACCATATACAGTATCTACACGTCACAGTAAAATCTTCTGAAGCACTTTCAGTCATCTCACTGGTGTGATAAGGTGTTGTATCTAGGGCTATTATTATTATTTATTCCATATCATTTTCACCAAGGCCTGAAGGACAATCTTGCGCAAGGTTATTATTATTATTTATTCATTCAGCATGAGAAAGGGGATTTATCCCTACTTGTTTCATATTATTTTCACCAAGGCCTGAAGGACAATCTTGCACAGGGATAGAGCACGATTAACCAGCCCTGAAAACAAATTGGTTTCTTTTAATGTCATTCAGGAGTCAGGAGGGTAGTGGCTCATTAGTAACACTGAGACAGTCCATTTCACCATCCAAGAACATTTCAACCCAAAAGTTTGTTTCAATCAGTTGTTATCTTTCCATTAAATGACAAAGTTAAAATGAAAAATAAGGCTGTGTATTTATAGAAAGGGGAGCAAAGGTGCCACTAGCCTGGGGAAACACTGGGCAGAATTGAATAATTTGGTGATGGCTGCAAAATGGACAGGATGAAACATGGAGCAAATAGTTTTGTTGCTGTTGGGTAGAATATTCTAATCCTTCTTGCAGCAGGGCTGTGATTTAATGTTTCACCGCTGGGAGGGAACATATTATGATGATTTATGCAGCAGATTAAGTGATGGTTTTACTATTCCCTGTAGAAAAGGGCTGTTGGAAAGTCTTCAGCCCAATATTACTGATGGGGTCATCCAAGCGTTGAAGGAACAATAGTGTGATATAGTCGGGCAATGCATCAATGCGTCTCACAATTAGTTAAGAAAGGACTTGCTTGCCCTCAGTGACTTTAAAAGCTTAAACTTTTTTTTAATAAACACACCAGAACATTTATAGAACCGATATAAATAAAGATGGAAAAATTAAAAATGTCCTAAATGTAATCTATATCCGCTCTGCTTCTCTCTAGATGAGCATTGCATTAGGGCTGATGTGCTTAACTGCACCGGAGGTCTATTTAAATTGATGAATGCCTGTGGCTGTGCACATTAAAGAATTTTGAATATTATCATGTGGTTTAAAAATGTGGAATTTTTACAGTAAGATATTTGCGAGATGCTAAGGAGTGGGGGGAAATTGACTTAAAAGATGGGAATAAGAAACTATTTGCCTAAACATGTTCATCAAATGCACTTGATAGGTAAACCAGATTAAAAGCTCCTGTTCTCTCTCATTCCCGATGAAATGTGACCTATCCTCAGAGGGGAATCGTCATTGCCCCAATGTGATCTATAATAATACTACTAATAATAATCTTGCATTCGCTGTAGCATTCTCATCACGTCTTCGAGACATCTCAAACCAATCACAGGATATGCTGTGAAGTGAATTGACTGTATATTTTGTGGGAGAAATGCGGCAGCCAATTGCGCTCAGTGTGTCACAAATAGTTGTGGATTGAGTGAGGGGAAGCCTTGTTAAAGCTATTTTGTTTCTCATTCCAGCTCTCACTCTGTTCTTCAACCAAATACCCCTTCTCTAGTTTCACTACCAGTCACATTCCTTCTTTCATGCGTAAATCCTGTGGCAGAATAAATTTGTAAGACTTCCACAGAAATCTGCAGTGGGAAATGGTTGTGGCAGATAATAGCTCCTCTGGCTGTTAGGATCTTACCACCCACTCACTCCAATATCAGGCCATTAAATCAACACTTCCATAGAACGCACTGAGAACTTGGAACAATTTTTCATGAATGAATTATTTGTGTCAAGCTTCCTGCTGCCTGGGAACTCTTCCCTCCACAAGCTGCAGATTATTCAGAACACTGCAGCTGTGTCGCCTCCTGCATGAAGCTCAGTGAATCTGTCACCCCCATCTCTGCCCCGCTCCTCTGGCTCCCCATCCCTTATAGGATAGAGTTCGAAATCTTCATCCTTGCTTTAACAGAGGATTGTTCCAAGGCCCAATTACTTCGGGAGGTGCTACATATGTATGTAATTTATTCTTGTTGAGTCGATTCTGACGTCGCGTTGCCAAGCATGTCATCGTGGAGTCAGCTCAACAGCTAAGGAGGACCCACTTATCTCGCCTTCAAAGAGAACAGCCACAATTTGTGAATGAATTGCAATGTATATTTTGTACAGAACAATTCCGATGCGTGCAAACATTTGACATGCGTCGCTCAATCCTTCTCTTATGAAGTAAACAGAAGTGTTTACAGCTGAAGATGTGCATGGGTTAGCGGATGAGACTGCCAACTGGCATTGTGCATTCTGTAACTGTACGCTACTAAAATGATGAACACTTTCAAAGTGACATTAGGAGACCCCCCCCCTCCCCCCCCCGCTTTCCAATAGGTGTTTAAATTTAAATTATAACTTGCGCAACTCGCAATGCTTCACGCACCATAAACAATTCTGAATCATTCCTTGGTTATGAGGAACTTGTTACATTGATTGAAGCACATTAGTGAGCGTTCTTAACATATCTGCTGGTTGGAGGGAAAAATATGTTTGCGGAAACTGATTTACATTTTAATTACAGTGACACAGATAAACCTGAACCGAGCAAAAAATAAAGATGCGTCTCGTAAATCAAGAATTCAATGAAAGTAATACAACCAAGAATTACATTTTACTTGCTCACATCATGGTGAATGCATTGTGTGAATGTTATTTATCAAGTAGTCCACCTAATGTCTATCTATCTCACGAATACCAATTGCCCAGTGATCGTACTGAAGAGTAAATTGTAAATTAAACCCAGGGACTGAGCAGTAAGCCCCTCACGTAAGTGTTCATTTTCAAAGATGTACCTATTTCCGCACCCAATATACACAGTCAATTCATGGCAACAGTATATTCTGTGAAGTGCTTTCATGTGTTTCGAAGATGTGATAAGGTGTTATATCAAATGCAAGGATTATTATTATTATTATTCTATTGTTTTGTTAATATTATTTTGACTGAGCTTGTGGTCACTTTTCCTCTCCCATACCCTCTTGGTGCCCAGCTAACAGTGTGAAGCGCTTTTAGATGTCCTCCCAACGTGAAAGGTGCTACGTATATATAAATTCTATTGCATTTGGGGGATTTATTTGAGAGAGAAACTAATGTGCCTCGGGATGGTTAACCACGCCGAGATGGACTGAAGTCCTCACAGCTGATATACTGGAAAGACCCACATCCCCAAATAAAAGCACCTCCCAGCACCTGAACCCACCTCATCTCTTGTTCTTTAGAAACCTACACAAGTTTAATGTTAATTGTAATTTTACCTTGGAATCCTGCAGCTCAGTGAGTTAGAGCACTCCTGGATTCAATTCCAGGCAAGGCAAAACCTTGGGCAAGTTTCCTTACTCCACATGCCTTGTAATAATCCCTCGAAAAAAACAACAATAATAAATTGGTCATTTCAATGCACGACAGTTTGTGGGATATACGAGTGCCACTTTTTGCCTGCAAATATAGTCAATTCACTTTAAAGCTTAATCTGCAATGCGCGTTGAGACATTAGAAGACGTGAAAAGCTCTATATCAAATGCATGGATTGTTATTGTTGTTGTGGCCTGATATCGGCTTGGCAGTAGCTTTTTGTTCTCTCCATCTTCTATGATGTCAATAATGTTCCCAGCAAAGATTTGATGGGTGTGACATACACTTACTCTTTAAATCGATTATCAGAAGAATTTCTACATTTGAAACTGGAAGTAATGATTTCTCTATAATGATGATAAGGAGCCCTCAAAGCTATAATGAAAACCAGCTAGTTTCTCCCCAATTATGCTGCTCTCTATTTAGATATAGCTGCCCCCAAAACACAAATTTTTAATTCAAACATTTGGAATGGATATAATATTTTAATTGAATATTCATACAGTGTATACCAAAGATAGCCTTTGCGTAGCCAAGCTTTTTAAACCTGTTTAAATTTTACGCTATCGGACAACTATCAAATCCTCAAAGGATCACCCTTTGGAAAAGTCATGAAACCAACTTTGTATTCAGATGGATTTTAAAGATCCCATGAAACTATTTCTAAAGAGAAGGGAGATTTCCTGGCCAACAATACCTCAGAGAGAAAATAATAATATTAATAATAGCAACAAGAATAATAACAATAATAATAAGCTTTGCATTTGATAGTGTCTTATCTTCAAGACATCACAAAGTGCTTTACAGAATATTCCCTAAAGTGAATTGACTGTTATAAAAAATCACTTGAGGAGGGTTTGTGTGACATTATCGTGTGCAAGTTGGTTGCTGTGTTCCCCTTCAAAACATACGGTCACTATACTTAACAATAAACCCCGTGAAGCGCTTTGATCTGTACTCCAGATGTGAACACCTGCGACAAGCGCAAGGATTATTGGTACTACATACAGCCATCCTAATACAGCACTGTGGTTGATGAGCCTTGTCAATTCCTAGGCCGAGTGCCAGGTGAGCTAAAGACCAATAAAATACATCCAGATTAAGGTAACGCACCACATCACTAAAACTAAGATTGATTTCTATGGTGAAAATCTATCAAACAAAATGAGCTTTATATATATATATATATATATATATAGTATTGTATTTATGAAATAACAAGCAATATTCTGCTGGGAGTTATTTGCATCAAATTTATATCTAGTTGGTATATATAGCATTGTGATAGTCACAGGAAGTATTTGGATGTATTTGTTTTCAAAAAAAGTTTTGCTGTTCGTTAATACTCTCCAGCAGAATAGAACTCCCTCAGCAACTGAACAAGTGTATCCACGTCTTCTAGACATCTCAAAGCTCTTCACAAAATACTCTGTAAAGTGAATCGACTGTATATCTTGTGGGCAAAACGCAGTAGCCAATTGCACACAGCAATGGGTCCCGCAAATAGTCATGGATTGAGTGCCCAAGTTATTATTTTGAACCAAGGTCATATTCCTGACCTCCTTTTGTTCACTGCTGTTTGGGGGAGCGGGTGTGTGAATGCCTGGCATCAGGCTGCAATCTCGAATAAAGTAAGTGCATTCATTAATTTCTACATAACACACAATCATGCTTATATTAAACTTGGGAAGGAAGAAGTGAGAGGCTAATTTAGTCTGGTTAAGTAAACTATGCAAGAATTAATTATTATGATTAACTAAAGACACTTATTATTATTAACCTTTAACCCATTTGTGGAGTCCTGTAGCTCAGTGGTTAGAGCACTCGCCTTGCAAGCGAGAGACCTGGGTTCAATTCCAGGCAGGGCAAAACTTCGCGAAAGTTTCCTTATTCCACATGCCTGATAATGATCCCTTGAAATACAACCAATAATAAATTGGTAATTTCAACCACTGACTGCTCGTGGGAGATTGATGTGTGCAATCGGCTGCCACATGTCACCCACAAGTATACAGTCTCAGCAAATTCTGTGAAGTAATGTACTTTCAGATGCCTAGAAGATTGGGAAAAGCACTTTTTTGAATGCAAGGATTACTATTATTATAGAAATTTAGACATTGTATTCATTTAGTCTGTGCTGGCTCTTTTGAAAGAGCAACCCATTCAATGCCATTTACCTGTCTTTTCTCTGTACCCTAGCAACAACAAGAATAAAGTACATGTGTATGGTGGCTTTCACATCAGGAGAATGTCCCAAAGCGTGTTTCAGCTCGCACAAGTATGTCCTTTATTAAATAAAGAGACCAAAACTGCACACAATACTCTAGGTGCAGTCTCACCAAGGCGCAGCTTGCAGCAAGACTTCCCTACTCTTGTACAGTACTCTAAACCTTTTGCAATGAACGCTAACATGCCGTTTGCCTTCTTAGTTGCTTGCTGGACCTGCAAACTAACTTTTTGAGACTGGTGTACAAGGACACCCAAATCCTTTTGGACACTAACACTATCTAACCTCTCCCTAGAAAATAATTGTTTTTTTTATTTTTGTTACCTAGATGAATAATTTCACACTTCCCACATTAAATTCCATCTGCCACCTATTCGCCCATTCTCCTAGCCTATTTATATCTTATTGCAATCTTTTTGCATCATCCTCACAGCTGACTCTCCTACCTAGTTTAGTACCATCCACGAATTTAGACACATTACATTCAATGTCCTCGTCTAGATCATTGATGTAAATTGTAAATAGCTAAGGCCCAAGCACTGATCCTTGTGGCGCTCCACTAGTTACATCCTGCCAATTTGAAAATGACTCTTTTATCCTTACTCTCTGTTTTCTACCCATTAGCCACTTTTCTATCGATGCTAATATGTTCCCATTAATCCCGTGGGCCCTGACTTTGTGCAATAGCCTTTTGTGCGGCACTTTATCAAATGCCTTCTTAAAATCTAAATATACCCCATCTACTGGTTCTCCCCTATCTAACCTGCTATATAAATGTAAATTGTTGTTGTTGTTGTTGCTCGATACATCGTCACAAAACTCTAACAGATTAGTTAAGCATGACTTCCCTTTTGTAAAGCCATGCTGACTCTGCCTAATCTTGTTATGGTCTTCCAGGTATCCCATAACGATGTCTTTAATTAAGGACTCAATAATTTTTCCTACCACTGATGTCAGACCAACTGGTCTATAGTTCCCCATGTTTTCTCCCCCACCCTTCTTAAATAGTGGAGTTACATTTGCAATCTTCCAATCAATGGGAACTTTTCCAGTATCCAGAGAATTTTGGAAGATTATAGACAAGCCATCCACTATCTCGGTAGCCACCTCCTTTAAAACTCTAGGATGCAGGCCATCAGGTCCAGTGAATTTATTGGTTTTAAGACCTGACAATTTACCTAAAACCATTTCTTTACTAATATTAATCTCCCTAAATTGCTCGCTAATATTGTCTTCTTGGTTCCCTCTATTCCTGGTAGGTTTTTACTGTCTTCTATGGTGAAGACAGCCACAAAGTACTTGTTTAACAACTCTGCCATGTCTTTGTCCCCTTTTATAATCCCCCCTGTCTCTGCCTGTAATAGACCACATTCACCCTTGATAGCCTTTTCCTCTTTATATTTTTGTAGAAACTCTTGCAGTTTGTCTTTATGTTCCTCACTAGTTTGCCCTCATATTCTATTTTCTCCCTCTTGATCATTTTTTGGTTCTCCTTTGTTGATCCCTAAAGCTCTCCCAATCCTCAGGTTTACTACTCACCCAAGCTGTTTTATAGGTTTCTTCTTTTAACTTTATACTTTCCCTAACTGCTCTAGTTAGCCACAGTTGGACCACCTTTCCCATGGCATTCTTATTTCTCAAAGGAATACATGCTCATTGGGAATTTTGCGCTATCTCCTTGAATCTCTGCCATTGATGCTCTACTGTCAAATTCTTAAGTCTAATTTCCCAGTTTATCTTGGCTAAATCCTCTCTCATACCAACAAAGTTGGCTCTATTTAAATTTAAGACCTTTGCTTCGGACTTAATTACTTCCCTCACTAACTTAATGCTAAATTCCAACTTGATCACTTTGCCCTAGAGAAGCCTTACATTCCAGTTTGCTGATCAGCCCTGTTTCATTACACAAAACAAGGTCTAATATGGCCTGTTCCCTGGTTGGCTCCTCAGCATACTGATCTAGAAAATTATCCCTTATACATTCTATAAACTTTTCCTCCATCTTACTTTTCCCAATTTGTTTGTCCCACTCTATATGCAGATTAAAATCACCTACAATTAGCGTATTTCCATTGCTACATGCTCCACTAATCTCCTGATTTATACCTCGAGCAATACTTTGACTGCTGCTTGGGGATCTATAAACTACTCCCACTAGAGTTTTCTGCCCCCTTATTGTCATGTACCTCTACCCATACCATCTCTACATCCTGCTTTTCTCATTTAAAATGTTTTCTCTCCACTGTTTTTATCCCATCCTTTATTAACAGGACCATTCCCCCCTCTCCTCATGTACTACATTGCCTATCCTTCCCATATACCTTGATCACCCTGTAACCACGTCTCTGTGATGGCTACTAGATCATACCGGTTTTTCTCTATTTGTGCATTTAATTAATCTATCTTGTTTCCAATGCTACGTGCATTCAGATATAGTGCCCTTAATTCTGACTTCCAGTTATTAGTCCTATTCATCAGTACCCTATCACTGGGCTCCTTTTCCCCGCTTGACACATTCTGCTCTAGTCCCTTGTTAATCCGCTCTCCCACTTTCATCAATCCTAATTTTAACTGTGATGGACTATACCTGACTATGTTTTTACCTCCCCCACCCCCTTAGTAGTTTAAAGCCCTTTCTACCTCCCTATTTATGGTGAAATTACTATTTTCTTATGTGGTCTATTATTGGCCAGAATACTGGCCAACTAAATTTCACTTCAACTAAACCCTAAACAAGCCCCAGTTCTGACAAAGGGTTGTAGACCCGAAACGTTGACTAATTTTCCTTTCTCCATGGATGCTGCCTGACCTGCTGAGTTTCCCCAGCAACTTCTGATTAATCAGTATGTTGCTTGTTAACTCTAATTAGCTACAGCTGCTCCCTGTAGAGTTATGCAACAAGACCAATCCACCAACAGTAAACAGTTTACCAATCTACGAGTGATATCAACAGTTTTTAGTAACACAGTTTGAGTAGCACAAGACAACATTTGATTACTCACGATAAGCAGTTCCCATGGCCATTTCCACTCTCACCCAATTCCTCTCACTCTGTCCTCGCCTCACTCCGGCCATAGCTCACTCTGGGCTCTCTGCTCATTATTTTTCACCTTCTTGACTATTTTCTTCCCTGTTTCATTATTTAATTTGATCTCTTTTTACTACATGTTCCATCTCCACCCACATTCATCTCTCAAATTCTGACCTTTACTCTCTTTCGTTCCTTCTGGCTCCCAGCAGCTCTGTCGAAATGCGTGAAGCACCTTTTTGTTCTGTTAAACTCACAATGTCAGTGAAAACCAAGTGTTGCTACAGCAGGTTTGTTTTATGAATGAAAGGGCACATTTTCAATTAAGCACTCAACAGCAGAGAAACCAGTTCCCCTTATTATTGATGGAGGTTTATATTGCTGGAAGGAATAGAACATCGTTTGCAAGAACAGAGCGATTCGGAGTGAAAGATTGGATTTTCACTGCCTGCTTATAATATCTTTTCATGGGTTTGAAGAGAGTTACCTACATACAAATAAGCAAATGTTCAGAGATCTGCTAAAGGTTAGATTTTTAACTGCTATTGGATAAATAGGGTTTCTAAAACTCTACCTAGTCTTATCTTTAAGTCTTTAAGAAGGAGAAAACAACTATGCTTTTAGCTGGTGTTCTTGTAGATTTTTCTTTAGCATTTGGATTCAAATCCTCGTAGATTGTGTTGTTGGAGGTGCAGTCCTTCAATCGAACTGTTAAACCAAGGTCTTTTCCGGTTAAAGGTTAAAGCTCTCCTGGCACTATTCGGAAAGAGCCAGTGTCCTGGCCAATAATAGGCCACATAAGAAAATGGTCATTTCACTTCAATTAAAGCCTAAACCTAATGGGTAGGTGCGGTGGTCCTAGATGGAGAATCTGTGGGAAAGCTTGTCAGACAGTGCTATCAATGGTGAGCTGGCAACGTCAACCTCCATGGTTGCAAACGTGACCTCACCAAGCCAGTCAGGAACCTAGGTGTCTTGTTTGATCCTCAACTGTCTTTCCTCCCCCACATCCAAGCAATGACTCACTCTGCCTTCCCTCACCTCCACAATATTGCCCAACTCCTCCATTACCTTACCCCCAAGGCCGCTGAAATCCTCATTCATGCCTTTATTACATCCCTGCTTGACTATGCAAATGCCCTGCTTGTCGGCCTTCCCAATTCCTCCCTCCACAAGTTGCAGATAATCGAGAACTCTGTGGCCCGTGTCCTCTACCACTCCAAGCTTCATGACCCTATCTCCCCCAACCTCGCCGACTCAATTGGCTCCCTACCATCCAGAGCATCCAACTCAAGATCTTAGTCCTCACATTCAAAGCCTTCCATGGCCTCTCCCTAACCTACATCTGCGACCTCCTAACCATCTACCAACTTGCCCGCGCCCTCCGTTCAGCAGCTTCCGGCCTGCTCCCTGACCTAACCGCCCCACCATTGGCGAGTGAGCCTTCAGTCACTCTGCCCCCCCAACCTCTGGAACTCCATCCCTCAGTGGATCCATCTTGGCCCCTCCATGGCCTCCTTCAAGTCCCACCTCAAGACCCTCTTCTTCGCCAGTCCCATTGGTCACCCAAAATCACTCCCTTTCCTTCCACTCATTCAGACCCCAGTTTGGGTCTGAAAGAATGATTGTCCAGCAACTTGGGACGTTACCCGGATGTGAAAGGCAGTGTACAAGTGAAATTTTGTTGTTGTTATTGTAAGCTGTGCGGTTGTAGCTGTAGATCCAGCACATACTCTGGGCTCCCCCGAGCCTTGGCTCTTGCCGACCTGCGCCTGATGTTTTCCGGCATTGGGTAAGCGGGGAGGGGAGTGTGTGCATTCCATTCCAGCAATCTATCTCCGGCATTTCCATGTGTAGTTGGGATACGTAAAACTCAGCTTGGTTTGTATATTCTTAAGCACGGTGATGGGTTTTCACACAACCTGAAAACTCCATGACCGACCCACCCACCCCCCCCACAACCCCCCCACCCCCCCAACCATTACAAAAAAATCCTTCTTGGCTGATTGCAGGATTTTGTGGAGCTTCCACATAATGCCTGCACTTGAGCAATTGCTCCAATTTACAGGAAAATCTATGAATTGTTTTTTCTTACTTGTTACAGATACAGGGATTATTACTGTCCAGCCTTTAGTCTGAGTAGTGTATTAGACTGTACACTAGGAGGCGCCTTTGTTACACAGGACAGAGAATTCTGCCTCTTCAAGAGATTAGCAATCGCAGTGCAATGGAGAGGTAGTGGGTTTGAAAGTGGGCCTTGAATCAGAATGACTTGGATGAGAGTTGAACACTGAGGGGAAATAATCTACTTGCCCTCAGTTGTCTTTTTCTTGTGTTGCAGTATCAATACCAAAGGTTCTGGGTACTTGTCCGACCTGAATTCCTATTGCATTAATATATAAACTGTGTACGTGCTCAGTTGACAGCATAAATTGACTTGAGAAATGCATGAAAGCACCAAGGCTGGTAAACACAAACTCCGAGGTGGAAAGAGCAAATAGGTTTAACACATGTTGAGTAGGTAACTGGCCATGAGGAATCAGTCAGTGCTGTATAACAAACCCTTTAGATTTCCACTTTCTGACCACATTTTGAACCTAGCGCAAAACCATTGAATGGTAAATTTAGTGTAGATCTCTCTCCATTTGGGGATCTTCCTTCATGTGCTTGGCTCATTCTCCCTTTTGTGGAAGAGACTACTTTCTGGAAGGTGTGTTTCAATAGGAATGGCCGTGGGTTGCTGTGAACTGAAAGGTTTGCTTTCAGTACAGGTTGCCTATTCTCTTAAGCGTTCTTTGGGCATAGTGTTATGTACGCACATATCTATTGATCTAAAAATTCGGCTAATAGTTTCAACATTAAAAATCTAAATAGTCAATTTACATAGTACAACTTTAGGAAGGATATTAAGGATATTGGAAAGGGTGCAGAGGAGATTTACTAGGATGGTACCAGGAATGAGGGACTTCAGCTACGAGGAAAGGCTAGATAGGCTAGGCTTATTCTCTCTTGAACAAAGAAGATTGAGAAGAGACCTGATAGAGGTTTATAAGAATATGAGAGGTTTCGACAGGGTGAATAGGGAAAGACTGTTTCCACTGGTAGGCAAATCAGTGACTCGTGGTCACAGATTTAAAATAGTTTCAAAACGAAGCAGAGGGCAGCTGAGAAGAATTTTTTTCACTCAGTGGGTTGTTCGAATCTGGAATGCATTGCCTGAAAAGGTGGTGGAGGCAGATTCCATAACAGCTTTTAAAAGGGAACTAGATCTTTATTTAGGAAGAGCAGGTCTGTTAAGTTATGGGGAGAGAGCTGGGCAGTGGGATTGAGTTGCTCTGTTCAAAGAGCCGGCACAGACTAGATGGGCCGAATGGCCTCCTTTTGTGCCGTATAATTCTATGATTCTATCATTCTATGATAACAACAACTTTGATTTATATAGCACCCTCCGCACCAGATGGCGTCTCAGAGCACTTCACAATAGCAGATCCTGGGACCGAGCCAGGAGCAGGGGTAGAAAGGTGACCAAAGGCGCGGTCGAAGAGAAAGGTCTTCAGCTGTGACCTGAAACTGAGAAAAGAGAGGGCAAGGTGAAGGTAGTGAGGAAGGGAATTCCAGAGCCTCGGGGCATAGTGGCTGAAGGCATGGCCGCTGAGGGTGGAGCGGAGGATTCGGGGGACATGGAGGAGGCCAGACCCAGAGGAGTGAAGGCAACAGGAGCTGGTTTGAGGAGAGAGGAGATCAGAGAGGTAGAGGGGTGCAGAGGAGTGGAGGGATTTGAAAACAAGGGTGAGGATTTTGAAGTCGATCCTCTCGGGGATAGGGAGCCAGTAAGTCTGGCAAGGACTCGGGTAAAGGGGGAGGGAAGTTTGGTGCGGGTGAGTATGCGGGCGGAGACCGGCGAGGAGGGCATTTGAATAGTCCAGCCATGAGGCATGGACTAAGGTTTCAGCGACTTTTGGGGTGAGGTATTGCCGGAGATGGGCGATCCGTCGGAGGTGGAAGAAGGTGGTGCTGGTGAGGGACTGGATGTGGGGGAGGAAGGACAGTTGGGGGTCGAACCTGAGCCTAGGTTGCGCACAGGTTCGGAGAGTTTCAGGGGAAGACCAGGAAGATGGAGAAGGTGAGAGCCATGTGAATGGAGATGTTGACGAGAGCCAAAGAGTATGGCCTCCGTCTTGTCAACATTCAGCTGCAAGAAATGTCTGCTCATCCAGCTCCTGATGTCTGACAGGCAGGCTGACAGAACATCAGGGGACTGGGGGACGCAAAGTGAAGTGGAGAAATAGAGTTGGGTGTCATCCGCATACAGGTGAAAGTGTGCCCCATGTCTGCGGATGACATCTCCAAGAGGGAGCGTATAGATGAGGAAGAGGAGGGGGCCAAGGATGGATCCCTGGGGTACCCCACAGGTAACTGAGTAAGTGCGGGAGGAAAAGCCGTTTGTGTGTACGGCTGGCGGTTTATGGGGTAGGATTCGAACCAGGCGAGTGCGATCTCACTGAGGTGGATGACGGAGGACAGGCGGTGGAGGAGGATGGTGTGGTCGACTGTGTCGAAGGCAGCCGACAGGTCCAGGAGGATAAGGAAACAGAGGGAACCCTGGTCGCAGGTAGAGAGGATGTCGTTTGTGACTTTCACAAGCGCAGTCTCTGTACTGTGGGCAGGGCGGAAACCGGACTGGAGGGCTTCGAAGAGGGAATGGGAGGAGAGGTGGGTGCAGAGTTGGTTGGCAACAACTCATTCAAGTGCTTTTGAAAGGAAGGGCAGGTTCGAAATAGGGCGGTAGTGGCTAGGGTTTGAGGGATCCAGGGAGGGTTTTTAAGGAGGGTGGTGATGGCAGCAGTTTTGAAGGGGGCAGCGACTGATCCAGTTGAGAGGGACTGGTTGATGATATCAGCCAGCAGTGGGCAGAGGAGGGTGAGCTGGGTGAGCAGTAGGTTGGTGGGGATGGGGTTGAGACAGCAGGTGGTTGGCTTCATGGAGGTGAGAATGCGTGAGAGGGAGGAAAGAGAGACCGGGGAGAAGGAGTGTAGGAAGGGGGTCGAGGTAGGAGTTGATGACGGGGAGGATGAGGGATATGGGATGGGGGTGATAGAGGGTGACGAGAGGCAGGATGATTAGGCTGCCTGGCTGATATTGTGGATATTTGAGGAAAAGAAGTCCATGACCTCCTCGCACTTCATGTTTGAAGTGAAGATTGATGAAGCCTGAGGGGTTGCACGGAGGAGGTGGTGGAAAAGAGGACTTTGGGATTGTTGTTTGAATAATGTTGGAATAGTAGGCCCGACACAAAAAATGGCTCGAGCCACATTTGGTGGTGAACCGTGAGGCCGGTTTTCTGCCACCCGCGTTCCAGCAGCCGGGTTTTTAGGGAGCGGAGATCAGTGCTGTACCAGGGGGAGTGGGTTTGCAGATAGACCTGGATTTAAGGGGAACAAGAGAGTTGAAAATGGAGGAGAGGCGATTGTGGAGGAGCTGGACAGCTGCTTCAGGATCGCTGTGGGTGGAAGACCAGAGGGGTAGGAGGTCAGAGGATGTGAGGGCCTCTGTGAGAGTCTCAGGGGGGAGACTTTTCCAAGGGTGGAAAAGTACAGTTGAGGGCTTGGTAGAGGAGAAAGGGATGGAAGAGGCGAAGGAGAGAAGAAAATGGTCCGAGATGGCCTTGTCTGAGGTGCTGAGGTCGGAAATGTCAAGGCTGTGGGTGATAATGAGGTCAAGAGCGTGGCCACGGTTGTAGGTCAGAGAGTCAATATGGAGGGTGAGGTTCAGAGAGGAGAGGAGGGCAGTGAAGTCGGAAGAGGTGGTGCAGGGGGAGTTTAGGTGAAGGTTGAAGTTGCCCATGATGAGCAGACATTCAGAGCAGAGGGACAGGGAAAAGAGGAGAGTGGAGATATTGGAGAGGCAAGGGCCAGGGGAGTTTAGGAGGACAATCAACATATTGATCAACTCTGCCTTACTCATAGTCAGAGAGAGGGAGTTTTTGTGGTAACCAAGTTATTGTCTGTATTTAAATATTAAATGCTAATTTATTAAAGTGCTCCTCCAAGTGCTGTACATTTTATAAGAGCGCTAAAAAGATGAAACACACTATCTGGCGTTAGCTAGACAGCACAGACACTGCGCTTGTCGACGTAAAAATATTGCATCCTTTCTCTCTCTGTGTGACCATGACTCCCTCTGCCTTCTCGTCCGCCTGGACCTCTCTGCCGCTTTCGATAGAGTTGATTATGCCATCCCCCTCCATCGCCTCTCCTCCCTTATCCTTTGTGGGGCAGCACTTGCGTGGTTTGAGTCCTAGTTAACCAACCGCCAACAATACATCTCTGCAAATGGCTTTTCCTCCCGTCCCTACCCGATCACCTGTTGTGGTTGCGTCTGAGTGCATTTTCCGTTCCAGACACAGGGACATGTGGGCAACTGGCAAACATACATGAAACTCTCAGTCGGGTTTGGATACGTTTGAACATGGCTATGGGTTACCAGATGTGTCAGCCGCCAAAAATAAAATGCAAACAATGGAATTTAGACTGTACTACATTAAAAGTATAATGTAAAAAAGAGAACAATTCTAGACCTCAGAGAAACACAAATAGGTTCAGAGTCACAAGCAGCTACAATGTCTTCCCACACAGTCGCCACACAAATGGGAATCGTGACAGCCTGATAGTGATCAAGATTCAAAGCTTCGTGCTTGAAGTTGTTCCAGAGGAGGTCAGTGTCAGAGATCAGAATTTCATAAAAAAAGAATGACAAACCAAACAAAACTTGTTATGCTCAGAAGAGGGATGTGCCAGTAATTTGCGCCCATTATTATCTCAAAGGGTAAATATGTGTGAGCGACAGAGGGGAGAACAAGAATTGATTGGAAATCGCTGCGAGTTATTTAAATTGTCTGAGTGGGTGTGAGATATTCTGTGGCTCGAGTATTACTGGAATGAGCCAAAGGAACAAAGCTCTCGACTCACCGTGTTTGACAGAAGTGTCTGACAGAGCTTTTCCTTACAATACCTCGATGTAAATTAAGTTCTAGTCCTTAAATAGAGCTGCTGTTGTCAAATTAATAACAGCACTCATTGGAGTTGAACGGTGATGAAAGAATTCGAAAATGTGCTAGTATCTTGATAAATTTATCGCAAATGTGACAGGACTAAACCTGCACTGTGTAAATGTTATGTGCTGGAGCTGTAAGCTAAGGACAACAAGCAAGAAACTTGCTTTGAGTCAAAAGGTTGCACTTCATAGCTGCACATCAGGGCGTTGAGCTCCCAGGCTGGGCTGACACTCTAATGCTGGGGTGATGCTGCATTGTAGGAGATAGTGAACTTCAGGTTGAGATATCCAACCCAGGTTCCTTCCATGGCACTACTCAAGAAGAGAAGAGAGGTTTATTTCCCCCCCGATGTTTCAGCGCCTTGGGACGTCCTCCCGACGTGAAAGGCGCTTTATAAGTTTAAGTTGTTGTTGTTGTTGGTCAATAATCATTCAAACCAAATTGGAACATTGCTCTGCAGAAATTGGTCGCCACCTTTTGCCTACAAAATACACAGTCACTCCACTTTACTGTATATCCTGTGAAGTGCTTTGAGGTATTGCATTGACATCCGAAGGAACAATGCATTGCGCCCCAGCGCTGTACTGAGGTGTTTGTTGCATATGTTGCCTGCTCATCTCATAATAATAATAATCCTTGCATTTGTTATAGCATCTTATCATGTCTTCTAGACGTCTCAAAGTGCTTCATAGAATTTACTATAAAATAAATTGACTGTATATTTGTGGCCGAAACGCGGCAGTCAAGTGCGCCCAGCAGTGTCCCACAAGCAGTCGTGGATTGAAATGACGATTTTTAAAAATGGATTATTATCTACTGCCTACTTGTTGTTGTTGTTGTTGTTGCCTACTTTGCTCTAAAACAACAGCTTGCCTTTATATAGCACCCCTCACGCAGGGTACCGGAGCACTTCTTAGTGACTTCCTTCTCATTACCCCTTACCTCCTCCGTCGCCCCTCGCAATTGGTGAAATTTGCATTTACTATTCTTCCCTTCGCTGCTGGCTTGACAAACACTGGGAAATGGCTATTGGTGACATGTTAATGAGCGGCGAGTGAGCTGAATGAGGCCAACACATTTCTCTTTTGCAGTTCTTATAAAGCTGAAGTGGATTCATCAGTCAGGGCTTTGGATTGCAAAATAAACGGTAATTGAGAAAACACGAGGAACACATTAATCAAAATCGTCATCCTCAAAAAGACTGAATCTTTAATAATGTACTTTTAATGCCGCCTTGCTAAAAGATTTATGTCCCTTGCAGTCTAATGATGTTCATTGACTTAGCCTAGTCTGGATTCAACTCTACTGCCCTAAGGCCTTTCTCAAGACATGCTTCTTTGACCATGTTTACTTATGATCCATTTCTCCAGCCATTTGATTGCCCCTCACCCCCACACTGTAACTTGGGCACCGGGAAAGTACTGTCAAGCGCTTTGAGATTTCATCCCAACATAAAAATTATAATAATAATCCTTGCATTTGGTATAGCGCTTTTCACATGTTCTAGTCGTCTCAAAGCATTTCACAGAATATACTGTAAAGTGAATTGACTGTATTTTTGTGGGCAATGGAGGCAGCCAATTGCGCAAGGCAGTGTCCCACAAACAGTTGTGGATTGAAGTGACCAATTTTTTTCATTGTTTTTCTCTTTTGAGGGACTATTATCAGGCAAAGAAACTTGCCCAAGGTTTTGCCCTGTCTGGAATCAAACCCAGGTCTCGCTCTCTCTCTCTAACTAACCACTGAGCTACAAGGACTCCAACATGTAAGTCACCTGTGTAAATATAAATGGTATATCCCAGACGTGCTTCCACAGTTGACTGAATTGCACAATTGATGGTTGACCAGTCCTGGATAGAAAAGTCCCAAAATTTCAACAACCTCATGAGCAGGTACAATCTTTACATTTTGATTCGGTATGTTTCACATCTGGCATTCATCTCAAAGCGCTTCACGATTTACAATACAATATTGTGGTTATATATTTTTCTTCTACTGAGTAATTTAATATAAAGTCTAAACCCACTAAAACATCATCATGTGAGCATCATCATCGTGTAAGCATCAAAGCTAAATATTTGATGCATTCTGTAAATCTAAGTTTGCAATATGTTAGGAATTATTCAAAACATAGTTTAAAGAATTCTCTTTGTTGCCGTGGGTCCAACTTGATACTAGTGGCATTGAAGAATATAGTGACATGATATCTATGTATGCTGTATTATTTGCAGGTGTTTCACCTGCAAAATACACAGTCACTACACTTTACAGTATGTCCTGTATCCTTGAGACCCTCTGAAGATGTGATCAGGCGTTATATCAAATGCAAGGATTATTATTACAGTATTACAGAATGATTTAACTTCCAGTAAGACTTGAGAAAGAAGAAGAAAAGTTATATTATAACACTCTTCAAGTTGCTCTTCATTTGAGCAATTTTCTCCCATCAGCTTCGCTCCACAAATCATTGACTTGTTCAGCTCCACAGGTTTCTGGGACAGAGCAGTGATGTCCCCCAGTGCAATGTACTCCCAATGTTGCATTAGAGCATCATCCGTGACTGTGAGCTGTGAGTTCAAGTTGTGCTTATTTCCAATGGTTTAAATCTGGAATGCAATCGCTGCAGGAAAAAGTCCATGTGGTATTATTTTAACTTTCAATGGAGCCAACGCATTCCCAATATCCGAGTGAGGGCCTGGATGCTGTCAGTCAAGCAACGTGACTTGAAATGGATTTTGTGTTCACTATGTGGGTGGCTTGCTGTGCCATGCAGACCTGTGAGAGCCCAGTCTGTCCCCTAATTTATTGTATCAAAGTAGAGATGTTTGAACAGTTGATGTTTAGAAAAGTCCAAAAGATCCTACAACCTCAATGGAGCATAATTCAGCTTTAAAGAAAACAACCCACCCCCCCCCTTTCATACTTTCAACCCCACCACTCCGTCTTTAGTCACAAAAATAATCACCTCCATGAAACCAACCACGTGCTCATTGGACCCCATCCCCAACCCCTCCTCCGCACCCAGCTCCACCTTTTGCCCCGCTCATTTCTGACACCATCAACCTTTCCCTCTCCTCAGGCACCGTCCCTACCTCCCTTAAAACAGCCACCATCACCCCTATCCTGAAAAAACCCTCCCTTGATGCGTCGCAGCCATCAAGCTATCGACCCATCTCCAACCTCCCGTTTATATCTATGGTCCTTGAAAGAGTGGTTGCCTCCCAGCTCCGCTCTTTCCTCTCAATTCACTCACTCCTTGAACCCCTCCAATCAGGTTTCCGCCCTATTCACAGCACAGAAACTGCCCTGGTTAAGGTTACAAATGACATCCTAACCCCCTGTGACCAGGGCTCCCTCTGCCTCCTCGTCCTCCTTGACCTGTCTGCTGCGTTCGACACAGTCGATCACACCATCTTCCTCCAACGTCTTTCCTTCCACCTCAACCTTCAAGGCACAGTCCTTGACTGGTTCCATTCCTATTTGACCCACCGTTTACACTTTGTATCTTCCAATGGTTTTTCCTCAAACCCCCGCACAGTTTCTCACGGCGTCCCTCAGGGCTCTGTCCTCGGCCCCCTCCTTTTCACCAATTACACGCTCCCTCTGGGCGATGTCATTCGCAAACACAGGGTAAATTTCCACATGTATGCGGACGACACCCAGCTGTACCTTTCTGCCTCATCCCTCAACAGTATGTCTGTCCGACATTGAGTCCTGGACGAGGGACAACTTCCTCCAATTGAACGTGAGTAAGACCGAGGCCCTCCTGATTGGCTCAATCCAGTGCCTCTGCACATCGGGCGCTGCCAGCCTCAACATCCAAGGCTGCACTCTCCTCCTCACAAAGCCAATCAGGAACCTCGGCATCATGTTCGACCATAAACTCTCCTTCCTCCCCCACATCCGCGCCTTGACCGGCACCGCTTATTTCCATCTGCGCAACATTGCCAGGCTCCGCAACTACCTCAACCCCCACGCTGCCGAAACACTTGTGCACGCATACATCACCTCACGGCTGGACTACGGAAACTCTCTCCTCGTCGGCCTCCCCAGTTCCTCCATTCACAGGCTGCAGGTCATCCAAAACTCTGCAGCCTGTGTACTATCCCGCACCCGCCTCCGCGACCACATAACCCCCACCCTCGCCCGTCTCTACTGGCTCCCCATCCTCCAGAGGATCGAGTTCAAGATCCTCGTCCCCACCCTACTTAACCGATTTACTTTCCCCCTATAAGCCCACCCGGACCCTCCGTTTTGCAGGTTTTGGTCTGCTCCAAGCCGTCCGCCCGAACCGCCCCACCATTGGAGGCCGGGCTTTTAGTTTCTCCGCTCCCACCCTGTGGAATTCCATCCCCCAATCCCTCCGTCTTGTTTCTTCCCTTTCCTCTTTCAAGGCCGGTTTGAAGACTTTCCTCTTCAACCGTGCCTTTTGTTCCCCCCCGAATTTTTCGACCTCCCCTACGTGTTTCACCCCTTCCCGAACACCCCCCTCCCAGTGTATTGTAGGCGCTATACAAGTGTCATTTTGTTGTTGTTGTATTTTGTAGGCTAACGGGCCAGCCAATTTGCAAGTACAATATTCCACAAACAGCCCAACAAAAACAACTCAGGGAATAGTTGATATTAATGACCAACTTTATCTATGAG
The DNA here is from genome assembly GCA_035084275.1 of Hydrolagus colliei. Taxonomy (NCBI): domain Eukaryota; kingdom Metazoa; phylum Chordata; class Chondrichthyes; order Chimaeriformes; family Chimaeridae; genus Hydrolagus; species Hydrolagus colliei. The sequence continues at coordinate 7,189,234 of CM068762.1, forward strand.
ACTGTTGCGGGATAGTGTTGCTTGCGAAATTAATGACCAATTTTATTGAGGAGATTGTTGGCCAGGACTCCGGGAAAGATTCCCCTTTCTTTTCGAAGTGACATGGGATCTTTAACATCTATTTGAACAGGCAGAAAGGACCTCGGTTTAACATTGCCTCCAAAGGACAGTACATCTGCCAATACAACAGTATGAATTATCTGACCCTTTGGCATAATTTTCTGATATTAAAGACTTCATTGTAATACTGAAAGAAATAGATACAGTAGCTCCCTGACTAATAAGCTCATCTACAATGCAAAGCAGAATTACATTTGTGAAGCGCTTTTGACTTGAAAGTCACTGTACAAATGTAATTTTGTTGTTGTTTACATTGGGAGGACGTGAAAAGGGCCCTGAACAGTCAGAGATTAGGACCAGAGTAGGGGAGGGAATCAGGGATGATGGAGGGTGAGAGTTTAGAAGGCTGGCCAAAGGTACAGTTCAAAAGGACGAACGTGAGGCATGCCTTGGAGGGAGAGAGGCAAAGATAATGTAGGATGGAGTTCCAGAGGGTGGGGGCAGAAAGCCTGAACGCGCGACCATCGATGGTGGGGTGGGCCGGGCGGGGGACATGAAGCAAGCCGGTGTCTGCTGAGCAGAGGGAGTGCACAGGCTAATAAAGGATTAGCAGGTCGGATAGATAGAAAGGGGCAAGGCCATAGAGGGCCTTGAAGGTGAGGATGAGAATTTTGAATTCAATCCCCTGAGGGATAGGGTACCAGTGGAGCCGGTGAGGGTGGGGATGATGGGGTCACAGATATTGGTGTGGGAGAGGACACGAGCAGCAGAGTTCTGCAGCTTGTGAAGGGTAGTGTTGGGAAGGCCGACTGACAGGGCATTGGCTAGTCGAGCCTGGTTGTAATGATCGGCTTATCTGAGGGTTTCGGCGGCCTGAGGGGGTGAGGCAGTGGCAGAGTCGGGCAATGTTGTGGAGATGGGGGAAAGCAGAACCAGTCATGGCTTGGATGTGGGGGAGAAAAGACAGTTGAGGATCAAACAAGATGCCTGGCTTCCTGACTGGCTTGTGAGGTGGGGTGTGCATCCGTGGAGGCTGATGCTGCCAGTGCCTGAGGTGCGGTGGCACTGGTGCAAGCTAATCAGGAGGGCCTCAGTCTTGTTACATTGGTTGAATGCATCTAATAATAATAATAATCCTTGCATTTGATATAGCTCTTTTCACATCTTATCGACGTCTCAAAGAATAGAATATTCTCCCTATTCTTTCAACAGCGCTGCTGTTCCAAATACCCGGCCGATAAAGTGGACAGTTACCAATTGCTACCAATGCTTCTGCTACCAAGGCTGTATCCAACTGCTTGGTACATGGAATGCTTCAACTCTTTGATTGCATGCTTGGCTCAGTGGCTTGTATTCTCACTGCAGATTAGAAGACTAATCCAAAACACTAAGGGGCGTGTTGTATTCCCTGGAATAAATGCAGAATATACTCTCTCAGTCCGTATAGTCATGCCAATGCCCACACTCTGCAAAGCACTTTCCAACAGGTATAAAAATCCCACAGGCTCCTTACCCTGATTTCACAATGTCCCTTTCATATCTTATCAGTAGAATGCAGCCACTCTGTCTTGCAGAGCTCGACTAGAAATTGATGTTTACCCTTTCGACAAGCCTGGGGACCTGAAAGGAGAGATACATTTTTAGCCCCACTGGAAGAAAAAAAAATGCAGTCTCCCAGTTTCTGCTTGACATGCCCTCATAAATATTCAGGATTAAACAGAGTTGAGCTCCACTTTTCTATGGTTCTGTTTGAGGATTTGCGAGACATAGCAGGGAATTGGTACTGTGATAGTTGGCTTCATTGGATGAGCAAACACAGACGCTAACAATGCAATGGGTTCAAAGGCCTCTGACTGAGGTATAGATTTTTAGGGTTCTATTTCAAAACTGTCTCTCAACATTTGACTGGTCTTCTTTCTAATGGGCAGTCTGTGCAGTCATACTATAAGCCACTGGCAAACATATTTTAATCTAAACATTTTATCCCACATAGCGCTGCTTTGTAACAATCTTTCATTGGCAGCCATGCTTTCAGCCGCTATGTCCAGGAACTCTCTACTGAATACTCCTGTGTACTCAGGAACACTGTCTCAATCTCTCCAATTTGCTCCCTCCTTTTCCGTCTTTAGATCACACTCAAGACTATTCCACTTTCATTGTGCCTGTGGTCACTCTCTTCCCCTCTCGCTCTGTGGCTCAGCACCAAACTTCGGCACTGTTAACAACTCCAAGTCACAGCTTGGTGACAAGCTAGAATTCCCTCAAGGTGCAGAATATGTTGGAAAATGCTTTGAAGAAAATTATTTCTGTCATCTCTTGAAGAAATACATATTAATAATAATCATTGCATTTGATTCACCACGATCCTTGCATTTGCACCTTAGCATGTCTTCGAGACGTCTCAAAGAGCTTCACAGAATATGAATATGAATATTCACAGTAAAGTGAATTGATTGTACATTTTGTGGGCGAAATTCGGCAACCAATTGGGCACAGCAATGTCCCACAAACATTCGGGGATTGACAGGTTATAATATCATTAAAACATGATAACATTTTTCATAGTATTTTACTGTAAAATATAGTGACTGTATATTTGTAGGCAAACGCAGAAGGGAATTTGCTTAAGGCAAAGTCTCACAAACAGCCATGAAGTGAATGATCAATCTTATGTAAGAGATTGTTGACCAGGACACCATAAGAAACTCCCTTCCCTTTTCTAAAGGGTTGATCTAGACTGTTCACATAGGTGTTGCCAGGTCCTTGTAGGTTTAGAATTTTTTTGAGTTGATAGAAGAAATAATACATATTGCAGGGGTAAATAGTGCTAGTTAACACTTTCACACCTTATTTTCCCACTGACGACACACAGATAGGCTAAAATATATTCTTGGAGCAAAAATAAATACCTAATATCCAAGAGGTTACGATGCAATGAGATTGGAATCAATTAAATGAGTGCTTTCAGTGATTAATAATTGAATAAATAGGAATCAAACTCCCTGAGGTGGTAATGAGTCCAGAGACCATTTCAATTGCAATATATCATGGTTTGCAATTACAAATTCAATTCTATGGCAGGCAAATAATGACTTTTGATATATTTCCCAGCCTTTTACAAACCCCACCCACGACCTCGTGGTGAAAAGTGTTGACATTTAATAATAGATTTGATGTGCTAATTATCAAGGAAACTATATGTTTTACTTCAATATATAGATATATATATTTGCTGATTTCAAAGCCCATGAGCTTGGCTGGTGGAATGAGCTATGAGCAATGATCAGACAAACAAGTGTTGCTTCAGTTTCAAGAAAGTTGATTCAGAGGGAACTGTATGGAGTGGAATAGTCCTCCCTCCCTCCTTTGCCACTTCACTTCAACTCTCTCCCTCTCACTGTCCCTCTCTCCCTCCCTCCACCATTGGACCCTGGGGAAAGTGATTTTTTTAAAGCAGTGATGCTCAAATGTTTTATAGGCCCTTTCGATGAGGCATTGAACACAGTTTATTTTTCCTGGTATGCATTCCAATCCTTTTCTTGGAGGTGGTTAGGGTTTGTGGGGGGGATCAACAACAGCAGCAAGATTACATTTATAGAGCGCCTTTCACGTCGGGAGGACGTCCCAAGGCGCTGAAGGAAATCTTACTCGGAACCTCCCTTCTTTTCGGCCCACAGCATTAAAGGGACAGTGGCAGCATGGATCCACAACTGGCTGCGAGACAGAAAGCAGAGAGTTGTGGGGAATGGCTGTTTTTCAGACTGGAGGGAAGTGTGCAGTGGCGTCGATTTTGGAACCACTGCTCTTTTTAATCTACATTAACGGTCTGGACTTGGGTATAGGGAGCACAGTTTCCAAGTTTGCAGATGATACCAAGTTAGGGAGAATAGTAAATAGTGAGGAGGATAGTAACCATCTGCAAGAAGATATAGATAAAACGGTAAAGCGGGCAGACACATGGCAGATGAAGTTTAATGCAGAGAAGTGTGAGGTGATATATTTTTGGAGAAGAAATGAGGGGAGGCAATATAGGCTAGATAGTACAATTTGAAGGGGTGTGAGGGAACAGAAAGACCTGGGGATTTGTGTTAGTGACTTTTTGAAGGTGGCAGTACAGGTAGACAAAGCCATTAAGAAGGCATATCGGATACTAGGCTTTATAAATAGGGATATAAGTGCTCTGAGATGCTATATAAATCGAAGTTGTTATTGTATAGAATACAAAAGTCAGGAAGTGCTGACTAATCTCTATAAAACTTTGGTTAGGCCTCAGCTGGAGTACTGTGTCCAATTCTGGTCACCACACTATAGAAAGGATGTTAAAGCATTGGAAAGGGTGCAAAGAAGGTTTACTAGAATGGTACCAGGATTGAGGGACTTCAGTTATGGGGAAAGGCTAGGTTAATTCTCTTTAGAACAGAGAAAGTTGAGAGGAGACCTAATAGAGGTTTATAAAATCATGAGGGGATTCAACAGAGTGAATCAGGAAAAACTGTTTCCACAGTTTTAGAATAGTTTCAAAACGAAGTAGGTGGAATTTTTTCACTCAGCGGTTTGTTTGAATCTGGAATGCATTGCCTGAAAATGTGGTGGAGGCCGATTCGATAACAGCTTTTAAAAGAGAATCAGATCTTTATTTAGGGAGAACAGGTCTGTTAGGTTATGGGGAGAGAACTGGGCAGTGGGATTGAGTTGCTCTCCTCAAAGAGCCGGCACAGACTAGATGGGCCGAATGGCCTCCTTTTGTGCCCTAAAATTCTATGATTCTATGTCACTCAAATTAGTTTATTGATTGTAAAGGATCCTTTGTGCTTCATAAACTGTACACACATTTTTCTCTCCCTCTCTATTTGTCTCCGCTGTTCGGGTAGTCATGGGATTAATTGGCCGTAGTTAATTGGTTCCTTCTCTGTATGATTTATGGTTTTTGCTTTGGTGCGCATGGGAGCTATTCCTGAGGCTTAATTGAGTTACTCGGAGTCCGTTTCGAAGCTTGCAGGACGCTTTCCAACACAATGCAATACAAAATTACATTTCCACAGCGTCTTTCACGTCCTTTGAAATCACATGTTTCGAAACAGAACAGCCTTGTGGTGACCTGTTTCGGAACAAAACAAGGATCGCTCTCCACTTGTCGAGATTAAAGGAATGAAATGTGACAGACCATCTCTTTGATGTGCACCCATTAGTTTTGTCTGTAGGCATAGGCATATTCCCCCTAGGAAACCAAAATGCATCTTTCTGTTTTTCTTTGGTAATACATTGGGAGAAATCCTCCCCAAGGCACTCGGTTATTTTAACATGACTGGATACGTCAGAGGTTTAAGCAAGTCAGCCAATGGAATTGACGGACATTCCGTTATGTGGAGAACTAGAGAAGCTGCGATTGTTCTCCTGTGAGCAGTGATGTAAAAGAGGTTGAGACGAGATTTAGTCGAGGCGTTTCAAGATCATGACGGGTTTCGATAGAGTAAATAAAGAGAGGAAAGTGTTTCCTCTGGCAGGTTGATTGGTAAACCAAGGACATGGATTCAAGATTATTGGCAAAAGAACCAATGCAGGGATGAGACCAATTTGTTTTTACACACAGACACAGCAGGTTGTTATGATCTGGAGTGCGCTGCCTGAAAGGGTGGTGGAAGCAGATTAAATAATACTATGTACTTTCCAAAGGGGTATTGGATATCCTTGAAAAGAAAAAAAAACGATTGCAGGGCTACGGGGAAAGAGTGTGCGAATGGAACTAATCGGATAGCTCTTTAGAAGAGCTGACACAGGCACGAGGGACTGAATGGCCTTCTTCTTGTGCTGTAGAAATTTCAATGATTCTATGAAAAGTGTGGCTGAACAGGGATTTTGGAAAAGTACTACAGTTTAGTCAGACGTCTGTGGCACGTGTAAAAAGCCACGACGCACATGCCATTCAAAAGCTGTGATACCTTTCAGTCGGGTTCATTGGATTAGCTGGAGACTCCCTTTATTACCCACTTGAAAATCCCACTTCAGTGAGCATTTCACTTCTCAGTTGCGTCCGTTAATGTTAGCTTTTTGTATTAGTCAGATTTTCCCATTTAAACACCACAGGCATTTTTGTCCCACAAACAGCCATGACAAGACTCACTCATTTTATATGGCAGATCGCTGGCCAGGAAGATACTCCCTTCTGGTTTCAAACAGTACCATGGGATCTTTAACATACACGCCAGTAGACAGACGGGACCTCGGTTTAAAATCTCACCTGGAGGACTATGCAGTGCACACGAGTGTCAGCAAAGACATTGTGAGTTTCTCAGTGTCACATTCCGATTGAGTGCATTACCATTCTGTGCAAGTTATGTACGATGATGACCATTATTATTGTAAAGAGTAAAATGGAGCCTCCAACAATGTGTTGGCCTTTGACATGGCAACAATTGCCATTGTGGGCATTCAAATGTTTATCAATTTTTAAGCTTAACCAAGAAAAAGGCACTTATTGTCAGGACCACATGTAAGGACTGAAAATGGTTCAGAGAAGAATAGCTGGCACTACATGAAACCGGCTTGATGTTTTTGAACAATAGTGTTTGGAAGAGGTACAAACTGAGGTTACATCTCAGTTTGAAACCCAATCCAAGCAGTGTCGAGGCTTGTTCGGCAGTGCGCGCTTTCAAACAACGCTGGATCTATCACCTCCCCAGCACAGCTTGACATGGAGAAAATAAAACTTGTACTAACTGAAAAACTCAAAAACAATTCACAGAAGCACCGAGGCCAATGATTCTGTTCATTCATATTTCCAAAACTGGATCAGGATCGGTTTGGAAAATGATAACCTCAATGTAATTTGCTTCTATGTTTTAGAAATATTTTGCAAGTAGAAACATAACAACAACATACACCTGTAGTAGCTCCCATAAAATAAGGTCTTGGAGCTGTGTATCAATGTTAAAATGTATCTTGTTTGGAAAGCCAGATAATTTTACTTCTTGTCATTGACATAACAAGTGATGAAGTGGATGAGATTTGTTGCTTTCACAAGGAACTGAATTGTTGCTACTTTGGTTTCATGTATGACCTGAAAAAAAATCAGCGAATTGGGGAGCAGATGATATTCTACTAACTGCTGAAGAGACTTTGATGATGTGAGAGTGTGCATTTTCGAATCACAATTTGTGTCAGTATAAGCAGATGGTTTCAAAGTCGTCGTACTTTTCATAACAGATTAACTGTGCAAAGGGTTCCTTATCCCTTGTTTTAACTGAGCCATCTAGTGAAAGTGTAATCTACCAAGTGTAATCTACCTGGGGATACAGGAAATATTACTCTTGAGTTATTACATTATTAATATATTTAATTTATATTGTCTCTGTTGTATTGTACCTCGAGGAACTGAGGTACTATTTTTAATCGGACGACTGAAGTTAATGATGTCCATTCATTATTGTTTTCGTTCTGCTGACAGTCTTTAATAGTGTTTAAACACCCAAACTGTCACAATACACCTCGTTAGTGATTAATATGCTTATTTTTGCTTTATATTATGTCACTTTATTTAGAAATGGTCACAGAAGGTTAATAACCACTTGGTGTGAGAAACAGTCCATTAAGAAAATACCTATTTTTAAAAATAAGTTGGGGAAGCTTTTGTAGACAGGCCTTTTCTTTTGCATTAAATGCAATTAGCTGAGCAATCATAATTATTCATACAATTATTTTAATTTATGGAAAGCTAGTCATGGGAAGTGAGCTTGCCTGTGAATCATGTAATTGGGATCTGAATAACTTAGTGACTAGAATTCAGTGAAGTTCAAACCAGGTCTAGCGGACAGATAGGAAAAAAATTCTATCTGTGGTTCCCACTGTAGAAATTGACGAGAGATGGGTTCATAATTGCTCATTATTATTAATGTAATTTTTCTGCCAGGAATTGTTTGTGGAGGATTGCCTGTATGTCACACAGAGTAACTGAATGAATGAGCGACTGAAACCACCATATATACCCTGATTCCGGGCTGAAGGCAAGCAAACACATTACTCTGTGTGTAATGTAAAAGAGGAGGCAGCACACTGTTAACCTGTCATAATGCTTAAAGCGGCGCCCATCTAACCCACTGCCTTGAGCTGTTTGTTCCAGAGGCTTGATATTTCCTTTACAAAGTCTTTCAGATTAGCTCACGAGGTTTTCAGGTCATTTTTTCCGCACGACACCATTGATAGTTCCATCGACCCGATTGCAGATCCGGGTGCATATCTGTATTTGAGCCTCCGGAAATAATTTCATTCCCGAGATTAAAGAGGGCTTTTGTGTGTAGCAGCAGGAGCTCCACAGACGCATTAGCTTCCTGGCATGTGCGCAATGCCTTCTGGCAGCTTTACGCTGGTGTCTGCTATTTCTAAATGTTCCTGCAGTTGTGTACCACACTTTACAAGGGATATTTTTTCAGAGAAATGTTCCAACGCTATGGCTGCCTCGCACTGCGTTGCAGTTAACAATAATAATAATAATCCTTGCATTTGATATAGCGCTTTTCACATCTTATCAAAATCTCAAAGCGCTTCACAATACATACTGATTTGACTGTATATTTGTGGGAGGAATTAAATGACCAATTCCTGGTCCAATCCCTTTTGAAATTTTGAAACGCTTGCTTGCACACAAAAGCTTTCAGCGCAAGAATGAGGAATACAACAGCATCACTGATCGATGCTACGGGTGGGTGGGTGGGGAAGGCTGTAGCGAGGAGGGAGAGATGTAATAAATTGTTGGATTTCAGATTCTAACTTCCGACGTGTGAGTTAATAGGCCATTAAGGAACAGCTGAACCTTCAGAATAAATGGATGACATTGTGCATCTGATCCCCCTCCTGTAAAGCATCTAAGATGTCAGTGGAATGTCTTTCTGACAGGGAGCTACACAAGCATAACATCTTGTTGTTGTTCATAGAATTACACAGCACAGAAGGGGGGCCATTCGGTCCATCGTGTTTATGCCGGCTCTTTGAAAAGAGCCTAAGTTTTTGTTGCCGTTACCCTGTGTGAAGGGCACGAGAGAAATGCAAGTTATTGCTGGTTTGGGCTTGTCAGTCATAGTCTAGGCTACGGCATTAACAATGATTACTTGAGCATGTATTATTATTTTATTATTAGGGTTTAGGTGCCCGTTACAACATTAGATATTTTTTATGTACTCTTTTCCTTCATTAGGATGAAAACTAGTGGGGAAGATGTTCAGAAAAAATAACTTAATATCATAATACTGCTTACATTTGCTATAGTGCCTTTCACATCTGCAGGACATCAAACAGCTGAGAGCTCATTTAAGTAGCAGCTTGTTGCAGTGATGGTGGGGAGGGTGGTGGGGTTAGTGGGTTGGTAGGGTGGGTGTTGTTCAGGGATGAGATTGAATGGATCTAAGGGTCTTCTTCATCTGAACGATTCTTGTGAACTTGTGTGTGATACACTGTGAAGTTGAGTGACCGTGTATTTTGCAGGCTAACTATAAGGACAAAACTGTAATGCTATTGTGCGTTCTTTCAAGGAAGATGGAATTAAAGGGTAAATATTAGCATACTCTATCTCACTATGCATTATTATTATTATTTATATTGTTATCGTCCCAAATAAATCAGTTACAGGCACAGTCAGTACTCAGCAGGTATCTTGTGTACTGCTCTGACATTTGTGATGTTTGACATCAGCATCATTCAACATAGATGAGTAACAGTCTACACAGAGGCAGTTAATCAAAAACAAAGTGCTTCTGGCATATCATATATCTGATATTAAAGTTTCAACATTTGCACTGCAGGCCAGATAAAATGGATGCTTTGAAGATTTGTTTTTGGCATGGATTTACAGGGCATAATGAACATTGCTCTCTGTGATTTATATTTATTGATTTTAAATGATTCTGTATTACAAGCATTTGTTTTATTTTGGAAAATTAATACGTCAAAGAAGCACAAAACTGCTGTAATATTAGTTCCCAGCCGTGTGCTGAGCTGACTCCTTATTAAACACACATACCACTGAGCATTAGAAATCAATTTATTTTCCATTCAACATTTTTAAGATGGAAGAAAATACATTTTAAAAATTCTATGCCCAGGGCTTACGATAATATTTCCACCCAACAAAATCTTTATCTGACTTCAGCCTAGATAATAATAATAAGAAGAAGAAGAATAAGAAGAGGAATCTTTGCATTTGGTATAGTGCTTTTCATGTCTTCTAGATGTCTCAAAGCGTTGCACAGCATATACTTTAAAGTGAATTGACTGTATATGTGTGGGCGAAATGCGGCAGCCAAAGACTCCACTGATTGTGCCGTGTATGGAGTTGACAGATAGGATCTCACTGGTTTGAGTCCGAGTCTGTGCCGTGATCGCGTGTTTGAAGCAGGAATAGAATAAGCTTTTGGTAGTGCAATGAGTGGATGATTACCCATCCCGGCACCACACACTCCGGCTGGGAATCAGGCTGCGTCACCGTGAAACACTCTGAGATAATACACTGTGTGGAGGGCGCTGTATACATGCAACTTGTTGTCGTTGGACTATTTCTCATTCTCACACTGAACGCTTGCCAGGCATTTCAAAAGCGATTAGATACGTGTCAATTAAGTGATATGCGTTAATGCTTTCAGTCTAGCTGGCGCGTAAGTGTCAACACAATTAAAATCCTTGATGTCTCCAATTAAAATAGTGAACACTGTTGACACGCTCGCTCTTTTAATTTATATCACCCACATTCATGTGTTACCTGAATCGTGTGCTAAAGCGATGGAACAAAATAGGTTTTGCGAGGTTAAGGATGCTTCGTTAATACAAATAACAATAAATAATCCATTGATATCGCTCTCAGCATTTTCCAACGTAAATGTCTGAAAGCACTTCACTTAAAAACAACTCTGCTTGTAAGAGATTCATGAGCTTCAGATGCACTGTGCAAGCAACAACAACAACAAATTATATTTGTATAGCTCCTTTCATGTCAGAAGGATGCCCCAAGTTAAGAACAACAGTAAAATTACATTTAGAGCGCCTTTCACATCGGGAGAAACAGTCAGGTCAGGACCCGAGCAAGGGAGAGGGGCAGGGTAAGGGAGAGGGGCGGGAGAAACTTAGGAGGGGAAGGGAGAGAGTTTGCGGGGTAGAAAAAGGCACGATCGAAGAAGAGAGTCTTGGGACCAGCCTTGAAGGAGGCAAGAGAAGGAGCAAGGCAAAGGGACCGTGGGATGAAGTTCCAGAGCGTAGAGAGCAGAGATGGGGGCACTGGGATGCTAGACACTAGAAATCAAACAAATGAACTACATCCCAGCAGGTAGCCAGACCAGGAGTAGAGAAAGGCCTATTCCAGTGGGGAGAAAATTGGAAAAAATAGTTGGAGAGAATTTTTTTTCAATGTAGTAATTTTATGCAATGCATGGTCCAGTTAGTCGATTGGCGATTGCTTTTCCTGGGATAATAATCAGTTTAAAATAATAATTTGGTCACTAATCCACGAATGTTTGTGGGACACTTGTGCGCAATTGGCTGCTGTGCATTGCCCACAAAATATACTCTTTACAGTATATTCTGTGGAGTTCTTTGAGAAGTCTCGAAGATGTGATAAGGAGTTATATCAAATGCAAGGATTCTTCTTATTATTACTGTTACTAATAACCTATACATGTAGTATAGTGCGTTTCACACCTGCAAGACGTCCCAAAGTGCTTAACAGGATATACCGCAAAATACAATGACTGTGTATTTTGTCAGCGAACCTATCTTGCAGAGACAGAATTTTTATTAACTGCTGGAGAATAATGATGAGAATAATAATCGTCCTTGCATTTGTTTGTGCCTCATCATGTCACTGAGACATCTCGAAGCACTTCTCACACACACCTCGCAAAGTGGATTGACTGTATTATGTGAGCGAAACTTTGGGTTTCACAGAATGATCACCCCCTTTTTGATCAAGGTGAATCCAGTCACGATCACAATGTTTTGTTGGAACCCTCTCATTGGGTGCGAATGTTCAGGATTCTGCCAGGCACCTGGAGGGAGAATTCCAACATGTTCCAGCTTTGCGAAAAAAATGCACAATACCTGAAAGCAACAGTAAAAATATTCCATTGTCTTCAAGCCCTTTGATGATTATGGCATTTCATAAGAGATACGTTTTTTATTTTAAATTTTCCCTTTCAAAGGTCAAGTGGGGAGGCTAAAATGGTTTGCGGAATTCTTCAAAAGCTATGAATAAAAAGGCAATTTTGTATTCTATTTCCCTTAATGCTGTAATATCGATCAAAGCGGAAAAAAGAATTTTGCATCAGTACAAGTGAGGCTACAGATTTTCTTTAATAGTTAGACCTCGTGACCCACCTATTCTCTCCGTATTGACAATTCATCCTAAAATGTCAACTGCAGGCAAGAGCTTAGGTGCTTATATAATGCAGTTGATTTTCTTTATCAATAACTTCTAAAAAGATAGCAATCCTTCCATTTGATATAGCGCCTTTCAAGTCGGCCCTGTGAAGTGTAGTGACTGCGTATTTTTGTAGGCAAACCAAAGTTGAGATCAACATAGAAGGAGCAATAACATTTCGAAATTCAGAAGACACAATAATAGTAATAATAATCCTTGTATTTGATATACCGCTTTTTCACATCGATGTCTTATCGATGTCTCAAAGCGCTTCACAGAATATACTGTAAGATAACTCGACTATATCTGTGGGCCAAACACGGCAACCAATTGCACACAGCAGTGTTCAATCCATGACAAACAGTCGTGGATTGAAATAACCACTTTATTATTGTTGTGTTTTTTTTGGAGGGATTATTATTAGGCAATGTGGAGTAAGGAAACTTGCTCAAGGTTTGGCCCTAATCTGCCCGTATTCTAACACAGGTCTCACACTTGTAAGGCGAGTGCTATAATCACTGAGCATTGCAAATCTTCCAATGGTATTAAAGCCTTAACACCTTTTCCACTGGACGGTACACTGGTATAGGTTGACGACCAAGGGGCAATAATTCAAAAATACTTTATAAATAAGACATTTGCACAAATAAAACTTTACATTTGATATCATGACCAACATACTCCCAACTGAGCCATATTACGGTTACGATACATCATCCGAAAGGTAAAACTAACCTGTATGATTTTGTTTGGTGTGGTCAGCTGGGTGTCTGACACCTTTGGAAACCCATCACCATCTTTAAGAGTATCCAAACCAAACTGAGAATTCCACGCATCCCACCGACACAATGGATACAGTGTTGGAATGGAATGCACATTCTCTCCCTGGAGGGACGTATCCATCATTCCTAAATCCGGAAAGTATTAGGCGCAGGTTGACAAGACCCCAAGGCTTGGTGAACTCAGACTATAAACTCACTTCTCACATAATACAACTTGATGTAGCGTTTTTTCAGCTCATCGGAACATCTCAAAGTGTCTCACGGGATTTACTGCAAAGTATAATGACTGGTATTTGTAGCAGCAACCAGTTTGCATGCAGCAATGTCCTACAAACAGCCATTAACTGATCAACTAATTTCATCAGCGGAGAAACAACTTGCACTTAACACTGAATTTACACACTATCTGCAGTTTTGGACAAAATTGTCTCGCAAGTTTAGATTAAGTGGGATTTGGGGATGTTGACGTTTGCGCGCGATTGAGTGAATAAAAGAGTCATCAAGTAGTACAATTGATCAAATAAACTTTTAAAAGTGACACTTTCTTTAACATGAAACAAAATAGACAGACTATAATGCAAAGTATCTCCACCTCCTCTGAATCAAAGTAAGTCATCCAAATCCATATAAATACTCTGAAATTAAATATTATATGCTTATGCTGACTTCTGGAGACTGAGAAAAAAAAGCTTAATTTACATTTAGATGGAGTAATGAAAGGAAACGTCTTTGTTCAAATTGCATTTTGATCAGTCAAATGTCTATTTTTTAAAAACACTTCTGTGAGTAGCACAGGAGTTTGTAAAATTTTACATTTCCCGCATTATAATTGACCACGAAGGCAGGGAAAAAATTCGAGCCAATTCGGGTCTTGGTTCGAGGTTGCAATAAAGACAGTGCCACAATAACTTTTTAGTATTTGGTTACAACGGGAAATGTGGAGAGGATCGTAGTGTTGGAATACAATTTACATTTATATTGTACCTTTCACATCGAGAGGACATCTCAAGGCACTTGACAGGCTGGATGGGCATCCAAGCAGAGAGCATAATCCAAGATACATGTATTTATTCTGGGCATGTTGCAGAACCAGCGGTGTTTGTTGCCAATGTTTTTCTTCATTACATCCCTGTTGAGTGAATATTGCTAGATATTCAGCTCAATCACCTCATCGCCCTTATTCTATTACTCCTGGGCTGTCAGTTGTTTTCCTTGTTAAAGCTTGTCCGGTGCGACAGAGCTGACCATTCCTCATTGAGAGAAAGAAAGGTACAATGCGCACAGTAAATATCACGCAAAAACAACCAAGAAACAGTCGGTTAGTTCCTGAGGAGTGGACTGTATTCAGAGTTACGGGAGGTAATTGAATCCACGGTTGTGATGAGTGTAAGAGAGAAGGTCAGAGGGATTCAGAAATGTTACCGCAATATCCAATTTCTATATCATCCAAGTTATTTGTATTAATAATACATAGCACGTACTGAATATCCATTAACCTGCATACAGCCAAGGAAGCAGGAAGGTCTCATTGTTTTGCCTTAATCGGTTTCAGAATTCAGCTGCTTTCTTATCAAACGTAACAAGGTTAATTAGATTGTTTTCAGTGTCCCTTGGTGATGAGGTCTTGAGATGGATCTTTATCAGGTTGTAACAACAACAGCTTGCATTTATACAGGGCCTCTCATGAGGGGCAAGGCTGGTGTACTTGGAAAAGGACAGGCTTGTATTGTATTTGCTCACAGTAACTACATTCTCCTGATGGGGCAATGAGGACAATACCATTTGTATTCCGATCAGAGTAATCTCTCAGTGAGTTATCGCGCTTGCGACATTCGCGTAAGCGGCTGCGACAATAAATTACTGAACTAATTAAAACACGTTGTGACAAATGTAGCGGTTATTAGTTTGTAAGGGATTGGCTACACACTGAGAACAAAAAAACGCTGAAACGTACAAAACAAATAACGAATTTAACAGAAGTGCCGGCGAATGCCTTCCCCTGAATCAGACCAATTTATCATTGATTGAACCGGATCTAACCAAAAGTACACTTTGCCACTGAGCCGTCGTGACATTGATGATTCAGAGGGTAAATAAGCATGAAAATAAAATGGCATCCAATGCATTATGCATGGACTGAGAAGGGTCGATAGGTAAATTGCTCATAATGCTTTGCTTTCGAAACAACAGTAAATGAAAATTGGATTCACATGTGCAAGCAGACTAAGTCGCAAACCTCCAATTGCGGAGGGTGGAAAAAAAATGAGCTTAATAGTCGCCCAGTTCACTGTTTTGTGTATTTTACGGGTTACTGAACGATTAATTTCTGACATGCTGGTGAAGACGTGCTCCGATGTGCCATTTGATGAATGACTCGGGTGTAAATCAAGGGCAAAACAATCTTGCAGTCATTAAGATTAGATTTCCAATTCCAAGGTGACAGTGCTTCTGTTTCCAATTTCATCGGGTCACTGATTTAAAAATGCATTGGTTAATGCAGCCGACCAGCTGATGCCTTCAGTGTTTGTATATATAGCAGATATATAGCCCAGCTCCACTTTCTATGGCTGACGTTAAGTGAAATATAATTTAAATTAAGACTGTCAGAATTTTATTTTGCTTCCTGACTCGATTAATGTTTTATCTCAAAAGCTTAGCTTGGGACAAAAATTGATTTAAATTGTTGCTTGTTGACCCGACAGTTCTGGTGCAGATAGAAATTGTGCTGTACAGATTCTAGTTAATTGGTGTCACAATAGCTCAGTTGGTAACAATAATAACTGTTGCATTTGGTATAACGCTTTTCACACCTTCCAGACGTCTCAAAGTGCCCCCCAGGGTATACTGTAAAGTGAATTGACTGTATATTTGTGAGTGAAATGTGGCAGGCAATTCGTAGCATTTCGACCTCAAAGTCAGAACGTTGTGAGTTTACAACACCAGCCAGAAATTGAGCTGAAAGTCAAGACTGACACTCCGATGCAGTGCTGGGGGAGTTTTGGACTAAGGCAGTGCTGCCCTTTGGATGAGATGTTAAATTGAGGTTTTCTCTAACCTATTTGGGTAGAAAGTAAAGATTTCAATGTCATATTTGATAAAGAAGGCTATTTCCCCCAGTGCCCTGGCCAACAATCTTCAAATTTGAGACGTCGAGAAGATGTGAAAAACTCCATATCAAATGCAAGGTTGATTATTACTCTTGTATAATGTGTATCACTTTCACTTCACTGCTATTCGTGGGAGATTGTTCTGTGCAAAGTGGCTGCCGTACGCCGACAGTCACCACATGGTACAGAAAACTATGTGAAGTGCTTTTTGTCGTGATGCGAGGATTTAAAATAATATGTAAGGATAATTTCTGTTTTTCATTTGGTGGAAGTAGCCATATGATTATCCTGTGGATGTGTTGCAGTGCTAACCCCACCTATCAACATTATTAGCAATCTTTTGATTTTGAAATGTTTTATGTTTAGGCTCAAATTTTCCTATAATTAGTGAATAGTCTGGCAGACAGATATTGTACTTATGCAGTGCCTTCAGCTTCAAGTGACTTCATTCCCACTTAGATGACTTCATTCCGAGTTACTGTTTGAGATTACTAATAATAACATATGGATATAGTGCCTTATCACATTGTCAAGACGATTCAAAGCGCTTCTATAAAGTGGATCGATTGGGTGATAATAATTGCAAGACTGAGAGATGCCCCCTCCATACACACATCTTCCATTTCCCCCAAATATACAGTCAATTAATTCTCTTTACAGTATATTATGTGAATTGCTTTGAGATGCCACAAAGACATGATCCTGTGGAGCTCCTGTGGCTTAGTGGTTAGAGCACTTGTCTTGCAAGCTGGGGAGACCAAGCTGGGGAGACCTGTGTTCGAATCCAGGCAGGTCAGGGCGAAACCTTGGGCAAGTTTTCTTACTCCACACGCGCCTAATAATAATCCCTCAAAAAAAAACACAATAATAAAATTGGTCATTTCAATCCATGACTGTTTGTGGGACATTGCTGTGCGCAATTGGCTGCCGCGATTCGCCCACAAATATACAGTCAATTCACTTTACAGTATATTCTGTGAAGCGCTTTGAGACGTCGATAAGATGTGAAAAGCGCTATATCAAATGCAAGGATTATTATTATGATAAAGCGTATATCAAATTCACAGATTATTATTATTATTGTTAATATGTATGATTTCCTCTATCTCGAGCTAAAACAGCAAGTATTAGATAATCTACATCTACTTGGATGATTTATTGTTCAGCTCCTCTCCCACAACCCCATTCCTTCACCTCACAAATCTACATCCATCCTGTTATCAGGGTACGACATCAACCAAGAAAGATCTGAGGTCCTTTTGTTTTCCACAGCAACAGGTGTTTACACAGTAAAGGTCTTGTTCGACGGTGAAAGTGACCTCTCTCTCATTAGCAGGTCAGATGAATGCATTTTCGACACGCGTCCCTTTGGCAGTACAGGTCCTTGGTTCAAGGCAGATTAAAAAAGGATGCTCGTGATCCTGCCATTACAACACAACATGATTTACATTTAAATAGAGTCTTTCACGTCGAGAAGGATGTCTCAAAGCTCTTTACACAGCTGGCTGGACACATTATGGTTGGCTGAGCTATAGAGGGATAAAACAAAGGAGGCTCTCCTCTTCTACGCTGTACATTTGGCTCTTCCAGCTCCAACTCCCTATAGTGCAGTGGGAATCCCTTCTGATCTGAAATAATGTGCTTGCTACTAGTATTTGCCTGCAAATGAATGTTGGTTTAAAACAGAATAATCTCAAAGATAATGTTACCGCCCTCTTCTGGGAAATCTGATTATTCCAATTGACTGTTTCAAACAGTTTTTAATGCCAAAAGATCATATTTGGAGACTACATCTAACCACTGAACATTCGGTTCCTCTGCCTGTTTTCAAAGTGCAGCACACAATTTGGGGAAAGTAACACCTGAGAAAAGTGTTACTTTACCTTTCCAAACGCAAAGTTTGCAGAGAGAATATTATATTCTCTAGAATATAGAAGAATTAGAGGTGATCTTATAGATCTTATAGAAATAGGTGGTGTATGTGGGCAGCAAAAGATTATTAGGGGGCATAACAGAGTAGATAGTGGGAGATTGTTTCCCCTGGTTGGAGAAACTATAACTAGGGGTCACAGTCTTAAGATTAGGGGGTCAGCCTTTTTACACAGAGTTGAGGAAACATTTCTTCACTCAGAGGGTAGTGAATTTATGGAATTCTCTAGCCCACAAGGCTGTAGATGCTCAGTCCTTGAACATATTCAGGACTGAAATTGATAGATTTCTAATGGATAAAGGGATGTGGGGATAAAAAAGGCAGGTGGAGTTAGATTAGAAGATCAGCCATCATCTTATTGAATGATGGGGCAGGCTTGAGGGGCCAGATTACCTACTTGTGCACCTTATTCTTATGTTCTTAAGTTCTAGTTCACAAAGTAAAATTTGGGAAACTCGCTGAACTGTTAAATGTGTTAAATTTTCTTTGTCCAAACATATTAAAAAAGCGTTATTTGCTACATAACTCGTATTTCTCTAAAAGCTATATTGGAGTGCCCCAGCAGGACCCTCAATTTACCCTCTGGGCTCCCCCCAAACCTTGGCTCTTGCTAAACTGCCGGCAATACTTTCCGGAATTAGGCAAGAAGGATGCGTCCTTCCAGGTAGAAAGTGCGCATGTCCATTCCAACAATCTATCTCTGGAATTTCTATGTGTAGATGGGATGCATGGTATTCTCAGCTTGGTTTGGATACTGTTAAGTAGGGTGGTGGGTTTCCGCATTGTGTCAGACACCAGGCTGAACAAAATAAAAGTTCTGCTCACACTCATTTAAAACACACTGAGGTATGTTATGATCAATTGAGACAAAATTGGACAATCTTAACTAGGTTCTTAATAGGTGGCGTGTGTGGGCAGCAAAATTGTTAATTCTGCCCCATGTACTGCATGGTGCAGCCAATCTCACACAGACTGTGTGGTTATGAGGCTGTGATGTAAAATGTTACACCGAGCCAGTAGAAAACATTTCCTGAAGTTAAGTGAAATGTACCTTATTTGTCCTCCTGCCATCCCAGCTCTAATTGGGATGAAATTCACAGGTGAAAGCTGCAGCCCATTTGCGTACAGCAATACTCTAACTACTGTATTCAGTTTTCCTGTGACAATAATACTGCATTGGCAATAAGGAGATTCATTATGTACAGGTTCCAAGGAATTTCACACGCGATATGGAACATGGATGGGATAAAGAAAGATGTTCTATGATCAAATGGATAGGAATCCATTTGATCATAGTGGGTGGATAATGGTAGCGCAGTTGATGTAGTTTACATGGACTTTCAAAAGGCATTTGACAAAGTGCCACATGAGAGACTTATTAGGAAATTAAAGGCCCATGGCGTAAAAGGGACAGTGGCAGCGTGGATCCACAACTGGCTGCGAGACAGAAAGCAGAGAGTTGTAGTGAGCGGCTGTTTTTCAGACTGGAGGGAAGTGAGCAGTGGTGTGCCACAGGGATCAGTTTTGGGACCATTGCTGTTTGTAATCTACATCAATGATCTGGACTTGGGTGTACGGAGTTTCCAAGTTTGCAGATGACACTATGTTAGGGAGAATAGTAAATAGTGAGGGGGATAGTAGCCATCTGCAAGAGGATATAGACAAATTGGTAAAGTGGGCAGACACATGGCAGATGAAGTTTAATGCAGAGAAGTGTGAGGTGATGCATTTTGGGAGAAGAAATGAAGGGAGGCAATATAGGTTAGATAGTAAAATTTTAAATGGTGTGAAGGAACAGAGAGACCTGGGGATTTGTGTTAGTGACTCGTTGAAGGTGGCAGGACAGGTAGACAAGGCTGTTAAGAAGGCATATGGGATACTAGGCTTTATAAATAGGGGTATAGAGTACAAAAGTCAGGAAGTGCTGACTAACCTCTATAAGACTTTGGTGAGGCCTCAGCTGGAATACTGTGTTCAATTCTGGTCACCACATTACAGAAAGGATGTGAAGACATTGGAAAGGGTACAACGAAGATTTACTAGGATGGTGCCAGGATTGAGGGACTTCAGCTATGAGGAGAGGCTAGATAGGCTAGGGTTATTCTCTCTGGAGCAGAGAAGATTGAGGGGAGACCTAATAGAGGTTTATAAAATCATGAGGGGTTTCGACAGGGCAAATAGAGAAAAACTATTTCCACTCATGGGCGAATCTGTGACTCGTGGTCACAGATTTAAAATAGTTTCAAGGCGAAGTAGAGGGGAGCTGAGGAGAAATGTTTTCACTCAACGAGTTGTTCGAATCTGGAATGCATTGCCTGAAAAGGTGGTGGAGGCTGATTCGATAACAACTTTTAAAAGGGAATTAGATCTTTATTTAGGGAGAACAGGTCTATTAGGCTATGGGGAGCGGGCAGGGCAGTGGGATTAAATCGCTCTTTTCAAAGAGCCGGCACAGACTAGATGGGCCGAATGGCCTCCTTTTGTGCCGTAAAATTCTATGAATCTATGAATCTATGAATCCCTCAAAACGATCATTGATGGAAAGCTTAGCCGCGTACTTGCACGAAAACGCAACATAATCCATCAACACAAATTGCTTTTCTAAACAGAAATGCAAGCCAATTGTTGTAACCATTTAGTATCTTGCATTATGTATAATGAGGGTTTTCCTTTATAGCTGTTGGCCTTCAGCAGCAGAATATTAAATTTTTTACAGTCATTGTTACTGTTTCTAGGCTTTTCAGTACATTCACATAATTAAGCCTTGCTGACAGTCCATTCAGTGATCGAATGATCCATCTTGCAATCACACTGAAGTAATTGGAGAATATTCCTGCCATGTTGTACTTGAGGGTGTAATAAGGAAATCATTTTGCATTTATCAAGCAAAGCTGCATGGGAATTTTAATAGTCTCGCAAGTATCTTCAAAGTATTTTTAGCACAATCGGGTAATGGGGTCTATTTGAGATATTGTTTCCCTTATGTTGTACAAATTGAATATGGGTACCGATAAATGTGCAGTCACTACACATTACAGAAAACTTTGTGAAGCACTTTGACCAAACTTTGAATGCAAACATTAGCATTATTAATTTTAAAAAATCCTCTAAATAATCTTCTAAAAAGGTATTGCACCTTTCACATGTGGAGTATGTCTCAAAGCGCTACACAGGATTTACACACACACACACACCACACACACACACACACACACACGGTAAGCTTCCTCCTATGCTTTCAAACCCATCTTGCTCCTGCGAGGAACGAAAAGCTAGAGAAACTGCCACTGTGCATTCTGTCAGGCCGTTCCCGTTTCCCAATGTAATGCTTCCGTGTGGTATTGATTTGGAAACAGACCATTCACTTCATGGCTGTTTACATGACATTGCTGCGTGCAAGTGGGCTGCAGCTTTCACTGAACTGGCAATTCTCGGCAGAAACGTCCAGAATGAGAACCACAATGGTAAACTATTTCAGCGCTTTGGGAGGTCCTCCCGACATGAAAGGCGCTATATAAATGTAATGTTGTTCGCTTGTTTATTTGTTTGTATCAATACTCAGACAAGCAAACTCTTTCCAAATGTGGATTGAGCCCACAAAACAGTTCAATATTCGAACGGAGTGTTTTTCTGTGTTCAATATTCATTGCAAGTATTCATTGTTGGACAGAAATTTGTTCCCAAACTGTAAACAGGAGGAAAAAAAGATGTTGTATAACTCGGGTCCCTTCTTTCACAGATGACTTGCCCTGTTATTACACTTGCATGTGACATTCCAACGAATTTCGTCCGAGCTGAGTCCTGAACTAGTGTCAAATACGTTTCTGATGTGGCTGACCTTATCCGAGAGGTTAGCAGGCAGCCTAGAGGAAAATTTAAATGCCGTGACACCTCTCAGGATACCAATGGGAAAAGGTGACCAGAAATGTTTATGAGTTCTTCGGATGTTAGATAATTGCTTTGTGCCTGTGTTTGACAGCGTTTCTTTGATTACTTTCGCACTGACAGCTGACAAATGGTTTTTTTTCTTCCTGGTACAAATCTGTTTGGAGTCAGGGTTGCCATCTGCAACGTCTTGTAACTCAGTGGTTAGAGCACTCACCTCGCTATCGAGAGACCTGAATTTTATCCCGGCAAGGCAAAATGCTGAGCACGTTTCTTTATTCCACACATTTCTGTTTACCCAACAGTGAAAAAGGAACCCAGTTGTTCGTCAATTAGGAGATTGTTTTCCAGGGGCAATAATCCCTTGAAAATAATAATAGTTTGGTCAATCCATCCAGGAATGTTTGTGGGACACTGCTGTGTGCAATTATTGAATGCCGCGTTTCGGCCGCAAAATCCACAGTCAATTTACTTTTGCTGTGTATTCTGTGAAGCGCTTTGAAATGTCTCAATTACGCGATAAGGCGCCATGTCAAATGCAATGATTACTATTCATTCTAAACGAAGTACAGATCATTTAAATAAATTGGGCATGTTCACGCTGGAAAAGAGAAGTTTGAGAAACAACATGAAACTGTCTTTAAGATTCTAAATCTTAAAGACGATATAAATCATGACAGGCTGATCAATTTGTCCAGAATAATATAACCAGATGTCACTGCCTGCAATTGAAGGGGGGTAAATTCTGAACATACCTACGCAAACACTATTTCAGTGAGAGAGTAGTGAATCTGTGGAATAGGCTCCTGAGGGAGACGGTTGAAGCAGGAGGTGTTGATTCTTTCACACACTGATTTGATAGTTTTCTTTTAGGAAATAAGATTATGGGATTTAATACATGGGGACATATGTGCATGCGACTGCCAGGAAGATGGAAGGCAAACTAGATGAACCTTGGCCTTTTTTCCTCTAGCATTTAATATGTTCTTATATTCTGTGAACCTATTTGAGAAGTCACAAAGACGTGATAAGCCCCTACATCAAATGCAAGGATGATTATTACTATTAAGAGCATCTTCACCTACAGATTTGCGTTTAATTTACCCTCCGTCCATTGTCACCAGAATTTCTTGTTGGCAACAGAGACTACAAGCTAGAGCAGCACACAGGGCTCAGCGTTGGTCATACATGCTGTAGGTGGGAGATAATATTAATAAAAAGAATAATGCTTGCATTTGGTATAGCAGCTTAGCAAGTCATTGAGGCGTCTCGAAGCGCTTCACAGAACATATTGCAAAGAGCGCTGTCAAACACATTGCAAAGGGATATTTTGTGGGCGAAAAGTGGCAGCCAATTGCACAAACAGTTGTGTATTGCTTGACTAAATTTAAAAAAAACTAATTGAACTAAATTACGTGTTGCCTTTTAGGCAGTGAACCGAGATACTGAGAGTCAGATGAGTTGCTGAAAACCTTTCACATCAGATAGGGGCTTGATTAGGGGACTTAGCTACTTCTGACCCAATAAACCTGAGCAAAGGAGGCAATTTGGATGTCTAGACCGTGTTGAAAAGAACTGATGATTTATGAGAGTGTAGACTCCTACATGACTTTCCCGACTTGCCCAGGACCAAAACCTTGTAGCTCTAGAGTGCAAACTCTCAAGCTGTTGCTTTCGAAAGGGCAAATCTTCCTTAACTAATCACTCCCTAGAGAATAAATTATACTTTGGAATCATAGAATCGTAGAATTTCACAACACAAAAGGAGGCCATTTGGGCCATCGAGTCTGTGCCGGTTCTTTGAAAAGAGCTATTCAAAGTCAATCCCACTCCTCAGCTCTCTCTCCATAACCCCACAAGCCCGTCCTCTCCAAAGTAGACGTAGATAACATCTACAAACATTCAGTTATTTTTGTCATTTGGAAAACGGATTGTACTATTCCCTTTCAATACGTGTAGTGATTTAAAATAGGCAGTTCTCATTAAAGTATTTTCTTCACCCAATTATAAATGTGTAATAGCTTTAATAGGATTCTAGATTAAGAATTTAATGACTGTCAAGAAGTAAAGGTTAGACATGGGTTAGTTATTGACATCCAAATACAAAACCAGGTCTCCAGATTGACCATCTCAACTTCTGGAAGACTGGGACACCCTGGCTCAGTCTGTAGCACTATTATCTATCATCTGGAAGGTTTCTCTACGTCAGGACATGAGCTCACACGCTAGGTTCATATTACAATGAAGAGCTGGAGAATTGTAGGGTTGTCAGATTTGCCATCCATCGGATGATATATTAATTGAGGTTCCATCTGTCTGTTCAAGTGTACCTTAAAGTTGTTGTTTCGCCCACAAAATATACTGGAAATTCACTTCACAGTATGCTCTATGAAGTGCTTTAAGACATCTTGAAGGGGTGATAAACTATATTAAACTCCATCCCAAAGTCCCCTTGTCCCAGCAATCCTCACCTTTAAAGCCCATCTAAAGACCTTTCTTTTGAACTATGCTTTTAGTCACTTTCTACCCCCACCTCCTCCACCCTCCTCTCCTTCCTCAGATCTTTGCTTCCCCAAGCTCATGCTATTAGCCTGCTGTGTGAAGCACTTTGAAACATCCTCCCAACTTGAAAAGCACTGTATATAAATGTAATATGGTGGCGGCTTCTTTGTGAAAAAAAATCTTTCTTTTCCTGCCTCTACAGAGTATTCATTGCAGACTTCAGCCTCAACTACAATCCACAATAGTCACTCAAAATTCACAAAGCATTGACATGCAGACTGTATCATCATTTACATTTTAAGATGTACCCAGGGACTGTTACTGCGCTGGTGTTAGCGAGTGTCGATTCCAACTTTGTACAACTGATGAGGTCGCGCCATAAGGCTGCCACTTTGAGCGTAGGGTTTTGTCAAAACCACAAGTATTTAATCACCGGTTGATTAAAAGGAGGAGATTACTGCCCCCGTTCCCCGATAGGATCTTCAATTTACCAAAGTGGATATTCTGAGCAGCGTTAAGTAGTGTCAAGAAATACATTGAAACATCCAAACACTGAGATCATTAAGCTTGGTAAAAGTGTGTGTGAGCCCTGAGCCTTTCTGAAGGATTTCCTCCACAGTTTGGATACCCCTAGTTCAAGATCTACTTCAGATGGGAAATACCAATCCATCAAGGAAGAAATTTATTATCAGGAGCAAGTGGTTAGATGTTCGTGCTACATTACTACTGGGTTCATATGTAATTTTAGTCAGTGCATCTCAAACTGGATGAAGGCTCATATAAGGTATAAAGCAACGATTCATCCGTGCTATTCATTTCCCTGGCGATACAAGGAAATGATCTGCTCTTCACATTAATTTTATTGGCAGATTAGGCAGGCAGCATCCGCTTCACTGGGAGTTACAGTGAGGAGTTGGCTCTTATCTTCTTCTAGTAATATTTATGGTTAAAAACATTTTTTTGATTTGGCGATTCAGGAAAATGATCTGTTTATGCCATACCTCCCGTAGGGTAATAATCGCCCACAAAATACACAGTCGCTGCACTTTACAGTATATGCTGTGAAATACTTTGGGACATCCTCCTGTAGTGAAATGTATTGAGTATGATAATACTACCACTACTAATAATGCTTCCATTTGATATAGTGGCTTATAGTGGCTTATCACGTTTCAAAGCACTTCACTGAATATACTGTAAAGTGAATTGACCGTACAATAATTATTCTTATATGGAAAGGGTATTTGTCCTTAGTACTTATTTCATTGATGATATAAGGCTGGTCTATGAATTCATTTAGCCGTTTATGAAGGAAAACCGAGAAAGAAAAGGAGGAGGTAAAAGAAGAGAAATGGAGCGGGGATTTGGAGATTGAGGAATAGAAACACCAGCAAGGGTTATTTGGGACAAATGGCCTTTTTCAATTGTAGGTAATATCTGTGCGTGCCTCAGTGGTTCTGGAGCTTGAGGGAACATTACATACATTTTCCCTCTAGTTCTAATAAAGATTTTCAATCTACCAATTTGCTCATTTCACTGATTTATGGTGAAGCACTGATCAGTCTCTCTCTCGTCTACCTAACAACACAATGAAGTAAACTTGTCTGAAAGATCAATCCATATACGTAACTTGTGTTTTATTCAGACTATTTTATTCAATACTGTAAATGCCTTTCACCCAAAACAGTTTATTTGCTTTCTGCTAGAAAGTCCACCTCAACTAATGTAATTTGCGTCACAATGGTGGCTGGCTTTGTGTATGAATCACGTACTCTAGGGGTTAAACTTTCAAGCCATTTTCCAATCTGAACACAGCTCAATGTCATTATTATTCAATTATTCCCTGTGTGCTAAACACATTGACATGATGTTTTATTAGTGCCACAATATGGGTTTCAGTTCTTTACCTTCCCACTGTACTTAATGTATATTTTATTTTCAGTTTCTACTTCATTTACTTTTTAATGTCAACTTCATTGATGCACTTCGAGAACCACAACAACAAATAATGCATTTTACTACAGACTGACAGATAACCCATTGCTTCACAATCGGAAGAAATGCTTCCTGTAGTTTCATAAATATTTGAAACACCTCCACATTTGGCTTTGACGTATCTTTAATGCCCGCTATTCATCTTTTACAACGGAAACTTGAGTTTGTCACTCGAAAAAGTTTGATCCAAAGCTAAAGTTTTCTGATGGAGTTTGGCTTTCAGCCAGTTTAATTACAGTGGAATCCTCCTTGAAGTGGGGGACGTAAGCGGACTCTAATTGGAGCTGAGATGGCTCCGAGGTGACATGTTTGGACAATTCTCTGACGTTCTTGGTAATAATTTGAATAATACTCCTTCCATTTAATACAGCGCTTTATTGAGACGTCGCAAAACTCTTCACTGGATATACAGTCCCTTTACAGAATAATCTATGAAGCACTTTTTGAGACATCTAGAAGACGTGAAAAGCGCTCTATGAAATGTTAGTATGATTATTATACTGTAAAGCAATTTGACTGTATTTTGTGGATTAAACATGATAGCCAATTGTGCCCGTCCGTGTCCCACAAACAGTCCATTTAATATAATAAAATTTAATAAATCAAATAGTTTATTTCTTAAGTCAGGCAGGCCCATGGATCTGTTGATGACAGAACATGGAATAAAACACTGAGGTAGAATTGATGTGCTGAATGGCCTGATCTACGCTATAACATTCTGTGCGGCTGCACTCAGAGGAACAACGTGTTAGTTTCACCTGCCCCAAAATGCATTCAACAAACAAGTTCCAGTGTATAGTGAAGCCCTTCACTGGAAGCTTCATAGATATCTCTTTTGTATGTGTTTCTCGTTGTAATTTCACATGACTGTGAAGTCTTGAATACAAACATTTGGAATGCAGTTCATTCTGCCTCACTTGTATTCAGATCACAGAATGCAGATACATGCACATCAATTCAATCACTGCCTCTATTGCAAAACCACATCATCAGGTACCATTGCCGCTGAACTACTCGACATCAAATGTGTTCTAAGTTGCACATTGCAAAGGTAAATAGCAGATACAGTACATTTGTCAATCCAATCCTGACAGAATCTATGGTATGATTACAGCAGGAAGACGAACAAATCTCCATACAAACAGCAGATCCTTCAAGCCTTAGAAAAAACAGATGAGTTTCAAATAGGACAAGCATCTTTCCTGTATAACAATAAATAATCCTTACTTTTGATGTAGAACTTGATCACATTGTCAAAATGTCTCAAAGCACTTCATGAAATTTATTAGAAAGTCCTGTGAGTGTGTATTTGTAGGCAAACGCAGCAGTCTATTTGCACATAGTAATGCCCAACAAACAGCACAAAGTGAATGATCTTTTTTTTAAACTGGAAGATGGGAACACCGGGAAGAATTCACTTCTTTTGTTACAATATTTCCATGGGATCTTTAATGACCCCCCACTCATCAGGCAGATAGTGAGGGGGATCTTGGTCACAGTTCCAACAATACAGTACCACTCCAGCTGTGCATTGAAGTGTCAGCCTTGAGTGTGAACTCGAAATGCAGATGTGGGGCTTGAATCCACAATCCAGATAGCTTCCAGACTAACATCTGGAAATTCCATCCCGCAGTCCCACTGCCTCGCCTCCTCCCTGGCCTCCTTTAAGTCCCGTCTCAAGACCTTCCTATTCGACGGTCCCATCGGTCACCCCAAATCCCCTCCTTTTCCTCCTCCACTCTCCCTGATCCCGACCCAAACTCGGGTCTGAAACATTGACTGTCCAAGCGCCTTGGGACGCGTCTTCTTGATGTGAAAGGCGCTGTACAAATGCAATTTGATTGTTGCTGTTGAAGTGAAGACATTTCCACAATTCTGTGTGACCCTAAATTAGAAGCTACAATGCCCTTTTTACAGGATTTCCTCTCCTTGCTTTGTCAACACCTTTGTCAAAAACCTCAAGTAATGTACATCAGCAAATCTTCACAATTTCACTCTGAAGTAAATCAATAGGGTTAGAGGGGCAGGCAAGGCGAACTCTGTTTAATTAACCTTACTTAAGGGAGGACAAATTCTGCTCAGCAAACTATTACCTGGTTAACTACTAAATCATATTGGCTTATGATTGATAGCAGAAGGCTATAGACTTAGAATTGTTCCATAGAATTGCTGCAGTCACAAGTTCCAGAGAAAATGTTTGTGTTGGCAAGATGCCCATACATTCCTATATTGTTATTCCAGTGACTTTGTGTCATTTTACAACTGCAGCCACTGAAAACTTCTCTCAGACGTTTAATAAATATAAGAAATAAAGATGACACTTCCTACAATTCAATTTGACATCAATTGTCAAGTTGTTTCTAAAACAAAGAGAATTGAGGCAGAGATTGAATTGCGGTAATCTGTTAAGTGCTATACAATCTACAATGGTACGATGTAAATACTTATTTTACGAATTTGTTATCAAAGTACTGTACATGGTTTGGATGATCGCATTCTCGCTTGAGACAAAAGATAATGTCTAACTTTGGGACTGTCAGCTCAATTTTGGCTGACACACCAATGTAGTGGTTGTGTGTGTGTGTCAAAATCTAGTTAAGCACCACAGTATGCAAGTGAATTGGCTGCAAATTGATCTTCCCTCCCGAGAGTCCGTCCATGGCTTGGATATACTGAACCAGTCACATACTCCGAGTTCTATTTGAACAGCAGAAACAGCCAGCTGTAAGGCTGGATTGTTATCATGGATTGCGACTGCTTCACACAACCCGAGTGTCAGCTGAGCAAATGTACCAGCACAAATCAAGCCACTTCCATTATACATAGAACAAAATGTTCTGTTGAAGGAGAGATGTTAGAATCTCCAATCTCCCCATTGGGACAAACATTCCAGTGTTACATATTGGAATTCCATTTCAGAAACGTCCATTATGTTTTATTGCTTTATCCCGGGATACCAGGTAATGGGAGGACTCACGTCCAAATGGGAATGATGGAGCTACATTCAGCAGTTGGCAATGTCTACACCACATTCCACAAAATAATTCCACCATGAGGTGGAATTATTTTATTCAGTGAGGAATCTTTGGAATATTTTGTATTAGTGATCTGACAATAAGCAATGCAGTATAATTCTGCAAAAGGCCCTCAGACTTGACAGCCCAAAGGGCTCTTACTCTCAGGAACTGTTATATTTATTGTAGCGTCGTAAAAATTATACATCACAGCTCTGCCTTTTCTTCACAGTCTGCTTCCATCCACTACCTCGCTTTGCTATCCATTGGACTTTTTTTATGCTGCATCTCAGCGAAGGGCTGTACATTTAAATCAATTTTTATTGAATCTTGCTGAAATAAATAACATATTGCTAATATGTTTTTGTCTCTGCAGACCCATTACTGTGGCCATTCATTCCCAAACTCTAAATTCACTGTCAAATGTGTTTGATACATGTATACTTCAAGCCGGGATCTTATTAATGGTAAAGGTCTCTGTGATGTTGTAGTGCATCAGTTACATTTAAGAGAAATAACTAGACTTGATTTCACTTATTTCACCTGTTGCTACCTTATGTCATTTTGGTTTTTAAAGCTGTGATTTCTGCATTTTGTCTGATACTGATATTTAAAAAAATTGTGAATCTCCCATCAAATGAATGAATTAATGAATGGAAGATGGATGGACGGACGGATGGACGGATTGATTGATTGGTTGATCAGTGTGTCAGCCTGGCTCAGTTCATTGCACTCTCACCTCTGGGTCAGACGATTGCAGGTTCAATACCCAAGTCAGGACTTACATACAGTTCTGGTGGTTTTCTGTATTATTGGAGGTGCTATACTTAATGATAAGTCCTCAATAATAAATCATTTACTCCATGGCTGTTTGTGGTCGCATTTGCTAACAAAACACATAGTCACTCCACTTTACATTTTATTTTGTGAGACCTTTTGAGATGTGGCCCAATGTGAAAGGCTCCTTAACTGTAAATATTTTTTACAGAATATTATTTCTGTATTATGAAATGCAAATATAGCTTTCCCTTTGCCATCAAACTATCCAAATGGAAAGAACACCAAAAACTGTGAAGGTAGCAATGTTTGTGCTCCATTTATTAAAGTAAATGTGAGCTTTAAGGACAAATTAGAGTTCACTGATCCACTAGACTAATCACTATATTTAACTGCTAATTGCTTTTATGCGGCTGCACACTCTAATTTTTTTTTAAAAACAGCGTTTCAATTACTTGAACATTCGAAATATTTAAACAGTTTTCATTTTCTTATTGATCAGATTGAGATTATATTTTTTCTCTTTTCTGCATTTGATATGGAGGAAACATTGTGTGAAACATTTCAGTGTTGAATGGACTATAATTAACCTAGTCATACTCATTGACTAAATGCAGCTTCACAAAGCGACCAAAGATTCCATTTACCCTAACTGTATTTGATTAGATTATGACCACCTTCTAGTCAATGACTGAAATGTTTGGATATCTGATTATAGTTCCCAGTTTGTGGTTATTTGAGAATATTAATTATCTCTGCTTTACTTTTGGAATCAGAGATGGTATTTCTTGGAGAATTAGCATTTGTGTAATGTGAGGAGGTTGAATAATCAAGCATTAAATACAAAGGTTATAACACAAGCATATGATTAGTGTCATATGCACTAGCACAATGCTGCTGATATAGATAAACATCTTAGATCATCATTCTAAATCCCATTCTACCTTATTTTCATTCACTTATTTGTGTGAATAAACCCATTTCATTTGTATAAAAATACTTATCAATAGTGCCCCTTTTTAACAATATTATTATCATATAAATGTGTCTTCATAACTTACCTGTATCTAAAGCCTTATTGACATAAAGCTACATGTATCAAAATATAGATCGATATTTACTGGGTTCCACTCTAAAAGCTAATATGGATTCTGCCTTGACCACCACAACCTTTATATTAATATTATTATTAATAATGATAATAACACAATACTAATTATAGCAATAATTCAGTGCTTCACTGGATTCACTGTAGTCAGTGCGTATTGTCTAGGCAAACATTCCTAACAACTCTCTGTATAAAATAGTCTCCTAATCTCTCCATTGGCTCCCTTGCTAATTATCTTAAATCGATGTCCACTGATCATAGACTATTATATGTAGCATTGTAATCAGTTTCTGTTTGTTCTCCCTAGGCACTGTTTAACAGACTGGAAGTT
Source organism: Hydrolagus colliei (assembly GCA_035084275.1). Taxonomy (NCBI): domain Eukaryota; kingdom Metazoa; phylum Chordata; class Chondrichthyes; order Chimaeriformes; family Chimaeridae; genus Hydrolagus; species Hydrolagus colliei. The sequence continues at coordinate 7,221,119 of CM068762.1, forward strand.
AAACTGTATCAAGAGATGACTAGGGCATAGGACGGCCTCACACCAAAGCACCAAGATTGAGAGTGCAGAGTTATTAAAGATATCATAGAATCATAGAATCATAGAATTTTACGGCACAAAAGGAGGCCATTCGGCCCATCTAGTCTGTGCCGGCTCTTTGAAAAGAGCGATTCAATCCCACTGCCCTGCCCGCTCCCCATAGCCTAATAGACCCGTTCTCCCTAAATAAAGATCTAATTCCCTTTTAAAAGTTGTTATCGAATCAGCCTCCACCACCTTTTCAGGCAATGCATTCCAGATTCGAACAACTCGCTGAGTGAAAAAAATTCTCCTCAGCTCCCCTCTACTTCGCCTTGAAACTATTTTAAATCTGTGACCACGAGTCACAGATTCACCCTCTTAGCTCTGTCTTCAGAATGAGCCCGTGAAGTACCGTGTGTGGTGAACCAAGGCCAAGGCTGACCTGATAACGTGTATTGATATTTTCTTAAGGTATAGCGAGAAAAGGGAAATTGGCTGCACAGTATCATCAAAGAGTCATCTCACCTGCTTGGAGGGCAGTGATCATAAAAATAAATAGCTTTGCATTTGATATCGCTCCCCCGTCACATGAAGGGGTCATTTCAAAACCCTTCACTTGATTTATTGCAAAGTGTAGTGACTGTATCTTGCAGGCACACAGCTGTGTTAATGAAGTATGAGGTAAACGATCATTTTATGGATCCTTTATGACACCACACATCTGACTCCCACTATAGTGGACAATCAGCGGAGATAATAATAGCCGCTTTGTTATCCATCGAAAACCGATGTTTTGCCATTGCCCCTTCCATTAGTTAGTGCGTTTTAGCAAGCTGGAAGAATCAATTTTCTGTAAGTGTCTAATGTGACCTCATTCTTTATAGTTATTACATTGGTATAACAAGACAAGCAAACCCCTAGAGATGTCATAGTGAATCCGCTTAACCTCTTTCTAATTTCCCATTCATTTCAGCTCATTTTACATTTGATCCTTTCCTGCACCTTGACTTTCTGTCACGTTCTCCTGCTTATTCTCCAGTTGCAAAATTGCCCCCTTTACTGCCTTGATTGAGTTTACAATCATCTACATCAACAAACCTCCTAGCACAAGGTAACAGACCCATGGAAAGTATCAAGTGTCAGCCTGGCTCAGTTGGTAGCACTATCACCTTTGAATCAGAAGGTTGTGGGTTCAAGTCCTACATCACGACTTGGATCTCGTATACTAGGCTGATACTATAAAAAGTGTTTTACTAGGGTACACTGCAGTATCAGAACTGTTGTCCTATTGGTGAGGCTGGCTGCTTAAATTGGCTGCTTTAAATAGAGTATTTGGCTGTATTGAAGCTTTCAGCCATTTCTAATAACTTTTCACAATAGGTTGCAACCTGCTGTTCATCTGCCCCTTCAACAAAATCAAATGTGATTCAACAAGAAAGTAATAATAATGATAATAATATGTAGTAAACGTGCTCTCTGTCTGGACGAAAGCGCAGGTTAAAACGTGAAGTGGACTTGCTTTGGTTGTTTTGAAATGATGGTGTGGCTAGAAACAGAAAAACAGTCTATTCCCATCATACACAGTGCATTGGGTTACCTTCTTACTTCAGCTAAATACAGTTGAGTTCAGTCAAGTGAGCTTAATAAATGTGCATTAAGCTACAAGGCAGAAGTATCTCACCATCAAATACAATGTCACTTTTATTTGGGTAAGTTATCAGCTTCTCACTTAAACCAGTTTCATGCAGAAATGTATGTCTAATTTAAGGAACTAAGTCATTTTAAAAAAAAGATTGTGGCAGTGAAAATGTGCAGCTCTAAACTAGCATTGATCCCTTTCAATTCGGGATTTTGTTGCAAACGTATAATTCTACAGCAGGAATAAAGCAATACTCAGCACCTGTGCGCCGACTAGTTAACTCACTGTCAGATTTCTATATTCGTCCATTTCCGTCACGACTATCAATATGTTCAGATGTATTCAGCAGAGAGGTGATTCCATGGTCAGCTCTCATTTCACAGTATGCGAGGTCAGTAAAGCTGCTGACCAGAGAGTGCAAAGTTTGGAATTGCAAGCCGTGTAGGAGTCTGATGTGAAAACATGTCAGGCCGTTTCCCAGAATAAATCCATAGAACCATGGAGGTTTACTGCACAGAAGAAGGCTATTTGACCCACCATGTTTGTGCTGGCTCTTTTAAAGAACAATCCTTTCAGTCCCATTTAACCCCCTTTGCCCCATTTCCCAGTTGCTTATTCCTTTAAAGATATCATTTCCTTTTTGAAACCTAACATGGATTCTACTTCGACCATCACTCCTGGCCGGGCATTGCATAGTCTAACATCTCTGAGGTTTTTATTTATAAAAAGGTCTGTTTTATGGCTGTATTTCCGAAAGGCACTGAATTATAAGAAAGTATTTGCACTAACCATGGCAAAGAGTTGATCAGCAACTGTAAGAACATGTGTCCTAGGTGCATGACTCCCTCAGAGACGGAAGATAAAGTTTGGAAGAGTGCATTGAATCTCTGTGAGAAATGGGAGCGTTATAATGCAGCTCTGGGTAAAATGACACAACGTCAAATGCTTATAAGGAACAAGAGTTTGATAGCTCATCAATGTGACAAAAGAAAATATTGCAAGGAATAAACTCGAAAGGGCATTCTCATATTGAATCATAATCAGCAACAAGTGTCACTGCAAATCAGTGATTCGGAAAAATCTGAGCGTTTGCTGATATTGTTAATGATTCTCTGTGATAGATTGCAGCAAGTTGACATGTCTCTGTGAGATTTTTTTTGTGTGATGGAAGCCTTTAGAAATAGAGGCAAAGTAATGAATGAGACAAGACAGGTAGAACCTTAGGATCTTATTCCATTATAAAAGCTTCCTCACACATCCCATGAAATGAAAATGAAGGAGGATTGTTACTTGTCCTGAAGTACATCTTTCTGAAGAACTTTCAGATGCATCAAGGCGGTTTCTGGAACCACACGGCAGATGATATAGAAATGGATTCACAGTTGAAAGTATTATTATTATTATTAGTAGTAGTAGTATTGTTATGAATGGAGAAAACAAGAATTTGACTCAATGAATATCCTTTTTCCAATGGACACTATTGTACATTTTGCATTGTTGCGAGTTCTTCCCCACTTATTTCTTAGCATTATATATATTCTTTTGACAGGCTTCTTGTTGGTTTTGATGTGTGACAAAAGTCAACACAGATTAAGACAAAATGTAGCATAACAATATGATGTAATCCAAGATATACTGTATTGTACTTTAAGATACTTTAAGATGGGGGAGTGGAGAGAGGTATTAACTTGTTTAAAACAATTTTGTTATAATAATTAAATGATGCTGTTGACCAAAGCTATCTTGTGTTTGCTTAGTTGAATGTATAAATCTAGCAAAGCAATAGTATAATTTGAATTTACCAGAGAATAAATAAAAAACCCTTGAAAGGAATATTGTGTTCATTGTATAATTGATCATATCTCTCTAATAGGATTCTCTGATTATTATTTTTGTTTTTCATTATTCAATGGGTGGGAGATTATTGATACAATTAAATGCAGCAAGAATTGCCACAATCGCAAAAAGTCTTCAGGCAGTCTGTGCGTCACACTCAGTCTATTGGATTCCGATATTTGTTTCTGCAAGTTTACCAATTCTACCAAATATGCTCATTTGGAAGAAAAATTGCATTTGAATGTGTAGATCCATACTAGTGATTTGGCGTAGAATCTTTAAGTCATGTAATTAAAGAAAACCCTTCAACCTATCTAGCATAGTGGCAGTTAACTAATGAGGTGACATTCAATCCTAGTTTTGTCGTATCTGTGGAATAGAATATTAGCTGCTTACCATGTGTGAAACATTTGAGATTTGCACAATTGCATCATTTGGTGCTTGTTCGGGTCCCGGTTAATATCTCTGTGTTAGCCTGACTCAATTGAAGTCCTGTAGATTAGTGGTTAGAGCATTCGACTTACAAGCAAGAGACCTGGGTTCGATTCCAAGCAGGGAAAAACCTTGGGCACGTTTCCTTACTCCACAAGTATAATAATAATCCCCAAAACAAACATCGTCATTTCAGTCCACGAGTGTTTACGGTGCACTGCTGTGCGCAATATATACAGTCAATTCACTTTACAGTATATCCTGTGAAGTGCTTTGAGACGTCTAGAGGCGTGAAAAACGCTATATCAAATGCAAGGATTGTTATTATTATTATGATTAGTATTGACAGCTCTCTCATCCCTGATTTAGAAGGCTGTAGGCTGAAGCTCCCTGTCGGGATTTTGGACTCACTGTCTAATCTGACACTCCAGTGCAGTGCAATGCTGAGGGAGCCTACATCGTTGGAGGTGCTATCATCAGATGAGAAATTAGTTGAACATTAAAGATCCCACAGCACTATTCAATGGGTGTAGGGAGAATTTCCCAATATCCTGGCCAATAATTCCCCAGTAATGCTTGACAATTTACTTCATGGCTGTTTGTTGGACATTGCCGCCCTGTTTCCCAACAATATAACTCTGCCACTACACATTGATTTAAATCCTGTGAAGCCCGATGTGATAGTCCCCTGATGCGAAAGGCTCTATATCAAATAAAAGGATGATTATTAGTATAAACGGAGTGCAGCCAAATGTTCTAAACAAATCTTAGCAATAGAGGCTAAATCATTTAAAAGGTTCCATGCAGTTTTCTTAATAATTGGCCATTTTAGTACTGTATATCATGTTCTCCAAATTAAATGGTCACTTACCTCATTGACTGTTGCGCGACCATGCTTTTTGCAAACCGACTGCTGTGTTTGCCTAACACTTGACAGTAATTAATGTAAAACACTCTTAGATGTTTCAACACGAAAAAGCGGCATAAAAAAAACCACAAGTTCGGTCATTCCTTGCACATGACAGCAACGTCACGCCATCAAAGCAAAACAGTAAAATTTTATGCATGGCCACAAAGCACTTAGTAGGCTCTCAGATCAATGACGGTTCACAAACTTTTACAGTAACATGGAACCCACACTATCCAACAACAACAAAATTGCACTTATATTGCGCCTTTCACATTGGGAGGACGTCCCAAAATGCTGAACAGTCAGGTTGGGACCTGAGTGGGGGGTGGGGGGGGGGGGATTTACCCAAAGGTAAAAAGAAGCTGTGGTCCACAAGTTTCTTTAAGGACTGGTATGTCAGAGAGGACCGTTGACATTAGTACAGTACATGATTTTAGGATTAAATAAATTGGTTTTTGTCATTCAAAAAATATGACGGAAAGAAAGAAAACGTACTTTCAGGCACGACTCCATCTATGGTCAGCAATTTCGTTTCACGCTGAAATGTTTAGAGTTTTTCAATGGAAATCGAAAATTGCTATTTGCTCACTGTAGCTGTTGGTTGAACAGTGTTAATAAGCAACAGTCCAAAGTTAATTAAGCCTTCTGACGATACATTAAACCTTGATAAGGTCAACTGACTTAATCTCACCAGGAAATGTTAATTTAGGGAACAACAAGTTATTTCTGCTGCCAAATAATGGTTCATTTACAAAACGTTTCTTGAAAGTTGCAGAAATATTATTTGGAGAAAATGTGGCTATTAAATTAATAATAATAATCCTTCCACTTGACATAGCACTTTTCACGTCTTCTAGACATCTCAAAGCGCTTCGTAGAATATACTGAAAAGTGAGTTGACTATATTTGTGGGCAAAACGTGGCAGCCAATTGCACACAGCAATGTCCCACTACTTATTTTTTGCTGCTTTTTTCTCAAGGAATTATTATCAGGCATGTGGAGTAAGGAAACTTGCCAAAGGTTTCACCCTGCCTGGAATTGAACCCAGGTCTCTCTCTTGCAAGGTGAGTGCTCTAACCACCGAGCTACAGGACTCTATGATTGGTTTATCTTAAATTAAATTAGCAAACATTGGTCAGCACCTTGGGACATCCTACCAACATGAAAGGCACTATACAAATGCAACTTTGTTGTTGTTGTTTGCTTGCTTTGGATTAAATAGGTTGGATTGGATAATCGTGAATTGGGGTATTTTGGGTTGGGTTGTCTTGGATAAGATTATGTTGGATTAACATTGATTTCATCCTCCTTTGCCCCAAACAATAAGAAATCAAATGAATTCATTAGCCACAGCATCCCATGTTACCACTTGTGAAGTTTAAAGCTCAGTATTTACAATTGGTATTTTACATCGGGTGGAACTAACACCTTTTATAACTTTTCTAATATAATAATAATATAATCTTTGCAGTGTGATATAGTGACTTATCACTTTGAAAAGTCTCCAAGCATGCTTTAAAATATACTTAGTAGATAGAGAGCTGATATCAACATAGACAGATTGAATTGCTATTTTTTTGCGGTGTACATTTGGTGCTTATTGAAGTAACTGATGCATTTTCTTTTCAATCTGTCAGATGACCACAAAATATATAGTCAATTCACTTTACAGTATATTCTGTAAGGGCTTTAGACATCTTGAAGATTTGATAAGGCACTATGTCAAATGCTAGGATTATTATTAGTAGTAGTATGTAAAAACATTACTCAATCGCTCGCTAGATCTCAGCTTTGGAGATTCTGAAGTTGCCAATTTATTATTATTATTGGTAGTATGTGTGAATTACCTAATCGTGAAACTCATGAGGCACATTCTGTGAAAGAATAAAATGCTACAGAACGGGCCCATTGAGTTTGGTTTGTGTTCACGACCACATCACACCCTCGCCCGTCTCCACTGGCTCCCCATTCCCCAGAGGGTCGAATTCAAGATCCTCGTCCTCACTTTCAAGGCCATTCACAGCCTTGCCCCTGCCTATCTCTCCGACCTGCTATTTCCATATCAGCTTGCCCGTCCCCTCCGCTCAGCAGACTCTGGCTTGCTTCACGTCCACCGCCCGAACTGCCCTACCGTCGGTGGCCGGGCTTTCAGCCTCTCTGCCCCCACACTCTGGAGTCCATCCTGCAATCCCTTCACCTCCCTTCCTCCCTTTCCTCCTGCAAGGCCGGTCTCAAGACTTTCCTCTTGGACCGTTCCTTCTGCCCCCTTCCTAACTCTCCTCCCTCTCCTACTCTCCTTCCCCCTATCCCAAACCCCAACCCCCCCTCCCCCCCCACCCCACTCGGGTCCCGACCTTGGCACATCCTCCCGACATGAAAGGCGCTCTATCAATGTAATTTTGTTGTTGTTGTTGTTGTTCTGGATCATATTAGTTAAAGGTATCTCTTTATCTCTTCAATCTGTTTCCCTGCCTTTTCTTCAAATGTGTATTGCCCTTTTACTGTACTTCCAAAGCACCTTATCAATCACCTTTTTAAATGCCTCGAATTGATTCTGCACCTAATTGCAAGTCCCCACTCTCACTCCCTTCTCATATTATCAAAGTTCAGTCTGAAATTTTAATGAAATGTGTGAAATGTTTGGTGTCCAGAATGGTCTGGATTACAATTAAATGAAATGGATTTGAATTGAGTTTGGGCAGGCTCAATTGGTTTCTAGTGCAAAATTGCTAGTCTTATTCAGACATGCTGTGAGGTTAGCTTCTGTAGGAAATAGAAAGATGAAATTGTTGGTACAGAGGATTGCCATCATTTGGGGTTTATAATAATAAAATATATAATAATAATCCTTGCATTTGATATAAAGCCTTATCATGTCTTCGAGACATCTCAAAACGCTTCACAGAATGGTATATACTGAAAGTAAATTGTCTGCATATTTTGTGGGCGAAAGGCAGCAGCCAACTGCGCACAGCAGTGTCCCACAAACAGTCATGGAATGAGTGATCAAACATATTGTATATAGTTTTGGGATTGTTACTCCCGGAAAAGCAGTCTATCAATCAGGTTCCTACCTACTGCAAGGTAAACATAGGTGTATGGAATAAGGAAACTTGCCTAAGGTTTCATCCAACCTGTGAATCAAACCCAGGTCTTCTCAGGAAAGGCACTAGGCAAGTGTAATTGTGTTGTTATTGTTGCTTAAAGTACACTGGGGTGGGGTGGGAGGAGGCTGGAGGAGGGTGAGGAGACTACGTACTTTAGAGATAGGAGATGGTACCTTCCTGATAAGATGGATGTACAAGATCCCAAAGGTAATATTTGAAAAGAGATGGAAGTTTTACCCAGTGTCCTGGCCAACAATCCCCCAGAATTGCTCACTCGTTTCATGGCTGTTTGCGGGATGTTGCCGTGTGCAAACTGGCTGCTGTGTTTGTCCATAAAATACACAGCCACTTCACTTTTCAGTAAATTTCCATAAAGCACTTTCAGATGTCTGAACTACATGATAAGGCACTATGTTACAAGCCAGGAGTATTTATTACATCAGCTAAATGTTTCCCAACAAATCTGTATGGGGCAGATTTATTGGTTGGACACAATTATTCTATGTATGCAAGAAACGTGCCACAGTGTAGTTTCTCTAAATTGTTCATACAATGCAGACAGCAAGTAACTAATAATGGGAGCAATCAATCTTTACAAGATATTTTTTCCATAAATGAATGTACAGTATAAATAACACGTTCCATTCTCAAATGGATTACGCTTCTCTAACTTGGCTTTGGGTATAATCCGCATTAATGTTGCCACTGAGACTTATAACTTTCTTTATGTACCGTAACGGGAAGCTCATTGTGTTGAAAAACAAAAATTTGATGTCCAAAGATGACAAAAAAAACAACAGCAGGCCCAATGCACTGGTGTGTCTTGGCAATATTGATCACCACAGTGTCAAAGGATTATTCAGTGACAGTTTATATCCAAATATGTCATATTAACTAAATAGTGAGTTACATGTCATTTGTGTAGTGGAAAACCTCAGTCAAAGGGAATGAACTGCAACATTTCAATAAACCAGTTTGATGACTTTTCCTATATATTCATGAGATGTCTTGGTTAAATATATGAAAATCAATTAAAAAAGGAATATATTTGCACACCATTTGAAAACAATTCTTTGTAACCGATATAGCGCATTTCATCACAAGATTACCAGACTGATTTGGATGAAGGACATCCACACATGTCAGGTGGACGTTTCAAAAGAATCACAAGATTTGTGGCTAAGTGTAGTGACTGTGTATTCTGTAGATGAACGCAGCAGTTACTTTTCACACAGCAATGCCTCACAAACACCCATGAGTGAGAGACCAATGTCATCTGGAAGATTGTTGACTGGGACACTGAGAGGAATTCCTTTTTCTTTTCCAATAGTTTCATGGGATATTTAACATCCACCTGAAAACATACATATAAAGCTGTTAATTTTACTCAATACAATGAAATTTACACTTGATTAGTGCCTTTGACGATGGGAGGACATCCCAAAGCACTTGACAATTCTGGCTTGGAACAAGAGTTGAGGGTGGGAGCTGTGGTAGGGTGAGGAAGGGAAAGATCTGGGTATGGAGTTCCAGAGAGTGGCTGAAAGCCCACCCGCTGATAGTGGGAATGTTGCCAAACGTTACCAAATTTTGTACGCTAACACATGTGTTTGTTTAGGATTCAGGGCAATAAGAAGGCGCGGTCGAAACAAAGTCAATGTGCCCTGAGCCCATGTAGCAGATATTGTCTTCTCTTTGCCAAGGCAGAATAATTCATCCACAACAGCACTCACAAGACGGTAAGGAGTTTAACTTGATTAAATAGCTGGCTTCCCCAGTGTTCCAGGCTCTATTGATGGAATCTAACCACATTGCCATCGAGACACCAGCTGGTTCTCCCATCATAAAGACTTTGCTCGATCAATGCACATATCATTGCAGATCACTACACAAGTAGCGTGTATGTAAATGCACACAATATGGCCACTGTTTTTATGCCCAGCATACAGTGACCAGATGCTGTAATTTTGTGTATGCTCAGTGCCCCATGATTAATGGCCTGAGGATTGCTCCCAGCCACTAGTGCAATGTGAAGCACTTTGACTCAGGTGAGAGTTGAAGACACTTTTGGTAAACCTCAAGCCAGATTTCAGCTATGACTACGCTGCAAGATTCGGAAAATGAAATGTATGGACACATACATAATAAGCGCACACACAGACACATGCATACATACATACATACATACATAAATGCATGCATGCAGTAAAGCACACATACATACAGGTATGCAGACACATACACCCATGCATGCATGGCACCAACACAACTCCCTCTCTCATGCAGGAGAAATTTGTTGGAGCTATATCTGTCCAGTGATTCATAGAATTAGAATTGGAAAGATACAGTGAGGAAACATGCCACTCAGCCCAACCATTCCACATGAACCCCCTCTTGCCCTCTATTTCCTTCATTTATTCTCTTCAATTCATGACAGATTACAATGGTTCCTATACAAATGCAGCTACCAATCATGTGCCAAGTATTTTTTATCATTCCTATTTAGCTAAAAGTCCAAATGAGACCAGTTTATAAGCTCATTAATAAGAAAAAAATAGAACTTGTCAGAGGGACCTCACTTTCAATCAAGGGCTCTGATCCGGTTTTAACATGGGATTTTGTTTTCCGTTCAGTGTGAATGCATCGATACAGAATGGGCCAATTTAATATTTAAACTCAGTTTTCGGTTCTGTATTCCCACCACTCTAGAGAATTGTTTTTTTTTACCGCAGTGTTACAGAGGTCTGTAAGAGGTCTGTTGTCTTTTTTGCAAAAAAAAATGCACCTTTGCAGCACCCACTGCTGAGTAAATGATTTCCTGGTGTATTGAAATTGTAAGGAAAAATCTCTTCCAAATCGTGGCTTTGTTATTCCGCACGTTTGATACCATTCTGTGTTTTAGCCGCTCCACTGGCTTCATTCTACTGCATTAGGTAATCCCAGTGGGCAGGGTCCCGGGTGATACACATTGTTCAAATTGCCTGATTGCAGCATTAATTATCAGGGTAAGTATTTAGCAGTCCATTACATTAGATTTCATGGCCCACATGGGGCATTATTTTTTCCTTGGGAACTTGCACCATGTCACCACCCATGAGAAGTAGGATTACATCTGCACAGATTGTTTGTTCTCCAGCGTAGCAAGCACACAATTCCGTGTGGTTGGCAGCGAACACTGGAAGAAGCTTTGAATCCCCTGCCTTTCTTTACGCCTCAGAATGAGAGCAGTTAATAATCTTGCATTTAATTATCGTTGCTGTTAATAATCATCCGTGTCATTTTCCGCAATAGGCTTCACGATCCGATCACCCCCAACCCCACGTGGCTCCACTGGTTCCCCATCACTCAAAGGATATACAGTATTTCATGATTCTGTTTGTCACATTCAAAGCTCTCCACAGCCTTGCTCTTCCTACATATCTTCTTGACCTACATGCCTCGGGATGATTGGTAATTTTATCAGGTTGTGGGGGAGGGGGGAGGGTGGGAAGGGGGTGCTGCCAGGCAAAACTCCCTTTTTTTTAAACTTGTACCCCAAGATTCAACAGGTAGGCAGGTCCTCGGTTTACTGTAAGGTGAATTGACTGCATATTTTGTGGGCAAAACATCTCATCCAAAGGGCGACCTCTGACAATACATTTGATTGTCAGTTGCTAACTTTACGGCTGTTTGTGGGATGCTGACCTTTGCAAATTTCTTGCCATATTTGCCTATCAATACGTAGTCACATCACTTTATCATGGTAAGGTGCTTTATCAAACGCAAGGATTATTAATTTGCGGAGAAACGTGAAATGCAATTACTCCTTGGAGACAATAACACAAGGAGTTCTGACAGAATCCTTCATCAACACAATAACCCAGGTGCAATGTACTGTGTGCTCTCCATGTACAATAGTCATAGAGAAAAATCTGTTACATTTCAGTTTAATGCGAATTCTCATGGATGTGAAAGGTGCTTTACAGTTCCTCATTGTGCAAAGTCCGAAACTTTCACAGCAGTGGTGGGATATATAAAAGTGTCTAATGTACATTTTTCATTACTTACCTTTCTTCACAAAATACGTAGGAGGCATTTCGTTTTGGAATATTACTTGTATATGTCTCTCCCAAAGAATGATATCTCTAACAGTGCTATAAACCTTGTATTTAATTTAGAGAATCATCACATCTTCTAGGTGTCTCGAAAGCACTGCACGGGATATACTGTAAAATTGACTGTATATTTTGTGGGCAAAATGCAGCAGCCAATTGCGCACAGTAGTGTCCCACAAACAGTCATGTTGAAAAGTGCTTCCCCATCAATGCACTGGAACATCAGCCACGACTATGAGCTCAAGTCCCACCTGAAAGATAAAATCAATTATGCTGATTTTATGACCCAAACCTTGTATTTGCACATAGACTAAGTTCAGGAATGTCATATGGGACGTCCTCGTGACATGAAAGACGCTATACAAATGTAATTTGAAGGTTGTTGTTGAGCATAAAGTTCACACCACCTCCACTTTAAACTATGGTATTTGCTGTCTAGCAGGACAAATAAGATAGAGTATAACGTTCTTTGCTAGAGAAGAGATGTTTTGAGTGTGGGAATCTAATAGAAATGTTTAATATTACAAGTTTGATAAGGTTAATCATAAATTAACTGTTTCCACTGGTTGGGGAGTCCTTAATCAGGAGACACAAATATAAGGTAACATCTAGGGAGAATGAAGGGAAACCTAAAAAATAATTTAGGAAGAACTTCTTCACACTAGGGGATAGTGAGATTGTGGAACTAGGCCTTCACATGAGGGAGAGGGGAATAGAAGAGTAAGGGAGGGAGTAAGGAGTAAGACTTATATAGAGTGAAAACACTAGCATGACTGATTGGGCAGAGAGGCCTATTTCCATTTGGTACATTCTTTGCAATCTTTGTAAATTTAGTACTGTACTAATATGTGCCGAATATTTAAGTCAACATAGTTAAAGGTCTAATTTCAAAATGGTGAGTCATTTTATCAAGGGGTTTATTGAACTCTTGAATGTTTAAAAAAAAATGATCTACGTGAAAACCAAGAGGAAGTTGTTTGCTGTTGGAAATCTCATTCTAGTAAAACCCTCACTTTGCCAATCACACCAACAGATGGTGCAAAAACTCATTCAAAATGTGTGGTTTAAGAGTAAATAAAAGACTTTGGGAGAGTTGAAATATTAATGTCTAATATCTACAGCATCTGAAAGAGTCAGCAGGATTTTATTACATTTTAAATATAAACTATCTGATAAATATTTGCATTGTGGCGTAACACGAGTGTCCGATTATGCAGCAGATTAGAGCTTGAGGATCAAAAATTTATAATAATAAGACTTCCATTTGATATAGCACTTTTCACGTCTTCTAGATGTCTTAACTTGGAGTACTGTTGGCTAGGACATTGGGACACCCCTTCTCTTATCTAATAATAGCGTGGGATATTTATTGTCCTCCTGAACAAGCTGACAGGACCTCGGATTACCATCTCATGTGACAAATTTCACCTTTAACATCAGTTTATCCCAACAGATGGAAGAACCCATACCATTCAGATACAAAAAGCAGAGTGTTACTAACTGATGCTGACAGGATATTCGAGAGCCTTGGGACATCCTCCCGACGTGAAAAGCGCTATACAAATGAAATTTTGTTATTGTTGTATTGTGTTTTTGTCACACATGCCTATTTCGTCCCCTCGACACGAAAGGCACCAAGCAAATGTAATTTTATTCTTGTTTTTCACAGTCAATCCACTTTACAATATATTCTACAATGCGCTTCGAGATGTCTCAATGATGTGATGAGACACTAGAATAAACGCAAGGATTCCTTATTATTGTTATTATTATTTCTTGGTCAATTCTGTGTGCAAATTAAAATGCCATCATCGCAGCAAATTGCGCATTACACTGAGAGAAATTGGATTTTATTTTCTAAAATTGTAAACGGAGCAATTTAATTGACTTGTGTAACAGGATTTACTTATAGGCTCTGTTTGGAGACCAATGGTTGGTATCCTAGCAGCTCAATTTATAATTTAAGTTTTTGCTAACTTTCGACCGGAATTGAAAATATCTTCACAAAAGAATTTTGATTAAGGACTTGCTCATGTTTGTAGCATTTTACAAATCAGCAGTTGAGATAAGTGGTCGAAGAGAAATGTCGATATAAAATCAAACAGTCACACCGAGTGTTAATTCACCTTGAACAGGCAGAAGTTAAATCTCATTCGCTGGATTTTAAATTAAATTAAAATGTTTGGGCTTCTTAGTGAGTCACAAAGTTGAGACAGATGAGTGACAGTCTTTTAATTTGTTTGCTCAGTTTCTCTGCTAAGGAGCCTGCTGTTAGTAGGTCATGGTGAGTTTATCAGTGTCTCCTATGCTTTAAGAGCCGTAAGGTATTATTTCAGTGCAATAGCAAAATGCCTCGGGAGAACTTATTAATTGACTGGAAGGCAGATTAAGGTAGAGTGAAATTCAACGTGGGAAGATTTCAAAGTTAAACTTGAAATGTCAGGATGAAAATTAACTATCAGGAAATGGATGGTGTGTGTAATAATGACCTACATGGCACTGAATATTTCTATCTTTAATCAAGCCGTTAATTTGAAAATCATTTGAATATGGATTTGTGACTATATTCTAAGCATAATATGTGGCTGATTTTTCCTGTTCCTAAAATTGTGGGAATTCTGTATATACAATAGAGTATATATTATATGCATGGATTTTGTTCACCTATCTTTTTTTTAAAACAAATTAACCTTTCATTTCATTCTTAAGTGCTCATTATTTGAATATAATGACAATAGAATGGGATAACATTTAAGAATTTAACCGTTTCTTGAGACTGGATTAATCAAATGTACATTGACATTACAAATTAGTCTGGGGACTGATCTCAATAGTATATCAGCATTATATTTAAATAGAATTTTTTTGTCAGCCAGGTAGGTGTCTGAGCCATGCGAAAACCCATTGCCATTCAAACCAGACTGTGTTCCACGTATTTTGCAATGTGCACACGGAAATTTCCCTGTGTCTGGATTGAATCTCCCTGTATAGACACACCCTGCCTTCCTAATCCCAGAGAGTATCAGGCACAGATAGGAAAGAACCAAAGCTTGGGGACTCCAGAATGTGTGTTTAAGAACTGTTTAAGAGTTTAACCAGCTGAAACCGCACAGCTTGCCATCGTGAGTATTGTCTGGTAAATGTCCCACTGAGACCACCCTACCAATTTAGACTTTGGCTTGAGGAGTCAACAACAGCTGAGTGGGAAGGATATTTAAATAAAAATGTGAAAGCTCCAAATGTAAAAATTTCCATGGAAGATAATATAGTAGTGTTAACATAACAGTGATCTTCTCTCCCTCTTGCTCCCCTTTCCCCTAATTTTGCCCCCACCCTCCTCCCTCTCTCCTTTGACCCCCTTTCTCCTCCCATTTCCTATCTGATTGTTCCCCACCTTCTCCTCCCTCTCCCCCTTATCCTCTTTTCCCCCTTTCTCCCCTGGCCCCACTTCCGTGACTGTTTGTGGGACACTGTTGTGCACAATTTAGCTGCCATGTTTCGCCCACAAATATACAGACCATTTTCCTACTTTCCTTCCCCCAATCATAACCCCTCCCCACTGCTCTGAAACAACCTTGGGACGTTGTTGTATTCTGTGAAGCGTTTTGAGACGTTGATAAGACGTGGAAAGCGCTATATAAACCTAAGTATTATTATTGTTAATATTAGCTTGTTCCTTAGCTCTCCCATACAAATATTATTCCTTGTTTACGCAAAACTACACCTTTTTTTGTCGGTTGATATTCTGCACTTTCTCCTAACCTCCTGCTGTGTTCGATTGATTCTAATAGCTATTGCCCTTTCCTTGCTGTCAATCACTGAGTCTATCTAAACTGCTCTTTGTCTAAGCAATTAACCTGTCTTGAGCATTTATTCACAGTGAGAGCAATGTTGCACCGTTCACAATGCAAAAAATAGCTCTATGTGGTGCACAATGTGTCAATATAACATTGATGCTGGGTGCTCTCAAAAGGGCGAAAGGTCCAATTATTTTTGGATACTTGCTACCTCATTATGAAGTGCTCAGATTTAGACATTAATCCCAGACACCCTGAAAATAGAAAGACACACATTCGAATTTACCAATCCAATTGATTCTAAAGGAACATCATGTTTTTCTGTTGGCCAGCTGAGTGTCCGGCACATGCGGAAACCCATCGCCATGCTTCCTTTCCGACTGTTTGTAGGACATTGCTGTGCGCAATTCGCTGCTGCATTTCTTCCAGAAAACGTACAGTCAATTCACTTTACAGTATAATCTTTCAGATGTCTCAAAGATGTGATAAGGCACTATATTGAACGCAAGAATTATTACTGTACTATTATTAAAAGCATCCACACCAAACTGAGAGTTCTACGCATGCCATCTACACATGGAAATTCCCATCTAAACACTACCCAGTCCTGAAAATGATTGGTGCAGAAAGGAATTTTTGGATACAACAAGGAACTCTATCCAGTGATGACACAATAGCAAGAAATTCTGCTTTGTGTCATCCCTACTGGGGGGGAAAAAAATACAATGGATTGATTCCTGCTGCTCACAACTCAAGGAGAAGCAGATATAATGGCTTTCTCTGAACTATTAATACAATGAGTTGTGTTGGACTGACTCCTGTATGTAAAGTCTCTAGCAGCATTCCAAAATTGGCAATGGTTACAATGCATAAATGAACAGTCAATGTCACTGCGCAATTGTGCTGATTACAATGTAATCGTACAATGTATCATATGTTCAACCTCTCCTTATTAAATTCAACATAGACCAATTGGCATGGTTGACCCAAAGACAGCCATTCATTGCACAGTTATTCTGGTTCGATGAAAGTTCAAATAGATGTTACACCTAGTTGATTATCAGAGTCGAAATGGTGTCTTAGTGTTCATGTGGAACATGACTGTATATTTTGTGGGTGAAACACAGCAGCCAATAGATAAAATTAAATTAAAACCAGATAAAATAAAACCAGCTTCAAAGTTTAGACTGAATTCAACAATTTGCTACGTGAATTCTGGGTTCTGGCCATTCAAAATCATGGCATGACATGTACATCATTGTCTTCCCATCTCTCACAGTGTAGATGCAACTGGTGAAAAACAAACGTTGAACTAAGTCAAGGTGGAAAAGGTACTTCCATGATTCATTGTATCATTGTTAAATGATCTTTCCTAAATATACTCTCTTCGCGTGCTTAATCAATTGATGAGAAAATGGTGCAGGTATAGGATTGGGTTCAACTGTTCTTTTCCCTCCCCACCCCCTCTTCACCCAATCCCTCCCCAAATGTACTTTATTCCTATTCAATCAGTGCTTGTTAAAATTCTCTTTGTTGTCCTTCAACATTCTATGATAAACTCAATTTGTCTTTCAATTCACAGATAACTGCAAAACAGCTTGTAAAATGACAACGTGACTTGATTCTAAGTTTTTGATTCAGTGACAGTATACGATTTGTTCATAAATGCTGTTACATTTAGTAAAGCAAACACTTAATTTCATTCTCTGAATGGCTGTTGGGCTTGGAGAATCAGCTTCTCTAAAAAATCAATAGCATCTACTGCCGCCACCCACCCTCGATTCCAGGACCACTGCTGTCCTAATAGACTGCCTGTCGCACATCAAGTCCTTGATGAGAGCTAACTTTCTACGGTTGAATGTAAACAAGACCAAGGTCCTTCTGATTGTCTTGTTCAATCCTCAACTGTCTTTTCTCTCCCACATCCATGTCATGACCTGCTCTGCCTTCCCTCACCTCCATGGCCTTGCCTCCCTCCTCACCTCTGTAGTCTCCTCACCCCCTACCAACCTTCCACTCCCTCTGCTCAGCAGGCTCCAGCCTGCTCCACATCACCTGCCCCACCATCCTTCAAGTCCTGCCTCAAGACCTTCCTCTTCAACAGTGGCATCCGTCACTCCCCTTCCCCCCCTTCCCTCTACCCTCCCTGATCCCAACCCCAACCCGAGTCTGAAACACTGACTGTCCAGCTCCTTGGGACGTCCTCCCAATGTGAAAGGCACTATACACATGTAATTTTTTTTATTGTTGCTGTTATTAAACCTCTGATCTAAGCTTGATATAAAGGACTCCAAACATTATGTCTTCCATTCCTTTCTGATTTTAATTTCACTGTTGACAACATGTGCAAGTTCTTAAGCCTGAGGTGCATTAGGTAGTGGAACATAACAGTAAAACGTTTCAAATTGATTCCATCAATCGAGGAAAATTATTCTCTATTTCACTCATCAGACTCAGCTTACACAGACTGTGAGCAATATTCTTTTCAAATCAAACAATTAACAATAATAATCCTTCCATTTGATATGGCGGCTTTCACATTGGCAAAGCCTCTCAAAGAAGTGAGTGTCTATCATGGATGTAAATATATTGGAGATTGTTAGAAGCATGATAAATTTTTTATACCCATATTATGTCCACCACCTTCGATAGCGCAGACCACTCAATCCTCCTCCACCGTCTCTTATCCCACATCCGTACCTCAGGTGCTGACAGCATCAGCATCCAAGGCTTCACTCTCCACCTCTCAAAGCCAATCAGGAACCTGGGTGTCTTATTTGACCCTCCCCCACATCCGCACCATGACCAGTACTTCCATCACCTCCTCAACATTGCCAGACTATGTCACTGCCTCACCCCTCTTGCCCGGCTCCATTCCTTCCCCATCCCCCAGAGGATCGAATTTCAAGATCCTGATCATCACTTTCAAGGCCATTCACAGCCTTGGCCATTCACAGCCTTGGCCCTTCTATCTCTCCGACCTGCTGTCCCTCTATGAACCTGCCCACTCCCTCCGTTCAGCGGGCTTCAGTCTGCTCCATTTCCCCCATCCGACTTGCCCTAACATCGTTGGACGGGCGTTCAGCCTCTCTTCCCACATGCTCTGGAACTCCGTCCAACACTTCCTTCATCTCGCTTCCTCCTTTGCCTCCTTCAAAGCCAGTCTGAAGACTCTCCTTTCTGCTGCCCTCCCAACGCTCTCCCTCCCTTCCTACCTGCCCTGCCTCTCTCCCTTGCTCGGGTCCTGACCTGACGTCCTCCCAACGTGAAAGGCGCTCTACAAATGTAATTTTGTTGTTGTTGTCATGAATAGAGTAAGTAACTTGTGTCTCTTCAGATGTTGCTTCCTGCTGTCTACCATTTGCCTTATTCATTATTATGCTAATACACAGGGATTCATGATGGCATATAATAGTTTTTGGGGTCACTAGGTGTCTAATACATGAGGAAATCCTATCACCATGCCCGACAGTTGCAAATGTGTATGACACCTACATATAGTTCACTCTAATTACAGCTGATAGAAAGTCACATATGCTTAATTATTTAATTGATAGTATTTTATTGATTGCTTCACTATTGAATATTTTTGCACTTTGAAGAACATAAATTTTAATTGTTAACACATTATGTACAGTGGTTATATTTCTGACGAATTCTTCATAGTGGAGTCATCTTAATTTGGAGTCCTGTAGCTCAGTGGTTAGAGCACTAACCTTACATGCGGAAGACCTGGGTTCAATTCCAGGCAGGGCGAAACCTTGAACACATTTCCTTAATAATAATAGTAATAGTGCCAAATAATAATCCCTTAAAAAAAACAATAACTCATTGGTCATTTCAATCCATGACTGTTTGTGGGACACTGCTGAGTCCAATTGGCTGCCACGTTTCTCCCACAAATATACAGTCAATTCACTTTACAGTATATTCTGTGAAGTGCTTTGAGACGTTTAGAAGAAGTGAAAAGTGCAAGGATTATTATTATATGTGGGAATAATGTACAATGCTCTTATGATGGGAACTATTTTAAACGATAATGACAATCAAGGACAGACAGTGTTATAATAGGTAGAAATTGATTTTTTGCAACAGTGAATAGTTATAATGTTTGACTGAATAAGCCACTTAGTTGCATGAGATTATGAAGCGCTGATGTGTCTCCGTTATTTCAAATGCACATCTAGCTGCTTAATGCAGTAATATTTCTGATATACCACATTCACAGGTTCAACTTTACCCTGCGATTCATTCCCAACTTACATTTTTACTTTTTTGTACACTTAACAATGGACACAATGGATAGAGTGTCCAGAGTGTTAATAGAGTTTTAAAATAGCAAATAAGATTGCGTTTTACGAATGAATTGAAGATTAATTGTGTGCAGATGGGAGTGAATATCAATGCATTGATGTGTTTACTTTACTTTTAGGATTGCAGCAAAGCATAGGGAAGGAAATGGCCTTAAATACCAGAGAAAAGTTACACCATATCTTATCTATTAGGGCTTGCAGGGTTAATAGATGCTGAGATTGAATAATCCTTGTCCCCAATGACTGATCTGGCCTCCAAGTCTTTCTGATGAGCTAGGCAGGATCGGCTGTCATCAGCAATGCCCTGGAGACCTATAGACCCACTTGGCACAGGAGCTGGATTAGCGAAACTGCCACAGAGGGTTGGCTCGATTCCAACATTATGACATTATGTTGAATTCTATGTTCAGGTTTTAAACTTGCACCTGTTCATTCTGTGATTCACATCCTTTTGGCTTAAAATACAATAGACGCACTATAAGATGATTCACAAAGGAAACCCATTTCAACCCACGTTAATGTCAAAGGAAAGTGAACTAAATTCATTCAGTTAAACAATTGCCTACAAAAGCAAACATTAGCTGCCTTTTTGGGCTGTATTTTAATTTTTTGTGTCCCAACGAACATAATATCATTCCACAAAGTAGATTAACAGTAATCCATATGAGAACAGGAACAGATATCGACCATCACTGAGACTTGTGTTCGAATCCAGGGAGATCAGGGCAAAGCCTTGGGCAAGTTTCCTTAGTCCACACGCCTAATAATAATCCATCCAAAAATAAACACAATAATAAAATTGGTCATTTTAATCCACGACTGTTTGTGGGAACGCTGCTGTGCGTAATTGGCTGCCGTGTTTTGCCCACAAAACATATACAGTATATACTGTGAAGCGCTTTGAGACATTGATAAGATGTGAAACGCGCTATATCAAACACAAGGATTACTATTATTATTATAACTCCCAACTTAAAACATGAACCAAATATTCCTTAGCTCCAATAATGGGCCTATCCAATAATCAGACTCTTTCTGAACCTGCAGTCGGCTACATTGAACTCAATGCCTTTGAAGATAGATACTCTATAGTGATGATGATCCTTCCTTTAGTTTTCAAAGATGGATATTCTGGTAGCCTCAACAATCCTATCTTGAAGCCTTAAAAGCCTGTAGATCTGAAGACAGATCATATGGACTTAAAAAGGCAGAAACTTTGATGATGGCGCTCGATTGTCAATTCTTTCATCTTTGCATTATAAATTCGGAGATGTTTTGACTTTTCAACCAACAGTTCTTTGGCCTTATAGATGGATGTACTGTATATTGATCACCCGTGTTTTCAGTTGTGTTGATCTTCCATTCAGATCAAGGTGATGTATACTCTCCGCTACTTCAAAGACAGAATCATTCACTTACATCCATCTCGGTTGTTACGCTTTGTTTACAATGTTCTGCTGATTACTTTACTGCAGTATCAAAAGGAACCCAGAAGAGTACATGTTTCTTAACTCACGACAGTATAAGGCGTTAGCTTGTTTTATGTGGTATTGCTTAATGCTGCTAGGGTAGGCGGTTGTGGGTTCAAGGCCATATTTTTAGGTTTACAGTGTCGACTTTTTAGCAAAAACTAATTTGGGGAACACTGCCCTTCAGTTCAGACCTGGGTTTGATTCCTGGCAGGGCAAAGCTTTGCACATATTTTCTTACTGCACACGCCTCTGTGTAAAGTCAATTGGTGGAATGCTTTTCCGGGGGTAATAAACCCTTGAAAAAAAATTGTCATCTGGTTATTCAATCTACGACTGTTTGTGGGAGACTGTTTTGCGGAATTGGCTGCCATGTTTTGCCCATAAAGTAAACAGTCAATTCAGTTTAACACTGAATTGAAGAATCCTGTAGATCCATTGAAGAATCTCCCCCCAAATCTGCATGCTTGGAAATGTTTAGAGGATGATCAAACTTGTAGATTAGGACTTTCCAGCCCTGGGTCTGGTGAACAAGAATTGATAATGTTATTAAATAGAACACACATTCCATAAAGCTCAAATAATAGCCCCGGAAAGATTTGAGTTTTGTTCACCCAGAGCAGGAAGTAATCGTTTGGCAATGTGAATGAGATCTTCACTGTTGATTTAGGAAGATTACAATCTTGTTTTAAAGGTAAGTTTGGCAGTTATGTGCATCTGGATATCAAGTTATAGATGCTGAAAGCTATGCATTATTCATCCGAGTGAGCAAATCCACCTCAGGATGTTTTTGCGTTTCTTGCATGCTTGATAAATTTGCCGTAAATCAACAACCAAAGTCTTTGTAACAAACGCAGCCGTAGCATATTTTACATTTGTAACATAGTTATTGGGAACCGTTTCTTAACTGGAAGCATTCCCAAATTGTGGCTTATAGGATTCTATGTGGATTGCAAATTATAGCTGGAGCCTATTGGGGGAAATGACTAATCTGGGAAACTACTGCTACAGTGAAGCCAAGATGCAAAATTAAACCAAGGTTCCACCTTCTGTTCAGGTCCATGTTAAAGTTTCTGGCCAAAAGTCAGCCAGATAAAATTGGTTGTTTGCTCCATTGCTTTGTGAGGGACATTGCTGTTGGAAAATTGGTACAGAATTTATTTATTTACTCCAACACACAGTGTTATACAGCAATCTAAGAAGACAAAAGCTTATTTCTTGAGTTTGTACTTGGCAAATCATTAAAACTTCACACTTATTTACCTGTAAAATGTAATTTGGAGATGCAGTTGAGATAATATGGTCTCAATCTAATGATTAATGACTAGCTGAAACCTTATTGAGTCTTAATTTGCAATGAGCCCAATGATAGCTTGATAAGAATTCACCATCCAAATGGCTAAGCCCTGAATTTTCCTCAATGATTTATTAGTTTGATGTGTAAGAAATTCTTTCTCTCTGCTTATTTTTTTCAATTAAATGTCTTGGCTTGAATTCAAGCAGATAAGAGACGCAGAGTAATGGGGCTACTGAAGTGCAACACAACCATAAAAACAAGTGAAATTACACAAGGTAAAATGCGACATACTGTTGCTATTTGTCTTTTGTGGGCACAATGATTTTCAAACAATGAACCTGTTCAAATGGCATACATACTTGGCAGCATTTCAGCATGACGCAGAGGTTTGAAACAACAACAAAAAATAACACTTGTACAGTACCTTTCACGTCAGGAGGAGAGGACGGGGTATAAAATTCTGGTAGCTGAGCATGGCGAACATAATGGTGTAGTAAAGTATAGTAGAACACCAATTATCTGCATGCCCATTAGCTCACACAGATGCATTTGGTTCGACTGTTCATCTAAAACGCACAGGACCCTCTATGACAAATTCCAGCAGGATGCCTGAGCCATGCACTGCACAGTATACTAACAAATCGCATCACGGTGTTCGACCACCTCCAGTTTTACACTTTCTTAGAAGAGCAGCAGGAAATTATTTCACCATTTAAAAAAAAAATGCCCCATCTAATTTATAGACGAAACTTGCAGCAAGCGTTCATATACAGATTCCCCCAAACGACACATTGTTTTGTCACTGATACAATGCAAATAGACCCCGTTGAGTCTGATCAAAAGAGTAAAGAGCCTTCTGTCCCTAACCCCCAAATCCAGCCTGGTCAGATGCGATTTAAACTTATTTAGAGTTTAAATAAGTCTGCTTGATAAAGTAACTCCCATCTTTCATTCCAGTGCAATGCCAACATGCTTTGAATTGCACAGATTAATCTGCTTCTAATCTCACATCCTGAACGAATCTATAGTTATTAGTATTTATAACTCATATTATTCTCTGCTGTAACGTGTGAAAGAGCGATAAAGCCAGATGCATCTCCTTAAACCGATACTGCGTTCAGATTTGCTAAGGGATTTTTTTGAATAAAATCAAATCTCTTCTCTGCAAAAACCTATTAACATTAGGAAACTTGACAAAATAGTCAATGAGCTCAAAAAATCTATTGAAAGGTCAACGTGGAAAATCAATCGGAGAGCAGGAGAGAGCATAAATCACTGAGTAAAACTGTCGTCTTCTTAGAAGGAACCTTTTTTATCTGCTAAATTCTGTTAATGCAGAGTTCATTGTAGCAGAAAGACATATACGCAGAAGACATAATAACAATGCCAATTTATACAGTGAATTTTCAGGGCGTCTCAAAGAGCTTCACACAGCTCACTGTCAATCTGAGCTGTGGGGTAGGGGTGTGGGGGGATGGTGGCTGGGTGGGGGAAGGAAGGAGTTGAGAATGTGGAAAAGTAACCCAGAGGGTGGCTGAAAAGTAGGTTTCAAAGACGAGAAGGGGACTGGAAAGGCCAAGGGATCTTGAGATGGAATTCCAGGGAGAGAGGAGAAGAATGGCTGAAAGCTCTCCTGCTGAGACCGCACAGGGTGGAACATGAAGCAGAAGAGTCCAAGAGCTCTGGGATATAACCCTTATATAATTGCAAGTTGTTTTTATTGTTGTTAACTAGTGTTCGTTGGGCTGCCACCACTCGAATGAACCCATAGGTATTGTACTATGTTGTGCCTAACTGTTTCTAAGATGGAAAGTGTGAACGAGTGATAAACCCTCAGATCAGACAGGAGGGTTCCAGGAGTTCACAGAGGTAGAGTGGTGCCAGGTTGTGAAGGGATATGAAAGTGAGTACAAGGAGGGTGGGGAGGTGGGGGGGAATACATTGCTTATCAAACTGAGCGATAGGTGCATAAAGTTTATTCTGTTT
Source organism: Hydrolagus colliei (assembly GCA_035084275.1). Taxonomy (NCBI): domain Eukaryota; kingdom Metazoa; phylum Chordata; class Chondrichthyes; order Chimaeriformes; family Chimaeridae; genus Hydrolagus; species Hydrolagus colliei. Next base: position 7,246,021 of record CM068762.1, read on the forward strand.
CCAGCTGAGAGGCAACCAGTCAATTTATGATCATTTCTCGATGTGTGATTTCCCTCTTGCCCACGTTTTGGAGGCTGCCATTAATAGCTAAGAGAAAGGCAATGGGAGAATTGGTCAGTAGCACTGCTGACGGTTAACCAACTACTTTCTCTCTGCACCACATCTGCTGCCAAATGAGGTCAGTCAATGGTTCAGCTCATGTTCTGGCCATGGTTTGACATTCATTAGTCTTTAGGGTACATGAATAATGGTACCATTCTCCGATTCATGTGACTGATGAAGACAATTCTTAATGCTGCACATTTTGTTTACGCAGTGGATATCAGACCATGTAATCTGAAAACGCTTCACGGAACAAATATAAATAGATATAATGGACATACATAACAACAAAATTACATTTGTATAGGTTGCCCTTCCACGTCGGTAGGACATGCTAAGGCCATGGAAATATATAAATGTATTGATAATGTACATAATGGATGAAATAGCTTTCCCTTACATGTGTTTTGACATAAATTGAACAAACATTTTAAGCATGTATGTAAGAATAACATTAATAATAATAATAATCCTTGCATTTGATATAGCGCTTTTCACATCTTCTAGACATCTCAAAGCACTTCATAGAATATACTGTGAAGTGAATTGACTGTATATTGGTGGGCGAAACGCAGCAGCCAACTGTGCACAGCAGTGTCCCACAAACAGTCGTGGATTGAAATGACCAATCTATTATTGGGGGGTTTTCTTGAGGGATTATTATCAGGTACACATACATCACCATTCACTCCAACCCCCACAGGTACTGTTTGTGTCTTATCATTTTCATGTTTATTTATTTTACTCTTGAATCTATTCCCAACTTCTAATATCACCGTGGCAATTTATGTCAGTGGACAATATTTAATTATGATCAAGGATACGCTATACGCTTCTGGGGCAGGGGGAGGGGAGATGGGGAGGAGGTGAGTGAAGGTGAATCCATGCACAGTTACTTGATAAACTGCAATCAAAACAAAATAAAATCAGGGAATATTCAACGGGAGTCAATATTGGAATTTTTTAACAGATTTGACACTTCGAATACATTAAAAGTTCCTGCAGATCATACCTAAAATCAGTCTTAATCTGTTTCAACTGGGGGAAAGAGTAGGTAAGTGGGACTGAAATGATTGCTCTCGAGACAGTGGCAAAGACACAATGGACCAAATGACCTTCTTCTTTGTTGGAGATTTCTTTGGAAGTCTTTTTTTTAAAAAAGGATCTTGGAAAACTCGCTAGGAAATGAAACTTGAATCTAAGAATTTTGCACTTTAACACAATCACATCTGTTAAGACGCAACATAATATTCCACCAGAAGATCACAAAAGCGGATGAGATGAAGAAGCCCCTTCAGCCCATTTGAAGTTATCATTCCAGATTACCATTGTCTTCTGGCTGTACTGTATTCATTTTTCATGAAAATATTGCAGTTTTTTTTACATTGCATTGATTTTCCCATAAAGCGGTGCAAAATGTCTTAATAATAGATGGAACGCAATAAAAGAAACTCGACTCCAGATTGTTAATTGCAACTACTGTAATTTTCACAGCTGTAATTGCAATTCTGTTTGCTACTTAGAACCGTTTGCTTAATATTTATTGTGAAGAAATAATGAGTGCCATTGGAAGGCAATCAGAATGTATTGTGTGTGTTATTATTACTCTCAAAATGATTCAGAAGTGTTCAGAAAAATAGCTACACATGTGAAGGTTAAATATCCACCTGGGTTCCGGTTTATTAAATCAATGTAGCATTTCAAACGTGTCCAAAATTTGGCAAATTGTTGAATTCAGTCTTCATTTTGAATACAATTAGCTGTAAAAATAACTTACATAAAAAATAGTTTGGCAAATACTGTGTGTGTATATATATATATATATATATATATATATATATATGTTGAGAGAGAGAGAGAAACATTGGAACAGGAATAGGCCATTCAGCCTTACGGACGATCTGTAACTTAACTTCAATTACAGGGAAACAAATTACAATCCTAGCATTTGATAAAGCCCCTTATCATGTAGTTGAAACACCTCAAAGCACTTCATATGATCTTACTGCAAAATTAGTCACAGTGTATCTGTAGGCAAACACGGCAGCTAAGTACAGTAACACATTAGTTCACATTAAAGTCCCGCAAACAACAGTGAAGGAACAATTTTATCTGGGGAATTGTTGGCCTAGACCATATCATTAAATCTAGGAAAAACAGTCAGTCAGTGGTTCTATACATGATTAGTGAAGTCCCTTAGCACTTTGTACCAAACAATAAATGTATAATTGAAGCCACTTATTGATGTTTGCATATTTCTAATGCACTGAAAGCCATCTCAGTTGCTCAAGCATTACTGAGCGCAATGGAATAGGAGAAATCAAACCCAATAATGGGGAACGTATACACCGAGGGTGGATAGGTCCAACAAAACAAATTGTGTAGCATGCAAATGAATAGGATAAATTAATCACTTTCTGGTCAATTGATTGCAGCACATGATTGATTGCTTAATGAATGTTTAATAATATTAATAATCCTTGCATTTGATATATCACTTTTCAGGTCTTTTAGACGTCTCAAAGCGCTTCACAGAATATACTGTAAAGTGAATTGACTGTATATTTGTGGACAAATCGCTGCAGCCAATTGCGCACAGCAGTGTCCCACAGTCATGGACTGAAATGACCAATTTATTATTGTGTTTTTCAAGCGACTATTATTAGGCATGTGGAAGAAGAAAACTTGCCCAATTCCTTGCCTGGAGCTGAACCCAGGTGTCTCGCTTGCAAGGCGAGGGCTCTAACTACTAAGCTACACAACTCCACTTAAAGTTAAAGCTCTGTCCCTTTTCTTGTGATTCATTGACAGGTTCAAAAAAGGTATTATAAATCTACAAGCAAAAGGTCATGAACTGTACGCTCATATTGGGTTAAGTTAAGAGATGAGAATTATCAGTAAGCAAATTACTACAACAAGAAGCAAACAGGCATTGAAAGGCGAAAGTGGGCACAGATGTAATGAAAGAGGCACCAAAATTCCAAAGGTGAAGGTAATAATAATGGTAAACAATGGTAATAAATGTGTTATAATAATGTATTTGCATTGCACCTTGTCACGTAGTTGAGACGCCTCACAGAATATACAGTACTGCAAAGTAAATTGTGTATTTTGTGGACGCAACATGCCATCCAATTACACACAGCAGTGTCCCACAAACATTTGTGGATGGGGTGACCAAATTATTATTTGATATGTTGAAAGATTTGAATACGAGGTAGGGGAAATGAAACCATAGTCCCTTTAAATCACAGAGTTAAAAAGAAACCCTTTATTTTGTAAAATCGTGGCACCTCGGATGCCAAAATGCTGAAGCAGTACATTGTACATAGTATTTGCAAGTTCGTCCTTGTTAAGTGAAGGAAAAAGGCTATTATTGATACTTGAAATTCATAGATTCCAATAGTTGCTGTTCAATGAAAATTGGAGAACTCTAGGGAATCTATAGCATTTTACTCATTAGTATCCCTAAGATCCAGCTCAATAATAATTTCAGCCCAGATTTTCCGATTGCATATAAGGCAGCAACTTTGCTTTTTTTTTCAAAAGCACACCTCCACCATCAAATTCCATTTGTTTACAGTTGCCTCCGACAGTAATGCTCACGCATCACTTTCACTGAAGCAAACTACAAGTTTACAGCTGTTTAACTAAGCGATAAACCATTTAATAAGCAGCCTCATTAAAATATACAATTTGGTGGCTTCCCACAGGCAGAATTAAGGAGAGACAGTCCACCGTAATTTAATTTTGCAGATGGAAAATCCTTGGATTTCAAAGTCGCAATTCTATATTGTTAACTCTTTGAACCCCATTAAAGAAGCGCTTTGGACTGACTAAGAGCTCTGTGTGTTGCCAAACTGATTCAATAAAGGGGTAATAATCCCTTTAAAAAAATTGTGGTCACTTAATCCACGACTACTTGCACTATTGTGTGCAATTGGCTGCCACAAAACATGCAGTTAATTCACTTTACAGCATATTCTGCGAAACATTTTGAGATGCCTTAAATGTGTGATGAGGCACTATTTCAAATGCAAAGATTATTATTATTACTAGTCACATGCAAAATACCTTTATGGCAAATAAATATCACAGAAACAGATGATATTAATCATGGTCTAATCGATCTAATCGATCGGTACATTGCTGTATCCAAGTGCATTGGACGGAGGCCGTGGGTGACAGAAGCACATCTACACTGAATAATAATACAGAATTATTACAGTGGAGCTCCTGTGGCTCAATGATTAGAGCACTTGTCTTGTAAGCTGAGGAGACCAGACCTGTGTTCGAATCCAGGCAGGTCAGGGCAAAACCTTGGGCAAGTTTTCCTTACTCCACACGCCTAATAATAATCCCTCCAAAAAAAACACAATAATAAAAATTTGTCATTTCAATCCACGACTGATTGGCTGCCGCAATTCGCCCACAAATATAAACAGTCAATTCACTTTACAGTATATTCTGTGAAGCACTTTGGGATGTCGATAAGATGTGAAAAGCGCTATATCAAAAGCAAGGATTATTATTATTATTATTATAGAATAATTCTACCTATGTAACCTATTTTGTAGTGCTTTGTTTGCCCTAAACATATCCTGTGAGGCGCTTTGAAACACCTGATGGCATTGTACCATTTGTAAGGATTCTTTTAGCACATCCCTCTTTAGTTGGGTGTTTTGTCTCTACATTTATATATATACATATATATAATAATAATCTTTGCATTTGTTATAACGCTTTTCACGTCTTCTAGACATCTCAAAGCACTTCACAGAATATATTGTAAAGTGAATTGACTGTATATTGGTGGGCGAAATGAGGCAGCCAATCAGGCTGCTGAGCGGAGGGGACGGGCAGATTGGTAGCGGGTTGGGAGGGTCCCAAAGGTAGGGTGGGGCAAGGCCGTGGAGTGCTTTGAACATTAGAAACAAAGCCACCATTTGAAGATATTTGCTGCGATCCGTGCAATCGCATGGGCAGGCCAGTCATCCCCAAAAAGCCGGATTTAAATTGTTCAATGTGTGTGCCAGTCACCCCCTGCTCTATTGAAATGTATGATTCATGGCTGCAAATTTTCTCATCTTTGAAGAGGGTTTTTTTTCATTCACAAGATCGATTCAGATGAAGAAACTCAATCTTATCCTTCCTGAATACCCACTCAACCGTTCTCCCTTTGTAACAAATCAAGCTGTTTCTTAAATCAATCCACCATCCTTCCTGTTAACTTGCTGCAGTTTTTAATTAACGAATAATAATAAGAAGAACACTAATAATAATGATAATAATAATCCTTACAAAACACAAAATACTACAGATGCTGGAAATCTGAAATAAAAACAGAAGATATAACACATTTGGTACGAGACATTTATATCGGAAAGATGTACCAAAATCACTTCACAGGATATAGTGTAAAGTACAGGGGTCTGCTTTGTGGGTGAATAGGGCAGCCAATTTGTGCATAGCAGCAACCCACAAACAGCCATGAAGTGAGTGACCAATTCTACATGGGGTGGGAGTCTGTTGCGCACTGGAGAAGACTCTCTTCTCCAACAGTGCCATAGAAACTTTAACATCCGCATCAATTAACGTCACATTTGAAGGATGGCTCCACCAACAGCACAGAGCATCCCAGCGCTGCAGTGGACTGTCATCTCAAGCAATGTGAGTTCCAAGGCCCGTTTAAAATCCGATAAAAAGGCTATCAGAGCCCCTGAGACATTCTCTGAGCTCAGTTGCTCTTTGCACAAGAATGCTCACTCTATATATGCTGAAACTTAACAATGTTGGGTCCCCTTCTGTCAATTTATAGGGAGGAAAGATTGGGAGGGTGGAGGGGAACTAATGTATTAGATCAACCTCCTGAACAGGGCAACGGTGATGGGAAAACATAATCTGTGGATTGAACTGTTAAGAATCCGCACGGGGACTGCTTGCAGAGAGAGTAAATGGTTGCCATCGGCGGAGATTAATTCTCCTTTTTCTCTGTTAATTTTATGCTAGTTTATGCAGCAGCTGGTTGTCAAATCTAAAAAAAAACCCTCACGAGCAGCACAACTATCTATCGTCTGCTCATGCCTCTTCACATGATGTTCGCCTGCTGTTTACTCGGTGTCACTATCCAGTCAGCCTTCAGCCATCTTGAATATGTATAACGGGCATCTGATATTCCTAATTTACCCCTGAAATTGAAGTACTAAAGAGTAGTTTTTAACCGTGAGCCAAATTTGCTCTCTCTGGGAGGGGTGGGGGGTGGGGGGGCTTAATTTCAGTTGCCGTGCAACATACAACACTTAACACTTCCAATCGCGGCGCCCACACTGATGATTTAATAATAGGTGCTGGAACCATTTGAAACGCAAGCACTAAAACGTGTTGCAGTGGATAGCAGTGCCGTCAAAGTATTAAGACGCTTCAGATACGGTCGATATCTAAATTAGCAGCAACAAAAAGCTAACAAAGCACAGACTGCCAGTTGCACTGCACACTCAACACTCTTGAGATACAGAATAGATTTCTGCCGTGCGCAGGGTGTGCTACCTCCCATTCCAGGCACCGAGAAATTTCCATGTGTATGTGGCGAACGCGCATGGAATTCTTTGTCTGGTTTGGATACTCTTAACACAGTACAAATCTACGTTGAAACGGTGCTTTTCGTTCTCACGTCGCGAAGGATGTCCCAAAGCGCTTGACACTGCTTGCTGGACACCTACGTGGGCGGGTGAGGGTTGAAGGGGGCGGGGGTGGGGAAAGCTGATTGAAAGTGCGGTCAAAGAGGAAAGATTAAAGCATATGCTGATGCGTTTCTCTGTTTCTCAGACACATTTTTGACGTGCCGCAGCTGTCACTCGCAGCAGCTTTTTTTTGCTTTACTGTTTTACTAAAACAATCCTACGGCACTAACGTTTTAAAAGAAAAAACATCTGAAATTGAGCTTGATTCAGAATAAAACAAAATGTCTTTCTTCCCTCATAAGTTGTCACTGTCTCTCTCTCTCCCTCCCTCACACACACACACACACACACACACGCAGACACACACACACAGTGGAAACAGTAATTAGGGCTTGCCAGTCATGTTTGTTTTGCATCTAGAGAATTTGTCCTGCCCATTGTTATGCATAATGAATACATTTAATTGAAGACAAGCAAACAGCCACTTTGTCCACCACATACAATTTGGGATTTTAATTCTATGCACATATTGGAAACAGTAATAAGACATGGCAGAGCTAGATCTTAATTGTGAACAATAAGTAAATTGCCACCTTTCAGGCAAGGAGGAAGAGCCTACAATCTACATTGATTCAAAACCTATTGTGTTTTGAAGGATTTCTGAAGGAATAATCCTTTTGCTTGGTTATCTGAGAGGCTGACATGGTGGAAACCCATCATCATGCTTCAGAGTATCCAAACTAATGTACTGAAATATCCACATAAGCCGAGAAAGTTCCCCTTGTCAGGAAATGGAATGCGCGCTCTCTCTGTGGAGGGATGCACGCGGCTCACCTCACCTTGCAAATTGTTCATGACTGGTTGGCAAAAGCCATCAGAATGTGCATCAAGCCACTGCTGGAGTGTAAAGCAGCTAAAAACCCGCACAGCTTGCCATTGTGAAGCTTCCCACTGCTCGTCTAGCTGGGACCGCCCTGCAGCTTACAGCCTTGGTTCAAAGGAGCCAAATGAAGAAGAATCCTAACTACTAAAGACTCCCTGAGGCCTAATTAATTAAATAATGCTAATCCTTACATTTTGTATAGCGCTGATCACGTCTTCGAGACGTTGCAAAGCTCTTCACAGAATATACTGTAGAATGGACTCTATATTTTGTGGGAGAAACGCAACAGCCGATTGTGCCACAAACGGTCGTGGATTAATTGATCATTTCCATCAGTGCGAGTAAGTGCACTGAAGTGAACTGTTACGGGTTTCCTTGTCGACGCAATAACCTTGACCTTCTTCTTAATGGAGAGATGGACTCATCGCTTGGATGCTACACGACACCCTGATGGCCGTCAAATTGGCATCACTCTTGACTGTGTCTGTCTTGTAATTCTATGATGTTGGATTGAAAGAAATGTTTTACATCAAATATTGTGCATTTGACACTCAAGTAACTGGGTTAAGAGAAACAGAATGTGATACCCCTGGAACCCCCACCACCCCACCCCCACCCCACCCCCACCTCACCCCTACCCCCACCCCCACCAAAGCTAAACAACTTCCCCATGCATGACTGGCTATTTGGGGATTACTTATCCATCCGCTCACTCTTACTATTACGGTGCAGTAGAGGTAACCACGGCAACCCGCTCGCCACGACAGCCGATCAAGTACTGCTCTGATGCAAAAGTAATATCTCGCAAAGCCTAAGCAGCTAACACAAAACACACGCATATTTCCCGCAGCAAACGTGTTCAACCAGCATTCAAGCACCACAGAAGTTCGCCTACAAGACACAGTCACTATGTTTCACAGTAAATCCTGTGAAAACTCTTGAGATACGGTGAGTATATCACACGCAGGGATTATTAGCTCACTTCATGGCTGTTTGTAGGATATTTCCGTGCGCAAAATTGGCTGCCATGTTGAGCCCCAAAACGCACCGTCATTACACTTGACCGTGCCTTTGGTCATCGTTCTGCCATGTTCCTCTGCACCCACGGCCCCCACCCCACCACCCACACCTCCCGAAATCCAATTACCAGTTCGGGTGGAAAGTGTGGGATGTCCCCCTGATTGAAAGGCAATTCGTTATGGTTGCTATTTTATTTCTTGGAACAATGGGAGAAAGCAATGTGTGCCATGCACATTAGAACAACGACAACTTGCATTTATACAGTGTGCTTTTAGGTGTGGGTGGAGGTGGGGGCTTCTCAGAGAGATTATAAGGAGGGTAATAGAAACTGGATACTGCAAGCAACATTTGGACTAGCAACCAGTGATAGGCACCAGTTCTGAAACAAAGAAGAATAACATTTGCATTCGACAATTGCACCTATAATATCAATGTCATGCCAAAGTTTGCAGTCGATGTTCAGTGTGTATATGGCTGGGCTGAGTGCATAGACCTGGGTAATTTTCTGTTTGATAGGTTTCCAAGCTCGAACCGGAAATTACCAAGGATGCTCTTTGAAGATTCGGAATCTGGAGTTTCTCCTTTTAAATGAAGGATGCTGGCAGATTGTCAGAGACAAACGCAGGATCCAGCAGAGCAGCACTATGTACAGAATGACCAAACTCCGTTTGATACCTTTGATCCCAAGAGAAACGAAACATCCACCTCAGACAAAATGTAATTCAGCCCAACCTCTCATAGCCCTTCCTAACTATTCTGTTTTATTAATTCCCTGACTTTTCAAATTAGAATTGCTGCAACATTAATGCAGAACGAAGGCTCAGTTCAGGCTTTGGACCATAGAGAAAGGGGATGATTATTCTGGTGTATAATCAGGTTCATCCTATTTCTTAGTTCACGTTTGGCCCGTCTATTTTCAGATGAGTTTTGTGTGCAAATTACTATAGCTTGTTAACCCTTTGTGTGCGGGCTCCTCTGATGGCTCAGTTGATAAAGACACTGCCAAGAGTGAAACAGAGCCATTAGGGTCCGGCGATATATCGATATATCGGTTATATAATTTTTCGTATCGATATGGCGATATCGGAATTTAAAATGTATTGATATATCGAAAAATTTGATATGAAAAAATATATCGGTATATCGTAAATATTGGTATATTGTTTCCGGCGATATATTGGTATTATCGGTATTATCGGTATAATGCTTACCTTGTCGCCAGCATTGCAACCTCCTGGGCCTAGATCACAAAATGTGCGCTCACACCGGAATGCGCGCGTACCTCCGAATACGCGCACCCCCCCAAATGCAAGCGCACCCCTGAATGTGCGCGCATGCGCGGTGTTAAAAAACCCGGAAATATCGATATATCGGTATATATCAATATGAACCCACCGATATATCGATATCGGAAAATTTTCATATCGACGGGCCCTAAGAGCCATACAGGAACAAAACTACATTTGTTATAATAGCGCCTTTCACATCGGGAGGATGTCCCAAATAATTGGAACAACAATGTGGATCTATACAGCACCTTCATATAGGAAAACCTTGCAGAGTGCTTTTCAGGGCCGGGTGGAGACGGGGAGTGCAGAGATGGCTATAAGTGCAATCAAATAAATAGGGTTTTTGAGTGGAGTTTAAAGATAAATAGAGAGGTGGGGAGGGGATTGTCAAGATGGAGTTATAGCATGAGAATGTTGCAGAGGATGAAGGAATATTTATCTCAGGTACAGACCACGATAGAAACCATTGACTCTATAATTCGTATTGATCTGTGGGCAGCCACTGTCACCCTAGGTCATTGCTGAATAATTACCTCTAGTCCATTCGTCAATAACTGAGACGTCTCTCAGTGGATCAGAGGCCTTTATCTGCACATCAACCAGAGTGGCTGAGCATACATTCACTGTCAAATACATGAGTCGCCTTCTGGAGTTTGCCGTCAAAATTAATAAGAGCAGCTGTTTCCTTAACAGAGAACTGGCCTATTTACTTTATGAAAGAAAATCTACCAAGCATTGGAATACACCTACAATTAGAATATTATTGCTGTGCCAGGCATCCATTCATCCCTTGTTTGTTCTTTGCTTCAACTCACTCTTGTCCCTTGAAAAATAAAAGTTGAGGGCTCCAATTAGTTGTGATGTGATGTGATGTACTTCATTTGGTCAACAAGCATTCTTTGGTCCATGAGATTAATAATAATAATAATAATAATAATTTTTCCATTTGATATAGTGCCTTATCACATCATCGAGGCATCTCAAAGCGCTTCACAGAATATACTGTAAAGTGAATTGATTGTACTATTTGGGCAAAGATAACACAAAATTACACAGACTATTAGGCACCATCCAGTCCAACTAGTCCATCTCGACTGTAGTGTTTATACTCAACACAAGCTCATTTGTCAAATCCCTCTCTTCCCTTCTAATTTGTGAATGCAGAAAAATGGCTAGCTGGTAAATAATCATGATAATAATAATCCTTGCAGTTATGTCATAATAATAATCATTGCATTTGATACAGCACCGTATCACATCTTCGAGAAGTCTCAAACGCTTCACAGAATATACTGCAAAGTGAACATTTCATGGACAAAATGTGGCGGTCATTTCCACACAACAGTATCTCACAAACAATCGTGGATTCAGCGACCACAACAACAACAAAATTACATTTGTAGAGCACCTTTCACATCGGGAGTATGTCCCAAGGCGTGGGACCAATTTCATTATTATTATTATGATCCACCAACCGACTAACAACCGAGTTTCTACTTACTGTTTGATAAACAGATGTGCGTAGAGTAGGGAAACTTGCCTAATGTTTCACCCTAACCAGTTGAAATCAAGCCTTTCATGTCAGGATAATGTTTTAAAGCGTTTCACGGGTTCCACTGCAAAGTTTTGTTTAAATATTTAGCAATATTTATCTCCGATCGTTCACTAGGACACAAGGTGAAACTTAACAAGTAGTATCGTTGGAGGTTTAATATTCACCTGGAGAGGCAAATGGGACCTTGGTTTAAAATCTTAGACAAGGGATGGATAGAGAGAGATGAGGGCTTGTCCTGTTCAACACTGTGCTTCTCAAAGTCAGACAACAACAACAACTTAGATTTATATCGTGCCTTCCATGCCAGACGGCTTCTTAGAGCGCGTCACAATAGCGGGTCCCGAGGCTGAGCCGGGGGGAGGGGAAAGGTGACTGTAGGCGAGGTCGAACAGAAAGGTCTTCAGGCGCGACCTGAAAGTGGACATATTGTGTATATAGCAACACAGGGCCAGACCTTCATTGTGAGTAAATAATAATGATAATAATAATAATAGACCTTGCATTTGATTCTAGGACCTGTTCAATAAATATATCAGACATACCGTGCTTTGGACAGTGAAGGATTATCTATTTCCGTGTGTTGAACAGATAGTCTTTGGACACCGAGTAGATTTAAAAGATTTAAGAGAGTTCTTTATTCCAGTACTTGTAAAGTTACAGTACAGGCACGTTGCTTGAGCTGCTCTTTTTTAGACAAAAGAAAATAATCTATATTTATACACTGCTACTTCCCGTTAGCTTATTCAATCAAAAAAGTTACTGATCACTCGAGACACCCTCTCTCAGGGGTTTCACCCTATCAAATTAGTCTCTCCCTTCATGGGTTGCACTTGAACACTAGTACGTACAGTCCAACCTTTGTCTCACATATTGATCATGAGTCTGCGCACTATTGGCGCACGGTTTACTGATTGGGTTAGCTGGAATGTTAAACAATGCTCACATCTAATCGCTCGGTTAGCTGTCTAGGCATGACATTCTGGTGCTGAATCACTCCTTACTTCTTTAACTCCTTTGCACTTTTCCCCACCCACTTCAGCCCCCATCCCCAGCTCAGTACTCAGGTAAAACGCTTTGGGATGTCTTGCTAACATGAAGGCACAAAGTAAATGTAAATTGCTTTGTATCCAATGTTGGCCCAGTTTATTTTCGCACCGTTCTAGTTCATTTGTGTTTTCATTTCAAGGGGTAATTGACGTTAGACATACGATGTTCTCATGTCCTTAAGAGGAGATGCACTAATTCACAGATTCTAGAGAACCTAGCTTATGAATTGCAAGGCATTTAGCTGTTGTTTTAATGCTCTAACGTGCAATAACAGAATCATATCACGTTTATCTCGTCCTAAACTGATTATTTTGGCATTAAAGCTGCTGTCAATGGTAATAACTCTAAGCCACATTTAGCACTGTTAATTAATCACTTGCTTTGAGCACGATCAGCCAAGCTGCAAAACAATATTTAAGACAAATATAAAGTAATGAAACAGAAACCAATTTGACGAAGATTTTCTAATTTCCACAATTTTTCCCGCGCACTAAATATGCATGCGATTGTATTCAAAGTAGATCTTAATGTTTGTCTCTGACAGAGAGTGAGTTAGTCACAAATGCATCCAATAGTAGTAATAATAATATAATTGATACAGTACCTTATCACATCGATGAAACATCTCAAAGAACTACACAGGATTTTACTGACAAAAAATTTTACTGGGAATTTTGTAGGCAGTCCTCATATTTGATTGCACATTTGATGATTCTATCACCTAAGCTATTTGAAATGTCCTCCAGATGTAAAAGCCATTAGATAAATGTATTGTATTGCATAGGGAACGGCGATATGGGAATTTCCCGATATATCCATATCGGTTGGCTCATATCGAGATATACCGAAATATCGACATTTTCAGTTTTTTCGTACTGCGCATTTCGGATGCGCGCGTGTTCTGGGTGCGCGCGCATTCGGGGCCTATCTTCTCAGGAGGTAAATATCTTTCTCTCTCTGTGTCTCTCACTCTCTCCATCTCTGCGTTTTTCTGTCTGTGTCTCTCTATGTCTCTCTCCCTCTCTCCTCTCTCACATTCCGCCCCCATCTCTATCTATCTGTATATTATCACATCCACCCCGTCTCTCCCCCCCCCCCCCACCCCCCACCGTCCCTCTCTCGCACCCCCCACCCCTGTCGTCTCTCTCCCCCACCACTCCCCCAGCCGTTTCTTTCTCCCTCCCCCCCCCCCCCCCACCCTCCGCCGTCTCTCTCTCCATCCCCCCCCCAGCCGTCCCCCTCCCCCTCCCCCCAGCCGTCTCTCTCCCCCTCTCCTCCCCCCCCAGCCTTCTCTCTCCTCCTCTCCCCCCCCCCAGCCGTCTCTCTCCCCCTCCCCCTAGCCGTCTCTCTCCCCCTCCCCCCAGCTATCTCTCTCCCCCTCTCCCCCCCAGCCATCTCTCTCCCCCTCTCCCCCCCAGCCGTCTCTCCCCCTCTCCCACCCCCCAGCCGTCTCTCTCCCCCTCTCCCCCCCCCAGCCGTCTCTCCCCCTCTCCTCTCCCCCCCAGCCATCTCTCTCCCCCCCTCCCCCCAGCCGTCTCTCTCCCCCTCTCCCCCCCCAGCCATCTCTCTCCCCTCTCCTCCCCCCCAGCCGTCTCTCTCCCACTCTCCTCCTCCCCCCAGCCGTCTCTCTCCCCCTCTCCTCCCCCCCCAGCCGTCTATCCCCCTCTCCTCCCCCCCCCCCCCCAGACGTCTCTCTCCCCCTCACTCCCCCCTCCCCCAGCCGTCTCTCTCCCCCTCACCCCCCCACCCCACCCACAGCCGTCTCTCTCCCCCCACCCCTTGCATACCTGTATATTGTATTCGAGGACTATGAATACAAGATGGTGGCTTTGCACCTCGGTCTGTGCATTGTGTATAGAGATGAGCATTCTAGGTCTTGTAGTTGATTGTGCTCGCATCCCGATTTTTACCCCGATATACAGTTTTTCGATATATCGATATTTTAAAATGTCTATATCGGCATATCGATATGAAAATCATATCGGGTTTAGCGATATACCGATATATCGCCATTCCCTAGTATTGCATCTGTTTTCTATTATAATGTTGCTATTAATGCGTATAATTTTATGTAATTTGCTAACATTGCACATGAAACTAGGCAAAGTTTGGGATTTGAAAGCAAGTACAGTATGTTTTTTTACGTACAAGCTATGAAAGTAAGTTTCTATCGGATGTCTGTTACATTTAAATTGGTATAGTAAAAATGTCACGCGAGTGCAAAGTGTTATTCTGATTAATGAATTACCTGACCCGGAGAGAAACGTCTTTTTTTCACGCAGACATTAGAGAAAGACGTGACAAGGCACTATGTCAAATGCAAGGTTTATTATTATTATTATTAAATGAAGCTTCTCAGCATAACATAGCATATGTCTAAAATATTAGCTAGAAATCAAGTGCATGCCTGGGACAAGCCACACACTGTAACTGCAAAATACTTTGGTCTATTTTGAGCTCATAATCAATTTCCTAGCTGTTAGGGTGATGGAAACAGAAATTACCTTCTTATTGAGGAAACCATGAATAAGTGATGGCGAGATTTTCTCTCTCTCTCTCTCTCTCTGCGATAAATGTTTTGCGGCTAAAACAACCTAATTGCTGGGGATAAACAAAAAGGGCTGTTGGAATAAGATCACAGGAAAGAGCTGTTGGTGGAAGGGAAGGATCCTTCGCAAATCAGCCCATGGGAGGAAGGGAAGATTACCTACCATGCTGTTGGAGCCCACAGAGAACTATTCACAGTCTGCCCGCTGGGAACTCAAAGGCAGTCAACCAGCGACAGTCATAGGTTGGCAGGTGGCAGACTAGTGCAGTATTTGAATTAACAAGAGAGAAGACCGACTTCATTAGGTGCGTCCAGACAACTTGTATGACACAAAGGTTTAATATCCCTATTCGGCTGATCAAAGCCAGTTATCCCAACAACACACACATTCTGATGCCTTTGATTCTCTTTCTTTCCATTCTGCGGCTGATTTTCCTCACCCGCCCCTCTTTTCCTTAAAGCATTGGACTCCTGTTTTCTTCTACTGAGCATCATTCCAAGTGTGCCAATTGTTCTCCCTGGGTCTCAATCACGTGGCTATTATCGATGTGCGAGTGACCTGACTATGAATGGCCCTGAGCCATATATACAACTCTAAACCTGTGTCTTCTTTTCTGCTCTCTTGGTACATTCCCCACAATAAATGGAGGTGTTTCCTTTGAATGCTCCAAGCAGAATAATTACACAATAATTACAGGGAGCATGTATGAATTTTGTCTTCGTTTTCCAATTAATCTTGTGGACACTCATCCAACAGCAACAACAAGAACAACTTCAATTTATATAGCGCCCTCCACGCCGGATGGCGTCTCAGAGCGCTTTGAATCCAAATTGATAACAATAATAATCCTTGCATCTGATATAGCACCTTATCACGTGGTTGAGACGTCTCAAAGTGTTTCACAGGATGTAGTGTAAAATGAATTGACCGTGGATTTTGTGTTGACAGAATTTGTATCTGATCCATAATGCACCAGGTCACTAATCACGAAGAAATAAGCAAAGCACTTCACATAGACAAAGCCTAGCATGTAAGTGGAATTATCAGTGACTAGAATTCCACTGTCAACGTAATGGCATGACTAGATATTAATCAATGTCGTTACCAGAGCGACTCAACTTCTGATTAAAAAGTTCTGTTCATTTCACTTTCCGCTGTTTCCTTGTTGCTTTCGAAATAACTTGTCAAATTTAGCATGCAGCGTGAAGCCAATATTTCTGGCAGTGATGATAACAAGAATGAATCTGATGAAAGGATTATTGGACCCCAGTGACTGCAAACTGACTGCTTTGGCAGATAATAATTGATTCGTTCTGTTCATTCTTCAGTTTTCCGGTCAACGATTAGCTTATATTAAATGTGGTGCAGACATTAACAAACTTCAAATATTTGCTGTTTTATTATTTTGTATTTCTCCCACGGAAAACACAGTCAATCCACTTTACAATATATATATATTCTGTGAATCGCTTTGAGATGTCTGAACGACGTGATAATAATCCTTGCATTTGATATAGCACTTTTCACGTCTTCTGGACGTCTCAAAGCACTTCACAGAATATACTGTAAAGTGGAATTGACTGTGATGAAGCACCATATCAATTGCAAGGATTATTATTATTATTACTATTAATATAAGAAGATGTCTGTCTGGCTCAACTGGTAGTATTCTTGCCTCTAGGTCAATAAGTGGTTCCACAAAATCACCTATAGCGCAGACTGAAACTCTATAACAACAGCAACAACAACTTGCACTTATATAGTTCCCTCCATGCAAGGTAGTCAGAGTGCCTAAAATTGGGGCAGTCTGTCTCTGAGTCGGGTAGGGGTGATGAGTGGGTGGGTGGGGTAGGGAGGTTACTGTCAAAATAGAAGCTTTTCAGGCCGGACATGAAAAAGGGGAGAGAAAGGCCAAGGTGGAGGGATTGAGCTGAGAGTGTTCTACAGTTTTGGGGTATAGTGACTGAAATCACGACTTCCAGTGGTGGAGCAGGAGGTGTGATGGACAAACAGGAGGCTGGTGCCAGTCAGGCAGAGGTGCTGGGTGATGGATTGGGGAGTGAGGAGATCGGAGAGGTAGGGAGAAGCCAGGGAATGAATGGATTTGAACAGGAGTGAGAGGATCTTGAAGTCTAGTGTTGGGAGTTGGGGGAGCACTACATTGTCGGAGGTCTTGTCTTTTGGATGAGACATCAAACTGGGATTGTGTCCCCCTATTCAAGTAGACGTTACAGATCTCATGGCACTATCTGAGAACAGAAGGAGTTTCTCCTGGTGTCTTAGTCAATAATCCTCCAGATAAAATGGAAAATTCACTTAATGGCTGCTTGTGAGACATTGCTATGTCACCGAGTCACCTGCCTGTCAAATTCCCCTACAAAATATAATCACTACACATCACAGTAAATCCCGTGAAGCACTTTTAGATGTCCTTTTGACATGAAAGGCATTGTATCAAATGCAAGGATTATGATTATTTGTTTTTCGGAAAGCATTCTGAAAGCTGTGAGTAAGAAAATAATGCTATTAATATAAATTTTGAAACTGTTCAAACATTGCGTAATATGTATACTGTAGATCTAAATAAACTTGCACTTTTTGTGTTCAAAGAGAAGTCTCTGCTTTTATCAACTGAGAGATAATTGTACAACCAGATCTGGGGTTTTGGACATTTATGTTCAGTTAGAAGGAAGCATATTTTGCCTGTTGCTTTTTGTTTGAGGTTCTATTGGAGCTGTTAGTGTAGCTAAGTGTCATCATTTGAAATATGTTCCTCAAAGGTAGACATTCCTATTTGAAGGTAATGTTTCCACCTGCGTTATGTCTTTGGTTTTTTTTTCTGCAAAGCATTCAGTTCTATTTTTCTTTATTGACCTAAAATAACTGGACTGTGATGTACTACGCGTGTAATTGAAACACAACTCCTAGTTTTCAATTTGTTGTAGAGTAATTAGTGCAATAAGCATCACCAATAAATAATACGCTAACCACACTCTACAGTTAACCTTGTGCAGCACTTTGAGCTGTGCTCCGACATGAAAAGTACTATATATAAAACGGAAGGCTTATTATTATCACTAACTATATCATGCCCATGAATTTCAGAGGGTAAAAATAATACTTGTGTTTGATATCAAGTTTCACATTGTCAAAACGTCTCAAAATGCTTCACAGGAAACTGTTGTGACTGTGCACTGTGTAGGCAAACATGACAACCAATTCACAACATTCAGCAACGTTCCACAAACAGCCAGGGAGTGGGTGACCTATTTTATTTGTGGGGGATTGTTGGTCAGGACGCTTCTCTTTTCAAACAGTGGCACAGGTAGATGGGACCTTGGTTTAATATCTCATGTGAAGAACAGCACGTCTGACATTCATTCCATTGGAAATATATTAATAGACACTTCTAAAGTTGGTGCTGGATAGCAATGCATTATAATTTTCTAACTTGGAAGAAAGATGGACTTAGAGGCTTATCTGTACTTTGTTCAGAATGTATTGACCTCTGTTTACTCTGCGAAGGCTTTAATAAAAGCTAGGATCATTTCCATATTGAAGTCGTTATAAGTGAATGAAGAAATGCTGAAATCTAGGGCACAACTTTAGAGATCGAAATGGAAACTTTAGAATTAGAACCTGCCAATAGATTTCGGGTCCTGATGTTGAGATTAAATAAATAACGGTAAAATGCTAGAGATTCCAAAACAAAATAATAATAATCCTTGCATATCATGAAGTCAAAACGTCTCAACGAGCTTTACCGAATTTACTTTAGACTCTGTATCATTCGATCTGAAATTGATCTGAAAGTAACAGACGTGTCAAAGATTCTCACACATTTTGGAATCGAATGGACAGGTGTGAAGCAAACAACATGTGGTAACATCTAATGAACATCCCTCAAGTTATCAATAATTTTACTAAAGCCAGGTCTTCACTGACGTGAAACATTTCACCAGCAATCAAACCTCATTTTGTGTGTTTGATATTAGCACTTCAGTTCAATAGGAGCAAATCCCAAATTCTGACTGCTTTGCTTCCTTTTAGAGTATTCTGATCAGGGCCAATCAGAGAGGAGGCCAGGAGGACCATTTGGCCTGAGCCTCAAGCTCAAAGGGAGCCTTAAAATTAGACACTTGTTCATTTTTGGGGGCATTTGTTAAGTTTTGCGACTTGTTGTTTTTATATGCCACCCTTTCGAACCAAAATGTGACACACACTCTCAGCTCATTAAACAGGATTTAACATATTTACATGTTTTTATTAGGTTGGTTTGAAAAAACAAAATTTTAATTATACTTTCCTAATATTGTACTTATTAAATATTGACAAGGCCATGATTTGGAACTTAACAGTCATTTTTTTTACATGGCCAGGCACCTCAAAAGTTGGGTGGCCCAGGCCTCTCTGAACCTCTGAGAGGGACTGATTCTGATTTACCACTTAAATAGCCTTTAATGAGGAATAGGATATATAATATGCATCTATAATAATTTCGCACCCATCGAAAACAGCTTGATGACATTTACCTTACTGAATTCTCATAACCTTAACTGTTCCATTCTGGATAATGAATCTTATTAGCTCAGAAAATATTGGGAATGGGGCACAATTTTCAATCGAGGGAAAGGTATACAAGGAGTTATGCACAGGAACCATAAGATAATAACACACACATTGACACATCTGAACTGTTTCAGAAGACATTAAAGATTGGGCATCTTTTTCAGTCATGATATGAGTTACATTTGTCAAATGTCACTCTCTCATTCATTCGGCTTTTAAAACGTGACCCATTTTGAAGCATTTCAACCCCGAACAATAAAAAAAAAGTGGCTTCATCTATTTCATTGGGCTCATGCCACTCTTGCTGATTGTAAATGTCACTCCTCATCTTGACAGCTGCGTTCATCATTACCTCCTCATTCCTTCCCTCCAGCCGATTAAACCTGCTTCTCACACAGCCGAGACACTGGGATAAACCGAGGTGCCCAGAGAAATTTAGCAGATAGAAATTCAGCAGCGCACAAATTGCTAGAAGGACGCAGCGTAGAACCTCTCTAATGATGGTCTGTCCAACAATAGCAACATCAGGAGAATGCCCCAAGGTGCTGGGCAGTGAAAGTTTTGCACCCGAGCTGAGAGTTGGAGTTCAGAGGGGTGGAGGGAATGTGGTGAGGTGGAGGGTTAGTAGGTGTTGGTGGATGGATAACCATTACTTGCACTGTCAAAGGAACTTTTACAAAAATAATGTTTCTAATCTTCCTCCACCACAAATCTATGAGAGGGAATATCTACAGTACATATCAGTTATTTACCTCAGAGAAATGGAGTCACAAAACTTCCTGTTGAATGACTTTGTCTGCCCCCAATGTACACAGTACTTTGCATAAGTTTCTGACAGAGATTTACTTCTTATTCATCGGTGACACTGAATGCAATGTTATACATTTTCCGCTCACGTCCTTCGAACCCACACAAGTCCTCATGAATGTATTAATATATTTAAATGGCTCTTAATTTTAGTGGAGCAATGCAAGCGCTCTGAGATGCTGCCAGGCTTGAAGGAGACTATCAAAATACAAGTTGTTGTTTCTGTTGTAATAGTGTAATGGATGGGCTGTACTCAGATTCAATTTTATCTAGTAGGAGAAAGCATTGGATTGAACTGTTAATTTGATCTGGTGTTAGAGAAAGTAGGTTACAACTGCAGTTTCAGTCAGGCACAAATGAGACTTGGCTTCACCAGTGGCTAGAGAAGATGAACATTATAAAGAATTAGAATAGAAAATAGCTCTTCACCATTCTCTGCTGTTTAGGTTTGTATATAGAGCTACAGAAATGTGCAACACAGCAGGATCCTTTTTTTGTGTAGGTGTGTGGTAATTTCCTGCTCTTTCCCTTACCCTCGAATACCTTTCACAGCCAATGCTTGTAAAAGGATTCAGGATATTCCAGGAATGTCTGAAATCTGCAACACCCCAATTGCATGAAAGTAGATAGACATTACACTTTCCAGTGAAATTCTGTGATGCTTTTTGATAAAGTGTTAAGGCGTTATATCAAGTGCAGTGTAATAATAATAAAAATCCTTCAATTTTTAGCCCCCCCATCACGTCATCAAGACATCTCAAAGCACTTTACAGAATGCACTGTGAGAAATATTGGCTGTGGGCTAAACACAGCAGCCATTTGTGCACAGCACAAACAGACATGGATTGAGTGATCAAATCATCACTATCTTAAAATTTTATTTTATTGCACAAGCCAATTAGGATCTCTTGAAGTGTAGCAAAGTGTTACAGTGAGGAGCTTTTCCTCCTGTTCAAAGCTGTTGTCTAGGGGAACAGGTGTCCAAGGTGGGAAGTGATTGCTTGACCCAAGAAAATAGCATGAATGTAGAACAGAACAGCACAGACCGAGTTACCAAATGCTATTTGCTGAGCTGTAGTGACAGGGGACCTTCTTCTCCTTATGCGGTTGCTGGTGTCAGAGGTTATTACATTACCCAATTGCCTAGAGAAGACATCTGCCAACCCCAGGACTCCTGAACAAAACTGAATTGGTGCAAAGAAAAATTTCATCGGTTGTGTTCAACGGAATTTCAACCCTTATAAATTTACTCGCAAGATAGTACCCACAAAAACAGGTTCTGAATATCAGCCACAAAACATTCGCAGCAAGGGTCAAGTTGAACTTATTGCTTGCGAATTTATGCACTTGAGTGATCGAGCGCACATGATAATTTATAAATAAAATAAAAATGTTCCTATATACACACCATTAGAAGAATATAATTGACCTGAGCTTTAATTTGCTGATCTTTCCTATCGTGTCAGATTTCCATTCCAACGCAATTCATCAACATGACAATGGAAGTGATTTTTTATTTTGCTGAATGACTAATTCCAACCAGATGCCAGATGCAGTTTACTTACTCTAAATTGAAAATGAAATTGAAATATTTTACCGACAAAAAAAAACCTGGAAGAAATTGACAATTGACTGACTTATTTGATAATGGTTTGACCGAAATGTGTGGTTGAGCAGATGGCCGCTTGCTGTGACTGATGTGTAAACTGTCATTTTGTCTCACCGCAAGTTAACAGTGGTAATGAGAAGCATCTCCGTGCTTTAATGTTAAGAATTAAAATATTACTAAATGGAGTCATTTCACAGTTGGAATAACCGTGCCAATGAACTTGCCATGCAATTTGGGTGCAATTTGATTTGCGCAATTCAAAAATAGGACTGCACCACGTAATCTTCCAACGCGTCACTGTATGTTTGAATGATGCTGCCCTGAAACGGTTCTTTTCCAGAGGTAATCGCACAGATGGGAAGCTCAATTTCGATCTCATTTTTAAATGATAGGTGCACGACTGAGAAAGGATATTGCATCTGCAAATAAAATAATGTGTGTATCTATATATATATAAACTGAATATATAATACCACATTTGCTGTGCCACATTTTAATTATCTCAGCAGTTGAAAATGCATGTACAGCTTGGCTCAATTTGTAGTTCGCTCGCTGGAAGACAGAAGGTTGTGGATTTAAGCCTCACATCAGCATTTTGAGCTCAAAAAGTCCAGGCCGACACTAATGCAGTGGTGAGGGTTATGCTGTATTTTCAGAGTTGCTGTCCCTACGATGCAACATTAACCCAAAGTCTCATTTGACTATCTCCAGGTGGACGTTAAAAAAAATCCTGGCATTTGATATGGTACCTTATCACGTCATTGAGATGTCTCAAAGCACTTCCAAGAATGTGCTGTCAAATGAATTGACTGGGTATTTTGTGGGTGAAATGTGGCAGCCAATTGCACACAGCAGTGTCCCACAAACAGTCATGGATTAAGTGCCCAAATTATTATTTTTTAAATAAAAATTCAAGGGATCATTACCTGAGGAAAATGCCATCCACCAATCAACTAACAGCTGGGTTCCTACTTACTGCTCGGTAAACAGAGGTGTGTGAAGTAATGCTCAATGTCTCAACCTAGGTCTTCTCGCTTGCTGTGGTGAGTGCTCTAACCACTAAGATAAAAGACTCCTCGAGTCCCATTGGTGCTATTTGAAAAGAGAAATTACTTCCGCAGGTTTCCCGGCCAACAATCCCTCAAATAAAAATGCCTAGTTAAAATCCAATGCCTAGATAAATATATGAGATTGCTCAAATTGCAAATTCGGAGAATTAAGCAAGATAGCCCAAATTTTTAATTGAGATAGAAATAATGTGGTATTCCTTGACTGAATTTAGAAAGTCACCTCTTCAGCCAACCTCAGTTTTCTTTTCCTTCATTGCTGAGGATCAGTTGTGATATTCAGATACACAAGAGTAAGGTGCAAGGGAATACGGATAACCCTGGCAACAAATAATTGAGCATACACTGCTCTTTGAACTTATGAAATACCAGGGAGACATTTTTCCTGCATCCAGATTTACACTATGCAGATATCATTTTAAAATGGCCAGTTTTTGGAAACAATTCTTAAAATCAGTCTTAATTTTGAGAGTTGCTGAGAATCATTTTAAAAGTAAAGATTGAATTCAACAATTGGCTTAAATTCTGGTGAGTGTCACATAAACAGAATAAATCTAAATCCAGACATACTTTCTCCTTAGTCAAGCACAAAATAAGGAACCCTTACGCTATTTGTTTCTGCTATTGATGTCTTACTGGGAAATAGTGGGACATAGACATTGTTATGGCTCTCAGGGATCACAATTTCACTCCTTAAACTTGCAAAGAAATTGTGGGTTGCTGTCAAAATTAGATCCCATAAACTCAGAAATGGGAAAATTGGAAAGGCGAATTGGAAAATGAGTAGTGGGTATGTAAAGGTTTATTAGCGTATAGAGAGACATTATAATTAGGTTTAATACTCTCTTTGGATAGTTGCTTTTTCCCTTGATGCATTAGTGATTTTGGAACACTATGATTAAAAGCATTTTAGATAATTGTAGCAGTAGGGTAGTTTGTGATTCCTAGATCTGCCTCCGAATTATGTGTACAGTGATTAGCATCAACTTCGGATACAGTACTTCCCAATCTTAGAATTGGCGAGGATTCAATTATCCCTAATTGATACTAGTTTTTAATCATTAAAAAAAATTGTGGTACAGAGACTTTTTCAATGGCTGTGGTGTGCAAACATCCGTTGCAAATCATTTGGGCACATTAGATGTTTGACTGTGAAATTACATATTAAAACGTGTGGTTGGTCCATTTGAACAATTTGCACAGGGTTACACCGGAATTTCAACCTTCTAGTGAGAGAGAATTGCATCAACACAGGCACTTGTGATGCTTGCATTGGTTCTATACTTAATTACCTCTTGTAGTTCTGTTATTGGAATCCTTTTATAGATTTGCAAGCGATGCCAAAGCTTTGCTGAATACTATTGCAGATAATAATAAGAATAGTCCTTGCGTTTGATGTACAACAGCGCAACAACAACTTACACTTTAGGCAAAGTAACGTCTTGAAGTAGATACCTAGTACCTTTCATGTCGGATGGAAGTCTGAACACACTTTAGAGAATATTACTGTAAAGCGTAGTCACTGTATATTGTGTAGGCAAATGCAGCAGCCAATTTACATACAGCAATATCCCACAAGAACTTTGAGATGTTGTCTTGACTTGATGTGAAAGATGATGTAGAACCAGAGAAATTTGTAGCATAATTACCTGAATATCAATTGAAGTTTACATTGTACAATTTGCATTATATATAAATTAGCATTGGTGTTAATTCATGCTGACATTATCATTTTGGAAATAGCTGTATTTAATGTGAGCAAATATTTCTAGGTGTGTCCACATGTTTTAAGAAACTAATGATCCTGTGGCTAGAACAGGAGGCAACTGATGGGATACTATCAGTAAATATAGCTTTAGATACATCTTTATGTACCCTGGTTTGATGAAACACCTCCAGTTAATCTCCTTGAGCATCATTTTTTCTCTTAACTCACTCTACTTCCTTGTTTGCAACCTCTAATAATAATAATAATCTGTGCATTTGATATAGCACTTTTCACATCTCAAAGCTCTTAATAGAATATACTGTAAAGTGAATTGACTGTATATTTGCGGGCGAAACGCGGCAGCCAATTGCATACAGCAGTGTCCCACAAACAGTCGTGGGTTGAGTGTCCAAATTATTATTGTTTTTATTCGAGGCATTATTATTAGGTGTGTGGAGTAAGGAAACTTGCGCAAGGTTTTGCCCTGGCTGGAATCGAACCCAGGTCTCTCGCTTGCATTGTGAGTGCTCTAATCACTAAGCTACAGGACCCCACGCTTTACTCTTATTGCAGAAATCCAGCATGCTTTGTTGTTTGCTGCTGAGCCAGATCTACCAAACATTTGTTTTAAAGCTTAAAAATCTCCTAGCAACCCAAAGAAAGAAAAACTGAATAAAAGGGAGGGGACGGGCAATTTTGTTCATGGATAAAGAAAACATCACCTGCCTTTCGAAACTCGTTGGAGCTGCAAATGCTCCCAGTTCTTATTGAAATAAATTGTTTGCCAATATCAACGGCGCCTGAGAAAATTGCTTCCCACCTCCCGTTTATAACGGGAGTCGTTTGCGTCTGGGATCTGCCGCAGCTCTGTGATGCTCAGCGAACCTAGAAGTGTTTTCAGGTGCTGCATATCATCACAATTGTGAATGCAATTTTTTTTATTACTGGAAGAACGAAAATGCTTTCATAAGCACTTTGCGTTACTGCCACTCTGACAGTTTGCAACCCATGCCTTGGAAAAGCAGATGGGAAATAGCCTTAGCTATAGCTATATATTGTGCAGTGGATGTCTTTAGTAACTCACTAAAGTGGGTGGAGGTGGGGGGTTGGGGGTGATGGAAAGGCAAATCCTAGCTAAATCCAGTCACTGGTATCATGTTCATATCAATGCACTGTATTGATGGCACCAGCTGCTCATCTTGAACTACTGAGTAGTTCATCCATTTTACGGTGTCTCAAAATCTCTCAAACTGCCTTGAATGGCTAAATCCTGCTTTCACTCTAACAGGCTATCATTAGTTTTTTTGTAACTAAATTAGTTCGGTTACTGCAAAGCTAAATGCCAAAACAGAATATTGTTATGCCTTTGGAACCTATTTGAAGCCATTTTTAATGACAGGATTGTGTATTTCAGTAAAAGTGTTTTCCTATAGTTTCTAAATGTTCTAAATAAAGAAGGTATAAAACTACCCAAGAAATGTATTTTATGGTGAGCAAGTGATAGCCTATAAAATAAAAAGTCAATTAATTTTACGCTATATCCTATGAAACGCTTTGAGACAGCTCAAAGATGTGATAAGGCTCTATATCAAATGCAAAGATTATTATTGGAGGAGAATTGAATGAGGAAACAGAGGGAGATAGGAGTAAAGGAGTAAAGACTTGTGTGGAGTCTTGTGGCAGAGAATCATAATGCATTGGTGGTACATATTAAGACAAACCAAGTTAAACTAAATCCACTGAGAGACAATCACACCCAGTGGAGTGAGAGAGAAATACTTATAAAGACGTTTATTGCGATCACCTATAAAATACACAGCCACTACACATTACAAGTAATCCTGCGAAGAGGACAGGATCTATTCAAATATTCAAAGCTGATGGCTTAATCACGGCTTTATTATTAAGTATCACACACAAGCAACCAAAACAGAATCTATACTAGTATTAAGGGACAGTACGAGCTATTAAACTGTGCAATGATTGTACGGTGATTGTCTTAAGCTTTCAGATGGCACTCATTAGTGCAGCAAATCTTGATCCACATATATAATAGTGGCAGCTGAAGAACGATCAAATGTGTGTTCATGTTCAAAGGCTGCATGTACAAAGAACATCAAAGGAACAATGTTTAATGACTAATTTACCATTATTTGCTGATTGAAGTGGTTTTGCAAGATAAGAAATCCTTTGTTGTACAGCTAATATTTTGAGAATGGTAAAGGCTCTTGGTCTCGTTATGTTTCTGAGGTAAAAAGGTTATTTTTTGGGGGGTGAGCCAGCGTAGCTTTGCGAAAAGATCTACTGAGGAAACTTCCCTCCAATATCTAATGGCACATTTATACAGGCAGAGTCACTTCTCATGTAACAGTAACATACAGGAACCTAGGTTTACACTGTATTAATTGACAATGCTTTCAATTGAGCCAGAAAAGCAAGTTAACAGGAGTTCAGTGCGTTATGCCAAAATTGGGGTGCATTGATTTTAGCACTTTAATCTTTAATTTGACAGACTAAGTCAATCGTTTAAAGTTCTGGCCTAGGATTCCAAAGAACAGAGCATGGAGTTGTGTAGCTCAGTGATTGGACTACTCACTTCACAAGCGAGAGACCTGGGTTCAATTCTCAGCAGGGCAAAATGTTGAGCAAATGTCCTTAGTCCACACACCTTTGTTTACCTTCTTACTACGTAAGAATCCGGTTGTTAGTTAATTGGTGGATCACTTTTCCGTGGATAATATTCCTTAAAGAAAAATAATAATAATTCTGTTTACTAAATTCATGACTGTTTGTAGGACAATGCTGTGCGCAATTGTCTGCCGTGTTCCTCCGCAAATATACTGTCGATTCACTTTACAGTATAATTCTGTGAAGCATTTTAAGGTGTTTAAAAGATGTGAAAAGCAGTATATCAAATGCAAGGATTATCATTATTATTGCTGTTGTTATTGTTAGGGGAATGTTAGTTAGCTCTTTGATCTATAGGATAATCAGAGGATGAGTTGGTGAAATGCCCTTGGATACATTGTGGCCTAAAATGATGCTAATTCTGGAGCTCAACACACAACTCTATTTTGCATAATGCTGTTCCACTAAAGTAAAATATCTTACTCTATCCCAGCACAACAACACTGCTACAATTTTAAATACTGTGTATTCTACCAAATTATTTGTCAATCACTTCCGACGATTGCCGTTCTTTCCAGGCAGGTTCACTGATGAAATCATATTGATTTGAATGTGTATGAGTAATGCGGTTTGCCATATCAAATTTGCACAGGCTTACTTAAGTTATATTCTTGCATGCTTCGATTTTATTCAGCACAGGCTTGATGTTTGAGAAATGGGATTAGGCACATTGGATGTGTTCCTAAACAAGGCTTGAAAGATAACACCTAGGCTTACTTGGTTGCATTTTAAATGCCTACAGTTTCAGACCAGAGCAGAAATTCCAAGCAACTTGGCAAGGTTTCATAGAGCAAAATGCACAGCAGCCAAAAGCAGTCACCCAAGAGTTTGATAATTAGTGAGATCAGCACTTTTCTTCGATCAAGAAAATGTGGATTTGTGTCTCCTTTTTCTCTATCTCAACTTGATTTCTTGTCAGTTGAGAGATGGTGAGCACTAGATTGGTTCAAATGATGAAGTCCCTTTGGCCCATTTGATCTCTTCCTTCCAGATTCCCCCCACTTTACCGTCCATCACATCATCAAATTGTTTCTTAAATGAATGTATTAACGCAGCTCAATAGCTGGACACTTGGTGAAGAGAAGAGGTGTCCTTGGGTTTTGGAAGGCTGACTAATTCTACATCTAGAATAATCAGGTAGGTTCATTATGTACCAAGACAGGATTGATGGTTGCCTGTGAGGCTAGACATGTTCTCAACCGAGTGAGCCAAAACCCTAATAGGAAGAACAGTCTTGGCAAGAGAAGTTCTATGAACCTAACCAGTGAATTTCACTGGTAAACTGCGTAAACGTTTCATGTTCCCAGTGCAATTCCGATCTCAGTTCCGTACACTTATGAATGATAATAATCCTTGCATTGAAGATAGTGCCTTATCATGATGTGTTATAGTGAAATCTCAAAGCACTTCACAGGAATTACTGTTTATTTATGGATACATCTGATGTAACCCTAACCTAGACTTTTTTGTGAAGCACTTTTATTCATCTCAACGACGTGATAAGGCACTATATTGAATGCAAGGATTATAATTATTGTATATTATTATTCAGATCACATACCCTGATCTACAGAAGAAGAATTTGGAAGGAGCAAGCAAGTGACACAAGGTGACCTGAAAAAAGAGAGCAAATAAGAATCAAAAATGAAGTAATAAATTAAAGAATAAAAGAATAAATCTATTTAATTTAGCAGGTAATTTCAGCAGGAGCATTTTAAAGAGTTATTGTTGTTCTTCACTATTCTTCACTGACATCAATTTTTTCCCCAGTGACAACTGCAATACATCATGGCAAAGCTAAAGTGTTAAATGAAAATTATATGGTCCCTTAAGTATCAGCAGCAAATTTCTTCTTAAAGCAAACGTCAGAAATTGATTTGCTGTAACAGGAAGCTTTTAATTTTTGATTTGGGCTCATTGATATTTTGTAGCTTTCTATGCATTTCAAACGAAGACCATATTATTTGGAAGTCCTGAAAATATTTCTGTAAGTGTCTCGAATATCGTGTAAAGAAAATTGATGGAGAGATCAAAACAACAACAAAAATTACACCTGTATCGCCCCTTTCAGGTCAGGAGGATGTCCCAAGGCACTGGAAATGCTCGTGTCTACCAGAAAATATTATTTTTGTCCTTTCAACAATGCAGCTCTACGTGTGATATATTCAAGTTGAAGAAAATGCAACTCAGTTGACATCACGCTGTGGCTGCTAGATTCTCTCCTTCTCTTGAGGCCTGATAAGAGATACGCAGATCCTTGTGAATTGATGAACTCCATTAGGAATTTTGGTTAACGACGTGGAAAACAAATGAACTGTAATTAAACAAGACAAGAGGCAATCACAGCTGACGTCACTGGTATTCTGGAGGCACATGAGTGATGAGACTTGGCCAATGGAGAATCAAAGGAACCATTTGCCGTTGATTTAACAACTATGTGGGAAGAATGTTGTAGTCAATAAAAATTTCAAGGGCGGTAAGATGCCACTTAATAAACAAAGGTTACGTTCAAAGCTTATGTTGGAAAATTAATGAATTGGGGAGCCAATAATTGTTTTTTTTAGTAATTGCTGGGATGCCACAGGATTGCAAAGTTATTGCTAACTGCCCAGAATCCAGAATAACTGAACATCATTAATGTTGAATGATTGTAAGAGACCATGAATTCATAAAATGCGCAGTTAATACATTCCTGCCTCGTAATTTGACTCCTTAATTTATTATATAAACATAAGTACTCTTTCTTCTGAAGTCAAAATGCCTGAGCAGACACATATGTCAATTTTGATTTGAGATCCTTGGGCAATAGTTTCAATTCAGGTTAATGATAGTCCTAATACAGGTTAAGAATGTGGCATAGGTTGTATGCCCAAACAATTCCTATTCATCGTTCAGAATGTTTTTTATTAATGTGATTTTTGTCCTTATTATGGTTGTTAGAAAATTATAATTTGTTCACCCAATCCATGACTGTTCATGGGTCATTGCTGTGCACAATTGGCTGCTGCGTTTCACCCACAAAATATATAGTCAATTCACTTTACAGTATGTTCTGTATGTTCAATGCAATGATAAGGTGCTATGTCAAATGCAAAGTTATTATTTTTATTATACTTAGATAAGTGTTTATTCTGTCTAACTTGTAATGTCTAGGTGTAAGGTGGATTTGTGAGTAAAATGGAGAAGTGGCTGCAGAGAGGATGGCTTCAGCTTACACGGAGATCAGCTGCTTGTCAGATATATCTTTTTAACAATGCCCTTCACACTTGATTAAGCAATGGGTGGCATTGCAGCACCTTGGGACGTCCTCCCAATGTGAACGGAGCAACATAAATGCAGTTTGTTGCCGTTGTTAATGACAAAATCTGATACACAACGTATGATTTGCACCACTATCAAGGTGGGTGACACATCACAAGATGTGATGTTCAAGTATTTCCACCGTGCTGAAGGCAGGTATTTGTGGGACACTGCTGTGCGCAATTTGGCTGCCGCGTTTCGCCTATAAATATATAGTCAATTTTCCTATTCTTTTCTTCCTGCCCCGATCCCTCACCCCCTGCTCTTGTGCCTACCCAACTGTACAGCTCCTTGGGATGTCCTCTTGACGTGAAAGACACTATATAAATATGAATTGATTGATTGATTAGTTGGTTGGTTGGTTGATTGATTGATTGATTGATCGATGGATTGATCAATGGATCGATCGGTTCCTGAACCAGGCAAGCCTTCAGTTGTTCAAGGCAATGTTAATGGTGGACCAGGCAGCCTGGCTCATGAGCAGGGTTTGTAGAGGTGGATTAGTCACAAGGGGCAGGATTTCTACACACTTGACTGCTGTTAACCCTACAAACCAAAGCCCAGAGTGGTCTTAGTTGAATAACCAGTAGAAAACTTGAGAGTATTGACATTGGCAAGCCAAGCAATTTTAGATTAGTCAGATTCCCAAAGCACACTGTGGGGCCCACAAGCCTTGGATTGTACCAACCTACACCTAACATCATTGTGATTACATTAACAGGGTGCATCCCACCAGAGAGAGATTGTGCATTCCAATCCAGACCAACAAACACCATAGGCATGTGAAGCTTACAGATGTTTGGTTTCGAAACTCCTAAACGTGGATATGGCTTTCTGTGTGTGTCAGACCAAAAATAATTACCTCATTAAAACTGCTATTTCATCCCAAAGTAGAAACGCTAATGATTAACCCAACTGGGATAATAATTAACTGCAACACAAACACTTTGTCGTGTGCAAAGTTATAAATGAGCAATATTTGAGGGCTAATTTGGGGCCAAATGATGGGCTGGATATCCCCAGGGAACATGCCCACCATGAATTTAATTTGATTATCATTATAATTCAGATAATAATAAAATTCTTGAATATTAATATAGCACCTTATCAAACTTTTGCGATGTATCAAAGGACTTCACAGAATATACTGTAAAGTGAATTGATTGCATATTTCATGGGTGAAACTCGGCAGCCAATTACGCACAGCAGTGCCCCACAAAGAGTCATGGTTTGAAGTGACTAATTTATTATTATATACTTATTTGGAAGGAATTATTTGTGAACCCAATAGTCCGATTCAATAGATTCAACTTCTATTGGAGTGATGTAATCAACTTTTCTGCTTCAATAGAACTATCCTGTTTTGCAAACTTGAACTGAATGGGTTAAACCGTCTATTTATTCCACCAACACTTTACCTGCTCATCTCAGCACAGCAACAAATTTCCGTTCATCTGGGCATCAAATGGCTTTTCTTCAAATCCATTTTCAATCAAATTCCATTTTGCTTCCAACTGTGCATGTAGGCTGTGTCAGCCTGGAGACTCACTTCACAGCAGTCTTGTGTCTGAGTCAAAAGATTGTGGGTTCCAGAGTCACAATGGGACTTTGAACCCAAGCAGTCTAATCTGATGTTTCAATGCAGTTGCAGAAAGGTGCATTTCTCACCATAGAAACATCAGGTTTCCATCACTCTGGGCATCAAATGCCTTTCTGATGGTTTTAAACCCTCCCCTTTGACCGAGTCTTCAGCCATCCTCCTTCTCTCCCTGCCCTACATCCTTCCCGATTCCGACCCCCAGCTCGGGTCCAAATCCCTGTCTGTCCAGTGTCTGGGGATGTCCTCCCAATGTGAAATTCCTCCCAAATAAGTATATGATAATAAATTGGTCACTTCAAACCATGACTGTTTGTGGGCCATTGCTGTGCATAATTGGCTGCCGCGTTTCGCCCACAAAATATACAGTCAATTCACTTTACAGTATATTCTGTGAAGTACTTTGAGACATCTCAAAAGCCTGATAAGGCACTACACAAATGTAATGTTGGATTTGTACTGTTAGAGATACCGTACTTACCGTCCTATCAGGTAGATGTTAAAGATCCCTATTCGAAAAGGGATCGCATTCACATTCAACACTTCATTTCAGGTTACTTTGCATGATGGTTGTGTGTTCTGTATGAAAAGTAAATTTTAAACTAAACCACGGAACGTGAGGCATTGACACTGTGAGGTTTATTTCATACTCAGCAATCGCGATGTTGATTATTTTTACATGGTCCAGAAGCACAGGAAAAGTTTACTCACAATGAATAACCAATGCTGTGTGGGTTGAATATAATAGGTACCTTGCTGCACAAAAGGAGGTGTTGGAAGCCAAATGTAATTTGACTGATCCGTAATAAATATCTAATAGTCTGAGCTGCCTTAACATCAGTCACTGAACACCCTTTGGGCAGAAATGCTTGGACGTTCATGCAAGAATTGCAAATGTTATATCCCATCTGCTTATCAACATTATCAAAGCACTTCATAAATAGCACATTTGTGGGCGTCCGAGGAGGGAACCCAGGCTGAGGCTGAAATTGCTTCAGATAATGCCTTGCAGCAAACCATGCATAAAGGATTAGTGCCTAAGCTTCCATCATCAGCCAAATCAGAACTACTGTGAAAGAATGTACCAGACTTGCTCCAGCAATCTCATAAGCTCACGTGTTCACCCGGTAGATGTGTACTTTTCAGTTCCCACAAACAGCCAAAAGTCAACTCAGCAATTTTATCTGTTGCCTAGGACATTGGGAGAAACTACCTTCTCTTTTCAAATACTGCGGTGGGTTCTTTAAGGTCCGCCTGAACACAACAATGGGATCTTGGCTTGACTTCTTATCTGACTGGCAATATCTCCAACAATACTGTAAGCTTTACAATAATAATAAACCTTGCATTTGATATAGCGCTTTTCACATCTTATTGACGTCGCAAAGCGCTTCACAGAATATAGTGTAAAGTGAATTGACTGTATATTTGTATACTGTATAAAGACCTGAGGTGGGGCAAGAAACATCAACCGTCTACTACCTGAGCCAGGCTGACATGAAGCAAGCAACTATTACTCGCCTTACAAGTGTGAGACTTGTGTTCAAATCCACGCAGATCAAGGCAAAACCTGGGGCAAGTTTCCTTACTTCACATGCCTAATAATAATCCCTCAAAAAATACACAATAATAAAATTTGTGATTTCAATCCATGACTGTTTGTGGGACACTGCTGTGTGCAATTGGCTGCCGCATTTCGCCCACAAATATACAGTCAATTCACTTTATAGTGTATTCTGTGAAGCGCTTTGCGACATTGATAAGATGTGAAAAGCGCTATATCACATGCAGGGATTATTATTATTATAAAGCTTACTAAACACTTGTTTAACAACATGTGGATTCATAGGAACACAGGAAAGTTTAGGCCAGCAAAGAACCATTGCAAAACGCAAAATACTGTTGATGCTGGAAGCCTGAAACAAAAACAGAAATCGCTGGAAACACTCAGCAGGTCAGGAGCATCGATGGAGAAAGGAAACTGAAGTCTTTACCAGAACACAAGGAGAGGGGCTAGTATTCTGATGAAGGGTCGTGGACCCTTAAGCGCTTTGTCCGTCTGGCGTGGAGGGCACTATATAAATCGAAATTGTTGCTGTTGTAAATGTTGACTCACTTTCCTTTCTCCATAGATGCTGTCTGACTTGATGATTGTTCCCAGTGATTTTTTATTTGGTTACAGAACCACTGCAGTCCTTCTCTCAATCAAAAAATCAATCTCTATGTTTTCTGTCATAAGGGATTGATTTGTTTGCTATCAAGCAATCTTGTCTTGAATTTGCTGATGTGTTGCTTGGTTTCAGTGTGAATAGCACTGCCTTCGATAGCAAGAAGCTTCATCGACAAAGAAAGGTGAGCTTTTTTTTGCCAACAGCAGCTTGACTGAACCAGACCTGGATGAGGATGTCACTTTAATAGTAACCGACTGCTCAGTTAATTTACAATTATGGCAAGGTGACACAGAGAAATTCTTCAAAGAAGTCAATTCCACTTGGTCCACCGTCTCCCATTCACTGCTGTCTGTATGAAGCCTCTGGCCAGTGAATGGGTCACTTTGCATTCCATCTTAATTGAGTACAGACGTGCAACAAAGAATCATCCTCCCTTTACACCTATAATCCTCATTCCTGTCAGTTACATTGACACTGAATTTATTAAGACATACGAATAGAATAGGATGCCAACTTGGAGATTCAGTCGGTAGCACATTCGGTTCAGAGTCAGAAGATTGTGGGATCAAGCCCCACATTGGGCATTTGAAATCATATTGTGTAAACTGACACTCTAACGCAGTCCTCAGCCTGCACTAAATTGTTGGAGACGATATCCTTTAGATGAGATACAAAATTGTTCCTTTACTTCATGGCTGATTGTGAGACACTGCTGTATTTTCCTGCAGATAATAATAATAATCATAATCCTTCATTGGATATAACACTATTCACATCTTCCAGATGTCGCAAAGCACTTTACAGAATATACAGTACTGTACTGTGAAGTGAATTGACTGTATACTCGTGGGCGAAACGCGGCCGCCAATTGCACACAGCGGTGGCCCACAAACAGTCGTGGATTGAAATGACCAAATTATGCGGAGTAAGGAAACTTGTCCAAGGTTTCATCCTGCCTGGAATTGAACCAAGGTCTCTAGCTTGCAAGGCTTGTACTCTACTACTGAGCTACAGGATGCCACAATCATTTGCACCAGCACTATAATTTATAGTAAAATTACATAAAGCACTTTCACACCCTAACAGTATGATATCAAATGTAAGGATCATTATTAATTTTTCTTATTTAAACTATGCTCAGATTCTGTACCTGCTGAATTACAATGTTTTCTCTCTCTATCCTAAAACACAAGAATCACCTCTGTCTGCTGAATATATTATTTGATATGTGAATAATTTTAATAGCGAAAGGACTATTATTTAAGCAATACAGCAATGTCATAAAATATTCCTTCTTTTAAAAAAATACTTTCAATGCACAAAAAGGTTGAAATGGGATTTTTGCCATGAATAATACATTAATGTTTCAATACTGATTAGACCTCCAGTGGAATCTCTCTGGTAGATCGGTTCAATTGAATTTCAGAAAGTCACAGCGTAAAGGCAAAATAATTTGGCTTTGTTTGGGATGGGAAATATTTTCCTTGGCGAACATTGAACTGTTGTGCACTTTCATTGACACGAGCCAACTTCCGTTGATACAGCACCCCTCACTCAAGGTAGCTTCCCAGAGCACATGACAATGTGCACTGAGCAGGGGAATTCATAATTAAAAAATAAAGAATAATAAATAATCCTTGCATTTGAGATATCCTCGCTTTTCATGTTTTATCGAAGTCTCAATGTGCTTCACAGAATATACTGTAAAGTATATTTTGTGGGCGAAAGAGGAGATAACCGTAAGCACGGTTTGAAAAGGAAGATCTTCAGGAGTGAACTGAAGATGGGAAAGGAAGGGGCGATGTAGGCTGAGGGAGAGTGTTGCAGAGTTTTGGGATGAAGTGCATACTCTTCCTTGAGTTTGAAGCGAATGCATTTCTGTGTCTTGGGCCTGCCTCGATCAGCGCCTTCGGTCATCTTTCCCCTCCGTTGACTATACTTTATGGTCGAAACGTGGAGGACAATTGCACGCAGCAGTGTCCCACAAACACTCTTGAATTGAGTAGCCAACATATTATTAGTTTTTGAACTGTATCCCCGGAAAAGTGATCCGCCAATCGACTAACAACCGGAGATAAATATAAAGAAACGTCCACGCATTTGCAAAACACTATTTTATTAGAAATATTTTTGTATAAAAATGAACATGCTCTACACTTTCCATTAAGTATTCATAAACAACCAGGCACTGTACTTTTGATTTGTCAGGACATAAAGCAGACGTAATTTTTTTTTCCAGTCAATTTTTTTTGTCACATACATTAAACTTACCATCTATTTGGTCAGCACGGAAACATATTTTAATTTCGCGACACACAGAATCAGATCAAAATGAATAGAAATGAAAACAACTCCGACACAATCACAGACGACGTCACAAGATTTAAAGGGAGTTATTTTTTTTCACCAACAAAACTGACGTGACTGAGAAATTTGTCATCGTCCTTGCGTGCAGGTTTGTCATCTCAGCGGGCCGGGCCATTGATGGATGTTGATCTCGGGCATCCATTCCTTTAACTACCCCCACAGGAGCGTTAGTGTCCTTGTTGGCAGATGCAGATGGACATTCGGAGGAGCGAAATGTCTGTCTTTCCAAGTGTCTTTTATTCCTCATTTGCAAGTACCTGGAGGGAGAATCGTGTTCTCTTAAATTGCATGATTACTGTAGCTGACATACGTTTGCTTGGTAGACAATGCTGGAAGAGATGAAAGTGAAAGACCAAAAAAAAGCATTAGCAATGTGACATATTCAATGAAACTGAAATGAGCGCTGTCACTTTTGATCAATCCAGTCATGTTATCCTTTGCCACTATGCCCCAAAGCTTTGGAACTCCCTGCCTCAAACTCTCCATCTCATTCCCTCTTTACCTATTTTCAAATGCCAAATGAGGCCTAACTCTTTGATCACACCTTGTCCTCCCCTTCTTCTTTGCTCGGTCTCCAACCCTGCCTCTGTCCCAGATGCTATCCCAAGTAAAAGCTGGTGTATAAAGCTGTTATGTTTGAAATTGTTTTAGACAGAAATTGTCTGACGGACTTGCAACAAAATCAAGTACTTATTATCTTTAATCTTTATATCAGTCTCAAGTTCATTTGTTTCATGTTAAATTTGAGTTCAATTAAAACGAAAAACAATTTACATTTATGTAACCGCTTTTGCATCAAGATGTCACCACAAAAGGCTTCACACAAATGACTGAGTCCCTGACTACCAACTGAGCCATGAAGACACCTAATTTAACACTGCTGTATTGTTTTTGCTGAGACTAAACTAATTAATTATTTCACGTTAGAAAAGGGACTGAAGTCTTCATTAATCAATGTATTAGTTCCTGGGTGGCATATTGATGTTGTTTCTGTCTCTCTTGCAAAATTATGACAAGAAGTGCTTCTTTAACGCTGCTTCAAATTGGTATTGAGGAAAGTGGCTTGTTTTCTCTTACTCAGTCAGACAAGTCAAACAGGGAATAAAGGGAATTTTTTTTGCTGGGAGATTGAAAGCATTATGAATTCCAGGACAGTGCAGCAACTGTTTAGCAAGTGTTCAGAGCTTTATTTCTGGCCTTTCTGACCACGGAAGATGGACCTACCATTACTGTTATTATTTTAGTGGAATAAACAGGTCAAGTCACTTATCCCAAACCAAGATTAACTCCCCTGGCATTGTGTTGCTGGGGATAAACTTTTTTTTTTAGAAACTTAAAACACCTCTATCAGGGTCCCCTCTGAAGCATCTCATCTCCAGAGAGAAAAGCTCCACAAAGTCTCGCTTGCCATTGAAAGGAGGCAGAAAAACAACCCATTTCAATAAATGAGCAAAACGATTGCGTTTGCAGAGACGAGAAGGGGGATCCATTACTTGAGTGTGTGGGCTGCAAATTGAACTTGAAAATTAAAATTGTACTAATTATACGTTTAACAGAACAAGGTATCGTAGTTACCATGGAGACCAAAAAAAACTCAACTTGCTTCCTTTTAAAGCGACATGTTTTTTGATCAATTATTTGGGATTTTTTTTGCACCCCATGTTTGTTTGGTAACTCAACCTCCCAAAAAACATGGCATCTGCCCCACTGCCCCGTGAGGTCTTATCTCAATATATGGGCTGCCACCCATATATTACAATAGAGCAGAAGAAAATGAGATGAAGTCTCGAGCACTGACGTGTTTGATATACTAGAATGAGTCTTGACTGACAAATAAAATGAATTATCTTCTTAATCAGTAAGAGGTGTTTGCTCACCAGTCTGAACTAGTTACAATCGAGTAACTAGTGCCTATTAATGCAAAGCAAGTACCAGGCTACCACTTTACCACCGTACAGCAGGAAAGTAATAATAATAATAATCCTGAATAATAATCAATATTGCACCTGGTCACGTCTTTGAGACATCTTAAAGCGCTTCACAGAATATACCGCAACATTCATTGACTATATATTTTGTAACACATTACAAGGGCACTGTTTGATTTCCACTTCTCTTTCTCTATCCATAGGATTCTTGAGAAACTAGGTACCAGAAAAGATCAAGTTAGAAACATTAGGACAGGTACGAGCCATTCAGACTTTCAACCCTACAACACTTTAAACCCATGTCAACACTTAAATTCCATTCCATCCCATTCAGCTTACCTTGTCCCTTACAAGCTAGCAAAGTCTTGTGCAGACTATTTTGCCTGTTAGAAAATAAGAATGTAGGAGTAAGCTTTTCAGCATATACTTAATCATGTTATTTAAAGCTGTCATCCACAGAAATCGATTGAAACCAAGTTAAGCTTTGGCACAAACATAGCACGAAATAAAAAATAAAGCTTTGTTACAATGTTAGTGAAGACGTACATGACAGAGGACTCTTCACAAACAGTCTGTGAATCCTTGTGCGCAGGAACTGTGTGCGCGTACCCAATCACTAGCTCTGAGGGCAGAGTGGAGCAGACAGCATAATGATGCTGACAGCACACAATACTCAAACCCGGGTGTTTGTTTCAGACCAATACATGCAGTGTAACTGGGCTATAAATCTTTGTTTGTCTGTCACCCATGTCAATTTCATAAGTTACTCCTTTAACTCACAATTTGCCCAGCGGTATTCGGATTACAATTGTGATTCCAGCGTTTCTGCTCCTTACTTTGGCCTTCTGTTTATGTTTCCCATTGTGTTCTTTCCTAGATTACTCAAAGCACTTCACTGAATGTACTGTAATGTGAATTGACTGTGTATTTGTGGGCGAAACACGGCAGCCGATTGCGCACGGCAGTATCGACACAAACAGTCGTGGATTGAAATGACCAATTTATAATTGTTTTCTTTGAGGGATTATTATCAGGCATGTGGACTAAGGAAACTTGGCCAAGGTTTCGCCCTGCCAGGAATCGCACCCAGGTCTCTCGCTTGCTAGGCTAGGGCTCTAACCGCTGAGCTACAGGACTCTGAAACATATCAAAGCACTTCACAGATATACTGTAAGTTGTAGCAAATGTGTGTTTTGTGAAGCATATCTGCTACTCTCTCATGACATTCCCTCACAGTCAATGTAATGCCCAACAACTTATTATCATCCTCTACATTACGGTTCATATGGTATCTAGACACTGCCACGGACTAATTTGGCCATATTCTCTGTCATTTTATGCAGTTGACTATAATAATTCATTCAGTGACCCATTAATTGAACAAAGTAGACCTCTAGTGTTTACATCAAACATTTTGACGTGGGCTATAATTGTCTGTAACTGAAATGTTCAGACAGTGCATAAAGCTAAATCAACATCAGAAAACTGGCGGAGTCATCTGTATTTTTGCTTGAAATTCACCACCGACAATTTCCAATGAACTACTTGGCTTAGTATTTTCCATTAAATCTTCGCTGTGAACCAAATCTACCATTCAGGCAGTTACTCAAATCAGACATCCAGAGATTTGCAAACCCAAAGCGACATGATAAATCACACGAAAGCAGATAGCATATCCGCTTGCAATGAGCAATGGAGACTTCCAGTTGAAGAGCTTGCTGAAAAAGAGTACGGCACTTTTAATTAAATTGTGGTATACGTTCTGAGTTTTTCTAAGGTATTGCCGCCTTTGAGGAAACTGCAGTTTTCAGCTTCGATATCAAGTAACTCAAGTGATGCGTGTGTGTAACAAAAATTACAGTAAGGGACTGTGTCAGGGTTTCCTTGTGTCCGTCTTAGACTTTCTGCTCAGATTGAGCCAGCAACTTGATTTGCACTACTGCTCTCTCCAGATGGTCTCTTTGTGAGGTATACTGTTTACATGTGGAGACCTGTAGCTTAGTGGTTAGGGCACTCACCTTAGAAATGTGAGACCTGTGTTTTCAAATCCAGGCAGGACAGGGCGAAACCTTGGGCAAGTTTCCTTACTCCACATGCCTAATAATAATCCGTCCCCCCAAAAGACTATAATAAATTGGTCATTTCAATCCACGACTGTTTGTGGAACCCTGCTGTGTGCAATTGGCTGCTGCGTTTCACCCACAAATATAGTCAATTGACAGTCTATTCTGTGAAGCGCTTTGAGTTGTCTTGAAGACGTGAAAAGCGCTATATCAAAATGCAAGGATTATTATTATTATGTGCAAATGACTGATTTTACCCGAGAGACGTTTTTCCAGGGCACTTTTCCTTTTAAATGGTGCCACAGGATCTCTAACATCCACCTCAATAGGCAGTTGGGTTCTCAGTTTAATGTCTCATCTGAAGGACAGAACCTCCAACATTGTAATGTACTGCACTGGGATATCAGACAGGGCTGTCAACTCAAAGTCCCAAT
The DNA here is from genome assembly GCA_035084275.1 of Hydrolagus colliei. Lineage (NCBI taxonomy): Eukaryota > Metazoa > Chordata > Chondrichthyes > Chimaeriformes > Chimaeridae > Hydrolagus > Hydrolagus colliei. Next base: position 7,287,454 of record CM068762.1, read on the forward strand.
GTGGGGCTTGGAACCCTATTCTGACTAAGAGGCCAGAGCACTATTGATTGAGTTTGGTTGACAAACAAATCTATTAAATCTAGATGCATATGGAATTTTGCTCTGTTTTTTGGGAAACTTAAGTTAAAGATGCATAGCAGAAAGTTGTAAAGTCTTACATTTTTCATTGGTGCCTTAAAGTTGTTGAGGTGATCTGAATTGGTGCATGCGTCGAAAGGAATAAAGTTAAATGGAAGGATTATTTAGGTGATTACCCACTGCAGAACCCCAAGCGCACAGCTGTGAAGCTTGGATATTTCCTGTCACTCAAATCTCCTATTACACAGGTGATCTGCTTGTGTCGGCTCTCGAATGGCTATGTGGTGTTGTCCTAGAATAAAGACTCAATCCCCATTAATTATGCCTTCCGACTCACAAGCTTAATGTATTAACAGTTGCGCCCTTCTGGTGAAGACAAAATCATGGTGACAAGAGCCTTTGGCAAGAAAACGTTCAATGAAGTGAAGATATATGTATATAAAACAGCTGGGTTACTAATAAAAGTACTGATCCATCAAATATGTATGAAGTTCTTAACGTAAATTGATGTGCATTATGACTTCAGTGTTGAATTGCGTGAAATGTTTAAAATACTTTGAGCCACGATTAACAACAATCCTATATTAAATGGGTATTCTGGAAGGATAATGCGTTGAACAGCTTTCTTCATCTGAAGTGATCTTGTGGATTTACCATGTAATGATTTATTGACGGAATCCTTTCAGAATCCCCGTCGATCCAAGGGATCTACGAAGGTTGGTAAGTTATTTCCTCTCTGGCAGTAAAACACATTTAAGCAGAGTTTAAATGTGAACGTATTTCTGTTAGAGAAAGGAATCCCCATTTGGACAATGCAGATTCCTTATTAACAAAGCCCTTGAAGAAGGATTGCAAATTAGGTGCTATTGTATTTAACTAGAAAGATACGCATGTTAACCTGATGTGTTACAGACTCCACCACTGACAATCGTTCCAGGACGCTACCCCACCTGAAGGGAGCTGTATAAATGCAGCTTGTTGTTGTGCGCAGATGTGAACCTAATGCATGCAGATGTTTCAGGCGTGAGGCAGTTTCGAGAGCCTTGTTGGGAACACAATGCAGATGTTCTCAATGAGGCTATAGTATCAGTTTGTGTGCACGGTGCCAGTAATTATCTGTAATGTTTGCTCAGATTCTTTTCGAGCTGAACCGAGTTGACGCAAATTTTATTCACAGTTCCGTGGGGGTGTCAGATTTATTGGCAGATTTATCTCTACACTACCAGCTGCTCCATTTTCCCTAACTTAATTCCAGGCATCTTTTTATTTGATTCTACATTACATAATCCTAGAAATTTGCATGTCACATTCACCTCGCACACTCCAAATCCCCCGACACATCTTGATATCATTTGAAAATTTTCATTCGTTCAGAAACAAAACAATGCCTCTAAGTTGTACTTAAGCAATGTAAGACGTCCTCGGAATGTCTGTCTTACACAAATGCACCATTTTGCTGTGCGGAGCCCTATAAGAGATCTAATCTGAAATGCCCTAGAATTAATAAGTCATTTATACTATGAATCATAAAGATTAAGGATTGCTTGTTTTACTGTTAATTACCCGGTGATTCTTAAGTGTGTGATTTGAGCTCAAAATGCTTTTACAAATACAGGATTTGAAAGCCTCAACAGACAGACATGTTTGAAGGAATCCTCACTTTTCGGGCTAGAAGGTGTGACCTTGTGAATTTGGGTGATGTTGAGCAAACAATTCGAGAAGGTCTTCAATAAGCATAAATTATCGATGGGGAAAAACAAAAGTGTTTGCAACATGAAACCCTGAATGATGGGGAAGTCAAAAGGAAATGATTTGTCATTTTAAATCCAAAGGATAAAAAGTCAATTAAGATGTAAAACAGTATCAGGGGAATTCACGATAAAGATTTGGACCCTTCTTTAAGTGTGTTCTTCAAAACTTAATACAGATTTAAACCAGTGAAGGGATTATCATAACACTCATTTTAAACCATGCTAATACAGTGGATTATACCAGTGAGCAAATCCATTCTAATCAATGTCTAATGTTGTCGCACCTTGATCAGATCAGATCATCTTCCTGTCTTAACTCAGTGTCATTGAATGCTCTGCATCCCTGTGCCTATCAAATCAGAACGCTTTATCCATTCCTAAAACAGGAATTCTGAGCGCAAACACTCAGCAGTCAGTGTTCTGACAATGTCGCTCTGAACTATACTCTGAACATGGAAAACGACCAAATATAGTTTTTTTTTGAAAAACTACCAACTAGATAGTCGCCATATAGTTGTTTCTATGCTGTGGATTTTACTCCCCCACCCCACCACCCAATATACACTCCACCCCCACATCTCTGTGCTTAACAGTATCCAATCCAAACTATGAGTTTGTGCATTCCAACTACACGTAGGAAACTTTGCAATTCAGAATCTCTAACTTTACTGAATTTCATGTAAAATATATCTGGTTAATTCTGAGTCTCCTCATTGGTTGGGGGGGCCGGGGATAATTTTACAGGATGGATGTTGTAGTTTTTGCTTCCCCACAACTCCTACGACAGGAATATGTTCAACAATACATAACACTGCCTTTGCTTTATGCATCAAATAGCTAGAGGCTTCACATATTAATGGTCTCTGTTTAGATGATGTGGTCAGTAATTAGGTGGGTAATTATTTGGTGTTTAATGTTTTCAGTGTAACCTCTATGACCCTGGCTTTGAGCACCCATTCTTTTTAATTAAACAATAAAACACCGAAATGTGTACTTAGAAAAAAAAGGCCGTTTTTGTTTTGAGTAGGGTTTTATTGTAAAATCAATCTTCTTACCTTAGCATATCCTCTAGGCAGAATCAAATATATAAATATATGATCTGATAAAAATTCAACATACCAGCACTCAAATTACAGGAACTGGGTTTAATGCAAGAACAAAGTCCTTCATGTTTTAAACACTCTCATAAATAAGCAGTTACTGAATTTTTCTGCATAATGCTTGACAATGAAAGCTGAATTACACATCTGGTTGAAGGTATTAAACAGAACCAGTTGGATTATCCTAATCCCACTGTTATTTGTTATCTACTTATTAAAGTTTTCAATGTCACTCCAGGTACATACACCTATGCTTATATGTGTACGAGTTTGAATGCATATGTGTGTGTGTGCGGTATATGTTTGTATTACATATGTTTATATTACGTATGTTTGTATTATGTATGTATGTATGTATGTATGTATGTATGTACGTATGTATGTATGTATGTATGTGCACAACACATAATTGCATGCTGCTGTGCTTTATATGAGCACTAGGTTGAAATTCCATGTAGGCCTGGTTATCACTACAGTATTTCTCTATTTATGTAGCAGTTTAGATGATCCAAAATTTGGCAAATTCCTAAACTCAGCCTTGGTATTGAAGCCAGTTTTCTGTAAGTACCTTTTAGAAACCACACAGCAACAGCTTCAAAGTGGAAAGTGTGTTCAACAATCCGCCAAACGCTGAACACTCTGAAGTGCTACCTGTCTCAGTCCAGGTGCAATTTCCTCCCTTGCACTGTGGGATTAGAGATAACCTGAACTAACATTTCACGGTGCCAGAAAAATAACAACCAAAGTTACTGCTCGGCTCAGAGCTAAACAGCTGCTCTTTATCTTCCACATTCAATAGCCAATTCACCTATTGACTGCTTGCGAGACCTTGCTGGTGTACATGTGTGTCGTGATTTCCCACAAAACTGCTCACTGCATTTGACGACAATTAATAATAATGGCCCCTTGAATTAATATAGCGGCTTTCCCATCAGGAGGACGTCTCAAAGCGCTTCATTGGATTTTATTTGGGACGTCCTCCTGATGTGAAAGGCGCTCTATAAATGTAATTGTGTTGTTGTTGTTGTTGTTGTTGCTGTGACTGTATTTCGCGGGTGTTGTGTGAGGTGCCAAAAAAGGGCAAGAACTGTATCCATAGATGCAGAATCAATTTGAACGTTCAAGAGAAAGCTAGATGGATACTTTGGGGAAAGATTTTTTTTAGGGATATGGAGAAACGGCAGACAGGTGGGAATAAAATATCTAATGAGTCAGCAAAACAGACTTGAGAAACACACATTCAAGACTGAATTGAAGATCTTTTTTTCACAAATCAGTTCAGGGTTTAGACAAGATTGCAATTTCAGGCCTGGTGTCTTTAAAACCATTGTTGCAGTGTTAATGCACTGTTCTAAACTAATGTTCCTTTGCTTCTGGAACACAGCAAACTATGGATAGCTGCTACATGTAACCCAGGTAACTACAACAGAATTGTCAATAAATAGTTAAAGAGTACGGGAGGAATGAGTATTTTGTAAGCCTATGAAAAGTTCTGAGTACATAGAAAGAAAGTATGTTAAGCGTAATAATAGCTTAATATGTGCTATTCACTCCCTGGCTTCTGAAGAAGTGATTCCCGATGGTAACAAGAAACACAGACTCACAGTCAATCCATCTTACTCTTTGAGTTATTATTCTCATCAATATGATAAGGCGCTGCATCAAATGCAAGGATTATCATTATAAACATCCGACTCCTGTTCCTCTGTGCTAAACTCTGTGTCCACTCAACACACAAGTCAGAGTTACACACTTCCTTCCCGATCACCATCAGAAATTGCTATGTGTGAATCCAGGTAAGTAACCAATTCCGTATTATTGTTTTTTGTGTGTAAACCAAATCTCTCTTTAATGGTGGGAGCAGCCAGTTTTAAGCGCTCTGAGACTTGGCTTTGTGTGGAGGGCGCTATATAATTGTTGTTGTTGTTGTGGTGGTGGTGGTGGTGGTTACCTTGGGATTCCAGGCTTTCGCACAGCTCCGTTTTGGCCTCACCGTTGGGGCGGAGAGCTCCTTTCTGGTTAAACTTGTTGGACATGGTGGCCGCTGTCACTACGGCCTTCAGACTGCGCTTGCGCTTCTGCACGTTCTGCTCTGGGTGGAGGAGGATGATGTAAACCTTGGGCATGTACAGCATGCCCAGCGACACCGATGCACTCAGGTTGATAGAGATGGTCAGGGTGGTGGTTTGAATGTACATCTGGAAAAGAAACAGGAAGGACACCTTTGGAGTAAATCTGTTACACTTGCAATTTGTGCTTTGACTCTCGGAAATCAATAGGGTTACAGAAATTCTGGTGGCGGGTAACGGGGTGCAATAGACTTAGGAATTTGAATCCAAACAGTTAAGGACTTAAATTAGGAGGCATTTTTAGGCAAATTCCTTACTCCACCTGCTATTGTTAATCTGTCTTGAATTGATTGCAAATGCATTATTCTTCGGAAGCCCAGCATCTAGTATTTTATCACATGCCTTCTGATTCAACCGATTTGTCTTCTTTTTTCCCCTTAGAGATGCTGATTGATTACACCCTGGATTTGCATTGTGTTGCATCATTTCAGCTGGAAGAGTGATTTTACCTTCTAAACAAGAAGATGTGTTGCAACAAATAGATGTAGTGTAGGAAATCAACTGGATTCTAACATTGGCTGTTGTATAACAAGCTCAAGCCTTTTGTTCCTCGTGTTTGCATGGATACAGGAAGAATTACGCCATGTCGATACATCCGCGTGGGGTTTGAAGGGGAATCAAAATGTATTTTATTCAGAGAGAAGACAGAGGTAACGCAATACGCCTCATTAATATAAAACTGCAAAACACAACTTGCTCATTTTTCTCTGGAAACCCAACGTATAGAGACACTCTGAACATTGGTTTCCAGATTAAATCCAGGAGCCTTGCCTCGGGCCACCGACTGCATAGCTGAGCAAGGATTAAAGAGCTTTAGGTCTACTTCAGCATTCTCGTAAAACCATGAGTGGAAATTCTCAAATGTAGTTTCAAATTCAAAGCTATGAATTGCTTGTAATAATAATGAACATGGACACTGTTAAATGCTCGAGGCAACTTTTTTTCCCTTTATGTTGCTTCATCATTTTCAAGATTCGGGGCAGAGAAAGTCCTGAACTGTATAATTCTAAACAGAGATTAATCAAGTGGAGCAGGAGGAAGGAAATAATTTCAACAATATCCAAAAAAGGAATTACAAAAAAAACTCTGATTATTATACTAATAATAATACTTTCATTCGACATAATGTCTCCTCACATTGTTGCGACATCTCAAACTCTTCACTGAATATATTATGAAGTGGATTGACTGAATATTTTTGGGGTGAAACGTGGCAGACAATTTTGCACAGCAGGGCCTCACAAACAGTCATGGATTGAGTGACCAAAATTGTTAATTTGTGGCAAAGGGATTATTACCCCCGTAGCTCAGTGGAGTCTTGTATCTCAGTGGTTAGAGCATTCGCCTTACATTGACCCGTGATAACTTTGTTCTAATGCAATCAATGTGCAGAAAATGGGCAGGAATTAGGAATTCAGGTAAAATTCCGCAAGCTTGGTCACTGCTGGAGCTCCTGTGGCTCAGTGGTTAGAGCACCTGTCTTGCAAGCTGGGGAGACCTGTGTTCAAATCCAGGCAGGTCAGGGCGAAACTTTGGGCAAGTTTCCTTACTCCACACGCCTAATAATAATCCCTAAAAAAAAAACCACGATAATAAAATTGGTCATTTCAATCCACGACTGTGTGTGGGACGCTGCTGTGCGCAACTGGCTGCCGCGATTCACCCACATATATATAGAGTCAATTCACTTTACAGTATATTCTGTGAAGCGCTTTGGGACGTTGATAAGATGTGGAAAGCGCTATATCAAATGCAAGGATTATTATTACTATTATAGGTATTTAAGTTGCCAACGTGAAAGGCCCTATACAAATGCACTTGTGTTATTGTTGTTGATGCTTGTTCATCGTGACATTCCCCAGCCCTTTGTTGTTTTGGGTGAACGGTGTTGAAACGGCAAAAGGCTTGCCACTTTGAAACTATTCTTCGACAGGAGAGGCTGCTCATGTCTGTGACTTTTCTCTCCTGACGGCACGTATGCTTCTGCCCTCAAGCCATTTTCAGAACGTGCACTTTATACAGCGTTCCCTCCTTGCAAAGTGTCACTTTTATCAGCGACTGAGAGTATTGATCTCCATGTAAGCTACGGATAAACTCCACCTCCATATTGTAAGTCTCTCATTCAATTGAGCTGGTGGAAATAACAGCCCAAGACACCGAGGTAAAAGTGTGGGCAGGGAATCTGTAAATTGTTTGATTTTAATTCAATGGGACTTGTCCAATTCCTCTGGACGCTAAACTGTGATCAGGTGTGTTATTTGGAAAATGTACATTTGCATATTGATTTTTACAATGACAATATTGCTCACATTTCAATACGGGAGGAGGTCTCCAAACTCTTCACATGTATAATATAATAATGTTCCTTACATTTGATATAGCACTTTTCACGTATTCTAGACCTCTCAAAGACGTCCAGAAGATATACACTGTAGAGTCTAGTGCGGTGTGCTGTTCCTGGATTCTGATTAATTTGATTCTTTGATAAGAAATGCCATTAGAAAACCTGCACTTTAGAACCCTGAATGTCAGAACAATGTAAAGTCTTACACTTTGGGCACAGAGAAGGTGTGTTGTCAATGTTGTATTGTTTCATTATGTAGAGACCAGCTCCCAGTGTCGGGAAAGATCTCCTGCAAAGATCTGAGGGAACTATTTCAAACTAGATTTAATCAGACTAATATCAACTTCAACGCTGTTATGGGAGAACAGGTAGGTGATTATTGTGGAAGAGAATGATAAGAACAAATAGTCAGAAGGTGCTGTTTTTTATGCAAACTGATCTTGTGATCTGGGGAATGCAGGATAATCTCTAGCTGAAAATGTGCCTATCATTGCTGCGCTTTGGTTAGACACCAACAAATCTCAAATGATCAAGTAGAATGTAAGAAACACACACTCTGGGGTGGCTTCCCAAGCCTTGGCTCTTGCCAACCTGCACCTAATACTTTTATGAAATTAGGTTAAGCAGGATGCATTCCTCTAGGGAGAGAGTGCACATTCCATTCCAACAATTTATCTCTGGGATTTCTACATGTAGGTGAGATGCATGAAATTCTGTTTAGTTTTGATAAATTAAAGGATGGTGATGGATTTCTGTGTGTGTCAGGCCCCTCCAAAAATAAAACACTACTGTGTGACTTTAAAAGCAGGCAAAGTACAAAATAGAATTTTATAATGATAATCCCTCAAGTAAAGAAAAACCCAATAATAAATTGGTCTCTTCAATCCACGACTGTTTGTGGGACACTGCTGTGGGCAATTGGCTGCCGCGTTTCTCCCACAAATATACAAGTCAATTCACTTTACAGTGTATTTAGTGAAGCACTTCTAGAGATATCTAGAAGACATGAATAGCACTACATCAAATGCAATGATTATTATTATTGTTAATGTTATACTATGTACCTTTTAAAAATGCCCTGTAACTTGGTGTTTATCTTTTTGCTTATTGAATGTTCTAATGTTGCTAACTTCTGGTATTCAATCCACAGTTTTTAAAACCCCAAGTGATACCAAAACTGGGTTCGCAATTCCTTATTGCAAATGAAATTTGTCAGAACTCACATTACGTGAAAGCCTGATACCTCAGTATGGCAACAAGTTGCACATCAGATTTTTCATCGATTTGACGTGAAAGAAAAACGCAAACTCTGCAATGTTGCTCAGAGAATGGAGAGATAAGCTGGTGGGGGCTCTTAAGGCTCGAAAAGACAAGTCTCTGAGGCAGTTTTACTGAGAAATATAAGATATTTAAGGGGATAGAAAAACTCAGCACAACACTTCTAAGATATGCTGAGCCAGCAGAAGAAAAGGGCAAGGGTTCAGAACTGTCCAAGGCAAGTTCAGAACAGACAGCAGTAAATGTTTTGAAGAAGTATTAGAGGGAAATCAATAGCTGGAACAGGTTGCAGGGAAAGGTGGCTTAGACCAGGGCAGTGAAATTGATTAAAACACAGCTCATTATCGTAATAGGATGAAGGAAGAATGAGATATTCAGAAAGTGTATTCAGAAAGAATGAGATCAGATTCATCCACAATGCATGACATTTCTACTGAGGTCCAGATTGTGCAATTGAAGAACTTTGAAGTTATTAAAAGAAAGACGTAGCTTATCTGTTTGGGAGTGTTCACCTATTCCAAATAGGTAGAATGGTTAAGCCAATTGCTTAAGCCAAGAAATGGAATAAGTGGTTATAAAGAGATCTTGATCTGAATCTTTGATTAGATATAGATTAGTGCGTCAGTAAACTCCCAAAATAATGAATCATTGGGCTGGAACCTTTATGGATCTTAATGTTTCATAAGACCACAGTGCTTGCAGTTATGCAATATGACTGATTTAACCATAATATTAATCAGATTCATAATAATAATCCTTTCCTTTGATATAGCGCCTTATCATATCTCAGAGCGTTTCACAGATTATACCGTAGAGGAAACTGGCTGTATATTTTGTGGGCAAATGTGGCAACCAATTACACACAGCAGTGTCCCACAAACAAGCATCTGCAGCTCCTCAAAAGCACAGAAGCTCAAAAACAGTGAATGAACAGGCACAAGAGGGAAATTTGTTTAAAACAAAGGCACTAATGATAATTTACATCACATATCACGCTACTAACGACCTTTACTGCGGCAGCTAACAATATAGAATGATAGTCAGTGTTTGTGTCTAATGAGCTGATGAGGCCCATTATGTCTGTGGGTAAAGGACAAGAAAGAATGGGCAAGCTTTGTGATTCTAGTATCGATTCTTGTAAAACTCCTTGGTAAACCGTAAAATAACTTAATGGGTCTGAAAGTAACAGTTTATTTATAATTGCCTTTAAAAACAACTGAGACCTGTTTGATGTAGCCTTTTCAGATTAAGAGGACATCTCAAAGCCCTTCATAGGAATTACAGATATTTTATTGGTAAATGTGACAGCCAATTTGCACACAGCGAATTTGCACACAGCAGTGTCATGGCAAACAGCCATGACCCAATTTGACTTGGGGAATTGTTTGCATAATCTGTGAGAAAAACTCCTTTTCAATGGTGCCATGGGAATCTTTAATGTTTAGCTGAACAGGCAGATGGGACCATGGTTTAACTTCTCAAACAAAGGATTGCAATGCCAACAACACAACACATCCCCACTATTGCTTTGGAGTGCCAGCTTTTGAGTTCAATCAACAACAACAATATTACATTCATGGAGCGCCTTTCACGTCGGGAGGATCACCCAATTTGGGGTTTGAACCCATAAGCATCTGGAGGGGATAGTGGGTTTGGTTTTAAAAATAACTAATTAATTAAGGAATACAAATGGGGATTACTTACACAAGAGCAAGCAGGGTAGGGAGACAAATGTTTAATATCATGCAGGGCAATTTCAGAGCAGACACCAGGAAGTATTCAGAGAGCAATCAACAGCTGGGACGGAAACCTGGTAGCAGCTGAGACCAGTATAGTGGAATCATTTAAAACACAGCTTGATGCTGTAATAGGAAGACAATGGTTTGGTATTCAGGAAAGATAAGATCAAATAAACCGAATGGCCTTCTACTACTGAATATTTTTTTTTCTTAGGTCTACATTGTGTACTTGATGTAGACTTGCTAAAGAACCACAGTAAGAAGTCATTCACCCCATTATTGTTGTGTCAGTGTTTGCCCCTTCAATTAAGCTATCTATTCTAATTTCAATTCAATTTGTTGCTCTTTCCCCATACACCTTTATACCCCTGCTTTTTTTTAAAAAAACAAGCGGTTTTAACATTGTAATTGTTCAGAAAATGTGGTTAATTTCAGGGACTGCCTCATTAACCCAGTTCCCTCTACCGCTCAATCTTGCCTCGTCTCTTGGTCTTTAAATCCCAACTGAAAACTACCTCTTCAAGGGTCAACTCATATAGAGTCACCTCTGCCTTTTCTCATCATCTCTGCCTTTTCTTCTTCTCAATGTGCAAACCAGTCTTTGTGAGTGCTCAAAGATAAGATCTTACTGTACATTGAAAGGTACTATGTAAATGCAAGTTGTTGTTGCTGTTGCTGCATCTTGTTCTTCCAGGAGTGTATTTTCCACTCAGTTCTATACTTCTTTTGTTTGTTAAAACTTTTATTTTTAAAAACTCTAATAGTATAAAAAAGAATTTACTGTCCTTGAGATCCCACTGTGTTTTGGATTGTTACAGCACATTAGTTGTGGTCTGTGTTTCTTTTGGTGGCAATGAAAGAATGTAATTTATGTATAATTGAACCATAATGACTGAAAGCCCAGAAACTCAACAAAATACAATATCTAAGAATATCAGGGACTAATAAGAAACTTCAATTCCTACAAAGTAGAGAAAAAAAACACAGCAAAAGAGTACTTGGTATTAGAGGGAATTCAGTGTCTATTTGTCAAGCTACTGTTAGTCTTGTGGAGTAACTCAGATATAGGAAAATTGATTTAATACGCAACTGTCATTTAGTTTCTCCACAATTCACTGTGAAATGTTAGTCAATACAGTCCAGTGTTATGTAATTCAGTATTAAACGTTAAGTACTGGTATAGTTACTGTTGGTGCAAGATGAAAAAGATACTGATAACATGTAGGCTGAATACTATTAAGAAGGGACGCATAAAATTTGACTCTGAATAATAATAATAATCCTTGCATTTGATGTAGCACTTTTCACATTTTCTAGACATCTCAAAGCGCTTCACAGAACATAGTGTAAAGTGAATTGATTGTATTTATGTAGGTGAAACGCGGCAGCCAATTGCACACAGCGGTGTCCCACAAACAGTTGTGGATTGAAATTACAAAACATTTTTTTAGGGGATTATTATCAGGCCTGTGGAGTAAGGTAATTTGCCCAAAGTTGAATGGAGACATGGTGTAGATTTGCCATTGATGCAGTTCATAGAGAATTGTTTCACCCACAACATATACAACAACAACAAATTCCATTTTTTAAAATACTTTTTTTTAGATAAACATACAGCCAATTAGCTTCAAGGTATATTCTGTGAAGTGTTTCGAGATGTCTCGAAGAGGTGATGAGGGGCAAAATCAAATGCAAGGACTATTATTAATCTTTTAGGAATGGCATACAAATTGCTCTAATCCACAAATAACACATCTCATTGGAGGCCATCTCTCATGTGAGGTCAACACAATTGCAAAATGATAAAGTAGAGGCCCATCACGGCCTCTTTACAACGAGAGAAATTACTCAGACAATTTTCACTAAGCTTACGCTTAGGGCAATACATCATCCTCACCATTTGCTGACAAGTTAACTGTGATCTGTTCCGTGAATAGAAACAGAGATCGGACCGAATAATTTCACCCATCTTGTGCTGCAATACTTTAGGCAATTCAGCAGCTTTGGTATCTAAATTGTAGGAAACCATGAAGTCAGACCGTTTCCTGATAAACGTTAGTTATGTTAGTTACCATAAATCACTCAAACTTGTTCATTCCAACTCGTTTCTTTTCACTCACTGACCTTCCAAGATAGATTAGCCCATAGGAGGAAATGACAGAAAAGCACATACAGATATTTCCTAGAGGGCCGACTTATTCCACTCCATCTCACATTCCCTTCCCCTTGCTCCCTTCCTTGCTTCCTTCAAGGCATGCCAGTAATTGTCTCGACTACGCCTTCGGCCACCCTGCCCTCCACCAACCCTGCCTTCCATCCTTCCTGTTCACAACCCAACCCTTCCCCCCCGCCCCACTTGGGACCAAATCCCTGACTGTCCAGTGCCTTGGGACGTCCTCCCAACCCACGAATGGCCGTGTACAAATGTAATTTGTCCAAACTTTAGAACTGAAAACCTTGTGCAGATGAATCGACTGTTACTTACAGATGAAAATAGCTACTTTTCATTGAAATTCCTTGCAGAATGATCCCAAAGTCTATGATGCTGGTTGCTTGAGACAACAAAGCGGGTAAAACAAACATGGGATTACACTGGGCTTGTACTTGTATTCTTAATGAAAACCTCACGCATAAATTGGAGAAGTATTACAGGAAAAGAAAAATAAGAAAAATTGGCAAGCTGAAGAGGTTTGGAAGCTTTAGCAGCCTATACATCACACTTAACCATCTCCCTCCTCCCACTGACTCATAAGCATTAAACTGCTGCGGCACCTGGTAATCTGAGCATTTGGGCAGATATTAACTGCTCTACTTGTGCAGTATCTAAAGATCTCCTTCAGGTTCTCATCAGTTTTTTGGAAGGGGAAAGAATCAATAGCCCAGTGAGTTCCTGCTCAAACCTCGTCTCAGATGAGGTATACGTTATCTGAAATTAAATTGATAATGGAAATGGAAGTGATATTGCCAGATATGCTTTGAACAAGTGGGTTGAATATATAACAACAACAACCTGTAGTGATAAAGCTCCCTTCACATGGGCAGAGTCTCGGAGTTTCATCTTATCACCTTAATTTTAACACATTAATGCTGTACTGTGACACATATTAAAAATCATACCCACCTTGGTTTACTCTACTAGGCTTGCTTACACAATACCTGATCACTCCACGTTACAGTAACGCACTTTGAGACTACCAACCCCGGAATTGAAAGGTGTTATATCAATGCAACGATGTTTTAATTAATTTCATTATTTTACCCTATTTGCATTTTAGAACATCTTCAATTTAACAAATTGTGGAATTCAGACAACATTGAAGCCAGCTTTCTGTGGTTCTAAAATCAAACAAAAATAAGTAATACTAGTTGCATTTGATATACTACCTTATCATGTCTTTGGAATCTCTCAAAGTACTTAACAGATTACACTGTAATGTGAATCAACTGTATATTTTGTGGGCAAATTTATATCATTAATGCAGAACCTAGCTGCTCTAGAGTAAACATGGTCATTTTTTGCAATCAACTATTGCCTTTTTTCCACTCTTTGGCTTTAATGTGTATGTACAGTACAAGACTAATAGAGCATGTTCATCAAGCTAAGAAGGCTTGGATACATTTGACTTCCAACAGCGTAGTCTAAGCCTCTCCAACGAGCTAATAAACTAATAATAAATAATAATAGTAATCCTTGCATTTAATATAGCGCTTTTAATGTCTTTAATGTCTTCTCTCAAAGCACTTCACGGAATATACTCTAAAAATACTATATATTTTTGTGGCCAAACGCTCTGCCAATTATGCACAGCAGAGTCCCACAAACGCATTAAAGTGACCAATTTTTATTATTTTTTTGGAAGGAATTATTATCCACAGAAAAGCGATCCACCAATCGACTAACAACCGGGTTCCTACTTACTGCTAGGTAGCCCAGCATTTCGCCTTGTCGGGAACCATACCCAGGTCTCTCACTTAAGCAAGTTAAGTGTGTGCTACAGGACTCCACAACCTGACATTGGCCTCGCACCCACAACCTTCTGAACTCGAACTGAGAGTCCACCCATTGAGCCGAACTGAGTAGGGGGCAAGGTAATAGTGGCAGGGAAGGCGTTGATCAAGAATATACAGGGAGTGGGAATTAGAACTACTGAGTCAAGACATATTTATAGAAGAACCAACCTCACCATGCAGAACAAAGAGAAAAGCAGGTTTCAGTGGGAGGAACAAACTGTGAGAATTATACAAAATTGCTCAATCACATACAGGAACGTGTTGCTTATGGAGGAAGATGTTTGTTACATCAGCTCACGATATGAACCACAGAGGTTCAAAGTTCTGAAACTTTGTTCAAAGCACTGTGAGACACTACTCTTTGTGGAGGAGTCTATATAAGTGCAAGTTGTTGTTGCTTTTGCTTTTTAATAATAATAATAATAATCCTTGCATTTGATATAGTACTTTTCACATCTTATCAACGTCTCAAAGCACTTCACAGAATATACTGTAAAGTGAATTGACTGTATATTTGTGGGCGAAACGTGGCAGCCAACTGCGCACAGCAGTATTCCACAAACAGTCGTGAATTGAAATGACCAATTTTATTATTGTGGTTTTTTTTGACGGATTATTATTTATCTTTCTGTACATGCTATACTTTATGCCACAGCTGCTATGAATGAATTAAAACAAGTTGGCTATTCAGGTCATTGTTGAAGCCCTCAGAGCTCTGGCCCACCCGGACCCTCCGTTCAGCAGGACGTGGCCTTCTCCAAGCCCCCCGCCCGAACCGCCCCACCATCGGAGGCTGGGCCTTCAGTTTTTCTGCTCCGACCCTATGGAATTCCATCCCCCAATCCCTCCGTCTCGTTTCTTCCTTTTCCTCTTTCAAGGCCGGTTTGAAGACTTTCCTCTTCGACCGTGCCTTTTGTTCCACCCCGAATTCTTCGACCTCCCCTACTTGTTTCACCCCTTCCCGTACACTCCCCTCCCAGCTCGGGTCACACGCCTCCTGTGCAGTGCGTTGGGACGTCCTCCCGACATGAAAGGCGCTTTATAAGTGTAATTTGTTGTTGTTGTTGTTATGTTCTGCTTATCTCTAAATCTTGCTACTGCTGTATTATTTGTTCTCTTCCCTCCTTCTCTGTTAAAACAACAACAAAATTACATTTGTATAGTGCGTCACTGAATCTTGCTGAGTTCCGTGATGTGTACCTCACACAAGTGGGCATTCTTCATGTGATACGATACAGAGGTCTTTAAGATAATGATAGCAATTGAGAGGATGAATATATAGCTACACGCGGTGGAAGGGGTTTGGAGAGCACAAAGGAAAGAACACGCAATTGGGGCTAGGGATAGACAGCTTCAATAGAAGAGCAAACACTGACACTAATACATTGGGTCGAAAGGTCTCCTATAGTGTCATACATTTCTGTGCGAGCCTGATCAGTCAGGAGCCCATTGTAACCATGTAGGCATTGCAGTTAAGTGCACTCCTGCCTTCACCTGCTGACAATGCAGACATCCACAAGTACATTATCCAGCAAGTGTCAGAGAGCAGAGCAAGAAGCCTTCCATTGCACAGTGTTCCACTCTTCTCGATCCTCGACAGTACTGAAGCCAATTACTGCCTCGACCTACCTCAGCACAGAACTGGATTCAAACCTGCAATTTTCCTGCTTTTGTTAGGCTTCGTGGAACCTTCACTCATCTGTAGCTCAGTGGTTAGAGCACTCAACAATAACAACGGTGACAAAATTACATTTGTAGAGCACCTTTCACATCGGGAGAACGCTTACAAGCGAGAGACCTGGGTTCAATTTCAGGCAGGTCAGGGCGAAACCTTGGGCAAGTTTCCTTACTCCACGCGCCTAATAATAATCCCTCAAAAAAAAGCAATAATAAATTGGTCACTTTATTCTGTGACTGTTTGTGGGACACTGCTGTGCACAATTGGCTGCCGCGTTTGGCCCACAAATAGACAGTCAATTCACTCTGCAGTCTACTCTGTGAAGCACTTTGAGACATCTGGAAATCGTGAAAAGTGCTATATGAAATGCAAGGATTATTATTATTATTATCAACCATGGGGAAACAGTACTAATTCTCCATCTCACTGAATCCTAGAATCAGAATTATACAGCACAGAATTAGGCCATTCAGCCCATTTTGTCTGTGTTGGCTTTTTGAAAAGAGCTGGTCAAATCAATCCCACACTGCCTCATTCTCTACCCCATTCTCTGCCCTGCAAACGTGTCCTTCCCCTCTCTTTCAGATAAGAAGTTAAAGCAAGGTCCTGTCTGACTGTTCAGGGGGACGTTAAACATCATATAGCACAATTCAAAAAGAGAGGGAAATTAAGATATTAGTTTCATCTTTTTCTTCTTTTTTGCATAATAGGGTCGATCTGATGACTTTTTGGTCACCCTATACATTCCGCAGTTGGTATGTCAGGCTTTGAAACAGCATCTGGCAAAACCATACACTAACAACCTGGATTTGGACTCACTTCATTTAATAATGCATGCAAAGAAAAACATTGGTGAGGTCGACTGGGTGGAAAATACCTATTAATTCACACGCTTTACAACACTGATTTCAAGTGTGAACTACAGTCTCTTGTTCTAGGAATAACCTGCGAGAAGCATTTGACGTTTCATGAAAAGTGTCATTTGATTTGCTTCAAGCCAGTTTCTCTGTCATTATTTATCCGGCAACGACACTTTTTCCTGAACTAACCCACTTTTCGGAAGACACGTGCTCATTTTTCTTGCTGGTTTACACTGATCTAAGTAACTTTATAACTGTTCCCTGTTGACTGTGTCACTTTATGGAAAAATTACCTCTGGCCGATTTTTGATGGCTTATGCTGTGAACTTCTGTATAGCCGAGCAACCGTTAGCCTGGGTTATAGACAATCAATTTCTGTAGCTTTTCGTACCCAAGTGAATTATTTTCTTCATCAAAAGACAAATACCAAGGGAGTGAATGCAGTATCAAGGTCAAGCAGTATGCATTTCAATACTTATTATTTATTATTATTTGTTATTTCAAATATATTTTTTTTTACAAAAAAAACTCTTAAGTCATTTCCACAATATCAAACACAGCCTGTGAATTAAAGTGATACAGCGTTATTGCGCGGATTCAATATACCAGTATACCTGTGCAAAACCTAAAGGAAAGTTAACAATAATAATCCTTGCATTTGATACAATTCATAAAGGAAAGAAACAGAACTATTATAAAGTATTGTATTTTGACCATTTGCAGTGTGATAACGACATGCTTTGTACATGCTATGTACTAATCTTCTCTCTATTAGTGAGGGAAACTATATTTTGGTGTAATAATAATAATCCTTGCATTTGATATAGCGCTTTTTACATCTTCTAGACGTCTCAAAGCTTCACAGAATATACTGTAAACTGAATTGGCTGTACATTTGTGGGCGAAACGCGGCAGCCAATTGCGCACAGCAGCGTCCCACAAACAGTCGTGAATTGAAATGTACTGAAGTAACATTTGCTAAGCTTTGCGTAAGAGGCATCGAAAAGTTCGTGACATGCACTGATTTCATGTTCATTGCCTGAAATTATTGTTGATAAGATGTGCTGTTTTTTTTTAAATGAACAAAAATCCTTGAACTACAATGGTTTAAAAGAAAAGCATTCTTTGTAAATAAGAAAGACACACAGTATATGAACCAAAATAACAATTTGCAGCAGAACCGCTGGAGGTATTGATAGTAATTAAAATGGATGCAAGCTTTTTATTATTGGACTCATTGGGTGCAGTGTAGCGCTTGATGTTTTTTTCACTTCTTTTCACATTTCACCCTAAATGTTCTTTCCTTTCAATCATCACTTGAGATGTTGACTGCCCGTAAAGGTGCGACTTAATTGGAGGATGAGACAGAGCTCCCGAGCTTCTGCGACTGAAATGGAGAGTGTCCTAAAAGGCAACGTATTAGTAATAATAATCCTTGCATTTGATAGACCGCCTTATAGATTCATAGAATTTTACGGCACAAAAAGAGGCCATTCGGCCCATCTAGTCTGTGCCGGCTCTTTGAAAAGAGCGATTCAATCCCACTGCCCTGCCCGCTCCCCATAGCCTAATAGACCCGTTCTCCCTAAATAAAGATCTAATTCCCTTTTAAAAGTTGTTATCGAATCAGCCTTCACCACCTTTTCAGACAATGCATTCCAGATTCCAACAACTCGCTGAGTGAAAAAATTTCTCCTCAGCTCCCCTCTACTTCGCCTTGAAATTATTTTAAATCTGTGACCACGAGTGGAAATAGTTTTTCTCTATTTGCCCTGTTGAAACCCCTCATGATCTTATAAACCTCTATTAGGTCTCCCCTCAATCTTCTCTGCTCCAGAGAGAATAGCCCTAGCTTATCTAGCCTCTCCTCATAGCTGAAGTCCCTCAATCCTGGCACCATCCTAGTAAATCTTCTTTGTACCCTTTCCAATGTCTTCACATCCTTTCTGTAGTGTGGTGACCAGAATTGAACACAGTATTCCAGCTGAGGCCTCACCAAAGTTTTAGAGGTTAGTCAGCACTTCCTGACTTTTGTACTCTATACCTCTATTTATAAAGCCTAGTATCCCATATGCCTTCTTAACAGCCTTGTCTACCTGTCCTGCCACCTCCAACGAATCACTAACACAAATCCCCAGGTCTCTCTGTTCCTTCACACCATTTAAAATTGTACTATCTAGCCTATATTGCCTCCCTTCATTTCTTCTCCCCAAATGCATCACCTCACACTTCTCTGCATTAAACTTCATCTGCCATGCGTCTGCCCACTTTACCAATTTGTCTATATTCTCTTGCAGATGGCTACTATCCTCCTCACTATTTACTATTCTCCCTAACTTAGTGTCATCTGCAAACTTGGAAACTGTACTCCCTACACCCAAGTCCAGATCATTGATGTAGATTACAAAGAGCAATGGTCCCAAAACCGATCACTGTGGCACACCACTGCTCACTTCCCTCCAGTCTGAAAAACAGTCACTCACTACAACTCTCTGCTTTCTGTCTCGCAGCCAGTTGTGGATCCACTCTGCCACTGTCCCTTTTACGCCGTGGGCCTTTAATTTCCTAATAAGTCTCTCATGTGGCACTTTGTCAAATGCCTTTTGAAAGTCCATGTAAACTACATCAACTGCGCTACCATTATCCACATATTCCGTTACCTCATCAAAAAATTCTATCAGATTTGTAAGGCAAGATTTGCCTTTAACAAATCCATATTGACTGTCCTTTATTAGCCTATATCTTTCTAAGTGAAGATCTACCTTGTCCCTGATTATGGACTCTACAAGTTTGCCCACTACCGACGTTAGACTGACTGGTCTGTAGTTACCAGGCTTGTCCTTCTGCCCCTTTTTATACAAGGGAGTAACATTAACTATCCTCCAGTCCTCTGGCACGACCCCTGTTTCCAAGGAAGATTGAAAGATCATGGCCAGAGTCCCTGCTATTTGCTCCCGTGCCTCCCTTAGTAACCTAGGATGCATCCCATCCGGACCAGGTGACTTATCCACCTTGAGCGACGTCAACCTTTTTAGAACTTCCTCTCTGGTTATAATTATTCTATCCATTTCTCCTACCCTCTTCTCCAATACTATGGCATTGGCTGTATCCTTTTATTTTGTGAAGACAGAGGCGAAGTACTCATTCAGTACATCAGCCATGCCCTCTGCCTCCACAATGAGATTTCCTCCTAGGTCCCCAATTGGCCCCACCCTATCCTTGACCAACTTTTTACTCTTAATATGTTGGTAAAAAACCTTAGGGTTCCTAATCATGTCATTGAGATGTTTCAAACCATTTCACTGGATATATTGTAAAATGGATTGGCTGTTTTTTGGGTGAAACGTGGCAGCCCATTGAGCACAGATGTGTTCTACAAATAGTTGTGGATTGAGTGACCACTTTTTTTTGGAGGCATAATTACCCCAGGAAAGTGATCTGTCAATCAACTAAAAACTGGGTTCCTACTTCCTGCTTGGTGAACAGAGACATCTGTGGAGTAAGGAAACTTGGTTAAGGCTTTGCTCAGGAATCAAACCTTGGTCCTCTCTTGCTTGCATGGTGAGCACACTAATCTCTGTGCTAAGGGACACCATGTACTTACACTGTTGGTACTTTGACCCTTGCATCGCTACTCTGCCTAGTGTTAACCTGAGGTTGCTGTACCCCACTCAGAACCTAGTGAATCCCTATCCAGGCCAGCAATGTGTAGGGTTTTTAAAAATATTTTATCGTCCATTTATAATAATAATAGTCCTTGTATTTCATATAGCGCTTTCACATCTTCTAGACATCTCAAAGCACTTCACAGAATATACCGCAGCAGCCAATTACACATAGTAACATGATGCAAAGGGGTGAAATTTCAGCATTTCGTAATCCATTCCTCATGTCAATTAGCACAATTTGTGTCCCACAAATTGTGGGTTGAGTGACCGAATCATCAGTATTTGTTCTTAAGGGATTATTATCGGAAGTAAGGAAAGTTGCCCAAAGTTTCTCCCTCCAACATGTCTTGCCACAGGCAGAAACGCATTACCCTAACTAACATGTTGACTTCTGGACAAGCAGCAGGGATCCTGGCAGACTGTGTTTTTAATGGCAAGGTATTAGCCCGTTAAACTCCAGCAGTTATCATGCAGTGCTGACACTGAAGTTGAGGGAACCACGGAGAGCACTGTTGGTAAGTTAACCATGACATTAGGTTAACCCTGTAGTATAAATACAGTACTGTGATAGAAAAAGGGGAGAGCAGCTGTACTGTGTGGAGGCAGGCACACGCTTGATTTCTGAATACAGTTAACAAGGCAATCACAAGAGCTTTTAAAACAGATTCCGGGTGATAGCATGCATGAGGACCACTTTAAAACGATTTGAATTCGCACATGTTGGTGTGGGGCACGAACTCCATTGTGAATAGATACAAGAGCACCTCTTCACACACCTCTCGTTTCCACCCTCTTCACGCACAGTGTGTGCGATTCTATACACGGCAGCTCCCGGTGTACCCATCCACCGCATCCAGCAGCCGCATTCCACCAATGGAAAACCAGCAATAAATGCAATGTAACATGCTCAAATGGAATCGCACAATTATATCTCAGAAAGCTAGTTAAATGTTTCAGTTAAAAAAACAATTTATGGAACTGTAATGAATCATTGATCTCGTCCCAAGATAGCAAGGTGGCGAAGGTTCTTGATCTGTTCCCTGTTGAGATTGGCAGAGGACAACCCCAAACTGCCAAACAATCCTTTGCACACAAGTCATTTGCTCTCGTCTTTCAAGGGAACAATCAGATCTGTATATCGTGTAGGTGCGAAATTTCATACAAAAGGTAATTAAATAGTTTTCCTGATTGGGGCATTTATCTTCTACAGGGTGATACGCGATCTGTTGTTTCCAGAAATGCTGTAGAGAAACGTTGCTCTTTGCATCTGTGGTATTTTGTGTTTTGTTTACTCTTTGCAAATCTGTTCCAAGTAATTGTACATCAATTAGAAATCAAGGGGAGGCTATTTGTCTAACAGCGAGAAAATGGAGAAGTCAAGAATGAGGTATTCAATAATTGGATTTGTTAATAAATAGCAATCATCGTTACATGATAGCATGGTTTGTGGGCGAAACACGGCAGCCAATTGCACACAGCAGTGTCCCACAAACAGTCGTGGAGTGAAATTACCAATTTTATTGCTGTGTTTTTTTTTGAAGGGATTATTATTAAGCGTGTGGAGTAAAGAAACTTGCCCAAGGTTTTGCCTTGATCTGCCTGGATTCGAACACAGGTCTCACGCTTGTTAGGCGAGTGCTCTAACCACTGAGCTACAGGAGCTCCACAGTTCCCCAAACAAGGAGATAGGACCTCATTTTGTGAAAGACGGCACCTCCAACAATACAGCACATCCCAGCAACACATTGGAGAGCCAGTCGAGAGAGTAAGTTCAAAGTCCTAATGAGTGGCTTGAACCCACAATCTTCTAACTCAGAGGCAAGAGTTTGGAACTGGTGCAAATTCAATCATTTTATGGGATTATTTATTGATCAAGGTAATTCATCAACTCAGCAGATTCTTACTTGCACTGGTCGTCTCACCAAGGTGCATTTGTTACAAAGGACACTTTGAGATGCAATTAAATGTGTCAGTAATTGCATCCTTGTAGAAGACAGAACAACACATATGTGTAATTAGCAAGTGGGCGTTCAGCGTTGAGCTGTAATTAACATGTTACTCAACCTGCATTGCAAGGAGAGAAGGAAGTATTTCGGGAAAGAATGAATGCAAACAGTGTCAACTCTTTTGATCACATCTTGCGCTGTGAAAAGAACATCTTTCCTCAGCAGAGTTTACAACTTTTAACTGTTATTTCCTGTTACAGGATTAATTTATGGTTTTGAAAACAAATTTTGAATCATTAACATTTTACAACATAACTCTAACTAATAATATGCACAGCAAATTCTCCTTGAACATTAGCCAGTGGATTGCATTACATTATATTAATACTGTGTTGAAATGAATCTTTTGAAATGTTACACCATTACCTCCTCCACCCATGCCCCCTGATAACAGACAAGTTTATGACTTGCTTATGAAAAGAGATTAATCTTTTCTCCTCCGGGGCCAGAAAATCTACAGCCAAGCCAAGAACCTGTTCGTTTTTTTTTATTCCCCATCGCTGAAACGGAAATAGATGTATAGTTTTCACAACTGATCAGTATTTGGATTTGAGCAGAAAAGGTTTCTAACAACATTCTCCGTGCAAGAAACAATGCAGATCAAAAAGCTGAGCGTTTCTTTTCAACAAGCAAACAATTATATTCCTACCTAAGATATTCAGTTCGTGACGGACAGTATTATCCCTGTGATTTCGCTAACTATAACATGAGCGGGGAAAATTTAATTTA
Organism: Hydrolagus colliei; assembly: GCA_035084275.1. Taxonomy (NCBI): domain Eukaryota; kingdom Metazoa; phylum Chordata; class Chondrichthyes; order Chimaeriformes; family Chimaeridae; genus Hydrolagus; species Hydrolagus colliei. The sequence continues at coordinate 7,310,825 of CM068762.1, forward strand.
TTGAAAAAAAACACCTTTAAACAAGGTACAAAATTATAGTCTGTCAAGTTCCCATTGGCAAGCTATAATTAAGCGAGTCATGCAAAATGTCAAAGTAGCTACCTGAAGGAACTGGCTTCCAATGCAATGCTGTTTTATGTTAGATACCTTGACTGCAATGAAAAAGGCTGCTTTTGTTGTTTTTATTCTTTTAGTAAAAAAGTGCCAATTTTGTCCCTATTAAATACCTCCCACTCCAAAATAAACAAGTTCTATCACTGGGTTAAAGAGAGATATTTTAAGGAGAAATTGCTACCGATTGGATGAAACAGAAGTCGTTGGGAACAATTAGGTACATTTAAAAAAAACATGTTTAACTACTAATTTGAGTGCATGACAAACCCTTTACCTATAATTACTTCTTCAACAAAGAGGTCATCACTCAGAATTTATATTGGGGTCTAATTTGCGATAATTCTTAATGGGATTTCTTAATAAGGAACATTAAGAACTGGAATACCCGCAGGTCAGTGCGTCTATTACAAGAACTTTGTGACTCTCGTTTGTTGTGAAGGAATAACCTTATACTGTATAACACTGCAAAGTTAGACTGTTTTAACCATTTTAAAACATGTTTTAAGTGGGATATACTTTAAGCTGGAATGACCATGTTTCGGAGGAAAATAGCTAGGTGAAACTGACATGTACACCCATCTCACACCCAGCACATTATCTATCTATTGCAGTCTTATCACCAGGAAAATCCCTGAGCACAGACTGACTGACAGGTATGATGTGTTGTTCAGATTGCTTGCTCAGCCGCGATAATCCTGTGTGGTCATAACGCTAACTCACACAAATATCCGACATCCAAAGAGATAGGTAATAATAAAATTGCCGATGATGGAAATACCCCCAGAAAATCTGTAACTACTGCAGAGACGTTTTCCAGACTCCTACTGAAGAGCCACAAATCTGTTCCCCTGTATGAGCAAACTAGTATCATGTGCTCCATTGTACATTGGTAACTACAGCTAATGATGTAAATGACTTCAAGCCATTTTTTATTGTAATGCAGAGTTGAGTTGTAATCATTGCAAACCCTATCACTATGATGTGCTTATAACCTAGCCTAGATAAGCCCCGGAGGGGCCTACGATTTTACTCATAGTGTCTCAACCCATGAAAACTATCTGGATTTTCATAGCAAAGTACTTAGTACAGTATAACGGTATTCAGCCATGTACCACCTCAAAGAAGTACTACCATATTTCATGACCCTTTGCACCTTAATTCAAACATGAGAAAGTATGTGAATACAAATCTTTGTTTTTGACTTTCGTTCAGTGAGAAACAGGTTTGTTTTTGTTTTTGTTCAGCGAAAGTCCCTTTGTTGTCATACAAAAACAACTTCTGATATCTGACCTATTTATCCAGAATAAATTCACTCTTTTCGACTGCGTGCACACACATTTAAATGAACAAAATTACAATTAAACTTGTAGCCAGGAGTCTCGTCCTTTCAGCCTCCCCCTTCTTCCCGAGACACGCACCAATTCATTTAACTTTAATTTGCCTGCAAAGAAAACTGAAATGAACAGCTGTGCAATTCAAATTACATTAAATTAATTCAAGCTAAACGGCAGGCTTTAACCGAAGATTTCTAACTATTGATAAGGTTGAAAAGGTGTGCGTTTATGAGCATAAAACCAGAAAATGTTGGTTTTGTCAGCATTGTTCACAGCATTAAAGAAAATTTGACAATTTCTAGTTTTGCACTTCAATATCTCCTTCCTCCCCCACACACTCATCAATTTCAGGATTCATTCACGTATTTAATAATAATCCTTCCTTTTGATGCAGCACCTTTCATGTTGGGAGGAATCGCAAAGCATCTCGCGAGATATACTGTAATGTGTTTTTTGTAGGCAAATGTGGCAGCCAATTTTCACACAGAAACATCCTGCAAATAGCCTTGAAGTGAATGTCCAATTTTATTGGGATGACTGTTGGTCAGGACATGGGAGAAGATCCCACGGCACTATTTGAAAAGTGAATAATAGTAACCCTTCCATTTGACAGAGCGCCTTATCATGTCTTCGAAACGTCTCAAAGTGTTTACAGAACATACTGTAAGGTGAATAGACTGTACATGTTGTGGGAAAAACGCTGCAGCCAATTGTGCAGTGTCCCACAAACTGTCATGAATGGTTTGTTGTTGAAAATATTGAAGACATCAGTATCCCCAGAGAAACGATCCGCCAATCAACTAACAACCTACTTACTGCTTGGTAAACAGAGGCGTGTGGAGCAAGGAAACTTGCTTAAGGTTTCCCCCCATCTGAGAATCAAATCCAAATAAAATTGGCTGCTACGCTCACTTAGAAATACAATAACAACAGCCTGCATTTATACACTGCCCTTCACCGCAGTCAGTCACCGCACTCCACAGTAAATCCTGTGAAACGCTTCGAGGAGTTTCCATGACTTTGTAAAATGTTGAATCAAATACACACAAAAAAATTCTAACATTACAATGAAGGTAATTAATTCTGCAGATGAACCCCAATCAGTGGGCTGGAAGCTGTACTTATAAAGAGTTACACCATTTATAACAGTGTTCACAAGTGCCACAGCCAATGCTTCTTCAGGCCCAGTATAGCTAGCCTGTTAATTCTAACTAGCGTGGCCGGCTTTGAAAACAGCTACTTTAAAAAAACACACACAATACACAGTTTCAACAGAGAGCACTGTGCATTCATTAAATTCAGTCTCTGCATTATTTCCACCGTAGTCCTCTCTAGTATTCGACCCATGTTAATTTAGAACATTTTTTATTCTAACAGAGATGGTACTAGCAAATAACGGTGAATAAATTGAAGTGAACCTCAGTTGTGTCTTTTGGTCAGCTTCATACCTGCTAACCTCATAAGGCTAGCATCGTAAATTGACAACTGCTTCAAAGCTGAAAACTCAAGAATATCTGCTGATCTGAGTTTGGTCATCAGTCGGGGGTGTTACAATTAGTCTCAACACCTGCAGATTAAGTGGCAGAAAATCACACAACTTTCCCACTCTTCACAATTTTCATTGGTAACCTGCTGGCAACTTCATTCTCCATTCCCGGACAAGAAGTCAGTCAATGTAGGATTGACCACAACTGTGTCGATTTGCTTGGACCTGCAGCTTACTGACATGTTCTAGGCTTCCCTCCGCGAAACATAGACACAGAGAATTCCCACGTATAGGTGAGATAATAATATTACAGTAATAATAAGAAAAATAATCCTTGCATTTGATATAACGCTTTTCATTTCTTCTAGACGTCTCAAAGCGCTTCAAAGAATAAGAATATACTGTAAAGTGAATTGACAGTATATTTATGGGCAAAACGGAATTCTCAGATTGGTTTCGATACTCCCAATCAATGGTGGTGTGTCAGACAAACTGGCTGACCCTCCCAGGCCCGAGCTCCAAAAACAAATTTGTCATCGGAGCATTTTCCTCCGTCACACTCCAGCCTTGTTGTTTATCTACATCCGCTAGTCAAAAACGGCTCGACGGATTTAGCTCTTGTGCGTTTCTGTTCATACTCTGTTCGTATTTGTTCTTTAAGCTTGCTAAGTTAATTAATGGTGGCTAGTAGCAAGTTCCAGGAGCTGAAAACGCGAGAAATGTCAGAATGAAGCCAGTCTAAAATCATTACCACAAGTATCTTTGATGGTGAATCTGGAGGCAAAGATATGATTTTTTACTAATTAGAACAATCCTTGCATTTGTCATTGCTTCTTATTAGGCCATCGAGGCGCCTCAAATCGATTCACGGATGAGAGGTATTAAGTATTTCCTAGCTCGGCAAATCCAGGGGTCATAAGTGACCAAGATTCCTCCAATGCACTTCCTTATCCCTCTTCCCCCCCACCCACCCCACCAAGTGCACATTAAAAGACTCGCTGTAACAGCAGGAAAGCTGCACACTATCTCAGCTCCAGCAGATTTGAAGCCTTGCACAGAGAGTAAAGTAAATCCGTCCCACGGATAGAGCAATCTGACTCGAGAAAAAACTTGAGCGATGAAAAATACCGCAAATACCATCAGATTGTCGTGACGCATTTTTTTGCTGTTGGAATGTTTCCAAATTGATTTCAGTTAAAAATATTGTGAGCGGTGGCGTTTGTTTTTAAATGAGGCTGGAAGGGATGCGTTTAGGCTTCTTCCTATAATCACCTGCTGGAGAGGTCTGATGCTTTCTTGATTAAATCATTGTGATTTTCTTGGAGAATTTCCAAACTTTTTTTTTTGAAAAACGAACAAACAGCCATTATGTTTCATTGGGAATAACACCTTTACCAACTTACATTTGTATATGGAGTCTTTCACGTTGGGAGGACGTCCCGAGGCGCTTAACCACACTGTACTAGACATTTTAGTTCCTGAGTTAGAGGTGGGAGTTGAGGAGACGGGGTGGGGAAAGATGACTGAATGTGCCGATTAAGAGAGATGCAGTAGGTCTGGAGACGGTCCTTAAATGAGATGAGGGAGGGAGTTGGAGAAATGTCCGGGTTGAGTATCAAAGAGTCTAGACAATGTGAGTTCATAATCCCGACTTGGGGCTTGAATCCACTACCTTATGAACTAGGTGAGATGGAAACACGTCTTTATTGATGTTGGGGTAATGGCTGGTAACGACGCACATTTTCATGGTGAAAGATGAAAAGGCGGATGCTGCGGTTTAAACACTAACCCGGACTTGCCATGTCCGCACGTCTAAGGCTGACAGGTGGCCATATGGCATTTCAAAGCAAAGAGAGAAAGCAGCCATTTCCAAGACGTCGTATTCTATTTTTCTGCTGCCACATGCTATTATGTTCCAACTGAGGCAATCTACTGTCACCATGGGACAAAGAATTATAGATACTGCACTTACACTGACAGCAGTGAGACAAGGCACTCAGACTGCACATAGTGCGTGACTTTTACCGTGCGTTTTCTAGAGTAAGTTCTCACAGCCCCAGCAAAGATAATTGGCATCCATCTGAAAGTTCGTGGATGCGTGAAAATTCACACACGCACGCTCCGCCTCCGAGTCAAGAAAGGCAAAATGCATTACACAACTTAATATGCGATCAATATATGTTTTGGGGCGCCAGTATTCGGTACATGGAGCGGCAAAAAGGATTGTTTAACCCTTAATGATACGTTATTGCACATTTAAACTGAATCCCATTCTTGTAACATTAATTTGGCATATTCCAAAATAACACCTGCATCTGAGACCCGCAGCCTACATCTGCACGGTCCAATGGGAATTGAACCTCCAGATGTGGCTGAAGCAAACAGGGCTGTATTAACGCACCTGTTTATTGACAACATCTCCAATAAAGGTGTGCTGTTCAATGAATCCTCTGTTAGCAAATCAAAGCCCACCTTGGATTCGAGAAGGAAAAGGGGCAGGATGGAGATGAGTTGGAGGGAGTGGGTTGTGGAAGTTGTGATGGTGGTGGTGGGCGGCGGGTTGGGTGGGGGGGGGGGAGGTTGGTAAGAGGAAAAATATCATTTGAATTTCTCCCGAGATTCTGCTCATATGTAACAATATGCATTTAAACATCGCTCGGATTTATCCCTTCATAAAAGGCTTTTAAAAAAAAATGAGTTATCTGGAATGTGCAGGCAGAAATATACTCAAGGTAATGGATTTGCAAATTCATGAGATTTTAAGCAGCTAGCAGTAAATCAAACTGCTGGCAAAGCCCTCTAGATAATGAACTGTAGATCTGTGACTTTCACACACCAGACAACTGAATTAGCTGCAGATACGCAACAGGAGAGCAACAACTATTACCGAGTTTTTTTTTTCTTGGATGCCTTGCACATTTCATGCCATCATTGTCATTACAAGCAAAGATTACTTGCTGACAATCTCGGCATTGCATTTAGTCGTGCCCTCCAAAAACGAACTTGGTTTGATGTACCCAGTGATCACTTGTTTCCGAGTGCTAAATGGGAACAGTAAGGTGGATGACCACACCCAGTGGTGATACCTTGAAATGTACCTATTAGACAATTGCTGTTAATTTCAGCCTCCAAGGTAACAAAATATTAAGACTAGAAAATAATTCTAGTTTCCACTGATATATTTTGATACTTTCTACTTCAAACACAGTTTCCAGCCTATATTCTACATTGTCACAACCCAAGCAGAGATCAAGCACCTTTGGTTTTGTGGATTTACATTCCTCAAGGTTTATTATGTCAGATAGTGACACAAATTATCCTATGAATCTACTTCACAGGGCTGTGGAGTCCTGTCCTGTAGCTCTGTGGTTAGAGCACTCGCTTCGCAAGCGAGAGACTCCGAAGGATCGCCCATCTCTGGCAATACCTCACCCCAAAAGCCGCTGAAACCTTGGTCCACGCCTTTGTCACCTCTCGGCTGGACGATTGCAATGCCCTCCTCGTCGGTCTCCCCTCCACCACAATCCACAAATCCAGCTAATTCAAAACTCTGCCGCCCACATACTCACCCCAAGCTTCGCTTCACTATTACCCCAGTCCTTGCCAGACTTCACTGGCTCCCTGTCCCTGAGAGGATTGATTTAAAGATTCTCACCCTTGTTTTCAAGTCCCTCCACTCCTCTGCACCCCCCTATCTCTCTGATCTCTTCTCCCCCCAAACCAACACCCGCTGCTTTCGCTCCACCAATTCTGGCCTCCTCCATGTCCCCTGAATCCTCCGCTCCACCCTCAGCAGCCATGCATTCATCCACTACGCCCCGAGGCTCTGGAACTCCCTTCCTCACTCCCTTCGCCTCGCCCCCTCTCTTCCCAGTTTCAGGTCACAGCTAAAGATCTTTCTCTTCGACCGCGCCTTTGGTCACCTTTCTACCCCTGCCCCTGGCTCGGTCCTGGGATCCGCTATTATGAAGCGCTCTTAGACCCCATCCAGCGTGGAGGGCACTATATAAATCAGAGTTGTTGTTGTTGTTGTTGACCCAGCAACATCCTCCCAATGTGAAAGGCGCTCTATAAATGTAATTTTGTTGTTGTTGGTGACATTCTTGACAGGCCAAAATGTTGGGCATGTTTCCTTACTCACTCGCCTCTGTCTACTTAGCAGTGAATAGGAACCCAGTTGTTAATCGATTGGTGGATCACTTTTCCACCAATCGACTTGCGAGGTGTTTGCTCTAACCAATACACGACAGGACTTCACGTAGTTCACTGGCAATGTAGTTCAAACAAGATGAAAAGTAAAAGGAGACTCAAAGTAAAGAAACCAAACCAGAATGAGATCGCAGAGATCAACAGTTAGTTAACATGTGCTGTTCATTTGCTGTGAGGAGAAGTTGACAGGCAGCTATAACAAGAAATCCCACTGCAAGCGCACAATGCAAAATTTTATAATAATTCTCGCATTTGATAAAGCGAGTTTCATGTCCTCTAGACATCTCAAAGCGCTTCACAGGATATATTGTAAAGTGAATTGACTGCATATTTGTGGGCGAAACGCAGCCGCTAATTTTGTGCTGTAGTGTCCCACAAACGGTTGTAGATTTAAATGACCAATTTATTATTGTATTTTGGAGGGATTATTATTAGGCGTGTGGAGTAAGGAAACTTTGCCTGCCCTTTCGCCCTGCCTAGAATCAAACATAGGTCTCATGTTGTAAGGTGAGTGCTCTAACCACTGAGCTGCAGGACTACAGGACTTGTAAGGCACTGGAGATAGGGATTCTTCCCACTCATCTTCAAATTTGCGAGTGAACAGCCCATGCTTCAGCAGTGAGCAGTGACCAACCTAAACTGACTGACATCTCAAAATGCCACCTTTTCCTTACTGCAAATTGTTTTGTGAAAGTGTTTTGCGTGAATCCTGCACAGCCGAGCTTGCAGGCAATCAGAACCACAGCAGGAATCTAGTAGGTGTCTGCTTTTTGGCTTCAATGTTAATCCTCTGTTGTTTGGACGCAGGGAATCTTCCTCAGGATGATATGCCCGTTTACCGCAGCGAATTAAACTTAACATTTAGTAGAATATTGTGTTGCTGGAGGTGATTGATTATCCACTATATGAACCATGACACAGCAGCCAATGCTTGTTTGAGCCACATGAAAAGACAGGCGGGTTAGGTAGCGCACATGGACTCCAGTGGCAGCCTTTCCGAAGATTGACTTTTCCTGACTGGGAAACAGTTCTGAAACTGTTTGACTCCTTGAAGTCAATGAAATCTCCAGTTAAAGACAAAATTAACTTGCCTTCTCTGTTTCACCCACAATCTAGTTCAAGAACATTGAGATGAATGTGCTTCTGCAGTGAGCCATGGCAAGCGAGAGCAGAGGAATAATCAGATCCAAATAAGAAAAGGTGAAATAGGTATTTCTATTAGTACATCTGTACCATTACTGTAAGAGATTTATTTCACCTACAATGTGTCCATTATAAATGCATTATGAACATTCTGTTGTGTTGATTTTGCATCTTAAATAAAGAGCTTTCCCCTTGTTAGTTCCTAATGTGTAAAACTAGCATTTCTGGACTTTGGTTATTCGTTTCTATGATAAATGCTGTAGTATACAAGAGATTTAAACAAAAATACAGAAATACAGGAATGAGAAATAAACCAACCTGAAATATAATCTAATAGCCTGCATTCTCAACGATTGGTTGTATAATTGACCTCCCACTCACATCGTTATTCAACAGAATTATTTACTCTGATTCTTGATCTCAATATATCTTTCTGCCGTCTTGCCAGCTGCCTGGCAAAGCCTCTGGTTATTAAATCCTGGAGGCAACATGTGATTGCTGTTTAGCGGGATGCCCACTGAGTTAAGACTTTATCTCAATTTTAGCTGTACTCAAACACTAATCTCTGCCACTGGGAACAATATCAACATGGTAAAAGCTATGGACCCAATCAACCTCAGTATAATTGTTGGCCTGAAGGATTTTTCCATTTTATAAATTCTTTGTGACATGAAACTGCTTTTCCTTCCATCATCCCTCCCTCCCTCCCTCCCTCCCTCCAACCCCTTCTTCCTTGAGAAGAGGATTTCTCTATCTCAGTGTCCAAGCAAGCAATATCCCAAATTGCTCATTTATTTCAGGGCTGTTTGTGGGACATTGCAAATTTGCTGTTGTGTTTGCCTACAAATACACAATCATTACAATTCACTGTAGAACAACAACTTGCCCTTCTGTAGCGCCCTCCTTGTAGGTGCTGCTCAGTCTAACAAATCCACAACAGTGTTTGTTTATACTCCACCCATGGAGGTATTTGGTGACCTCCAAATTTTCTCTCCTACAGACTGCCTTCTCCCTCATTCATGAGTTCCTTTCCCCCCCAACCCCTCTTTTACCAGCTGACTGTTCTCTGCCTGGGGTCAGATTCCGCCTTTGTCAAGCGCTCGGGACGCTATCCCGCGTGAAGGACGCTACATAAATGCAAGTTGTTGTTGTAGATGCCCTCTTGAGACTGGCACTTACTCAGTGTGGTGACTGGTGAACCTTGACCACTGTCCCACCACTCCAGCAACATCGTGCATTGGAACCCCAATTTACTGCTCAGCTCCATCACCCAAGGCAGCTGAATTGTTACACCTTTTCCATGCAAATTTTGTTACGTGTTCAGCAGTGAATCAGCCTTAATCTGGTATGAGGTATTACAATTTGAATAAGCAAGCCTGGCAGCCATGATCAAATTTGGAGTAAAATTGAGTTAAAGCTAAAGTGCGGACCCTGTAATCGACTACTCTTGCTGGTTTTTTTTTAATAGATTGTTAAAGACTTAATTTTGATGCAAAGCTTGCGACAGTTTGAGCAAATCAGATAAGGAAACACTTGATTCCCTATTGGACGGCGTAGCTTTACGATTCTGTGTTTGTCTTCCACCTTCGCTTTTACCAACGTTAATTTTATACCCCGATAAGAGTGGATTGAACAAGAATGCATTCGCGTTGCCTCAATATCTGTATGAACCACAACTGGGGCAAACCACAGCGCATGTCTCTATACTTAACCTATAGTTAACATGACAATTTGCAACTTGATACAGTAATAATAATAATCCTTGCATTTAATACACTGCCTTCCATGCTGGGAGGATGTATCAAATTACATAGTAATAATCCTTGCATTTGTGACAGGATATACTGTACTGTAAATTGTAGTGATGTATATGTTTAGGCACACAGGATTGCAATTCTACCTTTGCGCCACCTGAAATGGCAATATTGTGCAGCCGTGTTCTTGTTGTTTTTTTTGAGATCCCAGGACTCGGGCAAAGGCGGGCTACAAGGAGCTTTAAATTACATTTTTGGATGCCATTGTAAACTTGTGGAGCAAAAGTGGGTGCCAGAAAAAATTATAAAGCAATTTTATACCCCTTGCATTTGACATTGCGCCTTTCAATCAGGAGGATGTAGCAAAGAGCTTCACCCGATTTATAGCAAAGTGCAGCGACTGTGTATTTGTGAAGGTGAACATCAATTTTTGAGTCTAACCTCAATGACCCCAACCCACTTATTGTTGGCAGCATACATGTGACTCTAGACTGTATGCTTTTGATATTCATTTCTTATCTGCGTTGTTTTGGGTTATACTATACCTTCCATCACAAAGGTTTTCTCAAATAATTTGATTTGTATGACCCTCTCTATTGCCGAACAGTGGAACACACAAGCTACAATGACTTATTTGCAGACTTTGACAGAGACTATAGAGGAATCTAACAAAGGAGCCTTTGTTTAGTGGCTGCCAAACATTCCTGTGTTTTTTTAAATCAAATATTATGTCTTACAGGATTTGAGAATGGCACTGAAATATGATGATCCCAAATGACATACATTCTTTCTCTACTCTTGTTGAGAGAGCCCTGATAACACACACGCTCTTGAAACAAAGGGAATAGCGAGATAAACATGAGAAATTCTTAAGCACCTGCAAGACTTCATGCTTGGAATCTGAAACATCTTGCATAGGCAGGTAATGCTATTCCTTAGGATTGATGGAACCTATATAATTGTATCTTTAGTCTATGATGGGGTCTACCTGTCTCACTCAATCTCATGTGATGAGCAACCAACCACAGCTAAAGCCTTCGAGAAGATAAAGCTGTGAAATGTCTCTCCAACTCCTGGGGTAATCAAGTGAAACTTCAGGACATTAATCCAACCTTACAATCCATGCTCTATAGATATAGCCAACTGCACTCCATAGACATCACTCCCATTGTTGCTGTACCACTGGAACCAACTGTCTTTTTCACTTGGACAATGTGATCATCTGATGCTGATTCTCTATCCTTCTAACCTTCAAATCCAATCAAATGCTTATTCAGCTAATTTCAAGACCTTAATTAATCAGGCTAGAACAACAATTTGCATTTAATATACTGTATCTGGTGTGAGAGGATACAGAGTTTAGTGCAGGCAATTATGTAGGCAGCGGAGTTTTGGATGATGGATTGATGTGGATCTCGTGGTGGACTGTGTTGAATGTGGTGGAGGAGGTTGAGGAGGCAGTGGGAGCCCTGGTCACAGAGAGAGAGGACATGTTTATGACCTTAACAAGCGACGTCTGTGTGCTCTGAATCTTATGAAGTGCTTTGAGACCTCTTTCCAACATGATAAGGTGTTATGCTAAATGCAGGGATCATTATTATTATGCGATTACAGTTTAAATCACTCTCTGGAGGTAATTTCTAAATGGTTTTCAGAGATGGGAATCATAATTAATTCTTGTTAATTATTATTGATTATCATTATTCACGTGGCCAAAGGTTCTGAGTACAGTACTTGGTGACAAAGACCTTTCATGCAATTGGCAGCCCTGCACTTCACAGTCTCAGGACCATTCTAGTTTATTTCAGCAAATCTCTCAAGAGTCAATGTTCTAATGAAATGAAGGTAGAAAGTGATAGATTTTATCTTAATATAAGAGAGGCAGGGGGCGAAATGGGCCACAAGGAAAGAATAGATGATCAGGTGGCAGATCAGTGCTTACTAGCTCTCACCAAGCCGAGTTAATGAACAAAGCTTTTTTTGTTGATTACTATGATAAATCCTGATGTAATCTTTGGATATGAATCGTTACCATCAGAAACTTAGGCTTATGACACATCACCAAAGGATTGATTAAAAGCAAGCGCACTGTAAACCACCGAGAAATGCTGGACAGTGCATTTTCAGAGACAAAGAATTAACTTCAGTCTTGTGGAACCTCATATTGGAAAATCTATTGCTTTAGAAACCTGTCATTCATGGCTTGCCATGGTATTGAAAAGCCCGATACCCTCTGAACGATTTTTGTAATTCAAAAGTGCTTCATTAATGTCCAATATGCAACAGCTGCTTCCAGCCTTGGTTGAGGACCAGTGGACCAGCAATTGGGAACGCAAAGCAGGTGGAATGGATGGCTGCAAATTGAAACTGCAAATGACAGTAAAAAAATAAAGGTTTTGAATTGATCACCACAAGTTTTCTCAGACTGCAGCACTCCATTCCTCCTCCTCGTCCCTTTCCTTGCCTCCTTCAAGACTCATCTCAAGATGCTTCTCTTCGACCCTGCCTTCCATCACCCTCTTATCCCTACTCTCCCCGCCAACCACTCCTCCTGATTCCAACCACCAGCTCAAGTCCAGATCCCTGACTGTCGGGTGTCTTGGGACGACCATCTGACTTGAAAGGTTCTATAGAACTGTATTTTGTTGTTGTTGTTTTATTGGGTAACATTTCAAAAAATAGTAATGTTAGTTTCAAGGATATCCAAGGCAAGAGGTATCAGAACTTCCAGCAGCAATTCACCACAGAACGCCAAGCAATACCCATGTGGTTTCTTCTAAACTTTTATACATTAATGGACCATGATATATCCCTAATATGAATAAATATCTCACAAAAGCGAGGTGTGGATGAGAACAGCACCTTCTACTCATCCTTCCAGAATAGCAATAGCCTTACACATTACAATGCCAAGCTGTTACTTAAATGCACATGAATCAACATATTAATCTATACCGAACCCTGATTAATCCTCTGCGTGTAGAAATATTTCCAGATTTTCATCCAAAATTTCCACTCAGCATTTCCTGCTGTTTCACTGCTTTGACATATCTAAAGGTTTTGTTCCTCATACGCTAGCTCTATTCTGCTAAAGGTAGTTAATATGGCTCTAAGTTCTTCGCCGGGACACCTTTCTTCTAGGCTGCGGAGCTGAAACTATTTTCATAGCTCATTTCTCTTAACTTCCAGGGTCAGTCTCATTCCTCTCTGCTTTATACCATGGTGACCCTGACTGCAATCAGGTGCAGTCTGTACAAATAGCTGCACAACAAAAGAAGGAAGTTGCAGGATGAAATTGTTCCCCTGATCAAAAATTTCCAATTTGTTATTTGGTACCAGTTTTGTTTCTTCACTTGCTGGGAACAGATTAATAAGTTTATGTGTACAGTTAACACCAGAGTCTGTCAATATTTCTTTCGCACCACCATTAAGTTATGTTTCCTGGCATTAGCTGGAATGAAAAATTGATAATGATCATGGTGCAATTTAAGCCACAACGCAGTGATATAGCTAATTATTTTTATCTGCAGGGAGGGTTCAGAGAATTAAATTAATAAACAGCAGTACATTATGGGGAACTTATTCCTCTCCATTGAGCTTTAGAGATCACTAATTATTTAGTGATTCGAGGTGCACTTACAGCCACCGGCAGAATAAATCATGGCGAAAATCAATATAAATCGTTCTATGTGTAATGTAATACAGTATTTGTTTTATATTCAAACGTTCTTAAAAATGTATGGCACAGCACCAGTGGTAAAAGGGGTCCTTTGCTGTTGAATTAGCTCGAGGTGTCAGACTGGCTCAGTGGGTAGCACTAGTGGCTTTGAATCAAAAGGTTCTATGTTCAAATCCCATGACTCTAAATCACATTGTGTTCAGGCTAACACTCCAATGCGGTGTGCAGCGAGTGCTGCATTATTAGAGATACTGACCTTCGGATGAGACATTAAACTTATATCCTGTCCACCTGTTCAAGTGGATGTTAAAGATCCCATGGCACTATTCGAAAAGAGAATGGCAGTTCCTCCCAGTATTCTAGCCAACAATCTCTCAAGATTGCTATGTGCAAATTGACTGCTGTGTTAGCCTACAATTATATTTTGGAGCTTAGCCTGTGAAGGGCTTCGAAAAGTCCTCCTGACATAAAAGGTGCCAAGTCAAATACAAGGATTGTTTTTATTATTATACTCAATATAATTATTATTAGAATTATCTGGTCCTACTTTTGATCCTAGCCGTATCTTCAAATGCACTCCCCCTTATGTAGTCTTGCTCTTAACATGAATTACTCGTTTGGTAAATGTTTACGTTGCAGGATCTCCCATTATAAAGACAAAGTGAAATTGTAATCATCCTGTGAGCTAAAATAATGTGGAATCAAGGGTCTCTCATGAGACTCTCTCACTTGAAGGGTTAATTCCGTAAGTTCCTATCGTGAATGTTGTGGAATGCACCATTCTTGAATGCGTTCTTGATCTCGCAAGTGAGTTACATTCCTCGGATTGTCCCCAAGCACAAATTCCACTAATCTCCCCAAAGAATTGCAGTAAATTGATGAAGTTCTGCTGCTTCTAAAAGTATTTCACTGTATCTTTTGGGCTTCATGCAGTTTCAAATGAAAAATGCTAATGTCCTGTAAAAAAGCTCTTGAGGATTATCCTCTAGTTCTGATGTTGGACTAATTGATCCATAGTTCCCTAATTCATATCCTTCTCTTTATTTAAATATCACAATAATATTCATTATTATTAAGCAAGACAATGAAACTTATTAAGGGAATAAGTATATTCATTTGGGATTTGTCCATAGACTGCTGCATGATTAAGTGAACATGCCGACAACATATAAAATGTCCTATTTCTCATAGTATCAACTCTGCAGTTGTTGAGGTGACCTAATGGCAGGTTTCACATATGTTCTTAAAAATAATGATGGAAACCAGCACTGAAGGAGCTTACACTGTCACATAAATACAGAAATGGCTGTCTAGGTACTGGACTAGATAGCAAGCACACTACATGGACTGACTGACTGACTGACTGACTGACTGACTGTTAAGCACTCGTTTTGCACCATTATTATTATTTTTTCTGTGTTATTATATTTTATTGTGTTGTACTGTATTATATTATTCCCAGTCTTCAAGTTGCTCCCTTGTTCATTCTCACACATCTGTTATCTGTCCTGGCTCACCTGTCTCTCTACTGGTCCATTTGAAAGGTTCACCTTGAAAAGTCTGCCAGCACTATAATAATCAGACTGAGTTTATGTGACACTGGATTTTCTGCGGCAAACTGCAACTAATGTACAACTATAATTTTCAATTGTTCTGGTTCAGTTAGTAGCACTTTGGTTTTTAATAAATCAGACGATTGTGTGCTTCAACCCCATCTCAAGACTTGGGCTCGAGTGCGAAGCTGGTGAGAATGTTGCACAGTTGGAGATGACTTTCCTTCGGATAATCCAAATTTCTGTCTTCCTGTCCTGGTGGTGGATGTTAATGATTCTGTGGCGCTATTCCAAAGCAGACCAGGGGGATCTCCTGATACCTTGACCAACCTTCATCTCTCATCCAAATTCACGAATAAACAAGGTTGGTTCAGATGAAGAAGATCCGTCAGCCCATTTAATCTCATCCTTTCACAACATCCACCCTACCATGTTCCCATCTCCGTGCCAAGCTTTTCCTTTGTTGTTTCGTCAAGCCTCCCTGCCTCAAACACCTTCCTGGCAAACAACTACCCTTCAATTGGTTGTAGTTGATAGATGGTAGACATTGAATAAGTGTTCAGTGTTAAAAAATGATGGATCTGTTGAGTCGAAAGGACATCTTGTGCTCCCTGCGTTCTTCTGATCCTGACAACTTATCCTCTTTGTCTCACTTTGTACTTTTAGTTTGGGGGATAATTGCAGCTATCTTGTGACGTAATAAATGTATGGCAGGTTTGGATTTCAATGGGAGTTCTGTGGTACTAGCTAAAGCACCAATACATCTGCGGATGAATGATACTGTGAATGATGCACAAATCTATCATATCTGAACCCTTCACAATCTATCAATCCCAGGCATTAATACAGCCTTTCCCTACCATTACAAATATCCTGGCTTCTTAACTCTAGAGCACTGACAGCTCCGTAGAGACTCCTGGCACTGTGGGTCAATCGGTAGTAGTAAAGTTACTCATACATCAGGATAGCATTTGTAATATTAATCCTTGCATTTGATAAAGTGCTTTATCCCATCATCAATACCTCGTTTCATGTGCTACCAGCTGAGTTAGGATGTCGCCGATAATATTAGTCACTGAGTGACTAAAATAAATGCAAAAATCAAGACATGCTATTCCCCCTTCTAGATTTTTATTTTACTATTTCTACAGTTATATTAAATCAGCCTGTTCTAGCATTGAAAAAAAATCTAGCTCCAAACTTTAAAATCCGCATGGAATAGAATTTGCTAAGGGGAGGAAGGAAGCTGAAGAGAGGTACATTAATTAACACTTCGCTCACCATATCAAAACAGTGTGAGGCGGTGATGAACATGGTAAATAATAATCCCTACATTTGATATAGCAGCTTGTCACGTCTTTGAGAAGTCCCAAAGTGCTTTACAGAGTAAACTATAAATTGAATTGACTGTAGTGATTTTGTGGGCCTAAACACACAGCCAATTACACACAGCAGCGTCCCACAAAGAGTCATGGATTGAGTGACCAAATTGATTGTGACATAAGGACATATGGTCTTAGCCGCAGTGCAGAAGAGAGCAATGAGAATAACCCCTAATGTGAGAAGAATGAGCTGTGAGCAACGATAATTTTAGATTCCCCAGTAGTCACATTCAAACTGTAAAGTGCCCTGTAATTGACTAAATAAACCCAGTGTACTGTGTACATTTCTGGTCACTGTGATGTTATAGTGATTGCCCAAACCCTAGGCTATGCAGAGGAGCGGAACGAGTAACGGGCTAATAGCAACCATTTTGGAAGCTTTTAGTAGGTCCTACTTATACATTTTGAAATGGATTTAAGGAAGGACCT
Organism: Hydrolagus colliei; assembly: GCA_035084275.1. Taxonomy (NCBI): domain Eukaryota; kingdom Metazoa; phylum Chordata; class Chondrichthyes; order Chimaeriformes; family Chimaeridae; genus Hydrolagus; species Hydrolagus colliei. The sequence continues at coordinate 7,327,908 of CM068762.1, forward strand.
TGGAGCCGTATGAGAAACGATTTGATCTCATAGTTACCAATATTGGGAGGATGGGTATTCTGAAAAGATGAGGTCAGATAATACTAACCTGCCATTTAACACACGACCTTATCATGGAGAGCCCATGGCCTTTCGTTCGAGAGACGACAGTACTAGCAACTGAGCCAGGCTGCGATCTTTACCATGGTTGAGATACAGAGATACGGAATACAACAAACTTGTATTTATATATCGCTCTTTATGCTGGATGTTGTCTCAGACCGTTTGGAATTTAGTGGTGTCTGATACAACAATAATACTACTAATAATAATAATTCTTGTATTTGATATAGCGCTTTGTCACGCCTTTGAACTGTCTCAAAGCGCTTCACAGAATGCACTGCAAAGCGAATTCACTTTTGTGGGCAAAACAAGCTTACGACACAGCAACCTGATGTCAACCAAAGTTGAACTGCTATTCGTATTTAGGATTGTTTGCTGTTTTACAGTTGCTCTCAGCTGCTCCATTTGGTTTACAGCAGAAACGCATGCCCCATGTGTCAACAAAGTACGTATACATATTCGCTGTGTGCTTTATTCACTGTCCAACCACACGATGGAAATTTGCACGACCTTACGTAATAATGAATCCAAAGCAATCGGGTCTGTAGTTTGTAAACAGAAATATCGCATCAATGTTACAGCCGTAATTTATAGGCAGGGTACCAGATTGATTTCATGTGGATCATAATTAGAAATTGCTTGTATGGCAGACGAATGAACCACATCCTTGCAGACAATTTCCACTCAATTTTGTACATTTTTTCTCCCCTCCACCTGAACCGACAGAATGTGCAGAATGTTGATTGTAAGCTTTGCTACAGAAATTGTTTTCGGATACCGACAGATGAACAACCAGCACGTGCAAAATAGGTCTGTTCCACCTGAATGGCGCCAACGAGAAGAACAGATTGTTCGGGATCACATAAAAGGTGCAATATACATGGAACAAAATCACTAAATGTATTAGAAAGTTGAGAGAAGCTCTGCCAGGTGTTTTACTGGCTTCACAAGTTGATATCCTGCCAGGCTGGCTAATTACGACAATTAATTCATGCTATTGTGATTGCACGACATAGCTCACTGCTCCCACGCCTTGACACACCTAATTCTGTCTGCCTCGCACTCGCTTCTTGTCCCTTTGGTGTTTAGAAACAAGCAAAGAACTTACATAGAGTTGATTGTGTGCTAAGGCATGGAAAGGATGCTGCCTGGCGACATTCGCCAGGCAGCATCATCCTCCAGCCTCTCGTCTCCCACTACCACCCCATCCCCCTCACCCCCCCCCCACCCCCCACCTTCAGCTCCTACCTCGACCCCCTTCCTACACTCCTTCTCCCCCGTCTCTCCTTCCTCCCTCTCACGCACTCTCACCTTTATGAGGGCAACAACCTGCTGCCTCGATCCCATCCCCACTAACCTACTGCTCACCCAACTCCCCCTCCTCTGCCCACTGCTGGCTGATATCATCAACCAGTCCCTCTCCTCCGGATCAGTCCCTGCCCCCCTCAAAACTGCCGTCATCACACCCCTCCTTAAAAAACCCTCCCTGGATCCCTTAAACCCCGCCCACTACCGCCCTATCTCAAACCTGCCCTTCCTCTCAAAAGCACTGGAACGCATTGTTGCCAACCAACTCCGCACCCACCTCTCCTCCCATTCCCTCTTCGAACCCCTCCAGTCCGGTTTCCGCCCTGCCCACAGTACAGAGACTGCGCTTGTGAAAGTCACAAACGACATCCTCTCTATCTGTGACCAGGGTTCCCTCTGCCTCCTTATCCTCCTGGACCTGTCGGCTGACTTCGACACAATCGACCAACCATCCTCCTCCACCGCCTGTCCTCCGCCAACCACCTCAGTGAGACCGCACTCGCCTGGTTCGAGTCCTACCCCATAAACCGCCAGCAATACATCTCCACAAACAGCTTTTCCTCCCACACTCACCCAGTTACCTGTGGGGTACCCCAGGGATCCATCCTTGGCCCCCTCCTCTTCCTCATCTACACGCTTCCTCTTGGGGATGTGATCCACCGACATGGGGCACACTTTCACCTGTATGCGGATGACACCCAACTCTATCTCTCCACTTCACTTTGTGACCCCCCCAGTCCCCTGATGTTCTGTCAGCCTGCCTGTCAGACATCAGGAGCTGGATGAGTGGAAATTTCTTGCAGCTGAATGTTGACAAGACGGAGGCCATACTCCTTGGCTCTCGTCAACGTCTCCATTCGCACGGCTCTCACCTCCTCCACCTTCCTGGTCTGCCCCTAAAACTCACCGAACCGGTGCGCAATCTTGGCATCAGGTTCGACCCCCAACTGTCCTTCCTCCCCCACGTCCGGTCCGTCACCAGCACTGCCTTCTACCACCTCCGACGGATCGCCCGTCTCCGGCAATACCTCACCTTAAAAGCCGCTGAAACCTTGGTCCACGCCTTCATCACCTCTCGGCTGGACTATTGCAACAGGGGCCCTCCTCGCCGGTCTCCCCTCCACTACAATCCACAAAATCCAGCTAATCCAAAACTCTGCCACCCACATACTCACCCGCTCTAAGCTTTGCTCCCCCATTACCCCAGTCCTTGCCAGACTTCACTGGCTCCCTATCCCAGAGAGGATCGATTTCAAGATCCTCACCCTTGTTTTCAAATCCCTCCACTCCTCTGCACCCCCCCTATCTCTCTGATCTCCTCTCCCCACAACCCAGCACCCGCTGCCTTCGTTCCTCTGGGTCTGGCCTCCTCCATGTCCCCCGAGTCCTCCGCTCCACCCTCGGCGGCCGTGCCTTTAGCCACTACGCCCCGAGGCTCTGGAACTCCCTTCCTCACTCGCTTCGCCTCGCCCCCTCTATTCCCAGTTTCAGGTTACAGTTGAAGACCTTTCTCTTCGACCGAGCTTTTGGTCACCTTCCTGCCCCTGGCTCGGTCCCGGGATCCGCTACTGTGAAGCGCTCTGAGACGCCGTCCGGTGTGGAGGGCGCTATATAAATCGAAGTTGTTGTTGTTGTTGTTGTTGTTGGAAACAGGGCATTCGGAACAATTGGTCTGTGCCAAACAATGCAATTCTTTATCAATACTGCATTGTCGGGCTTGACTGTAAGTGCAAAATCCTAACTATGTAGGACTGGAACCTTCTGCATCTTTCTGAATCAGTGAAAGAAAGAGAGAGAGAGCTACCACTTGAGCCAGACACTCAGAGAAAGGAAAATGGGAAATGAGACAAAGGTGCTTTCAGAGAACTTGGCAATTTTCTCCCCAGACTATTTACAGAATACAGGACGATATGAACCCATATGACAATCATAAATATCCTCACATATTCAATTGCAAAACCTTCCACTGGGTCTTTGGGCTGATAGTTTTGAGCTGATAATTAAGAACTGTTGGAGAGGGGAGAATATATGTTCTGCGATTTGATAAACAGCACATATGATCTACTTCGCCTCCTCCCCTCACAAAAGAACAAAGGCACTTTGGAAGATCTCTCCAGAGTGCTTTTCCTGTTTAACTAAAATGCATTACATTGTAATAGTAACAATGAACTGAAAACGTCCAATTTTCTCAATATTTGTTAAGAAACAGTGCAATCTGATTGCAAATTAGCTTCCCAGTGTCTTCTGCTTTCATTTCAGACTTTGCCATAAAACCTACAGACAATTCACCTCACAGCATATCTTGTGAAACACTTTGAGGTATCTTGAAGATGTATGAGACGTTCTATCAAATGCAAGGATTATTATTGTTATTTCCTGTGTCTGCTGTATTTTTGCTTTTTGCAAATCATCTACTTGACTATCTGGAAGGACATGAGATGTATAGTGTAACACAACTCCTTGCCCCTCTCTTGTTTAACTGTATTCTTGTAAATTTTCATAGATATAGTACTGCTCATTGAATGTCACTGATGAATATGAGGGATGGATGCAACCTAAACTGTCTTGCGTACCTTAGAGTAATTATCAACTGAATTGTTTAAGCAGCTAAATGTATGGAATAATAATAATCATCCTTGCATTTGATATAGCGCTTTTCATATCTTCTAGACAGTTCAAAGCGCTTTACAGAATATACTCTAAAGTGAATTGACTGTATATTTGTGGGGGAAACGCAGCAGCCAATTGTGCACAGCAGTGTCCCACAAAGAGTCATGGATTGCCCACAAAATATACAGTCAATTCACTTTACTGTATATTCTGTGAAGCGCTTTGAGACGTCTAGAACAATAGTTCTCAACCAAGAGTACATGTACCCTAGGGTGTACAAAATGACCTTCGGGGGTACAGGTGGCGGTACATTGATTTATTTAGCTCTCTTATTTAGCGTTTTATAGCCTTCCAAATTGTATATTTCATTGTTATTCCCCTTGTTTTGTACGCGCTAGTTATTTTGTTACATAAGAAACGCTCGGTCATAAAATGCAAGTGGAATGAGAGGCATGGTGTGTGTATGTGTATGTGATTGGGTGGGGGTACATGATAATGTTGAAAATTAACAAGGGGTACATTACTGAAAAAGGTTGAGAACCACTGTTCTAGAAGACATGAAAAGTCTATGCAAGGATCACAATTATTATTATGGATTGAGAGAAGGATGTTCTTTCATCTCATTAATTCCATTCCCTTGACAGACTATGTACAGTCTACTCTTCCATGACTGCTGCTCATTTATCTCACCTACTGATGGAAAGTTCAGCAAAATCCCTCTGCACGTCCAAGCAATAATTGAACGAGACTCTAAATGTTAGTCTTACTTTACTATCAGCATTATTCAAGCCTCTTCAATTGCTCTGTACTGTTGACATTTCAGTTTTCCCAGTCGCCCAGCAATCATCTTGCTCATTCCCTCTCAGCATCATCCAAACATACCCCTTAACCTTCAAACCAGTTCTTTCTTGTCCAGGACATTTTCTGAGCAGATAATCAGTATAGCATTAATTTATTTCACTGGGACTGTACTTTATACATTCAAAGCTCAGTAAGGTTGTGGGGTGGTGGGTGGGGGAGGAACTCTTCTAATGTCTCAACTCACTTGAGACTTGTTAAATTTATATTTATTTCCAACTGCAGTCATTGTCCAAGTTAACCAAGCTTCAAGTACTGCACTGTCCTTTCCTCTCAGTGCTTGCAAGACGTGGATGATAACTTCTACACAATCTCCTTATCTGTAATGAAAACTTGGGACACGTTCTATTTTGTTTGATAACATGGAACCTGTTGCATTCCAATGACCTCCTTCACTGGTTCTCCACTTTCAATTTGACTGATTTAAGCTAAGAGGACATATTATGGCATGACATTGCACAACTAACCAAACAGGCACCCTATCCATTGGGTGACATTCCCCTGTTCCATTAAGGGGTGAAAACATTACATTCCAGTTCTGACCCATTAGGCACCATCCAAATCCGACTGACTTTATTGTGTGTTTGTGTGTGTATGTGAGAGGTAGGTCAGCACACTGAGTTTCTCTGTTGCTCAGAGTGAATGTGCTTGAGTGAATTTCGCTGACTCCTGACCTGCTGTCCATTTGTGGATGAAAACAACTGACAGATAATTAATATTCAATGCATTCCTGATGGCTGATTACCATGCATAACCGACCGTGTGTGAATGACAGCAAGGGCACTTTGCTAATACGATAAACAGAAAGATTTTGCTACATGCCACCCGATCTTACATGCCACAGTAAGATGTGATGTATTGTACACCTTTCTGCATGCCTTCATTCCTCGAACTGCCTAGCCAAACAGTTTACATTTGATGTCCTCCGCTGGGATGATCTAGGATTAGACTAAGACTGTTCTAGCCTCATTCAATTGGTGATCTTTTGGCAGCCAACTATTCAAAGAAACTCAATATCTGAATGTAAACTTGATCTCCAGGAATAGAACTGATATCTATTTTAATTACTGGCAACCATGCATTTTCTCTCTTTGCTGAGTTAGCTGATCTCACGCGGCGAAGCAGTTACATCTAATTACATTAAACGTAACAGCACGGAAACAGGCCGTTCGACCCAACCCATGCCTGTCTTTAGACGCCGCGAAAGCCTCCAGCCGTCCTAATTTCCACTCCCACTCTCCAGTATTCCCTTCTGCCTCCTGTAATGCATCAACATTTCAATAATTATTAAAATTATTCACATTTTGCAACAATAATTGTAAATTGGAACCGTACAAGTAGAATCCACATTCTCAGCACAAGATTAGCCTGGCTATATTGCACCCGAATGCAAGCTTTTGACCCTCGCTGCTGGAATATACATGCATGTAGATCGCAACAGCTCGACTGCAATTTCTTCCATGGCCAAATAGACTACTGACACTGGCCCTCTGGGCTCAAATAAAAGAAGCTTTGAACTTGGGTATCTTCAACGAAAGCCAAACAAGTCGGGAGAAGAGGAGGTGAGGAAAGAGAAATAACGGCTGATGCAAAATAAATGAACATTGCGGGAAGAAGTAGATCCCTTCTGTATGATTATTTCCTGGGCCCGTGAGGTTTCATTTCAGTTTTCATGGACCAAAATGCACAGCAGCAAAACAATAAGTAGGAGAGCAGTTCCATCCTGTATTCATTGACCTAGTTAATTATCGGTGCATTTACTGAACTACATTGTTGTTGCACACTGTATAATACACCGGGAGCCATAGATAAATCAATTCGCAATAAACCGTGATTGAAATTATATCCTTGGAGCATTTAATCTTTCTTGCAGTTTCCACCGTGTAATTAAGCCTCTATCATTAATTATCTTTAAACCAGAGACTGGATAATAATATCACACAAAATGTTCTCTGCTTCAGCAATTGGATTGCAAGCGAGCCAAACAACTGCACTGATATGCAAAGTGTTGTAACATGTTGTAAATCCTCCTGCATGGATACTGTTGGTACATGTTAAAAATATTCTAAAAATACATTCGTAATTTTTATAATATTATGCAACGTCTTGCTGACTGCTGGAGAGAAATTCCACCTGACTAGAGTTACTATTGTTTGGCGTTCAATTCAACCACCTTACAGCTCCAAGCCGGTAGGTACCCTGCACGATGGGGGCTACATAAATACACATTGTGGCATTTCAGAGGTTACAGAATTTGTCAAATTGTGGAAAGTATTTGAATGAAGCCAGCTTTGCTGTTAAATTTCTCTCTTGTTTCTAAAGGTCAGGGGCTGGGCTGCCGTTAGCAATGTCCTCTCTGGGGGATCGGACTTGGCCAATCTTGCCCAAGAGGAACCGAGACGGATATTTTCTTTACCTCCTTTTTCATTCTGTCCATCCTCAGTATTCTCTTCATTCCTGAGAGCAAATGTAAATCCCTCCCAACTCCCTCAGCCAAGGAGAGAGGTATCAGCATCCATCACTGCTCCCCCATCGAGATACAATTACTCCTGCTTTCCACCCTCTCTCACACTTCAACAAAATACTGTATCTGAATATCTCTCTCTTTTATTTCCATCTGACATACACTCTTCATCTGAAGAACCTTCTCTAAACACCTCACCTACTTGCGCTCTCTCTCCCTCTCTATTGTTGAGTCCTGTAGCTCAGTGATTAGAACACTCGCCTTAGAAGAGAGAAACCTGGGATCGATTCCAGGCAGGGTGAAACCTTGGGCAAGTTTCCTTACTCCACACATCCGATAATAATCCCTTAAAAAAACACAAAAGTAATAAATTGGTCATTTTCAATCCACGACTCTTTGTGGGACACTGCTGTGCACAATTTGCTGCCGCATTTCACCCAAAATAAACAGTCAATTCACTTTACAGCATATTCTGTGAAGCGCTGTTAGACATCTAGAAGACGTGACAAGTGCTATACCAAATGCAAGGATTATTATTTATTATGCTGATCCGCAGACAACCAGGCTTTCAAAGCCAGGACAGAATTCGACAATCTATCAGAATCTGGACGTGCTAAAGTGCTGCATAAATAGAGTAAATCACAGGTGGGAGAACTCCCCTCCACCCCACCCCACTGCATGATCTGCTGCAAGAGTGAATGACGCACACCAAAGAAATCCAACACTTGTCCTATCAGTCCCTGAAAAAGGCTTGAAAATATACACTGTTGTTTGATCCGTGAGGTTGTGTTTGTAGAGTGTGTGTATGTGTGTGTGTGTGTGTGCCAATTGGACTTTGATGGTAATCCAGCCTATTTGATGGTAATTCTCCACCGCATCAACAAAGCTTTTCACAGCACAGTGTACACATCTTAAACGTCTACCACTAAGAGAAATGCCTGCCCTACACTAGTTGATAGCTATGATGATGTGCTGTTGGACTCCGTTTTGAGTACTAGGCTTCACAATCACTTGAATTCAAGCCTGCTTTCTCTCCTTTTGTATCTGTATCATCTGTATTCAGATGATTGAAACAGAAAGAAACAGAAAGAAACCACTGGAAATCTGAAAGGGAAAATCTGAAATGCTTGAAATCCCCAGCAGGTCAATCAGCAACCAGAGGAGAGGTAGTCACAACACCTGAGGCATTAAGCATTCAGAAGGCTAAACATAATTTCTGACCCAACTTTCTTTGTTGATTGAACTCCCGTGGATTTCAAGCGTCGCTGTATTTGTATACGCTTCAAGTGGCTCTTCAGTTATCACAGTGCCCACACCTTAGGAATGGAGACGCTCAAAGGCAGATCCTGTCATTGTCTGAGCAACTGAAAATGGAGTTGTGCTTTACTGCACAATTCACATTTATGTAGTACCTTTTATGTTGGGGGTGACATCTCAAAGTGGGAGTCCACTTCAGGGGTGGGGGAACTAACGTAGATTGGAAGGGGAGGGCTGGTGGGGGGGGCAAGGTAACCCAAAGAAAGTTCTCAAGGTGGGTTTCAAAGGTGGGGAGAGAGCCTCTTCAATGGAATAACAAGTATGAGCAGAATGGATGAAAGTTGATTCACTGACCGAGGTGGGGCTGACTGGTTGGGAGGCACAACAAACTAAACTAATACTATGTTTTTTCGATGCAGTCTTGTGTCTCGGTCACAACTGGATCAGGCCATTGGAAACAATGTGCAAAGCCAAACAGAGGCGGGCTATAGCAAATGCAAGGATTATTATTATTTTTATTATTATATAGAAGGCAGTATTTTGCAGATTTATGTAAAGCAGGGTAAAATGAAGAGAGACGCGAGTAGTGTCGAGTGTGTGATAAGCTGAAAACAAATGAGCTGCATTTACCTGAAAATACAGTCTCTGTATATTTCCAGTAAAATCCTGTGAAGCTGTTTGAGACATTTTGGTGGCACAATTAAGACCAAATCCAGTCAAATGCAAGGATTGCTGATAATATAATAATAATAATCCTTACATTTATATAGCGCTTTCCACGTCTTATCGACATCTCAAAGCGCTTTATAGGATATAATAACGTCCCAAGGTTGGGACCAGAGCAGCGGGGGGGGGGGGGGGGGTGGGGGGGGGAGGGGTCATGGTTGGGGGAAGGAAAGCAGGAAAATTGACTGTATATTCGTCAATATTACAGCAAGCCCACACTGCCAGTCACACTTGAGTTGGAAAAGCAAACACCAGCACAAGCTTGTGTTACAAGGTGGCATGGCCTGAGCCAGAGAATTTACGGTTGCCATCTGCTGTTGCGGAAAATCACAAGAGCCACAAGATTAACCCTGTCCTGCAGTTGGTAGACTATAAATTGCAGTAATGATTTATCTGCCAATTTCTATGCTCCGACAATGTTTGGGGGAATGGCAATACATCATCGGAACGCACAGGTCTAATTGGCTTCTCACTGGAGAGTTCAGAGACGGTTGTGGATGGTGATTGGCCATTCATTGCTGCCTTCGACGCAGGGATTAATAACTCTCAAAAATATTTCTTTGTCTAGGAGGTGTGGGGGCAATTGCATCGTTTATGAAACTTTAACTGTGATTATCCCACAAGCGTTCAACGATCCAACACCCCTCCTTACGATCAATAAGGTGATGTGATATCCGAGGGCGAGGAAGCATTTCGCACGAAGCCAAACTCATTGTTTTTCATTCTGCTAAAACAAGCATCGTTCAATATGAAGCTTCATGGAGCGTTATTAGAGGATTGCAAGCACAAAGTACAAATACATTTCAGAGCGTGTTGTTAACAGGGTACAGAATACATCTCCTCACAGAAGAATAGGAGTAGATAGGAATGATGATAATAATAATAATAATAATCCTTGCATTTGATATGGTGCTTTTCACATCTTATCGATGTCTCAAAGCACTTCACAGAATATACTGTAAAGTGAATTGACTGTATATTTGTGGGCGAAACACGGCAGCCAATTGCGCACAGCAGTGGCCCACAAATAGTCGTGGATTTAAATAAATAACTAAATAAATAACATCTGATAAAGATGTAGCACCTTTTGTGTCGGGAGAATGTCCCAAAGCGCTTCACAAGATATGATGGATTGTGTATTTTGGGGATGAACATTGGTGACAGCCAATTTGCACTGGGCAACGTCCTACAAATAGTCGCATATTGAATATATGCATATAGCATTGTTAACCAGGATACTGGGAGAAACTGCTTTCTCCTTTCGAATAGTGCTTTGGGATCTTAAGCGTCCTCATCATCAACAACAACAACAACGACGAGAACTTGCACGGAGTTCTCTTCTGAACTATGGCATCTCTGACAATGCCAGAGCCCTATATTTGAGCGCAGCTGGAGTATGAGGCAAGCATGTTACTGAATGGAAATACAGAAGAAACCTGATTAAGTGGGTGGAGTTGTTCATATCTTTTGAGGGAAAAGTGTTAGCAGATGGTCTGGTCCACAAGCGAAGAGATAAAATCCCACACACAATCTGCTGCAGTACATAAACCTAGTTACACTGTTATGACTCATCTAATAATCATACCATTGTAACCTGAGCATCTGTATTTCTACAGAACATATTCCACACTTCACTGGAGACATCTGTCTGTAAAAGTGATGTGAAGATCAGTCCTATGGACAGCTGTCCATAGGACAGTGAATTGGACAGTATGTTCTGTGAAAGTAGAGACATTCAGCTTGCAATGATTGGATAAACCGTTGCTTTAAAACAAGGCGTACTCTATCCTGGCAGACGTTAGATGCGTTAGGTAATAATAAAAATAAGAAGAATCTTTTGCACTTGATATAGCGGAGTACCACGGCGTCAAGACATCTCAAAGTGCTTCACAAAATATACTATAAACCGTATATTTTGTGGGGCAAAATATGACAGCCAGTTTGCACAAAGCAATGTCCCATAAACAGCCCATGGCGTGAGTGACTACACTTATTTGGGAGATTTGTTGGCCAGGAGACCAGGAGAAACTCCCGTTTCTTTTTTGAACAGTGCCACGGGATCTTTAAAGTCCACCTGAAAACATACAGATGAGACCTCGGTTTAACATCTAATCCGAAGGATGTCGTTTCCGACAACGTACCACACCCTCAGCACTGCATTGGAATGTATTCTTAGACTAAGTGATTCAAAGTCTCGATGTGGGGAGTGAGACCAGCTGAGCCAGACTCATAGGAGTGGCTGAAATTTCACATTTTGACTGAAATCTTTGAATTTTTCAAATTTTACAACACAGAGTATGAACTCCAGAGCAAATTAAGAACATCAGAGGCATAGATAAAGAACCCCATTTCTTCCACAGACCATGTTTTACTACAGAGGCGATTGTATTTAACCTAACCAAAATGCAACGCAGTTCAGTTAATGTATGGGTTTTTTGCTGTCAATTCACTCATTTGTGGTAAATTGTGGTAGTAAGTCCATGTATTGAGGTTGAAGTCAGAAGCTTTCTGCAGATGTTTCACGAAACATTATTGCACAGAAAGAGGCCATTGTCTTCTGCCCACAAGGTTCTACTGACTGAAGGTTGGACACAGTAAAGGGTAAGAGGGAAAGGAGAAACAAGATTGGAATAACGTGTTGCATAAGGGAATCTGACAGAGTTTGTCAATGACTTTCACACAGCAGTAAAGCACGCTGTTATTGTTAGTGAAGGTTTTCATTCGAAACTAAACCCTTTCTCATGGTGCAATATGCCCCAAATGTTGATGAAGAGTCCTGATGTATAATCAAATAATCCATCCATCCAAACTACAGGACTGAAAAAACCCTTCGCCTGATTCGCAAAATTAAGATTGTAGAAAAGGAAGCATCAACGTTGCAATAGAAATTGCCTCAAGTTTTCAAGTCCATCAGTTCTCTGTCATGGTATTCATGAGCTTTTCAGGTTTAATATGTATCTTTGCACATTCTCTAACCACAATTCTTGCCGTTATCACATTTCACACCTCTATTTAGTTTGCAAATCGCTTTCTGTGGGAAAGATCTGTTCACGGAACGATTGATTTCAAGAAAAACATCTCCTGGAGTTAAAAAGAAGGTATTTATGCCCTTAGAAAAAAAAAGAGAGACAGACTTTGGCTTCCTTTGTACTAATAGATTGCTTTAGACGGTAATATCTCCATTTTGTAATAATAATCCTTGCAATTGAATTCTAGCTGTTATTAGTAAAGGTTTTCAATCAAAACTAAAAACCTTTTCCCATGGCGCATAATTTTTGTGCCCATATACCGACATTTTAATCAATTAATCCATCGAAACTACAGAAAGCACAATTATTGCAGAAATGTTTGAATGTGTGTATTTTCAACAGTTCATTTTTTTTCCCACTTGCCCCAAGGAAAGAAGCAGAGCAGTTAATCCACTACATTATATGTTGGAGGTTACTGTTAAGTAGCTCCCTGCTGTCCAGGAATTACAACATTTAATGGCACGTTTATGTATTTCTGCCAGCAAGAAGATAGTGGATTGGAATTTCAGGTGGTGAGCAGGGAATCTCTCTTCTGGACAGTGCTTCAATTATATCAGGAGGCGAAGCTGAAGGTTCTCCTTCTGCCCACTCTCCTTCACATAGATTCTCGAACAACTGGGAATGTAATGATATGGAAATAAACAATCCCTGAATCTGTGGCAATGTTTATAGTCCATTTATGCCTCCACCCCCACTATTCCCCTCTCCCATACTATGTGGAGTCCCGTAGCTCAGTGGTGAAAGCACTCACCTCGCAATCAAGAGACCTGGGTTTGAACCCTGACAGGACACAATGTTGGTCAAGTTTCCTTACTCCGCACTCCTCTATTTACCTTGTACGTAGGAACCCAGTTGTTAGTTGATTGGCAGGTCACTTTTCTGGAGGTAATAATTCCTTAAAATTATATTGGTTACTCAAACCGTGACTGTTTGTGGGACACTGTTGTGTGCAATTGACTGCCACGTTTCACCCACAAAATATACAGTCAATTAATTTCCCAGTATATTCCGTGAAGCACTTTGAGGCATCTTGAAAATGTGAAAAGGAGCAATATCAAATACAGGGATTATTATTATTATTATTATTATCCCATTCTCCTGCATGTTTTGCATCAAGTTTCAATACATCTAAGTGGGTCCAATCTCACCACTGTCCAGGGCTCTAAGAATACCGTGCTTGAAGGGTGCGATGTAAATGGTGTCGCAAATCTGCTACTGGCTGTCTCATATACACCTTGCTTGGACCCACCGTGACAATGAAACCAGCCAATTAACATTCACGTTATCAAATCCTTTCAGAAACAATAAGGAGCTATCAGATGACCCAACAGAGACAACATATATCTTCACGATAGACACTTCTTACAAGTCTTGGACTCGAGTACAGCATCTACAGGAGTCCTGTAGCTCAGTGGTTAGAGCATTTGCCTTACAAACGAGAGACCTGGGCAGGGTGAAACCTTGGGCAAGTTTCCTTACTCTACACTCCTAATAATAATCCCACAAAAACCCCCAATAATTAATTGGTAATTTCAATCCACGACTGTTTGTGGGACACTGCCGTGCGGAATTAGCTGCCGCGTTTCTCCCGCAAATATGCAGTCGATTCACTTTGCAGTATATTCTGTGAAGCACTTTAAGACATCTAGAAGACGTGAAAAGCGCTACATCAAATGCAAGGATTATTATTAGGCTTATCTCTTTTTTCTGTTGCTTTTGATCATTCGCTGCTTTGATTTTAATGCTGTCCCAGGTGTGATCAGGAACAAATCTTCTGTTAGACATTAGCCTCTCAGGATTAACAGGAGCCGAGTAGTAGGAATCCCAGCAGTAGGAATCCCTCAAGGCAATGTTTCAGGCTTGCTGTCTTACAGTGACTTGAAGTTCTCTGGAATGCTACCTTGTGTGAAGGGCACTATATGAATTCAAGTTGTTGCTGATGAAGCACTGTGATCCCTCCTGGCTTAGGAACTAGTCCTCCCAAATTACTCCCCAAGGGTTGACTCGATTCCAATATTCCATTGCCCACCTTGTCAACTTTGTGTCACCTCATGCCCTAGGGGAGAGAATCTGCTTACACAGAAGAGGACAGTGACAAATAACTTGAGTGATTTGACATTGTTTACAAGTCTTAACCTCTATCGGCCTCCCAAACTGTTACATGCGAGTATCATCCTTCCTGTTTCTGAAATGGAATACTAAACATCTAACACAGGGATCAAAAGATATGCAAATATCCCACCGCATGAATTTTCTTCGCTATAGTATCTCTATTATCTCTAAGATCCCTTGCTTATTCTCTAGTGCTTTACCTATTACAAATGCACCCACATAACTGTTTATCATTTCCCCAACGTCTACTGCAATTTGCTTTTCCAATTTTCTCTTTTCACAGTTGATATTTTCAAGGTTTATTCGTTTTATTTATTCTGTCATTTTCTTCTTTCCAATTATTCTTCAAACTTCTAAACTTTTTTTGCTTCTCGCTTCCTGTCGCCTTTAACCTTGCGTCTACCACGTTGCCTCCAAACTCGACACATCTTTCGCATTCACTGAAGCAGTGAAACAGGAGGTTTAAGGCTGCTGAGGGCAATTTCAGATTGGACACCAAGAAGTATTTCTTCAGCAAAAGGGGAATTACGAACTAGGACTAGGCTATCAGGAAGGGTGGTTGAGACCAGGATAATGTGCTGTAAAATTCTATGAATGGACTAATTTATGAAAACGTTTGATGCTGTGATGGGAGGATGGCAGGTCTGCTTTTTGAAAGTACAGTATGAGATCAGATGGGCTCGAGGGCTTACTTCAACCAAACCTCTTGTGTGACTTTGCAATATTCTCCAAGGCGAACAAGTCAGCTAAACAGCTTGCTAAACAGTTAGCTAAAGATTGCAGTAAGTTTACTCTAGTTTTACAAACTCTCCTTCCCAAATGGCCCTGGCACTAGTTTACCCTTGTACGGTAATTCTGGTGGATTAGTGTTCAAACCAATGTCAGGGCCCGATAGCTTCAAACATCACTGATATCAATCAAAATGACTCGGGTGAGGTTTGCTTATTTAATGTGCCGCGTACATGCCTAGCATTAATGATATGCTTTTGAAAATCGATTCAAGGAGGATGATGCATCTGTATCTATCCATGAATTAAGGGCAGTACTGACAGGTAAACTGTCATGACTCTTAAATCAGAAGATTGTCCACTCATTTAAATTCAAATAGTTTATCGCCTAGGTGTAATTAAGCTGCTGCACTTATTCTTTCATTGAATTTTTTAAATTATTTTTCCCCTGGCAAATTTCTGCACTCTCGAGGGTTTATTAACCCTTCTTTAATATTTATCCCTGGCATATGGTTGCAGGCTTGGGATGCTGTGGTTTGTCCAAATTATAATTATTTTATGTGCAATGTGCAGGTTTTATGAAGCTGCCCAATTTGCACGCAATCTTCACACACACGCACAAACACATGCATACATACATTCAGGCCTAAGGGCAGGGAATCTCTCAGTAGCTAATTTAACAACCATTTCACTGATTTCCCACTAATTTGAGCCATAGTTGCAGGGGCTCCCAACAGCTGGCCAGTTGCAGCTCGATAGTCCGCAGGTTCGTTGGTCCGAAAGTTCATTAGTCTGAAGGTTCGTTAGTCCGAAGCTACCCCTAACCCTAACCCTAACCCTAACCTTGGACTAATGAACCTTCGGACTATCGCACCAAATGTTCGGATTAACAAACCTTATTTCATTGTCGGTTTGGACTATCGAGCGGTAACCACGGTAAACCCCTGGGTATGGGAAATTTGTGTGTTCGGACTATCGAACCTTCGGACTAATGACCCTTGGACTATCGAACCTTTGGACTATCGAGTGCCCCCCCCAGCTGGCCTAGGGTTCAAACCTGTGACGCTCCCCTGTAAAGCTTACTGCAGTATTATAGCAAACAGTACCTTTAAGCCACAACTCACAAATTTAGATTCCAATGCTGCTTTGCTTACTCTGACTTTCCGACGAGACGTTAAACTGAGAACCCGTATACCGGTACTTGCTCATGTCTCCTGGTATCCCGGCCAACAATCTCCCCAACGGAAATTGGTCTCTCACTTCATGTGTCATTGTGGGACACTGCCGCGTGCAATTGGCTGAGACGTCTACCTATAAAATGCGCGGTTACTGCAATTTATATTGAATGCTCGAAGCGCTTTGAGACTTCTCATTGACATGACAAAGCCCGATTATTATTGTATTTCACAGTGAACTTTCCTTTTACATTCCGACATTGTGCATGTCAAGCCTCGGGTACGTACAAACTGCAGCACCAGTAAAATCCATCTGTGCAGGGACACCGCTCACCCATAGAGAAGTACGTACAACATGACAGAGCATAAACACCTGATACATTTCTCACTTGGCTGTGCTTCCTTGATTTACATCAGCGCTGGCTGGGGAGCAGGCAGTGGATAAGTCATATAACCAGATGTGATTTGAATTAGAAGCAATTGAGAAATGAGATGGAGGTACTGTATATTAAAAATCCATCTGAAGACCTACCTCTAAGACCATGATTTCAGCCATCATTCCCTCCCCCCACAACCCACCCACCGGCTCCTATCCTTCGCTGGTGCCAGGCCTGTAAGAATAATAATAATAATAGTCATTCTTGCATTTGATACAGCGCTTTTCACGTCTTCTAGACGTCTCAAAGCTCTTCAAAGAAAATACTGGAAAGTCAATTGCCTGTATATTTGTGGGCGAAACTCAGCAGCCGATTGCACACAGCAGTATCCCATAAACAGTCGTGGATTGGAATTACCAATTTTTATAAATTTCTTTTTATGGATTATTATTAGGCATGTAGAGTAAGGAAAATTGCCCAAGATTTCGCACTGACCTGCCTGGATTTGAGCACAGGTCTCATGCTTGTAAGCCGAGTGCTCTAACCACTGATTTACAGGACTCCACTAATGGGACATACTCATTAAGAGAAAGGTGCTATGAAACGCATACTTGTATTACTTTACAACAATCTCCGCCGACCCCCCAGTCATTCCCTGGGAGGTGGCGACATTCCTGGAAGCAACAACAACAACACAAATATTACATTTGTATAGCGCCTTTCACGTCAGGAGGATGTCCCGAGGTACCGTGAATGCAGAAAGCAGAGTAAATGTGGTTCTGGATTCAGGGCAAGACGAATAATGCCAACCCTGCCCTTCTCTTTCGTGGAGAACTTGGCTTCGTGAAAATGCCTATTGTAGCAACAAAGCAAGGAGCTTATGAAAGGAGGGTTAAGCAGCACTGGGCGACAACTCAATCCTTCATCTTGGGAATCTGGTGCACAACTACTGAGCTACTTAATTTGCAGCACTACAAAAAAGGAAATGTACTGCAGAAAGCACTTGCTTATTTAGTGACAGCCTTTGAATTCCCTGGAAACAGTGAATTTCTGCAGTTTGCAAATTACGAAATGTTACCGCTGTTCTCAAAGGCTTGTTCGAATTTAAATTCCGGAGATGGGCACAGGAATCAAACGTATAAACAAATAATGATGTGTAAATGAGACCTGACTAAGTGTTATGTGGGAAGAAGTTGAGCATTGGAGGGCTGAGCTATGAGAAACAACTCGATAAGGCAAGTGCTCTTCAAACAAGGTGACACATAAGGAAGCTGAACAGACTATACAGGAAGCTAAATAAGGTTAGGCAAGTAAACCTGGAAGAAAATTTTCAGATAACAAATAATGATCCTCGCATTTGATATCACACCTCAGTACGTCATCGGAATGTCGCAAAATGCGTCACAGGAATGATTTTAAGATGCATTTGATGGTATATACAGATATGCAAAGGAAGCAGAAATAAGTTCAGAGTGCAAAGGGTCATTTTAGGTCAGACACCAGGAGATATTTCTTCACGGAGAGGGTAATTGACAGGTTACCAGGACAACTGGTTGAGGCCAGGACACCGGACTTGTTCAAGAAGTAGCTCGATGCCGTGTTGGGAAAGTTGGAGGGATGGATGGGGTTAAACTGGCCCCATTCTGAAAATAAATGCTTCCAACATAAACACTTGGATTTATATAGCGCCCTTCATGTGGGGTTTTGTCCCAGAGTGCTTAAAGAATTGATATAGTACTATCATTAATGCTTTGGCATGGAGGTTGGAGAGGAGTGCGAAAGATTAGTCTGGTTGTTGTGGAAGGATGAGATGAGGGATTTCTTCACCCAAACCTATCCTGTGATGTGAATCTTGAGTGAAGACAAGAGTCAGGCTAGGCTGTTATCTCATGGTTCCATCAACCGGCATTTAATACCCAGGTCAACTGTGCCCTCACCACATGGACAAGGTACAAGAGGACGCTCAGGGGGAGAGAAGCAGAACAGAGAGGAGAAGAAAAAGACAGCAACCTCAAGGAATAAGGTTTTGTGTCTGCAAATTGCCAGAAGGCGGTTTAAATGCTGTGTGTATCCAGGGAAGTGGACACTCAGTGCAAGCAGAGTGATCTCCGACTCCCTCCCTGTGTAATTTCTAAATGTCGTGCTCCATATCCAAAAGCATAGCGTACCTTGAAGAGCCAATTGAAAGTGCCGGACTCCAGGGATCTCTGTGACGGAGCCGGAACTCAAGACCAGAGACTGCAAAGGCATTTTCTCTGCAGTTAACAGTCCTCTGGTTCTCAACCTCTGGTGACCGATTTCACGACCTGTGTAAATCGGTGGAACGCTTTCTAAGCGTAAAGGACATCAAATACAATGTGACATTCTACGAGTGTTTGTTTGTTTGTTTGTTTTCCATTTCAATTTGGTTTATCTCTGCTGCCTGGGGCTTCATGGCTGTTGTGAGCTTTAATTATAAAGACTCGCATGCGATACACAGTGTGGAGAATCTATTGTAGTCAGTCCTTTCACTCTCGCTCCATCCCCCTGCCTGCCCCTCTTTCCCCAGCTTCATGTCGTCCCTGAAGACCTTTCTCTTCGTCTGTGCCCACGGCCACCTCACTCATCCCCCTGGACCGGCAACGTGCTCCGCCACTGTCGAGTGCTCTGGGACTCTATCCTGCATGAAAGGCGTTATATTGTTGAAAGTTATTGTTTCAGCACACACCTTTAAAACCGCTCACTTTTGCCCCATTACAACATCCACGTCCAGTTGGAAAGAGCTGAGGCGACAAAGTGTGAGACGTCACATGAAGACTGACAAACTGGACCTTGAAATAGCAAGGGAAGTGCAAACATGAGTGGTGATGATGTGGAAACAAAAAGCAAACATCATTTTCCCCCCACCACCCCACCCATACTCTCCCTCCCTTCACTTGTCCAAACACCCAGACAGAAAATCTGCTGGATATTTTGGCAATAAGCAGTGCTTTCTGCAGCTGAATTTATTTTACTTTTTCAAGCAAAATATTCCAAACAAATCCCCTCAAAGCATTTCACTAATTATATCCCATTTGCTACATGTAATTCCTGCAGTTTTGAGGGTTGTATAATAAGCTGCGTTATGTATATGGGTTGAACGTTTGGATATAAATGAATTGCACTGTCACTGACTCACTTAAATATTTCAAACTACACAGTATTAAATTATTAATTGGGTCCTTTTCTGGTGGGTGACAATAGGCTAGTGATAACAGTTCAATCAACCTATTATCAGGCTGGGTTTTAAATCTGTGCCATTACTGCAACGTGTGTTCTTTTTATCATCTGGTGATACCGTTTCTGCTTCTCCTTTTATGTTGTCTATGTATTTTTGCCATTTTATTTGATTTTAGAGAACTTTTCCTAATTGAGTCCAACGCATTGCGAAACCTGTGAAATATCCCTCTGATCTGCTCATGCCCCTACTCCTCTGCCCGGGCTCTTATCAGTCTCATGGCCCTGCCGCGCATCCCCTGCCCCCTCCACACTACCGTTGGTGGTCAAGCATTCAGTCATTACATCCTGTTTCATCCCTCAGCCCCTCTATCTTCAAATCCCACAGTAACCTACATTTTCAACCGAGCCTATGGCCACCTTGCTCCGCATCCAACTCCACCATTTTAAAGCACTCACAGGAGTTGTGCAAAGTGGAATATGCTCTAAGTATCAATGAAACTTGTTGTCAATAGGCCAAAAACGGTGGCTGGTTAGATATAGACATGTGAACTCCAATTTGTCATCAGATAATAATAATAATTACAATATTTGCATTTTATTTAGCGCCTTATAAAAGCTTTAAATCAAAGTGCTTGTAGCGGCTGTAACGTGAGACTTGTGTTCAAATCCAGGCAGACCAGGGTGAAACCTTGGGCAGGTTTCCTTACTCCACACGCTTAATAATAATCCCTCAAAATAAATATTAATGTTGGTCATTGCAATTCACGACTGTTTGTGGGACACTGCTGTGCGCAATTGGCGGCGACGTTTCGTCCACAAATATACAGTCAATTCACTTTTACAGTATATTCTGTGATTCGCTTTGAGACATCTAGAAAATGTGAAAAGCGCTATATCAAATGCAAGGATTATTATTACTATTATTATATTATTATTATCATCATATCTTCAAGATGTCTCAAAGCGCTTCACAGAATATAATGTAAATTTAATTGACCGTATATTTTGTGAGCAAAACATGGCAGCAAATTGATCCTCCTATCTACGAATTTAACAATAGAGAGAAAATATCACCCCCATCATCCCCAAAATGTAACTTGCAGCCTGAATTCTAATTTAAAGCTAAATCCCTGACTGGCTGGGGTTTTAGCAACTCTGAAGATAGCCAATAGATGGAGCATGTCACAAAAGTGAACGCAAGCTGAGAAACTGTCACGTTCTGCCCTTTTCACTTATTTGCTACTGACTTTCACGAGATAATGATGTACAATTTCAGCTCAGCACTGGTGTGCGTCAATTTAATGCAACTTCTAGATATTATCAACACAGATGTGTAGCTAGATGGCTTAACGCATTATAAACGCATTTACTTTTATCCTTCACAAAAGATGTACTCTGTTGATCTTGATGTTAACTCTGTGAGGACTGAGTTATATTCTTGAGTCAATGCACGTTGAAACTGCTGAATAGTGTCAGGCCATGAACAAACAGAACCGCGCAGAGTAAATCTTTGCTTAGAATCAAATTTATCTTTGATTCCCACCTTTAGAAGGCTTTCAGCGAGGATTAGGCAGCAGACGAACAGGAATGAAATGCAGTAAAGGGAAAATTTAACTTATATCTCTTAGTTCTTAAAACTACTTGAAAGACTACTTAAAAAAAGAGACGGATAATGGAAATGACAGAGAGTGCCTGAAGGTTAAAGCTAGTGTAATAATATACTAAAGAAGAATTAATTGAAAACGTACAAGGCAAAAAGGAATTAGGAATGAGTCACACAAAAGTTGTTTGAGGGTTAGTGATGGCTGATATTCTTATAATGTGTTTGGTCTACATATAGTCATGACTTGGCAGGCAGTTTCCTGTATATAGAATATGTAATTTCCTGTATATAGCACACATGGTCACAGAATGAAGGAATTGAAGTCAGCAGCTCAGACGACAGCCATTTTTTTTTAGTGTTCCCTTTCATTGAGTCAGACATTGGATTCAGTCAATTGCAATAAAACAGGGTGCCCTGGATTGTGGAAGTAATTCGAGTTACAAATGTATATTCTTTGTTACACACAGTACACACTTTCGTCATATGACGGGCATGACTGCACACATCTGAATAATAAAAACCAACATCCCTTCTTATTATTTCCTTAATTCATAACCCACATCACTCATTGAATGTTTTATAAAAGGGCAATATATAGCCTAGTGCAATACTCACAAGTTCCCTGTATTTGTTGTAGGGAAAGCAAATTCTGAAAATAGACAAGATGTAACGGGCAACGAAACTTGGCTCCAGCAAGCAACTGGGTGGTTTTCTACTCGAAAGTCTGTTTCATTAAATGCGATCAAGTTAGGGTAGAGAATTTGTCATTCACTTTGTGGCAGATTGTGGAACACTGCAGTATGAAATTGGCTGCTTGCTGCATTTGCCTATTATAGCAATAACATTTTACAATAAAATCTTGCCAAATGCTTTACAATGTCACGCCAACATGATAAGGCGCTACATGAAATTTGGTGAATTATTATTAGTAGTCTTAAAATAATAATAATAATAATCCTTGCATTTGATATAGTGTTTTTCACATTTTCTAGACACCTCAAAGCTCTTCAAGACCCAGAATCTCCAATCTGTCTAGCCGTTTGTTTTAAAATATCTGATCGTCAAGGATGCATGAGCAATGAGCTGAAATTATTTGGCCTTATTAAAGAGATCGTATCAAACTGTACAACTGCTGCATATAATAACAAGGTACGTTAGAAGCTAGAGAATTCACCCTGCGAAGCTCACACACTTTCCAGTGCCTGAACACTTGGGAAAAGATATGGGATTAAAGATGGACCATACATTATAACCATATTAGGGTTGTTGTGAAAGCATTCAGAGTAGAATTCAAATGAGCCTGTGGGACTGAAAGGAAATATTTTAATAAGGCTGCTGCTCTCTGGTCTCTTGAGGCCGAGCGATAGCATATATGGAGATTTAAGTACTTTCCGGTGAAACATGACTTATTCTTTCAATGACAATCACATGCTTGTCAGTATGAAGCAATAAAATACTACATCCCATTATTATGGGAAAGGAAGTCACAATGACAGTTCTGTACAGTTCTTCCTGCAGCAAAAATGAAGGGTTCAATTCCTGGCAGGGCAAAATGTTGGGCAAATTTCCTTACTCCTCAAGCCTCTGTTTCCCTAGCAGTTAGTAACCCGGTTGTTAGACGATTAGCAGATCGCTTTTCCGTGGTTAATAATTCATTCCAAAAAAATAATTGGTCACTCAATCCATGACAATTAGTAGGACACTGCTGTGCGCAATTGGCTGCTGCATTTAATCCATAACAATATTCTGGGAAGCATCTCGACAACGTGATAAGGCATGATAGCATTATTATTATAATTAGGATTATTATTGTTAATATCTTGCAAGGTAGGTTTGGGGGCAGGGACTCCTCAGAGCAGAGATAAGAGTGCACTTTATTGGAGAAGCAATGCACTGCCTAGGATGTCGATCGTTGGACAAGTTGTTCAATTGAGGACTATGACTGTCAGCCAGACGTTAAAGATCTCATGATACCATTTGAAAAGAGAAGAGAGTTTCTTCCAATGTCGTAGCCAACAATCCATTTACGATTTGATATTTCACCACTCACTGTGCAGTATACAATAAACTTCTCCCCACTCCAATAAGTATCCAATATATTCCTCCTCAATGCTAAGTTTTGTGACAGTTAAATGAATGCTCTTAAAATATTGATCAGAAACATTGACTTTTTTGACTTACGTTGACATGCATGACACCATGTCAATGATATTATAATCACTGGTACTTAATTGTTCCCGTATCTCTCCTTGTCACACATCTTAATTCAGTGTTAAGTATCAGATTAAATAGGGGATTAAACATTAATCTGTTTTAACATGTTGCCAATTCCTGCATTAACTTCACAAACTGGCCTTTTGGTAACTGGTTTCACAATTCCATTTCCACGTCGGGTAATTAAGTTCCGATCATTTTTATCATGCATTCTCCACACACATTTCTTGTTTGCTCAAACGTAAATCATTCTATTCTGTACAATACAATTCACAATACAGTTTACATTTATATGCCAAACCACCTGCCAGTTCAGGTGGATGTTGAAGGTATCATGGCACCATTTAAAAAGAGAAGGAAGTTTCTCCCAGTGTCCTGGCCAATAATCCCCCCAAATAAAATTCCTCACTCACTCCATGGCTGTATGTGGGACATTGATGTGCGCAACTGGCTGCCGCATTTCACCCACAAAATACACATCAATCCATTTTCCCATATATCCTGTGAAGCGCTTTGAGATGTCTCAATGATTTGATCAGGTGCTATATCAATTGTAAGGATTATTATTATTTGAAATCATATTTCAAATTGGCTATCTTATTTACCTTTACACTATTGCCAGGGCAAAGTAGAAGGGAGCTCTCAAACAACCAATATTATTTAACAGCTTCTTTCAAAGAACAGAATCATTAACACAGTGGAACTCATCTCATCATAAGTAAACTTAAAAAACCTGCATGCTTTACTTGATCTTCTCACCTAAAAACGTACCTCTCTTGAACCACACTTACATTCGTTTGCTCGCCCTCACCACACCCCTCTCCCCCCACCCCGGCATTAAACCCCATCTTGTGAAATGTTCTGGGACATTACTCTGCGTGAAGACTGCTGTGTAAATGCAAGTTACTATAGTATATATCTTTAAGTCAGTCGCTTATATCCTTACGTTTGTGGTACCTTACTGTGCATGAATGAGCTGCCACATTTGTCTACAAATACACTGCAAATCCTGTGAAGCACTTTGGGACGTCCGCTCGACGTGAAGAGTGCTACACAACACACAGAACTTGTACTTATAAAGCACCCTCCACGCCCGGTGGCATCTCAGAGCGCTTAACAATCGCGGAGCCTGACTCCGAGCCTGGGTTGAGGGTTGGGGGCGGTGGGGGTGCGTTGTGGGGAGGTGACCATAAGCACACCCGAAGAGGAAGGTTTTCAGATGGGACTTGAAAAGGGGGATGGGAAGCAAGGCGGAGGGCGAGTGTTCCCGGAGGCCGGTGGGCAATCGATCAGAGGCACTGGGTGGTGGATTGGGGATTGAGGAGATCGGAGAGATATAGGGAGGAGCCAGGGAATGAACGGATTTGATCACAATTACAAGCCTGGCAGTCAGGTATCTAACATGCCTAGTATTTATTCCACGAGCCACTTTGCAAAACCATGCGACTTGAATGATACATAAGCAGGAGGTAGAAACAGTGTACGGTACCCTTGACAGTAAATAAAAGGATATGCCTTCTTAAAGAAACATCCATAGATAATATGATTCATGTAGTAACGTTCAGTGATCATACAGATAAACAGGACAAAACATGAAGGATTGCAAACACAGTTGACAAAAATATATGGGGGTTATTTCGCAGCTCGACACTGCTTACGTGCTCAGATTGATTGTGTTCCATGTTTCCTTGATTTCTTTTTATATAACACAGCACAGTTTGAAACAACCAGCCTACTGATTTCCCCGGAGAATTTCCTTAACTGTTATAATCAAATGAAATTCTAGAGAAAAGTGTCTCTTGCAGGAAAATGCCACGATTTATACACCTAAAGTGATCTGTGTTCAAGCAATCAGGATTCCTACATCTGGACTGATATGTGCTGAAGAAATCCTTTCTGGTAGACCATACCTTATGTGGAATTCGCTCACGACTGTTACACACACACACACACCACACACACACATACTTGCAACCCTGCAAAATATACACAGTTAATTCACTTGCAGTATATTTAGTGAAGTGCTTTGGGATATCTCAACGACATAATAAGGCACTTTATCACATGCAAGATCTACGATTATTATTATTAAAAATTGTAGACAACTAATAACTTAAATGAATGTGGAATTTAACCCATTTATTATAAGAATACTTGAATTTTTATATAGTGCCTCATCATGTTGAAGCATGCCAAAGTGCTATTCTGTTAAGCATAGCATCTCTCTCACAAATGCCCATGAAGTGAATGAGCATTTCGTTTTAATCTCAGAGATAATTGGCCAGGAATACCAGGAGAGATTTGCTTTGCTTTTCAGTGTCACAGGACTGACGGGGCCTCGGTTTGACAGTTTGCTCAACAACAGCAACAAATGACACTTGTATAGCGACTTTCACGCTGCTCAAAGCATGGCATCTCTAATAATGATACATTCCCCCAGCTCTGCACAGCAGTGGAATCACAAACCTTATGTTCTGGCGGGGAGGGTATGAGAATGCTACTAATTGAGCCAAGCATTTCTCCCACAAAATATACAGTTATTTCACTTTGTTCACTGCATTCACTATATTTATACACTCCACATCTTTCAGAGAATAGAATTCAAAATCCTGGTCCCACCACCCATGCCCACCCCCCCCCTCCTCCCCCCACCACCCGCCCCCCACCTCTCTAACCCGCTAACTCCCTATCAACCTGTCCACTCCCTCTACTCAGCAGCTCCAGCCTGCTCCGCGTCTCCCGCCCTACCATCAACGGCCAGGCTTTCAGTCTCTCTGCCTCCACTCTTTCGAACTTCATCCCTTTGCCTTGATCCCTCCATGGCAGGATTGAACAACCGCCTTCCTGGCCACCCTCCTATGCCCTCTGCCCTCTGCCCTCTTTCATCCCAACCCTGCCCCCATGCTCTGATCCTCAGCCCTGACTGGTCAGCTTGGTATGTCTTCCTGATGTGAAAGGACAAATGTAATGCTGCTGTTGTGGTGTATGCTGTAAAATGCTTTGGGTGGTCTCAAAGACGTGTAGAGGCATTATATCAAATGCAAGGAATATTTATTATTATACCCCAAATTATCATCAAATTGCATTGGATGCAATTGACACTAATGGGGATGGCTTCACTGTTATCTTTGGTTGACAAATGCCCGGAGTAGAATGTATGGGAATGATTCAATTAATCTTCCATGTTCCATTTGTATATCTTAGTAGAAGGCTTTCAGTACAGCATTCCAAGAAGCTATTCTGCCTGAAGCTTGCTATATAATCACAAGTTATTTTTGTTGCCCAATGAAGATTTTATATTTGTAATGCAAATATATGCAAACACTATTGACTTTGATTTAGGCAAATGAGCAAGTTATGCTTGTTTAGCGGTTTAAGTGTAACACATAATTATAGGCTCGCTAAAATTGAAGCATTTAAATGTTGTGTAGTGGGGGGGTTAATTTTATTTACAGCTCTCAAATCTTCCATAAATTTCAAAATACTAAACAGTAAACTGATCAGAAATCGACAGACATGTATCAAACGACAGGAAACATTTAGCTCTACGATTTCCATTTAAATTGTAGTCAGGTAGGATTTGCGTAAATTCTGTCACAATCTGCCTGCATACCATTGTCAGTCAAATGGCTTTTCATAGCTACCGTTGCCTTTACAATGCTATTTCTATTCATTTGAGATTCATCTCAATAACCCAAAGTGTGCAGATATCAACACTGCTACTCTACTGGTAGATTAAATACGAGAATATTGACTCATCTATATGGGAAAACTATCACACAAACAAACTCTAAAACTTCATGCAAATGCAGGCTGCCACATTCACCCACAGAAAAACAGTCACTTCATTTTACAGTATATCCCGTGAAGCGCTTTGCAACATCCTCTTGACAGGCAAAGTGCTGTACTAAATGCAAGATTACAATTCTTATTCTATCAGCCTATAATTTAGAAACGTGTATGGAATTCTCATAGACGTTACTCGGAGGACGCAACTTTCTTTTTATCAAAACGTGCACTTCACCAACTTAATAAAATACGATCCAGCAACTTGCTAAACAGATGAACATCCGACTCGGTCCCGGAGATTCCTGTCACTCAAATCTACCAGCCTGAATAGCAATGTGTTACTGCTCAGTTCACCCTCCAATACTGCAGTGTCTTCCAGTTGAATATTTTGCCTCAGGGTAGAAATAACCAATATCCCACACGAGTGGCAGTATCATACGTTCATTCGCCGAGCCTTTGTGAATCAACTATGTCCCACTGCACTGCTGCTTCTCCTGCCGTGCTCCTGACGTGAAAGAAGCTATATAAGTGTAATTTTGCTGTTGTTGCTTTGTTACAGGTGATTTGCCCATTCTCCCAACGTAATAACAAATCTATAGTGCAATCATAGTTTGCTTGTACAAACTTACTATACTTGTTGGTCAACCGATTGCACGCAAAGATAGAACAACTGCAGATGTGGTCTGCAGCTGGAAATTGACATTAATGATTTCTTTCTAATTACTTCAGTCAGTGGTAATTACCTCATTCCCCCGCTCCCTGCAGGAATAGAGAATAAGAGGTTTTTTTTTTATAAACAACTAACCTAGTTTTAAGCTTCGCAGCTTACAGCTTCTAAATTTAGTTGAACTAATCGAAACTATCGTACTTCCTAATAATCCATGCTGAAGAATTTAGATGGATTGATAACAGGTGAGGACAGGGTTACCTTGACAATGATGGTCTGATTTGGCATTGGAGAATGTATAGTATTTAAACAAATTAAGAAAAATACGGCAACTAAACAAATGGGCATTGAATGGAACAATTTACATAGATTATTGAAAAAGGTATTAAGATGCCCAGTAGTGTTATTCCATGCTTAACATCACCTTAACAGCAAAATGTATACTTACAGACAGGCAATCATCAATCACAATGGTCATGAGGGTATTGCATTGAGCATCAGCACATTACAGTCAACCAATTAATGGTCAGTAATCTTTGTACCTATTGACTGTGGGACATCTTCCTGACGTGGAAGGCGCTATATAAGTGCAATTTTGTTGTTATTGTTGTTGTCTTACTTCAAACTATTGGCTTTAGACCATTGATAGCTGGAGTTTTCAGCCTGAAATATCCTAAAGGATTATAATTAATGACCCTAGGGAGAGCACAAAGTTTGGTATCATGAAGACAGCAGAATTTGAGATAGTTTCTATTGATGTACAGTATTTTATCGCCCATAATGAGACTTTGATAAATTGTTAAAAACTGAGTTCAGTACCCTGGTAAATGGAGTCATCAGCAGTGTCTGAATTCACCTATGTTAACATTGTGTAACTTCACACCCCCCGCCTAAATAAAACCACCATCTAACTTTGGGAGAAGGGAATAAGGTGTCTGTTAACGAAGGCTGCCCTATCAAAAATAATATAAAGTACAAATATGATAGCACTTGTACATTTGTTTGTATTATTGTATAGCTCTAGGCAAAGCACACTGCGCAGTCAATAAAGTAATTGTCTTGTCTTTTGATACATATATTGGAAATAACATTTGTTTCTTCTTCACACTCGAGTACAGATTGCATAGCAGACCTGAAAGGTTACATCTATTTTTCTTATAAACAACCACAACAAAATTACATTTATAGAGCGCCTTTCACTTCGGGAGGACGTCCTAAGGTGCTGAAACAAAACTATGTCTTGAAATATTCCTGTTTGACTGCGCTTCCCTATTCTCAGCCCTCCTACCTGAGCTCCCAACTCCAGCTCGGGTGCCCATCCAGCCCTATGAATGCGCTTTGGAGAAA
This sequence comes from Hydrolagus colliei, assembly GCA_035084275.1. NCBI lineage: Eukaryota > Metazoa > Chordata > Chondrichthyes > Chimaeriformes > Chimaeridae > Hydrolagus > Hydrolagus colliei. Next base: position 7,357,472 of record CM068762.1, read on the forward strand.
TAATAATAATCCTTGCATTTGATGTAGCGCTTTTCACGTCTTCTAGACGTCTCAAAGCTCTTCACAGAATACACTGTAAAGTGACTGTATATTTGTAGGTGAAACGCGACAGCTAATTGCGCACAGCAGTGTCCTCCAGTGTCTAAATCCTCCTGATGTGAAAGATGTTGTATAAATATGAATTGTACTGTAAAGTCTTTGCAGAATGGCCCAACTAGTCCATTTACAATACAGACCCAAATATTCACATCGTGCCTTTGTGGGAGTACTCTGGGAAAATCAATAAGCTAATGTAGCCTACAACACAAACACATTCTAGTCTGACAATCGTGTATTGTTTGAACACTTGATCTTTGGATAAGTATGAAGAAACCCAATCCAATCCAAACTCATTATTCATGTACTGTACTACTTTATCTGCAACTTTTGCAATACAAAACCTATATCAAGAATACAAGGATATTTGTTGCCTGTTATGGCAGGCCTGAAATTCCGTTCAACCGTCACCTGCAGCGAATTTGCCAACGCACAAAATCTGGAGAATTCCATTAGAGATCAAGTTTGGCACTGTCACTAAAATAAAAATAAATATAAAAAATAAAAATAATCCTTGCATTCGATCACGTCTTCGAGACAGTTCGAAACACATCACAGGACATGCTGTAAAGTGTGGTTACTGTGCATTTGGTGGGTGAACCACAGCAACCATTTGCGCAATGTTTCACAAACAGTCATGGGCAATACCAATAAAGTTTCAGCACTCATGTTGCACCAATTTATTGAACTTTTGTTATTATTTAAATCTTTTCTTTATCTATTTCCTGGACAGGTGTCAGGATTTCTCTATAGGTAAGCATTGGATGGTACTGTTATTTACTATTCCCTCTGCCCCAGGCGCAAAATGCTCCATCTTTATTCAAAGCATCCCATATCAATGATTGCCTTAGAGTTACAGCTGATGTGAGTACAGAATTCTGAGAGAACGAACCTGAGTCTTGCAGTGCTTCCTATTCCTTAAAACCCAGTCAGTGGTGTCAAGTAAACCGATTCTGTTTATTAAGTAATAGAGTAAATAACTTCTTCTTGGATTACTGAAGAAGCTTAGCAAGTGTAGCTATTGCCTTCATTTCTGTAATATTTACTATTCTTCTCCTTAACTTCAGTCAATATCCGTGTAATGAATGAAACAGATTTGGAGGACATCGTTGAATAGATGTGGCATTTCATGTCTTGAGCATTTATTTCTACGTTAATGGTTTGGTTATGCTGAGCATTCAAGATCAGCTTCCAACATGAACAACGTCTTCAAAATATATATACAGCATTGCTGAATATCCTTCAATGATAACAGATACTCAGCAATATATATTTTTGAAGACACTGTTTGAAATAACGTGCATTTTTGAATCAAGTGCAGAACTTCGCTATCAATCCTTCTGGTTGCAACTGCAGCCAATATCATTAGTATCTTTGTGGGAGAATACTGCGTGCAAATTCGTCGGTCTGTTCATCTACAAATATAACAGCAACAACAACTTCCACAGATACTGCCCTCCACACAGGGTAGTGTCTCAGAGCATTCAAAACAGTCGCTACAATATATCATGTGAAAGTATTTGAGATTTTATAATGGCATAATGGCTACAGCAAATTGAAAAATTGCTGTTATCATTGATCCTCAGTTTTCTCTCTCCTTCTTTGGGGCTACAATGGAGATTGTGTGTGCAAGTGTGTTTGGGGGGGGGGGAGGAGCATTGTGAGGGTCAGCGGTTGCAAGAGGGTGAAATTGGATACTCAAAATCCTTTTTGAGATGCAAAGACATATGCTTTGGGGAACAATCCATACCCAAACTATAGCTGGGTATGGATTTTCATGTATTCCAGCAAAGCAATACGTTGAATTCCTCTAGTGAGATCATGATAATGTGGTACATTAGATTCAGCTGAATGGCTTTGAATAACAGTTTCTGTAATAAATGAGGATTTAAGAGTATTATGCAAATTGAGTAATCTTACTAACCCCAGAGTGAGAAAACGATTTCTGTGTCATAACATGAACATTAAGGCTGTCTGAGTAATGTCAATATGTTCTTCGCTATGTATATCTGTAAAACCGATTTTAAATTATTACTCAACAAAATCAGCTTTGTTATTACTCAAAGTATGTGTTTGCATCTCAAAAGGTCAGTGGTTTGACGCTCAGGGAAAGAACAGAAACAGAAACAAAAACACTAATGGGTGAAAAATGAAGTGTACAATGTGATAAATATTACCAGTGATCATTTTCGACCCCAAGTCTCAGTTTCAGAAATAAAATATATTGATTGTATTTTACTGTATGGATTTTACACCACGCCACTGTTGAATGCGTCCATCGCAATGTTACAAAAACAATAAAAGAACAACTTGCATTTTAGCAAGGCCCATTGCAAAGGATATTTTGCTCGGAGCGCTTCACTATAATGGGGTTTGATGCAGAGTACAGGTAAGCCTCGATTTACGACGCTTCTATTTAGGACATTTTGATTGAAGGACCATAATTTTTTAACACCTTTTGCTCGATATACGACACTTGGATTCGTTTTAAGGACCAATATTTTTTTGCGCATGCGCAGTACATATTTTGAGTATCGCGGTCGCATTTTGCGCATCCTTTTTGTCCATACGCACAGTGGATAGTGTATTCGCGGGTAAATCCAAGCATTTGAACTGGCCAATAGCATGTCGCCACGTCATTGTTTAAACGCCAGCTGATTTTGAAGCGACACCACGCCAATATTACAGTCATTTCCGAACATTCCCGAGCAACTTCGAGCGATTTACAGCCTCTCCTGCGATTATAGCAAGTAGGGGGAGAGACCGCAGTAAGTGAAATGAGCAGCGGTAATACCGCTAGCAGCCAGAAACCCCGCAACGTCATCACTTTAAATACCAAATTGAAGGTGATAAAGCGCATCGATTCTGGTGAAAAGGGTACGGATGTCGGGGGGGATTTAGAGCCGGTTATATCGACGGTGGCTACTATAAAACAGAATAACGACAATATACTGGCAAGTTCAAGGTGTGTTACAGCTACAGGTGCAAGCAGATTAGCAAAACATAGGAGTGATCTGTGATGGAAAACATGGAAAGAATGCTGAGTGTCTGGATTGAGAATCAGAACCAGCGTAATATACCACTCAACACCCTGGTTATCCAGGCAAAATCATTGTTTAGGGAGTTAAACGATCAGGAAGGAGAAGGCTCAATGGCACCATCTTTCAGTGCTAGCAGAGGGTGGTTTCAAAGGTTGAAAAGACGCTGTGGGCTCCACAACATCAAGATGAAGCTGCAAGGAGAAGCTGCAAGTGCCACTGCCCTGTCACATTGCCAGTATATTAAAGTTTGCCAGTAGTGTACTGTATTAAAATTTGCCAGTATTAAAGTACAATACTGTACAGTTACCCCAAGTACCCTTTTTGCCTATCTATGTTAATTTGTGTGTTATGTTGTGTGGTTTTGTGTGTTATTTAGTGGGTGTAAGGTCCAAAAATGTTGTGAAAAGAATGCATCTCTGGTTATCATAGAATCATAGAATCATAGAATCATAGAATTTTACGGCACAAAAGGAGGCCATTCGGCCCATCTAGTCTGTGCCGGCTCTTTGAAAAGAGCGATTCAATCCCATTGCCCTGCCCGCTCCCCATAGCCTAATAGACCCGTTCTTCCTAAATAAAGATCTAATTCTCTTTTAAAAGCTGTTATCGGATCTGCCTCCACCACCTTTTCAGGCAGTGCATTCCAGATTCGAACAACCCACCGAGTGAAAAAACCTGTTCCACCTTCACTAATATTAAGTGGTGCTCATCCACATTCGCTGTCCGCACGTGTCACAATCCACCAACATCACCACCGTAGATATCCTGTTCACATTTGCCACAAGTGGACATTGAAGGTGAGACCATAACAATTTATATAAGGGAACTGTAAGCGTATTTGTACCAAAATACCATCCAAATGTAAAGGAAAATTGGAGTGTCAGTACTGATATCCCCAGTGGATGAGCTAGCATCAGCCAAATGGCTTCCTTCTATACTACAATACCCAAGGAAACAAGCTCCTGTCTGGATTGCCACTGGTAGAGACAAATTGTGAAATGAAATGCCTTGATCGTCCGTTGAATTCCACCTCCCACCGAGGCATTGGAAGACCATCGAGCTGTGTCACTGAAGGCATCTCAGTCCACAATGTAATTAAAATAGTTACATGACTAATGAGCAAAATTGTCGGGCAGAGTATAAAAAACAAGCAGAGATGGGAGATTTGTTGCAGCAGCACACTATGCACATATGTCAGACACATTCTAATGAATTGATAGCTGAATCAGCTAGGGTTCTGCTGATGATGCAATGTTATGAAAGCTTTGATAACCGACTTTGCTAATTTGTCATATTGACATGTTGCCATCAACCGTTGATGGGCTACAGCATAAATAAATTTATTGCAAACACAATCCCCGTTTAAAAAAAAATAAACTGAACAGACTCAGAAAATATATTATCCAGTGAAGATGTGTTCTGTAATCCCAAGAAGTTGGCCAATCGATCAATGTTTTTCGAGATGCTTGCTTTGGAGAGAGGTCGTCTGTCTCTACCACCAGAATCTGGTCAGAGGCTTACTCTGAGGCTGATGAATTAATCCTTAACAGGGAAGAGTTTCAGTCAGCCTCTGCTTCACAATATATGGGGATCAATTCTACTGCGAAATGGAATGAATACAGAATTGTGTGAAACCCAGGAGACTATCCTCTTTGACCTCATTGCACAGCAAGTCTCTGGCTCAATCCTGAGAGCAGCAGAAACTACTTCGCTATATCAACTTGCAACAGCTTCTCAGATTCCCAGAGTAAGCAACAAATCTTCTGCGAATCAGTAAGATTTTCAGTTCAATGCCTTTATCAAATCCAAAAGTGTTACGTCTGATCCCTGTACTTCCCTCCCATCAGATCCAATCTTCAGCACACACGATTCCAAGAGGAATAACACAATGTCCTAGGCCTTCATTACACCAGGGTTTTAAGCCATGGATTTTGAATATTTTCAGCATAAAAGGAAGCCAACAACGAACAACTAATATTCTGGGAAGCAGAATTGTTTCTGAAGTAAATTTCCAAATAAGCAAGGATCCTGTTCAGGAGAATGCCAAAGGTGTTGTGGCAATCCTCCAAAAGATAAATGAGTGTCCTAGCTCCAAGCTGTCAGATACCGTTTGTCATTCACTCCCTGACTGGCTGAGATTTTTCCGTTTGCAGATTGACTACATGACCGCATTCTTGTACAAAATACAGTCTACACATTAGAGTAAATCTTGTGTAGAGCTTTGTGATATCTTCTTGATGTGAAAGGCACTGTATCACATGCAAGGATGATTACTAATTATCGCTATATTGCCAAAATGCCTTGAGAGTTCTTTCTGTGCCAGGTGGTCAATGGATTCCTCTCACAACTGGACCAAGTTGATTTATGGGCTTGATAACATGTGTTACAAGTGAACGCATCCATTGTAGTTTCCATCAATGTAGTCAACTAATTAAATTAATGCCTTGGAATCATTCACTGATTTAGCATTCAGGAGAACTAGTATTCTTTTATCAATACAATATTAACTACATCAACAACAAAAGGCAATATAGTCCTTTCACGTAGGAAAAGAACAGTGAGTAGGATTATGATAGGAATTAGGTTCATAGTTCTTTTGATGTAAGTAGCTGGCTAATAGTTCCCAGGTTCCCCTCAAGGAACTAGTATGAAATAAATCTCACTTGGCAAAAGTAGATAAATATGTCACCCCAATTCAATGAAAGTGTCCATCCATCAGGTTAAATAAATCTCTGTAAATCCCCAATCATCTAATATGAAGAATGGTCTATCTGCTATTCAGTAAGGTAGAATAAATTTCCCTGTCCCTTAACTAGATAAAATACAGTAAATCTGTCTTTCATCCCTTACACAGGACAATTAATAGATTGTCTGTCACCCACCGCATAAAATCAGCCTATCCTTCCACTCCACAATGTTCTGTATTGATTGGGAAGAGCAAATTTATGAAAATCTAAATGGATAGGTAAATATAAACTGATTCTCAACCATCCAGAATGAGTGAATCTGTCTTCTGCAACCAAGTAAACTAAGACTGCTTTACTCCCCCTGTCTCTCTTGTGGGTGAAATTAATAAATCTTTCTCCTCTCCTGCTTTACTCCCCCTGTCTCTCTTGTGGGTGAAATTAATAAATCTTTCTCCTCTCCTGGGTGAAGCAGATAAATGTGTTTGTCAAGAAAGAAAATTGTGTGTTGTTGGAAAATTAATGCCTCTTTATCTTCACTCTGCATCTTCCACCCACGCCTCCCAACCGCTCCCCTCCTTCCACCCTCCCCCCCACCCGCCCTCCCCACATCCCTTACTAATTGTCCTCATCCCTGTTGAGCCTGAAGGTGTGGAACTCCATATTGTATTCTCTCAAGATCCATGTCTCCAGCCATCCAATCACCCATTATACAAGAGTGAGCTCTATCTCAGTAAGAATGATCAGATTTCAATCTCAGATCCAGGCTGTATCCACACTATGTCTATCATCACAAACAAAGGATCAGACAGTGAGAAAGAGTTCAGTGTCCAAGGTGTTCCCTGCCACCCCCACCACCCATTGGCTTGTCTGTGACGTATGTTTTGTATGGAAACCAAGACAGAAATTAATCATTTTCGGCTGCCAGAGAGATAAGTGCTGGATAAAAAGCTGATGCCACACCGCAAATGAAAAGCGAGTAATTTAAAACGACAAAGGGTATGGCAGCGTTGAGGCAGCATTGCCGAGTATTTATTACAGACACACAACAGAAATTTATGGAGCCGATGGACCAAGGAGCAGGAGATACAATCCAACAGTAAGGTGTAGATTTAATACACTTTGTCTTGAAGCACCACAGAAACACTATGGGGGATCAGGGGGAGGGGATGTGTGGGGGGATGACTTATCACTGCTCATTGCAGATATGAAAGCCTATTCTATTTAGTCTGAAGAAAGCTATAATGTTTATCTGCCTGCTTCTGAACTGTAAGCATTTCGTGAGATGCAGTTGAAGTGAGCAAACCAAACGCCATGCAGTCAGCAAAGAAACGTACCTCACTGCAGTGTTCATTACAGATAACACCAAAGAGGTGCAATACAGCGAGAATCGCCAGCAAATTAACAAGGCTGCTTGCAGAGTTTCGACCATCAAGACAATATTCAGTTGTGGGTAAACCGATGAAAGGTTTGGACCTGCTGCAAAATAGTACAAAAGTTCCAATCCACTATTGTCCCTAACTTCTGGAACTTCATGCCTTAAACTCTTCGTCTTTCCCCCTGCCCTTTAACCATCTTTAAAATGCCACCTGAAGATCTACCTCTTCAACCGCACTCACGGTCACTGAACCCTCTCCCTTTAGTGTATGAGCAGTAGGTCACTTTTGGCGACAAAATATACAATCATTGCACTTTACAATAAAGTTAATTGACTGCATTTGTAGGCAAAAGGCAGCAGCCAATTGTGCACAGCAGTATCCCCCATACGCTCAAGGATTGAGTGACCAATTTATTAATGGGGGGTTTTCATGAGGGATTATTGTCAGGTGTGTGGCATAAGGAAATTTGCCCAGGGCTTCGCTCAGCTGGGAATCAAACCCAGGTCTCTCGCTTGCAAGGCGAGTGCTCTAACTGAACTACTGGACTCTAATTAGCTAATGAAACTAAAAATCAGGCTTCAATGGTCCACTATACCCACTTATCATTTCTTTCAGGGCTAGCGAGAGCTACTGTGAATGCTCATTAAGCTAATGTTGCTAGATGTGAGTTTGACATGTTCCCACTCTCAACAATCGCTCCTTATCGATTCTCTAAGGAAATAAATATTTCCACTAATTAGAGAGAGATGCGATCATGCCACTCACAGGAAATATGACATCCATTGGCCGGAACAAACATTACGGCAGAAAGCTGATTATCCAAAATAATTGGGACTGCTACAACTGTGGTTAAACAAACAGTGCGGATAATTGTATTCAAATCTATACAAATTGTCCAGAGAGGTAACTAAAAAATTATTCCCACGAGGAGTTATACTGTCACACTATTCCAGGGCTTCTATCTCTCTTTCTCTGATACTTTCTCTCTGACGCTCTCTCTCTTTCCTTTCCGCAATCACATCACTCCCACCCTCGCCCGTCTCCACTGGCTCCCCATCTCCCAGAGGGTCGAATTCAAGATCCTCATCCTCACTTTTAGGACCATTCACAGCCTTGCCCCCGCCTATCTCTCTGACCTGCAGTCTCCCTATCAGCCTGCCCGTCCCCTCCGTTCAGCAGACTCAGGCCTGCTCCACATCCCCTGCCTGAACCGCCCTACCATTGGGCTTTCAGACTCTCTGACCCCACACTCTGGAACTCCATTCCACAGTCCCTTCGCCTGTTCAGCACCTTGGGACATCCTCCCAGCGTGAAAGGCACTCTACAAGTGTAATTTTGTTATTGTTGTTCCTTGCTCTTTCTCTCTGAGTTTCTTTTTCTCTGAATGTCTCTACCTTTCTATTCCTCTGCACTCTCTCCCTCTCCCTTGCTCGGTCTGATTTTAACAACAATAACAACAAATTACATTTATAGAGCCCCTTTCACAAATACGAATGTCTGAACACTTACCTTCAAACTCCCAGAGGAAACAAAAAGTTACTTGAAGATTATTAATTGGTTTAATTCCTAAGAAAGGGCAAAGTTGACTGTGAACTACAGCCGGTTTATTCTCATGCTTTACAGTGGTCAACAGAAATTTCAAAAATCAATAGGCTGTTTGAAACTAAAAGAGAAAACAATATCAGTAGTACATGTATCATCTTATAATTATTAGCATTAAATGTATTATTAATGAGTACTAATGACGTGAAATCCCAAGGATGTGCGAGGCTTGTCAAAGACGATAATACTGGATGCTATTAGCACATGTGTCCTAACATGTTGAATGACTATGAAATTGTTTCTCTTAATTCAATGCACCGATTGCAGCAAATCCAAGTACAACACCTGATGACATAATGATCATAATCATTTGATGAGCTGGTCTTAATACCACTAAGGAATAACAGGCTGGTGGTAATGAAGCAGAACCCTCGAGTCTTTTTAATCCAGGCTGTTTCAGGGCAACACAAAGTGAAGGATAATGTCTTTTTAATCTGCGTTTCATTTCACCTAAGACTGGGGTAGAAGGCCATCAACCCTCATCAATCTCGTGATGTTTTCAGAACCTGTCTGTGGAATGAAACAATCAAAGGTAACATCATTGGAAGGCAATAATGAAGCACTTACTTTTTCTGCAGACTGCGCCGTTCCGAAAAAGATTGGAATGAAAGCTAACCAGACAATGCAGGTGGTGTACATAGTAAATCCAATAGGTTTGGCCTCATTGAATGTCTCTGGAACGCCTCTGGTTTTGATTGCATACACGGTACATGTCACCATTAGGAGCATGCTATATCCAAGTAAGCAGATGAGCGACAGGTCGGAAATATCGCACTTGAGAACTCCTCGTGCCAGCTCAGGGTTGGCGGTCTTTTGGTCGTCATAGTCAATGTAGAAGTGTGGCGGGTCGGCAATGAACCAAATGCAGACGCCCGTCAGTTGCAGAGAGATGAGACTGAAAGTGATCACCAGCTGAGAGGCAGGGCTGATCATCTTGGGAGCACTGACCGTCTTCTTTCCCTGCTCGAATATCCGATAGATCCTGTTGGTCTTGGTAAGCAGAGCCGCGTAGCTGAAACTCATGCCCAGCCCCAGGAAAATGCGACGCATGGAGCAAATGGCCACATCGGGCTCCGCTATCATCAGGAAGGTGATGGCGTAGCAGAGAAAGATCCCCGTCAGCAGCACGTAGCTCAATTCGCGCCCGGACGCTTTCACTATGGGCGTATCATTGTAACGTATGAAGGTTATGACAACAAACAGCGTGGCAATGATACCGATGATCGCAAAGAACACAGGTGCAATGGCCCAGGGGGAATACCACTCCAATTTGACGATAGGGATAGAGCGACACCCTGTGTGGTTCTCATTGGGACGCATGTCAAAGTTACAGATCTTGCAGTTGAATTTATCCACCTGGTATTGGTAACCACTACACAGCTCGCAAGTCCAGCAGCACGGGATGCCTTTAATTATCTTTTTCCTTTCACCCGGTTTGCAGGGCAGGCTACAAATGGACGGCGGGACCTTCCAGACTCCTCCTGGCCACTTCATTGACTGAATCTGCGAGCAAGCAAAAAAGGGAAGATTGCTGTAACCAGAGGATAGCTTCAGCACCACAGACAGCGACGCAACACTTCTGCATGCAATCTGAGAAGCTGTAGGCAACACATTCTACCTAGTTTCCGCCTGCAAAGCACATGCTCTGCAAATGCTCTGAGATGCTTCCCCACGTGAATGGCACTATAGTGGCAGACAATAATAATAATATTAAGCCTTGCATTTGATGTAACATTTTATCACGTCTTTGAGACACCATATGGAGTAAAGAAATGTCCCCAACGTTTTGCTCTGCCCAAGATTCAAACTCAGGTCTCCTGCTCACGAGGCGAGTTCTCTGACTACTGAGCTGCAGGGCACCACTAGTAAAATAGAACACAATGAAAATAAAAATGTTTGAACTACTCAAGTATAAAACAAAATGGCAATTCAAACCTTCTAACTTTCTCAGTTTGAACACTGATTTTACGGGCAAATAAATCGAAATAGAAAAAAAAAAGCCATTAAATGCCGTTATTGTTTTCTTTGAGAGATTGTAAATAAAGCAACATTTTTTGTTCTCTGGCACGGTCATAAAGGCACGGTCAAAAAGGAAGGTCTTCATACGGGACCTCTTAGGATCGGAGAATTATACAGCACAGAAGGAGGCCATTCGACCTATTATGTCTGTGCCAGCTCTTTGAAAGAACTGTCCAAATCATTCCCACTCCCCTACTCTCTCTCCATATCCCTGCAAGCTTGTCCTCCCCAAATAGTTAACTACCTCTCTCTTAAAAGTTCTTATTGAATCGCCTTCCACCACCCTATCAGGCAATGCATTCCGGATCTGAATGACTGGCTGTCCGAAAACAATTCTCCTCACATCCCCTCTGTTTCTTTCAACGACCATTTTAAATCGGGGTTTACCGACCCACTCGCTGGTGGAAATAGTTTCTCCTTGTTTGCCCTATCGAATCCCCTCATGATTCTGAAAACTTCTATTAAGTCTCCTCTTAATCTTCTCTGCTCCAAGAACAATAATCCTAGCTTATCTAGCCTCTTCTCATAACTAAAGTCCTTCATTCCTGGTACCATCCAAGTAAATCTCCTTGCATCCACTCTAATGCTTTGACATATTTCCTAAAGTGTGTTGCAAGTAATCTAGCTGGGGCCTAACCAGTATTTTATAGACTTGATGAAAGAGGCAGAAGAGCGTGTGAAATGTTGCACACACAGAATAAATGTAGACCAAGGTGAAACTTCTTCCACCTTGGTGTGAGGGGTTTGCAGCTGAATGTTTACAGTCATTGGCAGCCTAATCTCAGTTTGCAGGCAGCATAGGAGACAATGTAAACTTGTGATAACATCCCTATCAGATCTGTCACTCAGTGATCTGGTAGGAGGTAAGGTCGGTGAACTTACAATTGTCTCTATACCAATATTAACAAAGACAAACATGCCAAATGTCAACATTTTCAGGGTGCCCTCTCAAGTCTATCATTATCTTTTTAAAACAGAGGCAGGGGGTAACCACCAAATAAGGATTTGATAAAGAAATCAATAATAATTAACATCAACAAATAGATCAGTGTAATCGTGTGTTTTTGCAGAACAATGCAAAACATTCTAAAGTAGCTACATAGCTGAAAGAGGGGCCCAATGAAGAGGATGGAAAACTGTGGGTCATATAAATGTGCTGTTTCCGATTTGTACGAATCATTATGTTGATAAGTGCTGGTACGAAGTGCTTGCAGTGGTGATACAGGGGTATGAGACTCCCTTTGCAACACACACTCTGATTACCAGTCAGGATGGACGGGCCATTTACCTCTTGACCTCCGCACACATCTCTTGCTTAGATCTGGTTTGATTTTGGAGATTTTCTTACAGCATTTCATGATACTTTGGTGTCACATCAGTGCCTCTGCCCTTCCCCATGTCTCCTGTCAAGCACCAATGCTCTAAATAGCTCTAATTATTGTGTTGTGCAGGTTCCCAGAAAGAAAGCACTGATTTTCCTTCCAGTGAAAGCATGCTTTTCAGTATGAGCAAATGCCAGACCTGAGTTGTGGGTATAGATCATTTTTAACACCGGAATTGGAGGTAGACATTTGTCCCATCAATATAATTCGATCAACCTATGTCACTACACATTTCCAGCTCTCCTAATCCCATTTGATTGCTTTCTCATCATATCTTTCACCATTTCCAGTTCCCAAATATGTATCCATCTCTTTCTTGAATGATTCACTTGATTCCGTGTCTGTAGGTTTCTGCATAGATTGTGGGAAAATTATCACTCTGTCCCAAGTCTCTAGTCATTCTCTGAATAAAGGTGTATAATAATCTTCGCATTTGATATAGCGCCTCATAAGGTCTTCGAGACGTTTCAAAGCAAATCGCAAAATATAATATAAGGTGAATTGACTATATATTTTGTGGAGGGAACCTCAGCAGTCAATCAGCACAGCAGTGCCCCACAATCAGTCATAGATTGAGTGACCAATTTAGGATTTTTTTGAAGGAATTATTATCCCCGGAAAAAAGATCTGCCAATCGACCAACAAATATTTGTGCTTAATCCATGGTGACGTTTGGAGTGATTTGATCATCTGTCAGAAAGGCAAGATTCGTTTCCATCAATGTAGCAGGGGGTAACCACCAAATAAGGATTTGATAAAGAAATCAATAATAATTAACATCAACAAATAGGTCAGTGTCATTGTGTAATTGACTTTTGAAGTGTGCATATAAAAATGCTCCAGTTACAAAACTCATTACAATAAAGCTCTGGGAAACAGCTGGTGAATTTCAAGTTAATCTTACCACACAGTATTTAGTGCCCAGTCTCCTGTGCTTCTCCAGAGATCAATAGGACAATCCTCGACATGTTAGTGTCATGGAAATTCAAAGGAACGAAGGATAGGGTTCAGTCCACCCTAGTTTGCAGGGCTCGCAGAATAGGGTATCTATTCAATCCCACTGACCTTGCCTTTTCGTCATACATCTTCAAGCCTGTAAATTTCCTGTGTTTGTTTACTTCTCTATTGTAAACCCACAATTGGCTCTGCCTCTATCAACTTTTTAGCAGGGCATCCCACATTCCCAAAACTCTCGGAGTGAAAAATTGTATCCAGCTGAGCAGGTTGGAGATGGGAGGACAATGTTTGGCTGATTTCATTCAATATGAATCAAGTAATGCCATCCTTGAACAGGAAACAATGGATTTTAAAAAAAGCAATCATAGGGCACCGTTGTTTTCGTTTCAACAGTTCCCTTGAAATCAAATGCTTGTGTGATGTGTCTTCACATTGCACTGTTTCATTCAATTACCCATTTCTTTTCCACCTCATCTGTTACGAAGCAATTTCAAGTAATAACATGTACAAAGCCGTTATAACAGGATGTGATTTGCATTGTTTTTCCCATTGACCACAGCTGCTTAAATTAAAATTTCCTTTTTATGGATCGCAGGGCAGGCGATCAAGTTTTTGCTGAAGGACAACAAGGGTTAGAACTTCAGCAATTTCAGCGACCTGGCGACGACAAACAATGCACTTCACATTCTTTGCTAAAGCCATTGTAAAGGTGCTCTGAGCATTATGAAGGGCAAAGATGTTATAACGCGACATGAGTTCAATACCTCGAAGGCTACATTATAAAGAAGTACGGCAAATCAAATAACTTCCAGATTGTCAAGTGGTCATTATCATTACTTCGGTGTGTGTGTGTGTGTGTGTGTGAGTGTGAGTGTGAGTGTGAGTGTGTGTGTGTGTGTCCAGTGTGCAAGAAGTGACTTCAGCAATGCTTACTGTGCATGTGCAGGAAGCCATACTATGGCGCCCACAAAATGTACAGTCAATTCACTTTACAGTATATTCTGGAAGCAATTTGAGATGTCTCAAAGATATGACGAGGTGCTATTTCAAATGCAAAGATTATTATTAGTATTAAGAATGTTGACCGTTAGGTAACATGTGTCCAATTTTAGTCTGACAAGGACCTTGTCAGAGAGAACTAGATAGGTATCTGGGGAAGATGGGTTTGCAGGGTTATGGGGAGAAAGCTGGTGATTGGGGTGAAAAAAAGTGACATGCTCGGTCAAAGAGCCAGCACAGACTCAATGGGCCGAATGGCCTCCTTCTGTGCCGTAACATTCTATGATTCTATGACCTAGTTGAAGCGGTCCGGTTTCAGTTTGTTCGATCCTTTTTACAGTGCCCTAAGATGCTATTCTACATGAACGGTGCTATATAAATGCAAGTTGTTGCTCTCTTGAAGGTATTCTCAGTCAGCCAACAGCATACATCTTTGTCACTGAGAACTGAACAATTCTCTGAAAAGCATTATTTTCCTTAAAGTAATGGCACTCACTAAGGTTAACTACTTTATCTGCCACTTTGATGCTCTTTGCCTTCTGTTAGCTGTCGCCTTATTGATTGGGCAGATCCTATTTAGTTTTCAGAAAAACCTTCAAGAGATTGCTCTTACATTAGCTCAGCGAGACTATTTTTCATCGTAGCACCTCAAAGGATAATTTCATTTAACCTGCTTTATTATATAGGACCAGAGTTTTGGGCCTGGCATTCAGAAGAAACATAGCGTTCTTGACCAAGGTTAAACATAAAGTCAGTTACCTATCAAGATTTATAAATTAAAATCCTCCCCCATTTCTCCAGCAATCAAATATGAATTTCTACATACTTGTTTTTAACCTTTACTTGTGAAATGTTACTTGAATTACTATTTGATGGGAATATAACTGCACTAAATCAAGAACACAGAGTGCAAAAAAACAATGTGTAAGTCTCAAACCTTTGGATCTCCCTACCTCAATCCTTACCCTCAAGCCTTGCCCTCTCTCTGTCTGCCTTTGGATCTTATAACTATTCTCTGTGACTGAGCCTATGATCACCTCCCCTTTCTGTCCCCATTCGGGGTCAAACTCTACCATTGTTCACTATCCAACATGAAGAGAAAATTTCAGATTGAAAATAAATGCCATAGAAACGACATTCCCTAAGATGACATAGTGATTATTAGTGATCATATGGGTGCAAAGCACATGATGAAACCTGTACACCTTTACATTTTATTCCGAGTGCAATGTCAAACACAGGCAAATGGCATTAAATTTTATCTCATAAAATGTGATTTCAAATTAGGTAAGATTTCCACCATCGGATTTAAGCCTCTTGGTCAGAAAACAGAACGCCACAACCAATAAGGTTTTGAAGCTCAGTAATCAGTCACATGTTAATGTGTTCAAAAATGTCAATGGAATTCAGTCAGTAGTAATAATAATAATAATAACCTTTACGTTTGATATAGGGCCTTAGCACATCTTCGAGATATCTCAAAATGCTTCACAGAATATTAGGGTAAAGTCAATTGACTTCATGTATTGCGGGCAAAACGTAGAGCAGCTGTGTCCAACAATGGTGGATTGAGTGATCAAATTAATATTATCTTTTAAGGAATTATTACCCTTTAAAGGTAATTAATAATGCTGCCTTTAAAGGGCATCTGGCACATCCAACTCACATTTGAATGAAGAATTATAAAGGAAAGGGAAAAGGCAGCGTCTTACATTTAATTGGAGTTTGTCAGACCAGTTTCCAATCACTGTATATGCACGAGTAGAGTTGTCCTTGACTTGATATTGGTAAATTTCGTAACGTCCTGGGGTGTCTCCATTCTCATTGAATGTCACAGGGCTCCCTGAACTTCCTGCGGGCAAGAGAACAAGAGAGGTTAACGCCTTTCAGACCCTTTCAAGACCAGTTCAAACTGATGGTGACAAAAGTTTACAAATGTACAACGCATATTTCATTGATATAGCCCAGTGAGGATGTCTCAAAGCTATCAACGCTGCCAGCTGGGGACCCAAGAGAGATGACGAGGGGAAAGATGACCGAACGTCTGAGTCAATATGGATGGTGATAGGAAAATTGATACATTTTCCATCCATCCATACATACATACATCCATACATACATACATAGGAGGAGGCCATTCAGCTCATTGTGCAGATCTTTTTTGAGCCTTTTTGCTTTATGGATTGCAGTGATTTGCGAAAGCGACACTACGTAGCTCTGCTTTAAATGCAGGCCTTCATTGACTCTGTTGCAAAATGGATAGCGAGGGAGGCAGCAGACTGGTTTGCAAGGAATTGCAGCAAAATGAATTCCCGTGTTTGTTCACGAAAATTATTTGTGTGAAATCTGGAGAATCAAACAAGATCACATTATATTACTGTATGCAATTGGCTGCCGTGTTTCACCCACAATATATACGGTCATTACACTTTACAGTATATTCTGTGAAGCGATTTGAGATGTCTCAAAGAGGTGATTAGGTGCTATATCAAATGCAAGGATTATAATAATAATCCTTGCATTTGATATAGCGCTTTTCACATCTTACCGACATCTCTAAGCGCTTCACAGAATATAGTATAAAGTGAATTGACTGCTTATTTGTGGGTGGAACGCGGCAGCCAATTGCGCACAGCAGTGTTCCACAAACAGTCGTGGATTGAAAAAAAAATATTATTATTATATCACAGTGTTCAGCCAATGGTTGCCTCTTGCTATACAATCCGTCAAACCAAAGTGAATGCCCGGCTAGCTGGAGAGTAATTTGATTTATTTCATGCTCACTTCCTATCTGATCGCCATCCTCAGCTATTGTACCATTAAATCAACTAAATGATGGGCAGGTCATGATGTTTTACAGAACAAATCCTCAAACACTTGCCGTTTGACAGCTTGTGGCAGTGACTGTCAATCCATCTGCTGATCGGCTGTGTTCAAAGCCCAGAGTGAGAATATTACACTGCGATGTCATTAATAAATCTGACATTCCCAGTTACATTTATCTGAAGCACACTGATGGTTTGGGTCAGTGAAATCGCATTTACTTAGGTTACTATCAACTTAGTTGATCAAAATCTCTTCTGGACTGTGAGCTGAATGGCAAATAGGTTTTGCGTAACGCCTGACCCTGTGATACCAATGATTCCAAGTCATCTTTATGACTGAGCCTGATACGAAAACTGCTAAGGTTTCACTGCGCAGTCTGACTTCGTATTTACAAGATCGGTTTTAAATTGGACTCAAGTTGAAAGGAATCACCCACAACTAGGGAACGGCGATATGGGATTTTTCCGGATATGGATATATCGGTTTGCTCACACCTGCTTAAACCAATCTATCGAGTTTTTATACTGCGCATGCGCGTGCATTCGAAGTGCGCGTGCATTGATGGCACGCGCGCATTTATGGTGCGCGCTCAGTCGCGGTGCGCGTGCATTGACGGTGCGTCCGCACTGACGATGCGCGCGCAGTCGCGGTGCACGCACATTTCGAAATACGTGCTCTAGGTCCAGAAAGTTTGTAATGTTGGTGTCAAGGTCTGTTGAATTATACGATGTTGTTTGCTCCCTACCTCCCCCTCTCCTTCTCTCCCTCTCCTTCTCTCCCTCCTCTCCTCTCTCCCTCCTTTCCCCTCTCCTTCTCTCCCTCCCCCTCCACTCTCCCTCTCTCCTCTCCCTCCTTTCCCCCTCTCCTTCTCTCCCTCCCTCCCCTCTCTCCTTCTCTCCCTCCTTTCCCCTCGCTCCTTCTCTCCCTCCTTTCACCCTCTCCTTCTCTCCCTCCCTCTTCTCTCTTCCTCTCTCCATCTCTCCCAACTTTCCCCCTCTCCTTCTCTCCCTCCCTCCTTCTCTCCCTCCTTTCCCCTCGCTCCTTCTCTCCCTCCTTTCCCCCTCTCATTCTCTCCCTCCCTCTTCTCTCTTCCTCTCTCCTTCTCTCCCAACTTTCCCCCTCTCCTTCTCTCCCTCCATCTCTAAACACAAAATAGAACACACACACACCAAAAACAAAATCTAGAGATTTATTCTCCTCCATTTCTTGCTTGAAACTAGCATGTAATGTCCACGTGTAAATGAGATCTATTACAATAGAAAAGAGAGAGACAGACAGTCTGACTGTTAGAGTTAGAAGCCAGATTATCACTGTTTCTATGTGTGTGTCTCACACATAGAAACAGTGATAATCTGGCTTCTAACTCTCTCACACACAAAAATAACACTTACAGCCACAAAATGCCACTTATTTTTATGTAGTCTGAAGTCTGAATTAATGTCCTTCGCCATTGGCAAGCTCTCCTTTGCTATGCAAAAAGTGACAGCGTTCGTGATACTTTGCCACGTTTTGTCCCCTCTCTGGTACAATGTTCTCTTAAATAAAGCAGGAATTGTTTGAGCTGCACTGGCCCCACTACCTGTCGCTTTCTCCGAAGCGCTGGTTCGACTTCCTGCTGTTGTCGACAATGATTTCGCTCTGAGGGCAGCGTGCTGGGCGGGGTGGTGCTGCTTAATGTGTTGTCGCAGGCTGCTCGTGCTCGAATCAGATGTCTTAACCAAGACCTTGCAAACTGTACATCTATACACACCATTACTGACTGCATTGTTTTCAAAGTAGTCCCATACGGGGCTTCTTTTCCCCATGATGAGAAAGGTAAATTTTCAAACTACAATTTTCAGCGATGCGACTTTGTTAAGACGCCACGACTCACGTCGAGTATACGCAGTAAAGCGTGCGCGCGCATCGGATGTGCGCGCCCGTTAATTGTGCGCGCGCACCGAATGTACGCGTATTCCATGCTCTAGATCTAGGAGGTTGCAATGCCGGCGACAAGGTAAGCTGGAAAAGATCGCATTACACTGATAATACCAACAATATTGATATATTGCCAGGAACGATATTAAAAATATATCGATGTATATTTTTTAAATTGAATCTCTCGATATAACAGTTTTTTTAGAATCACCATATCGGCATACCGATCTGAAAATCATATCGGGTTTAATCGAAAAACCGATTAATCGCCGTTCCCTACCCACAACCCAAGCTGTTGCTCGATTCAGAGTCAAGAAGCCATATGTACATCATGTATCCCACAATAGATTGCCGCACACATATCCAGACAGTGCCCTTTTGATGAGAATTGCGATGTCTGATTCCCCAGATAAATTGGTCATTCGCTTCATATTTTTTTGCGTGTGGGAAACTTGCTGCCTGCAAATTGACTTCCCCCGTTTGCCTACAAAGGTACAGTCACCACGGAATTTGCCGTGAAACGCTTTGAGACATTTCAAAGTTATAGTCAAATAAAAAGACTGATGTAGTATTCTTGGAACTGCAGATAAAAGGCGATTGATTGTCTATTGATTCTCTTCAACTGCGCCTATGGTCACCTACCCCTCCTCTTTCACCCAATGTCTTATCCTGCCACTGTGCAGCACTCTGAGGTGCTATCCTCCACCAAGAGAGCTGTATAATTGCAAGTTGTTGCTGAAACAAAAACTCAGGACGAGAACTTGAACTGGCAATTTTGTTTGACCAGAGACTAGCACATTGCACAAATTCAGTCTGGGAAAAAACAAGCACTGTGCGACAAGACAATTCTCATGGTATGTGGTTTGAAGTTTGCTAATAACACTTTTAATGGGATTGAAAAAATAAACCCCAAACAATACTTTAGGACCCACCAAGTCAGCAGAACAAGAGGACATGGGTTTATGTCAAGTTGCCAAGGACAATTTCAGAAATGCGGACCAGGATGTTTTTCTTTACATAGAGGGTAATTAACGACTGAAACAGATTGCCAGAAAAGATGGTTGAGGCCGGGACAATGGGCTAATGTCAGAAACTATGCTTCAATGGGGAGACGGTATGATGGGTGTTCTGGAAAGATGAGATAAGTGTGGAGGAAAAAAGCCTTCACTATCCAATGTAATCTTGTGAGCTTGCGGACTGTGAGGTCAAAATTGCGGAATATCTGTTCAACACTCCCCTGACCAGTCTTTATTACTGTTTAAAATCACAGAACATGTTTTTGTGGACCTATCAATGCAACACTGTCAATTTACTGGTGTTTTCTTTTCATTCTTAATATTCATGGAACAGTATAAGGATGCTCTCAGTGAACTCTTTAGTGGATTGTTCAGTATTTATCTTTTATTTGTGTCGATTGCAGACAGAATTTCTGAACATTTTGGAGCTCTCTTAAACCTGCAGACTTGCAACTGTGCAGCACCTCCGTCAAACATTTGGCAGTGTAATTTCTTCCATAAAATCATACAGTTTTCCACAGGGTCTCTAATCTATCAAGCTGGTTAAAATTGAAACGCAGCTAACTGCAGAAGGTTTGACTTTTCCACCCTATCGATAGGCTTGCTATAATGATAGTTACATTTCCTTAAGGCATTTGAACCTTAGCTTTACTGCCAGAGGGTGTGCGAAAGTACCAATCCTATCAGCATCAATAAGCCATTACAGACTATGGTGGAAGTATCATAGATATATATAATAATATATAATCCTTGCATTTGATATTGCCCCATTTCACGCCTTGTTATATATTTTAGTAGCAGGTTCTAAAGAGAGGTTCTGTCAACCTGACAATTGTCTATATAGAGTAACTTTGCTTTGTCACTTAATATAGCTGTGTGGATCTGAGCAATGGTTGATCAACATTCTCTCTCCCTCCTCCCTGACCCAAGAATGACTCGTGTGATTCACAGGCAACTTCAGCTCATTGCCCAAATCATCGCAGTGCCAAATGTGTCCTCCTATTACCGATAAAGAGAAACCAAATAGCATGCAGATGACTGCTGCTGGCTCAGTATTGACAGGATTGAGCTGCCAGCGAGTGCAGAGCAACGGGAAGAAAGATCCTCGCAATCAGCATGTGAAGTAAATACACAAGGACCCAATGTCTTGCAGTCACTGTTTTGGAAATCTCAGGCATTGCTGCATTGGTGCTGTGGGGTTAGGGTGGAACTGCAGGCAGAGAAACAAAGCTGTATTCGGCTCCTATATCTTGCCACATTAAAACAATAATCCTTCTCCTGTGACAGGAATGCCTTCTCAAAGCACAAGCTCCTGCTGTGTTCATTGAGTTAAAAAAAGTCACTACTCTTCGCAGTCAATCCTGTGAAGCATTTTGAGATATTCTCCCTACGTGAAAGATCCCATATAAAGTGCAAGGATTATTCTTCTTGCTACGATCACTTCAGCTGGAGTTTGGTAAACATGAGGACGCATTGGGCGAAGCGGGTTATTCTGCAAGGGAGTTATTCTGCTCAGTGCAGTGAAAGTATCTAATACATTACTGAGCGCTGAAAAATAACAAGCTCCATTTTACATTATAAGTAAAAGTGCATGACAAGGACAAACTTAAATGGGACGGATGAAACTGCATCCTAGTTGAGTATTAAGTACAAAGGAACATAGTTATTTAATTTACCCAACTGAGCCAGACAATCATAACAAATTCAGAACAACAAAGAACAAAATAAGCTTAATGGACAGAACAGCCAATTCCACTTTGTTTATTGCACGATGGAGAATAAGCTAGTTACCAGCTCGGTTAACTACTTCTCTCCATCCCTGCTATTTGATGCTCGTACGCTCATCCCACATTAGTGCTGACTCAAAGAAAAACAAGTCCATAATTTCCAATCTGCTAAACCAAGGGCATTGATTGTTGCTTGAACACATTGTAAATACAATTACCAGCAGCGTCTGTTAAAGGTTCTCCTCATGCAAATAATTACACGCGGTTAAGTTGTTTGCATTGTGGCAGCTAATTCGTACTGATACAGGGCTGACCTTGAAGATGTCACTTAAATTGAAATTCTGCTTGCTGTTCCTCTGGATGCAGGTTTTGTGTAAGCGTCGGCATTTAAAAAAATATGTACTTCAACGGTAGACGTCAAAGAAGCAGCAGATTGCTTGTCCAATGCTTACACTGACTGGGAATTGGAAAAAAAGCGATTGGGTTTTCTTTTAAACCGGCATTGACTGCCTAAATTGACTGCTGAAATTCGGTAAAGTTTGGGGAAATAATCGTATTTTTACCAATTTGTACTGCAGTAAACGGATCATTAGTGTAACACGTATTTGCTGAATTTGTTCAAATGCTCACTGGATCTGGTTAACAGCAGGCTTACAATGAGACAACAATGACCTTAAAATAACAATTGCATATCTACGCGCATAATTTTGGCCTGCTTCATGTTCTCCCGCTTGTTAAGTCTTCCCATCACAGAATCTTACAGCATTCAACGAGGCCATTCAGCGCATCATACCAGTGTCAGCTCTTTGAAAGAGCTACCAACAAGTCCTCCCACTCCGCACATTTATCCCATAGTCCTGCAAATTTTCCTTTTGCTGTCCATATCCATTTCTCTTCTGAAAGCTATTATTGAATTTGCTTCTGCTATCCTTTCAGGCATTCCACTCCAGATCATGATAAGTTTCTGGGTATAAACAATTCAACTCCATCATGCAATAATAATTAAGAAACAATAATAATAATGGACAAGCGTTCAGCGACTGTTTCTGGAACTCCATCCTGGAGTCCCTCCTCCTCATCCCGAGGTCTGTTTAAGTAGATTTAAAGATCCATGGCACTGTTCAAAAAGTTAAGGAGTTTCTCCTGATGTCCTGGCAAACAATCCTCCAAATAAAATTGGTCATTTACTTCATTGGCTGTTTGTGGGATGTTGCTGCGTGTAAACTGACTTGTCGCATTCACCCACAAAAGTACAACGGCTAACTCCACTTTGCAATATATCCTGTTAGACACTTTTGAGATTTCCTCCTGGCCATGCATGGAGTGAGGATTATTAATAAGATAAAATTGAGGATTTAGCTATAGGTTCCAAAAAACAAGTAGTCTGGAAGAAACAACAGATAATTGCTGGTATGTGCCAGTGTGGAAGTGCGTGGAATAAATAATTTAGTTTGGCAGATTCTCTGGGTACTGGAGATTCTGATAACCAAGCTTATGCTTCATGAGTTGTATTATAAAGCCTTAAGGCTCTGATTGTTCTTGGGGATTGGAAGCAAAGAATTAAACTTTGAAGCTATCTTTCAGGTGACTTCATTCCCAGGTCCCTGTATTTCTGAACCTACTACAAGCTATGATTTTTCTTCAAATGCCAACCTCGATTTGACACAAACTGGTAGGCTGGACTCAAAAGGATGGAAAACGTGTCCTTTTCACATCACGCAGAACAGAGTGCTATGCGAAAGAGCGTGGAATGGAAGAGAAAACTGATCATTATCACCAGCAATAGTTATAGACGGTGACAATCATCATACCATCTAAACATGAGAATACACCATTAACTACAAAGGGTTCAGGAGCAAACACAACACCTTAAATTTCCCTGCAAACTCCTCAAAAGAGGAATTATGTTATTTTTTTCCCCATAAATTATTTCGGCAGCAGTTATAATTGATTCATGTGAAGCTCACGAGGGAAACAAAATCGCAGAAGGTCTAACTGTTCAGTAAAGCGTAAGACTCTGGTTTGCCACAGGAAATATTACCAAACATTACGGGAGAATCAGGAGTAAAATTGGAAGAAAAAAAGCCCATGCTTCCCAAAATCCAAGTCTAAATGAGTGAGAGTGACAGCCGATCCCTTCACTTTTGCCACTCCTTGGTTATAATCACTTGCATCACGGTTAATTCATAGAATCGTACAGCACAGAAAGAGGCCATTCGGCCCACCATGCTTCTGTCGGCTTTTTGAAAGAACTAACCAACTAATCCCATTTCCCCCCATAACTCCGCAAATGTTTCCTATACAAGTACTTATCCATTTGACTTTTGGAAACCACTATCAATTCTGTTTCCACCACCCCTTCAGGCAGTGCATTTCAGACCGTATAACTCTTTGGGTAAAGAAAATATCTCATCCCTGGTTCTTTTCCCAATTATCTTCAATCTGTGTCCTCTGGTTACCGATCCGACCTGACAAAGGAAATAGTTTCTCTTTACTTACTCTATCGAAACCCCTCGCGATACTGAACGCAATTCTTTGGATAACACAGTGGGATGATCTCCGCCAGGCTAGGCAGCAATGCTTTTCGCAAAACAGACACGTATCTCTGTCTCCCCAAAACCTGCCTCCCAACTTCAGTGCTGGATTCACCTGTGCGCTCACCCACACTGGGGTCTTGCTTTCATTCCAGAAACTTGGTGCTGGATCCTCACCTGTTATCTGGCTGAGGTTTCAACACCTGCTTCTATCTATCTCCCTACCGATTTTGCCCAGAGGTGACATGTCACAGTAGGTGATAAAAATCCTAGGATTTGTCACAGTATGTCAAACTGTGAGAAATCACCAGGCTTAACTAAAGTTAATATGTTTCGCCCTGTAGCAGTCCTGGTAGTTGAGCAACTGATGACTGATGTATATAATTTTTTGTTGAGAACAATTAACCTCAATTAGAAAATGATTCATATTACAAGAGATTTGCATAATATCCTCAGATGTTCGTCCCACGAAGGGGCCTTTGCGGTTACATGGGAATGAGGTAAACTGTTTTGATCGTGTTCTCATCGTC
Organism: Hydrolagus colliei; assembly: GCA_035084275.1. NCBI lineage: Eukaryota > Metazoa > Chordata > Chondrichthyes > Chimaeriformes > Chimaeridae > Hydrolagus > Hydrolagus colliei. The sequence goes on from CM068762.1 coordinate 7,382,181, forward strand.
AACATCAAACAGATTAATGCTATTACATATTGCACTTCAGAATAAGAGTTCTGAAAAAAATAATCATCAACCTTACGCTACGATAAAAGATGCATCTGATTATTTGGAGATTTTAAATGTGTTCCCTCAAGAACATTTCTCCTTCAATTTTCTACATAGAAACGCTGCAGCATGAAAATAGGCCAACTAATCCCTGTCGCTACAAAGAACGTAAGAGCAAGGACAAATCACTTTGTATTCAAACCTCCCCTCCTGCTCTTCTGAGAGACGCCACAGAATCAGCCGAGGATGTCAGCTCAAACATTCACAGCAGGTCTGGAACCCACAATCTTCTGCCCAAATAGCGAAAGTGCAAATAACTGAGCCAAACTGACATAATAATAAAGATAATAATAAGAAGAATCCTTGCATTTGATATAGCGCTTGTCACATCTTCAAGATGTCACAGGATGTACTGTAAAGTGAATTGACTGCTTATTTGTGGGTGAAATGCTGCAGCCAATTGCCTATAGTCGCGTCCCAAAACAGTCAAGGATTGAGTGACCACATTTTCATTGTTCTTTTATTTCGAGGGATTATCATCAGGCTTGCGGAGGAAGGAAACTTGCCCAAGGTTTTGCCCCGCCATTAATCGAACCCGGGTCTCTCGCTTGCAAGGAGAGTGCTCTAACCATTGAGCTGCAGGTCTCCACATCGTTGGAAATGGTTAAGTTATTTGCCGGTATTCAAAAACATCAATGTGAATAATCCTATTTTCGCTGGCGGGATATCAGAAACCAGATCAGCATTTTCTCAGGCCACAGATATTATCAATAAAATTGACTAGCAACAATAACAACTTTATTATATAACGCTCCTCACATCAGATGCTAACATTTGTTTTGGGTTGTTTTCACCAAAGGAATACTTCACCACTAATAAATTATTTGACATTTGAGGTGATAGCCAAGCGACATCAATGCATTCATTATTATTTTAATTAATCATTCCTATAATAAAGATGTGAACTTTTTTTTTACACGCAGTGTCACTGTTGACAGAAGACATATTTCATGCTTTCTGCACTTTGCTGCTAATTAATGCAACTATTCATTACCTGGCATTAATCAGTGAAACAAAAGATCATTAAGCTCACAGCTGGAGAGTAATTAATTGGCATGAATTATTGAAATAGAGGAGCATTCATTGGTGTAGGTGATCCTTCCAAAACACAGAACTTTGCTGTTGTCACCACTCTTTTCTCCCTGGCTAGATATCAAAATATGCCATTGTTAAGCCCCTCATTCCTACCTTGCATGAAGAGTTCCATAATGGGATGTTAAACTGAGGACACATTTCCATTGTATTCCGTGAAGCGCTTTGAGACGTCCAGTCTATTTTTCCTGAGTGTTTCTCAAAAGTGGTTAGAATAAAGTTTACAGACAAGCCAACTAAACTTCGCTCTGGGTTAAAGGACAATTTTATAATTTATAGTTTCTTTCAAGATTGCCTTTTTCTGGCTTCAGATTACATACGGGTGATTCAAACTGGTTCAGATGAACAAGGGCCTTCAGCCTTTTTTATCTCATCCTCACAGAACATCCAACACAGCATCAAGCTGTTTTGAAATTAATCCCTGTGTCCTGGCCTCGACCACCCTTCCTGGTAACATGTTCCAGATGTTGATCACCCTCAAGAACAACTTCCTGGTGTCTGTCCTGAAATTGGCTTTTGCAACTCTTACATTGCAAGAAGTTTCTTGATACAGAGGCTAACAATTTGCCATTTGTCTGTAGTCTACAACACTTACAATTTCATACTATACCTTAATGACTCCTTTGAACAAAATAATAAATTGGTCACTTCAATCCATGACTATTTGTGGGACACTGCTGTGTGCAATTGGCTACCGTATTTTGCCACAAAATATTCAAGTCAATTCACTTCAAAGTATATTTTGTCAAACGCTTGGAGACGTCGCAGACATGACAAGGCGCTATATCAAATGCAGGGAATATTATTATTTTATTATTAATACAAACATGTATCCTCTTGTTCTATTGTTGCGGTGTGTCTAGAAATATTGTTTGGGCATATTGTTTCAATTCCACTTAAAATCATATTTACTTCAGTTAAGGTGGCCTCTGAGGCATGTCCTTCCAACATTAATGAGCTGCTGTTGTGGGACCCCCAGACTTCTCCTGAGCTAGAATCAACCAGTCAGCAGGAGCTCAATTTCCAGCAAACGCAGTGACATCAGGGAGGAAGATTGCACTGTGTATGCACGAGCATTAACATTACATGTGTGGACTGAACGCATTGACTTTAGGCTCTTCGCCTAAACCCGTTTGCTTGAGGAATTTGCAAAAAGTGATCCCCTTTGGTAGACTGTATTTTTTTTTTAAATCATTGTCAAACCAGGACGTAATTCAGAACCGACAGTGAAGAGACTCAAAGCTAAATTCAGAATAACTGTCCATCCGCTTTATCATCAGGTTCCCATATCATTAGCAGAGCAGAGGGCTGAGAGAAGGAAAAAGGGAGCGTAGAATATCCAGGGCTGCTCAGTTGGTAGCACTCTTGCCTCTGGCTGTTTTGGTGACTTTGCAGTGCAGACATTGGCCGTTGTTTTGCTTACAATCACAACAACAACAACAACAAAATTACATTTGTATAGCACCTTTCACGTCAGGAGGGCGTCCCAAGGTGCTGGACAGTTACTGCTTCAGACCTGAGCTGAGGACAGGGTTGGGGAGGGGGGGAAGGAGTTGCCAATGGGTCCATCGAAGAGGAGAGTCTTCAGGTGAGACATGAAGGAGGCCAGGGAGGGGGCAAGGCGGAGGGACTTCGGGATGGAGTTCCAGACGTTGGAGGCAGAGTGACTGAAGGCTCGCCCGCCAATGGTTGGGCGGGTGGATTGGGGGATGTGGAGCAGGCCAGAGTCTGCTGAATGGAGGGAGCGGGCAAGTTGGTAAGGGGATTCGAGGTCACGGATGTAGGGTGGGGCGAGATTGTGGAGGGCTTTAAATGTGAGGACCAGGATCTTGAATTGGATCCTCTGGATGATGGGGAGTTAATGGAGTCGGGCGAGGATGGGGGAGATGGGGATCACAGAGTTTGGAATGGTAGAGGACACAGAGCTCTGGATTATCTGCAGCGGGTCATTCACTTTATGGTTGTTTGTGGGACATTGCTGACAGTGTCGTGAGACGTTACGCCACGAACGAGGATCGTTTATGTTAAAGTGGAACATTCAAACAGCAATATTCAGGGAATAATTAATTGCTTTACTAGATCACCAGAGCAGTATTCCCTCCATCTGCAGTGAAGGGACCCATTGCATGCTTCTCTTTTCTCCAATTATCCGAGCACCAGGAGTACGGTGCGAAGTGAATGACTTGATCTCTAGCCTGACACCATTACATATGCACGATTTATGTTTTCGGGGCAATTGGGAGTTGAAATAGCACTTAAGTTTCATCCTCTTTGAGTCGCCAGCCAGGCGAGCCTATGACACACACAGGGCATCAGGAGATTATACTATTCAACGCAGAAAAAATCTCTGCCAACTGCACGTTATCGTCCTTATCAATAACATTAATCTGCTTTGGGGAGGAGGAACACTTCAATAGCAATGGATTACATTTGTAAAGCAGTTAAACAATGGCAAGAGCTGAATCCACCTGGCAGGTTAAGGGTGGGTCAGAGTAGTGAGCAATTGAGGATCGCCAGAGACGATGCAGGACAGAGAAATAGCATCTATCTGGTTAGGAGGGAAATAAATAGCGTATGATAACGACCCTTGCATTTGATACAGCACCTTACCACATCAGGAGGATTATTTTCTAGGCGAACATAGCAGCTCTTTTTGTACACGGTAATGTCCCACAAACGGCCATAAAGTGAATGACCAATTTCAGCTAGGGATTGTCAGCCCATATTCCGGGAGGAACTCCCTTCCCTTGTTGAATAGTGACGCTGGATCTTTAATGTTCACCTGAATAGTCCTCGGTTTTACATCTCATCCAAAGGAATCAGTTCTAAACAGTCTAACTCTAAATCATCAGTCAATGTGAACGCACATTCATTGAATAGATACGCTGAAAATACTTTCACATGCAGGCAAAGTTTAAATTTCTCTTCTGTTTGCTGCCTGCAGGTTTTCACTCGTCAATACTTTCAGGCCACAAGCTAATCTTTTAATGACTTACAACTGGATTCGTAGATTTTTCTATCCTCTCTTTCTCTCTCTGCCACTTATCTTACCTCTTCACAATGTGCCAGGATCCCATCCTTATCATTTTAATTTCCTTTTTAATTTCCTTTCTGGTTATGAGTCCATCAACTTTCATTTGTTTCAAAGTGCATGAGCTAGCTGTGCAGGCACAGATATGTGTTGTGAATTTATTACAGCAATGAGGAGCTCACCATTGTACAGTATTTTAAAACCCTATCTTAATAAGCAGTTGCAAGAACTTATTAACATGCGTTCCTGTACAATTTTCATTGTGTGAGAAAAGATTAGCCTCAAAGTGAATAAATACGTATTCTGATATCTTATTACCTAAATTTTCAGGGGTAGACGTTTTGTCGACATTCTGCGTAGACATTAGCGCGCTCGCGTTGCAAGCGAGAGGACCCATATTTGATTCAAAGGCAGGGCAAAATCTTAGGCAAGTTTCTTTACTTCACATATGTCGATTTACCTAACAGTAATGAGGAACCCAGTTGTTTGTCGATTGGTGAATCACTTTCTGGCGGTAATCAGCATTTTTTAAAAAAATTTATAAGATTGGTCACTCAATCTGCAGACTTTTGGATACTGCATTGTGCAATTGGCTGTTGTGTTTAACCACAAAATACACAGTTAATCCACTTTACAATGAATTATGTGAAGTGCTTTGAGACATGCCAACGACATGATAAGGCGCTTTATCAAATGCTAGTATTATTAGTATTATTATTATCATTATATCCCGCAAATATAACCATGGATCCAAAAACATATTCCCATGAAGACCACAACCTCATGGAAAGAAAGCACATTTTTTCAAGTCAGTTTAGGGAAGGATTATCCGAATAAAAAAAATCTCTTAGCAGTTCAACAAAAATAGAAAGAGAAATAAAGAAATCATTGTACATTATTCAAGCTTATAGCTTCACTAATACTGGGAATCAATGTTTGATGCATTATGCCACAGATCAATCAAGGATACACAGCTGAAAGGATTATTTTGACTATATTATATTTCTGTATTAACAGCCAGACATGTAATGAACAAAATAAAACCAGATAGGTCTCTTTCAATATATAAATGTTGTTGGTGTTGGAGACATGGGTGGCAGGAGGCTCAGCAACTGCATGTTTTGACCACTATATTTCAACCTTCCAGGAATCCGACATAAAATCCCTTGATCTGTTAACCCGCTTTGAAAAGCCTCTTCAGACCAATCTGTCAAACCAACTGCACTTCCGACCTTGTTCCACTCCTCTCCTGTAAAATTCTTTCAGATGTTATCCTATTTGAAAGGCACTGTATGAATGCAAGTTATATATTATACTTGCATCGGCACCCTCTGAAATTTCACCCCAGACAGCTTTCCACTTGACCCTCCTTCAAAATCTTCCTCTTTGACTTCATTTACGGCCACTCCTGATACTTGGCCCCGATCCCCTGCCACGGTTAAAACATTGGCTGTCGTGTTTAATCACAAAATACACAGTTAATCCACTTTACAATTAAGTACGTGAAGTGCTTTGAGACATGCCAATGACCTGATAAGGCACTGTATCAAATTGTGGAGTCCTGTAGCTCAGTGGTTTGAGCACTCGCCTTACAAGTGTGAGACCTGTGTCTATGTTTCAAATCCAGGCAGGTCAGAGCGAAACCTTGGGCAAGTTTCCTTACTCCACATGTTTAATAATAATCCGTCCAAAAAAACACCTATAATAAATTGGTCATTTCAACCCATGACTGTTTTGGGGACACTGCTGTGTGCAATTGGCTGCCGCTTTTTGCCCACAAATATACAGTTAATTCACTTTACAGTGCATTCTGTGAAGCGCTTTGAGACGTCAATAAGATGTGAAAAGCGCTATATCAAATGCAAGGATTATTATAATATTGATTATTATATTATAATATCTCGCACATTGGAAAGTGCTCCTTTTTTTCGGTCAGCGGGGTGTCTGACAACTTGCAAAAACCCATCCCCATGCCTAAGAGAATCCAACCTAAACTGAGAATTCCCTGCATCCCACCTACACATGGAAATCCCAGAGATAGATTGTTGGAATGGAATGCACACTCTCTCCCTGGAGGGACACATTCTGCTGACCTAATTCCGGAAAGCATTAGGATCCTAGAGTGTGTTTCGCTCTCAAATATGCAGTCAGTTCACTTAACATTATACTCTGTGAAGCGCTTTGAGACATGAAGACGTCTAAAAGACATGAAAAGCGCGACATCAAAACGCAAGGATTATTATGGTCGTGTGTGTTGGGTTAACTGGATTCTAACCAGCTAAACCGAATAGCTTGCCATTGATATTGCTATCTGGTAGCTTTCCCGTTGCTTGTCCAGCTAGCACTACCCAACCCAGTAGGGCTTTGTTTGCAGGGTTAACAAGAGCTGAGTGGGATGACTCCCTGCCCCCAGTGGCTAGTTTCCTTTTCCAGGTTCTGCCAATGAGCCAGACTGGCTGGGCTGTCATCTGCAGTGCCCTGGAATACTGTGGATCCTGATGTCCTCCTAATGTGAAAAAAACTATATAAATGTAAATTATAATCGCAAGTTTCTGTTTAATGTGTCAACCCGACCTCACCTGCGATGTAATATTTGCCCACAATCTGCCCCAATGTTTGTGTTGCTTATAAAAAAATTCAACATATCAACCAAGTTAATCAGTTGCTCATTTAAATATCTATTCGAAGATCTATAGAAAACTGATACATTAGGATGCGCCGAGCCAGCTAGAACAAGAGAGAAGAATATTATTAATAATAATCCTTGCATTTGATACAGCGCATTATCACGTCTTTAAATCATTCAATAAGCTTCGCGGAATAAACTGAAAGTGTATATTTTGCGGGCAAAATGTACAGGGTTAGAATTGCAAAGAGCAATTTCAGGACGGAGGCTAAGCAAAAATGCCAATTTCCAATCCTCCCTTGGAAAAGCATTGCTGCTGTACTGGGGATTAAATAGGAGCTATCAATTATAGCCACAGAATTCATTACAGAATCTATTACAGCACAGTAGAATCCGATTTAGCATCTCCAGTAAACTAAAACAATTAGGGGAATCCGGCATGTTTAGCCAGAGGATGACTTTGTAATCTCCAGTTTAATTCATTGATAGCATTGATCAGATGGGACAATGGCCTGAGCTAAACAATAAAATGGTGTGTCTTAACTTAGTAAAGAAAAAATGCTGCTCGTTGCATTCAAAAGCGCTTCAAATTATTCTTGCCGAATGCTATACTTACTATTGCCAACAACTCCAATTTTGTGAAGTACTCTGAGGCATCTGAAAGACGGGATAAGGCCTCATATCAAATGCAGGGATTACTATTATTAATTTTAAAAACATTAGAACGGTCTGGTGTGCCAAGCTCTCTGGGATGCTATCCCACATCAGGGGCGCTATATGAATGCAAGTTGTAGTTGTGGTGGTGTGCTAAGCGCAAGCGATTAGCATAAGAGTTTTGGAGGGATTGGGATAACATTTGCGGTGTTCCATAAAGTGCTCCTAAGCATTTGAAACAACAACAACAAAATTGCACTTATATAGCGCCTTTCACATCGGGAGGACGTCCCAAAGCGCTTAAAAATAAAGATGTTAAGGAAAGCTTTAAGGAATAACAGCAGGTGGTACCTTGCTCCATACAAGTAAGACTACTGACAGCATTTTGCAACCCTGAGGAGACAATGATTTAATCTATGAAGATAAAATTTTATTTAAACGAATTAAACGCCTCTTTGGCCCCTTGGAGCCTCTACCCCACCATTGGCAGCCATGTTTTCAGCCACTGCGCCCCAAAACTGTGCAACTCTCTCTGACAACCACTTCGCTTTGTGGGATACCCATGTGCCTCCGTGAAAAGCGCTACATTAAATTCAAGGATTATTATTCAAAAATTATTATTTTTAGGTCGTGCTTGAAGACTATCCTCTTTGACCTTCTACATCCCCCTCGTTCAACCCCATCTCCGCCACTGTTAAGCATTCCGAGATGTTGTCCGTCGAGAAGGATGCTGTATAAATGCAGGTTATTGTTGTTTATTAGTTTAAGGCTCTGCTGTTTTTTTAAAAAAATATTGGTTTTGCATACACAAGTGCAGCCAAAATCCATACTATCCATAGAAGAAGATACAGGTTTAATGATAGGCCGGGAGGCATTGGACCCATTCCATTGGATTTCCTCCAGGTACAAACAGATGCGTTCTGCCACCTCCAGTGCAGTACATCACAGAGGAACCACTTGCTTGATCCAGCATTGCTAAACCATGCCTTGGGCTATTTGATGACTCTAGGCTTGCTTATCTCTAGCACAACTTCTAGCACAACGTCTGTGCTTTCCGTGGCCATTAAGATCAACTTCATAATACATCCGCTCCCATTAAGGTTACATCCCCGTTAAATATTTAGAAGAGGAATTATAAAAGCTTCCAAGAATGATACCATTGAGGGATATCTGCTCAGTTCAGCTACCTCAAACAAATCTGTTGCTTAATATTGAGATGAAAAGGACTCAGAGGAAAAATTGTAATCTAGTCCCATTTTGCACTTACTATCATACAGGGATCGCATTTAGATCAGATGAGTATGATCTGAGTTGAATGCATTTTTCCAGGACGCAATAAGAGTTCTGAGTTTCAGCACTGCACTGCATCTTTCTCTATACAGCTGAGTCCTAAACGGTCAGAGTAGACATTCAAATAAAATAATATTAATAATAATCCTTGCATTCAGCACACCGTCTTTCACATCGGAAGGATGCCTCTAAGTGTTTCACAGGATTTAGCGTAAAATCTGTAGACTACAACAACAACAACTTGTATTTATATAGTGCCCTTCGCATGGGACAGTGTCTGTGTATGTTATAGGCGAACGTGATTGCTAACTTGCATACAGCTAATTTGCGTGCACATGCAGACATGCGCAATGCTATTTGGGTAGTATTGACCAGGTCAATGGAAGAAATTTCTTTCTCATTTTGAATAGTTCATGGATGTTTAGCATCCACTTAAACAGGCAGACAACACTGTCGCGGTTTAATGTCTCGTCTGAAGGACGATACTTCTCACAGTGAAACACTCCCCCAGCTCTGCACGGGATTGTCAGCCCTATGAGCTCGAAGTTCCAGCACGAGGCTTGAACCCACAACCTTTTGACTCAAGAGGTGAGATTGTACCAACACATGAAGCCAGGACACAACCATCCTCATTCTGGTTTATATATACTGTATATTCTAAATATGCCTGCCAAAAAAGGCAGGGGGTTCAGATAGAGTAATTTTCAAAACTGTACAATTTGCTTCTCGTGAAAAAGTAACGTACCACGAGCCACAAAATACAATCAGATTTACAGAGAATTATAAATACTGGATATTTTAAAAGATTTTTCAGACAATTTGTATGAACAGTTCCGGGTTAAAAATTCACGTGTAAAAAAAAAAAAGAAAAAGTGGAACAGCCCTAACAAGTATGCTGGAGAGAGTAAATTCAGTGAGGCACTTTGGGACACCTTAATAGTCGCCGTTCACAGGATACTGCTGTGCACAAACTGATTGGTGCATCTGCCTACAAAACACACTGTCACTGAACCTCACAGTAAAACTCCTGTGAAGCTCTTTGAGACGACTTAATTAGCGTGATGAGGCACTATGCAAAATGTTATATGAACTATGTGAAATGGTATATGAACTAGTACAGTAAAAACCTGTTTATCCGGCACCCTCAGAACCTGGCCAATGCTGGTTAAAGCGCCTGCCGGATATTCGGCTGAAAACGCAAAAAAGAATAAAAATAAATTTTCCGGATAAATTCCAGTTAATCGAATGCGGACCTTTTTTTTGCGATTCCAGTGTATGGAAGTTACAGTTGATCAGGTGCCGGATAAATGGGCTTTTACTGTACTGCGTTCCTTTAACCTGGTCACTGAACAGTTTATTCTTCCACATCAATTACTCAGAGCAAATTCTTCATCAATCTAAAAGACTTGACGTCCGGGTCCTTCCAACCTTAAATAACGACATGAAAATGATGCAGTGATGCATCTGTAATGCATGAATTGTGTTGCCCGTGTCTCAAAGTCAAACTGCTGGACATCGATTTAACAAATGACCAACTCGGATGTGATATATCGATTGTAAGATTCATGTTCAGAGTATTTTAATTTAAACTCCCCGGCACTTGATACTAAATCTGAAATAAAGCAGCCGCAAACAAAAAAAAGATTCAATTTACTGCTGGGTCCTTTTATAAAGCAGATGGGAGCTCATTTAACTGTAGCAGCATGCTGCGATGTGAACAGTGTTTACAAACTCATTGCTCTCAAGCTCTGTCAATTAAAGGTGTATTGATTCTGTTTGTGCTAGCTAGATGGACTCTGAATTCATTCATTCCCTTCCTTATGGATTGTGCTGCTCCCTATAGAGAAATATTAAATTGGGCATGGAAAAGTGTCACAGAAATCATGTAATATCATTCAAGTGGCTCCATATAGACCTTGTTTCTATAATTAAATTGTCCTGGATAACAAAGAGCATTAATGATTCTCTGGAACAGAAACAATTCACCCTGGCGGCCCCTTAAATCATGTCTCTTTTTACATAAAAAAGGAACCAATGGTATCTATTTTACATTGATAGCTGAACAATAGGCCTGTATTTTTACCTAGGCTAAGCCAATAAGACTGTTTGGTGTTAAATTCAATTATATTTTGACTTAATTGGGAGCCCAATAACTTGCTTTAGAATTTTAAAAAATCAATTTTCAATTGCTGAAATGAAACCCTCAACCTTGCAATGAACCACCAAAATGCACATGCAAACATTACCATGCTCTGTAATCTGAATCGCACAATATACAATATACCATGTATATTGACATGGTAATATACCCATATCACAGCAAAACCGCAGGAAACCGACACACACTCCAATCCTTATTCAAAGATATATTGCAATGTGAACTGAAATAGAACTCCAGTGCACTGATGCCAGCCTGGCTCATTAGCAGTACTTAGAGGGGCAGATCTAGTCAGTGGAGTCAGTGATTCTTCCGATTTCTGCAAGCCAAAGCCTCCTCTTCCCCTCCTCGACATCTGAATAACGCCAAAGCCAAATGGACAACACAAGGCCCCACCATTTTGTTCCACTAAATGTTCAACGTCAGCACTACAACTCTCAAAGCAATGGGTAAGTGATAGAAAATGGTACAGTATTTAGAAAATAAACGTCACATTTGCGGAATAATGACATGAACCTGATTCCTTTTGCAAGGATTCTTCCGGTTATAAAATCAACTCACAGGCCTTAAGGCACTTGCACATGCAGAGTGCTAAGTACACTTCCCTTGGTGAATGCATTATTATAGTGTACAAACAGCAAATGTAGTCCCCAAAGTGTTTCAGCACAGAAATATTCATATGTGAAAGCAAATTCTGAAAGAAGCTCTTTGTTATAATGATAAATTGGTCACTCAATCCACCACTATTTGTGGACAATGCTATGTGCAGTTGGCTGCCGCGTTTCTCCCACCAAATATACAGTCAATTCATTTTGCAGTGTATTCTGTAAAACGCTTTCAGACGTGTCGAAGACATGATGAGGCACTACATCAAATGCTTGCAAGGATTATTATTAACATTATCATTTGTGTTTCATCGCCTTCGCTATATTTCAACCGTTTAACATAACTGGCAGACGTAAACCTCACATGCCAAGTGCAGATTGAAGAAATTACTGGTGTGAAGCTAATTACACGGGAACATTCAGCGATCACCAGCAAGCTCAGAGCATGAAGTGAGAAAGTTATCAGACATCCCGCAAGTCAGAATTATAAAGAAGTGACAAAATGGCTCACTGTGCCAATTAGTTTGTCAGACACGATGGGGATTAGAAATTTATATATTGCCGTTTTGAAATGCAAGGTGAATGTTCCATTTAGTTTTCTTCCATCACAGCCATTTGTTGACCAATATTAATGATAATCTGTGCATTTGATATAGCGCGTTATCGCGTCATTGAGACGTCTCAAAGCCCTTCATAGTATATACTGTAGAGTCGACTGACTGTGTATTTAGTGGGTGATACAGTTGCTCTTTGCAGAATTAGTCAATTTTCAATGACTTCTTCTATTTGCGGCTATTCGTAACCAAAGGCTTCCTCACCTTTCATGCCTACCCTCAGTGCACCCAGCTCCCTATGGGAGGATGAGATGAGGGGGATTAACAAGGTCTCTTTGGGACTGAGCTAGCTCCACGTTGACCTGCCTGCTTGGAAAATCGAAATCAGATTAAATCCCAGTGGCAGTCTCAACAGTCTGCTTCCTCTCTGATTTCTTGTCAGGACTCCAAGGCACCACTGACTAGAGATAGACCCGCCTGGCCCGTAAGTTGTGTTCAGTTGAAAAACAGTTACCGAGGGTAGGGATTGTTTACACTCGGCACCTGTGAAACAAAGCCTTAACGGGTATAGTGGTTCCAGCTGGACAAGCACTGGGAAGTTTGCCCGGCAGTGTTCACGTAGTAAATGGTGCTGTTTTGGCTGGTTAAACTCTAGCAGTAACCCAATGTTACTGCTAGAAGTGGAGTCGCCAACCCTTGCCTCCTGCCAGCCTGCACCTAATACTTTCTGTAATTAGTTAAACAGGGAGTGTCTCTCTGGGGATAGAAAAGGTACTTTATTCCAGACATAAGAGTTTCCCTGTTTGAGTGGTATGGCTGAGTGGGAACCCTCAATCTGGTTTGGACACACTTTTTCTTATGGACAAAGGGATTAAGGGATATGGGGATAAAGCGAGCAGGTGGAGTTAGATTAGGAGATCAGCCATGATTTTATTGAATGGCGGGGCAGGCTCGAGGGGCCGAATGGCCTACTCCTGCTCCTAATTCTTATGCTCTTGAATACAGAGATGAATTCCCATGTGTGTCAGACACTGTACTGCCTAAAATGTGATCTTTTGTCAGTTCCAATATATCAAGCGCTCTTGGATGCTATCCTGCATGAGGGGCATTATATAAATACAAGTTATTTTTCTTATATCTATACAATTGCTGTGTGTAATTGGCTGCCGCATTTCACACATGCAGTATAGTCAATTCACTTTAAAGTAAATTCTTGAAGCCACAATATCAAAATGTAAGCATTGTGACATATAACACACCTGTATATATGACACCTATGACACTTTGAGGGTGCTTGCTGTTGTCAACAGGTTGTCTCCTTCTCAGAACATTCACAGTTGCACAGAAAGCCACAGCACTTGCATGGTTCAGAAAATCGCAGAAATTATGCAGTGAACGAAGGAACATATCTGAAGATATGGTTCACAATGTAAATGGGAATCCCGGAGAAGCACAGTGCAGACAAACAGGGTTAAATTGTAGAATCTAACAGTACATTCTGTCTCTGCTGGTACGAGCTTTCCCAATGTTGTTGTGACCCTTTCTGAGAGGTAGCATCTTGAAACGCTGAAATCTGAGGTCCCCACTCTTCCCCTACACCTTTTAATATTAGACTTCCTTACGCCTCCTTTCTGAACTGACCCATCCACTGGTGCCTGGGCTTTCACCTTCTCTGCTTCTTATACTCTGGAACTCCTTTCCCGGCGTCCCACTGACTCCTCGTTCAAGGTTTGCTTCCACTCACGACTGCGCTTTCAGTCAACATTCCTCCACCCGATTCCTCCATGCTGAGCTCAAGCTCAAAGATTGTTGACGTAGTTTTCTTTTAGGAAATAACATTATGGAATAGATTCCAGGAAGGTAGAAGACGAACTAGATGATATCTCGGTCATTTTTTCACCTAGCAAACTCCTATGTATTATGTCCTGTGATATCCTCCCAATATGAAGGGTGCTATCTATATATCTATATATATGTAAAATTGTATTGTATTGTCACAAGGCTCTTTAATGTCCACCTGAACAGGCAGCGAGGCCCTTGTTTAATACATCACCCTAAAGGATGGAGCCTCCATTCTTGCAATGAATTGGAAAAACATTGGATAAACACAAAGTTAGTAGTTAGTGTAAAATAACTTGAGCACCTGAATGATTTATGAATTCCACGTTGATTTTGTGAAAGAAAAGCATTAAGTTTGCAATGTGATGCTGAGACTCAGCCAATCTGTCCATTGACCACGAAATGGCATTAACAATGCCTGAGGAAAGATTCAGATTCCCCCTCTTTGCCGAGAGAGCAAACACCGCAGCGGGAGATAACAGTGGGGGGCCGAAAAAGGAAATTTATCTAACCTGCGTTATTCCTGCTGTGTTAAAGATCCCCTAGATTCGCTTGGAAGGAAAACATTTAAACTTTCAGTACCTCTTCTATATTAAACAACTAAACAATCCTACTAGGAATAAGAATATTACTGTTCTTGTTGGCCACTTAATTCTTAAGTATGCCTGTTGAAGTGTTCATATCCTCTCATGATAAGGCTATTGATGAAACTATGGCCTACACTGTAGAACTATTATCTCACAGAAGCACAGATGAATCAAAGAGTTAGTTTGCCTTGGACAATAAATAGTAAAAACAAATGAAAAGGTTTATACCATTTACAAAAGCAATTAAAAGGACTTGGAATCATATATTCAAGGCTGATTCTCCAGTGCATTGCTGGGAGTGTGTTTCATTGTCAAATCTGCTGTCTGACTGTTCAGGTGGATGTTAAAGAACCCTAGGAACTATTTGAAAAGAGAGTTTATTGCCAACAAGCAACCCCCCACCTCCCACCACCAATTAAAATCTATAGCCGATTGTGGGACATTATTGTGAGTTTCAAATACACAATCCACTTTACAGAATATGCTATGCAGCACAATGAGATGTCTTAACGATGTACTAAGGCACTATAACATATACTAGGATTGTTAATAATAACAAGTAAGAGAGAGTTTCTTCCAGAGCACTGGCCAACAATCCCACACATAGAAGTGATCACTCACTCCATTGTTGTGTCTGGGAGATCGGGGCATGCAAATTGCTGTCATGTTTATTTACAAAACATAGTCACTCCACGTTACAGTCTATCTTGTGAAACAGTTGGAGCTACCCTCTTGAGGTAAAGGGGGTGGCTGTATGAAATGTAAAGATTATTTTCATTTAAATTCCAACGAACGCTTAATTCAGAATAAGCATTTCGCTCGATATTCCCTGTTTATTCCAATGTATGATTAATGAGATATTTGACAGTTACATGCATTTCTCTAATTACCACGAGATAAAAAGAAAACAAACAGCCTTCGGCAAGTCTACTCTACTCTAAAGACGATGGATAGATCTCACAGCTTAAAACACAGATCTCAGCAAAGTGAGCAAGCAAAATCGAAACACTGGCTTTCAAAATTCATGGTTCTGTATTCATCTAAGAACACAGGAACACGAGAAGGCCATTCAGCCCTTCAAGCCTGTTCAGTCATTTAATTAGATCATGGCTGATCTGGACCTCAACTAATTCTTTCAAATTTCAATTTCACATTTCCTCCACATATTTCTTAATACCCTAACCATCTATGAACTTCACTCTTGAAGGTATAGATGGATCCAGGCTTTTGGGGAAGAGAATTCCAGATTTCTACAACCCTTTGAGTAAAAATATTTATAGTAGGTCTCAAGAGCATACATATAGTAGGTCTCAAGAGCATACTCCATTTCAGAACCAGCTACACTGCAGGGGATAAATCAGGAGGACATCACAAAGGCCTTACTGTAAAATCTAGTGACTGTATTTTGAAGGCAATCGAGTAAAAAAAAGCAAAACACAATAGAAAAGTAGAACTCGGCGAATAATCTATTGAATGTCACAAATATTCCTTGATTCCCTATTAATTATCTAGTCTCTTCTACCCATGGATCGATCACAATCGTCAGTAACTTCCTATCAATGTCCTCTATCTCGTTCTCATTCAGTACATCTGCTACATTTATGGCACTGAAACATGAATATCTCTGAATCTAAAGATGTGCGGCTCTGATTACAGGCAGGGAAACAAGATTGAAGTCCTTATCTCCTGTCTGCAGACTGTAGTGAGGGTTGAGGGTTCCAGCCCCACATCAAGATCACAGAGGTTGTCAGTGGAGTACAGCATAGAAGCACTTGATGTGCTGTCCTTCCGATAGAATTTAAAGAAGAGTTCATCTCTGCCTCATAGTTAGATATTGTGTGCTACTATTTATAAAAAGAGCAGGAAGCTTTACTAATGTAACATCAGTCTTTGTCCAAATCTGTCCCCCCCGCACCCCCAAACTCCACATCAAATTGGTCATTGATCTCATTATTGTTTGGGATGTTGTGTGCAGAGATTAACTGCCATTTCTATGACGTGTTTGCAATGTGGAGGGCACTATATCAAATAGAATGAACAGCCGTGAAGTGATCGATTTTTTCCTAGCCGATTGTTAGCCAAGATACCAGGAGAAACTAATTTCTCTCTTGGAATAGTGTCACAGGATCTGTAATATCCACCAGAACAGCAAGTCAGAGGGTTGGAGTTCAGAGTGTGAGGGCCGCCTGTTGTGAACCTTTTGTGTTTGCTGTGACTACTTCCAGTGGACGAGTACACCATAGATGAAACAAGAACGTCACCATGAGTTAGAAGCTTTATATAGGAACTGGGTTAGGTTACATCAGCTTCCATTCACACAAGGAAAAAGTGAAGCCGAGTGTTACATTACAAAAATGAAGAGAAAATAATAGTAATAATTATATTGCATAAACAGAAGAAAGTTTGGGGTTGGAACATGTAATTTCCTGTGCAAATCCTAAGGTTATTTTCTAAAGCCAGCTTTTATTGCTCTCACACTTCATTCTTACCCCTGGTCTGCGCTGGAGGAATCTCGTGCGAAATAAAGTATGGGTTCATTCATTCCACAAAGTTCAAATAGGCCTGTGTGGTATTTTGAGTCATGCACAGTTTTAGCAAGGAATGATTTATTGTGTGTTAGAGCAAATGTTATTGATGTCACACAAATATCCCAAGCCTAACCTACAAAGACAATGAAAATTGCCCAAGTGAAAAGTGCTTGCGTTGCATGAAGTCTGAGGAAAGAGAAACGGCTTCAGGACGTCAGTAATACAAAGCATTCAAATTAACCCACCGTTTAATTGAAATCCTTTTCCCCACATCAGCTTTGCACAGCATGCCGTAAACCTACATTGAAATATTAAACATGATACAAAATCCAACTTTAAAAATTCTGTTATTAGTTACAGGAGGAAAAACTTGCAGAAACACATTAGGTTTGACCTTCAAACAAGGTTTGGACAGAGAGAGACCTTTTCACTTTGGAAGGATATTTCAAAGTGCTTCACTTGACTGACACGGCATTCTGAGCTGGGGAGAAGTGGAGAGAATAGGCAATGGAGTTGAAGAGTGGTAGGAGGAAAAGATGACTGAATGTACGGTCGAAAAGATAAATCTTATGGGGACTTTAAAGCTGGAGAGACCTGGGGGAGGCAGAGGGATAGAGCTTCAAAGAGGCGGGTAGATTGGCTGACATAAGGAAATTGTTATTCCCACATGGGAATGTATCTCTTTTAGACACTTATTCACTTTCTGTATGTATTTCCAATATTTTCCATTGCTTCAATCAAGGTTCATCTCAGGAGCTACTTATTTAATTGTAATTTCAGTCTTTCCCTTACCCATCCCTATGTTCATCCCAGATAACCCTGTTAGGTCCATTGAGACATCCTCGCCTGTATGAAAGGCGATACATCAAATGCAAGAATATTATCACAAAACTTTGCTTGTACAAGTGGAGTATGCTCCTTGCATCACCTGTAAAGTAAATGTGTTGTGAATACCAAGGTTAAGTTGCTTGTAAAAGCTGACTGGTGGTTCTAGATTAACCTCATTTTGCAAAGCAAGTTTTATTTTAGTTCTATAGTAACTAAGACCTATTTGTGTGCCACAAATAATCTGCGATATCCACGAGGTGGATTTGAAATGGTTCATTAGCCAAAAAATATATTTGTGCTGTTCGAAGATTATTACCCAACTTATATAATTGTTGTGACATCAAGGCCATCTGGCAAGATATTGAGGGGGAATTAATGCTGTGGGTGGGTTATATTCTCCGAAGAACTTGCGACGTTAATCTGTGCCGATGTCGACATGTGGCACCATACGTTTGCAAAGTATTTTCTGCTTGTGTTAATGTTTATCCCATAAAAGGATTGGCAGGAGATGAAGTGGGAGTCAGTCTCCAAGGCACTAGATGTGAATATTTACAATCCAACATAAATGCTCAATAACAGAGTTCTAAGGGTTAACTGGATTGTTTTGGTCAACCGGATGCGGAAACCCAACACCATACCCAACAATATCCAAACCAGACTGAGAGTTCCACACACATATATATTGTATGTGGAGTCCTGTAGCTCAGTGTTTAAAGCACTCGCCATACAAGTGTGAGACTTTTGTTCGAATCCAAGCAGGTCAGGGCAAAACCTTGGGCAAGCTTCCTTACTCCATATGCCTAATAAGAATCCCTCCAGAAACAAAAACAATAATAAAATTGGTCCCTTCAATCCATGACTGTTTGAGGGACACTGCTGTGCGCGATTTGCTGCTGCGTTTTGCCCACAAGTATATAGTCAATTCACTTTACAGTACATTGAAGACGTGAAAAGCGTTATATCAAATACAAGGATTATCATATTATTACCTACACATGGAAATGTTCTTGTGTCTGGAATAGAATGTATTCGCTCTCCCTGGAGGGCTGTACACTGCTTACCTAATTCCAGATAGTATTTTATATTAATAATAATAATAATATCCCCGCATTTGAAATAGCGATTTATCACACCTTTGAGACGTCTCAAAGCACTTCACAAGATATAACTCAAAGTGAAATGACTGGCTATTTTGTGGTGAAATACAGCCGCACAGCAGCGTCCTATAAAAAGTCATGGTTTGAGTGACCAAATTATCATTTTTCTTTTGAAGGGATTATTAACCCTATGATCCACCAATTGACTAACAACTGGATTCCTACTTACTGCAAGGTAAACAAAGGTGTGTGGAGAAAGGAATCTTGCTGAATGTTTCACCCTGCCGGGAATCAAACCCACGTATTTGAGTGCCTGCGATTTCTTGTCTTGCTTCAGTGTTTCCCAATTTCACTGGATCCTTCACTGGTTTTATTTTGCTATTGTCTGTTCATTCTGCCCTTTTTGCAGCCTATTGAAACTTATTTAGTTTCTTGTTTTAGAATAGCGGGGAAGCAACTCATTTTCATTATTGGCTGAAATCTGGCTTGAGAGGGAAAGATGTTTCGAATAAGACGATAAGAGAGAAATCACATTAACAAAAAGATCCCACCAGATGGATGAGAATGATATTTTTCAACCTTATGTGTTGTCACTTTGCTAAATACCCATTTTGATGGAGACAAATCTGCCAATTTTCTGAGCTGCGGTAATGTGAGTAGCGCAAAATTACTCAGGAGCACAAAAACGGTAGCTGAGGGATTTCATGTTTATTTTATCCTCTTGTGCAAAATCTTAAACCGTACTTGAATAGATACAATTATATCTGAAGTTCCAGTTACATAGTTAGCCTGCTCCTGAGAAACTGGCTTCCATAAGAACATTAGAAAGAGGCAAATCAGATTATGGAGTTCTGCAAGTTCTTATTTTGAACTTTTTTTTGTTTCGGTCCTTCAGTGGAGGCATCCCACATCATTCCATTGCCTGTTGAATCGTGAATCAAGCTTTAAAACACCATTTACAAACCGAGAATCTCTGCACAAGATCATCCTTGCACTTGACGTAGTACCTTTCATGCTGAAAGGCGTTCTCAAAGTGCTTCCCAGTGTTGTGACTGTGTATTCATAAGCAAAGATTGGTCTCTTCCACAAGGTTACTCTATTTATGCAGCATTCAGAATTTGGCAAATTAATGAATGCATTCTTAATTGTTGAAGACAATTGATTTTTCTGTACCTCTTAAAAGAAACAGAGAAAAATGGCTTCAAAATTAATGCTGCATTTATGAATTTACTGAATTCTGGATCATTGCTATATTTTGTATCTACATTTTCATAGTTTTATTAATACAGTGCTTGGCGAACACAAACAGCCAATAGTTCATTTCATATAATCAGTGTGTTTGAAGAATATGACATTGGTAAATAAATTGGCTGATCATTGCTCAAATGGATCATTAAGTTCATTCAGGGAGATCTAACTTTGAACGGCAGCAGTAATAGTCCAGCAATCATAAAATGAGTGTGCAGTTGGGAAGTGACACAACATTTGGATCTACATCCAAACTTCTATACAAAATCCAGCCTTTGCCAGGGGTCAGTTCTTGTAACATTCAATTTGCTTTCCCCGCAACTACAGGTACTTATATTTTAAAACAATTTTTTTTCATATGCTGACTGGTTACTGAATGACAGCATTAGACACTTAATCAGGTGACTTTGGGTTTGAGACATTGTATTGACTGACATCTACACTTAGGTTTCCCCCTGAGCTGAGTTTGTTGATCTCAGATGATTCATCTGGAGGAGGGAAGGAAAACTGACCCGAGAGAGCTCTCTTTAGACATCACTCAAGTTATATTCCTGACAATAACAACTACGGGATAGGTCTGATGACATCCATGGAGATTTGTACCAGTCATAACTCTCCCGTTACGATGAAGAGAATAGGACGTATCACTTCCAGGGGGAAAGAACGCAAAGCCTGCTAGCTTAAAACAGATCGAATTCCATAAGGAATCATGAAATGTGCATCATAATAATGTTTCCTACTTTTGATATAGTGCCTATCACCTCATTGAGGAGTTACTATGAAGTATAGTGATTGTATTTCTAGGCACACAAGCAGCCAATTTGCACCAAAGCAATGTTCCACATACAGCCATGAAGTGAATGAGCACTTTTATTTATCTGGAGATTGTTGGCCAGGACACTGAGAGAAACTCTTTCTCTTTCAAATTACTGCCATGGGGTATTTTTACATTCCTGCTAAACAAGCAGACCACGGCATTGTATAATTTTCTATAAAATGTAACTAGTGAAAGGATTACACCACATCCAGAGCTTTGCTTAAAGCCAGTCATATTAACAAGATCATGAAAGAAACCATCACATAGTTATCATTGATCTGACAGTGCACTGATGGTTAAACCTTAGCTTTGTTCAATGCAACGTGAATTTCTACCAACTGACACACACTGTATCATGAAGCATGTTTTGCTCAAACTGAAGCTCTGAGTTACAGCACAATGCTTAACCCTCCAATCATATATTTGGTTCGTATAATTTTGTTGTTTTTGTTGGTTCAGGTTTGGCCACTGTATGTAGAATGGCTCATTACCTCTCATGTGCACCCTGTGAATTCTTTGTTGTCGTTGTTCAGTATTCCAGCATAAAGTCCACCAATGCTCCATTGGTGCTGTGCATGTAGTGGCGACATAGCAGTATATATCAGAATTTAGAGACATCAATTTGATTCTGATCCTCTCACTCATAATGCGATCCATAGATCTGTGTCATTCCATTGGACCTCCCTATTCTGGGTACCCTTAGTTTTGCTAATTAACATTAAAAAAGGTTTCAGTATTGGTAACTGATCTAATGCCAAATTCCAACACTACTTAACAAAAAGCCAACAAATCTATTAAGCCAATAATTACTATTTGTTCTCTCAAACAGAGAAAAAATAGATATTTGGTAGCATTGGAATTGACGGTGTTCAGACTCTTTGAGAACCTGTTAGTTATTCTAGATTGGAAATATTGTAAAATGCACTTGGCATTTCAGTATTTGGGGATTCCTTGGATCATCCAAATGTGTCACAATTGGCTAGTGTGAGGGAGAGAACAGACAAGTGAAAGTTAGATGATTGGAATGTTCGCTTAAGGCAACCTTAAATAACCAAGCAATATATCACTTGGTGTTCAGACTTGCAATGAGTCTGTAGTATTAACTTCAGCTTGTTTGCCCTTTCAAACTGCTCTACCTTCATTAGATGAGGTTGAACAGCTCTCCTGCAATCCCAATCGCGTATTTTCAGAAGAAAATTCCTCTTGCCATTAAGTGTAAAAGTTATGACAACCTGGGTTGAGAATGTGATTTTCTATTCTAAGTATAGTACATTTGGTTAAAGTTGCTTTACTTAACAGTGCATATGTGCTATGACTTGTGCTTGAACAGGTACCAGCTAGCACCCATGTGGTTGCAAAATCCTTTGTTTGCAGCTAACGTAATTGACTTTTACAGAGTGTCAATTAAAAGAGGCTTCATTCAATTTTAGCCCATGTTCCCTCTCTACTTCCTATCAAATCTTCACTTCCTCAAATTGTGCGTCATCTGGAAAAGTAGGTTAATGTATTCTAGTCTTTGCTGGTACTCGAATCACTGAGAGGATGTAAATATATCTTAAAACAACACTAAAAAATTTAATTTGCCTAGCAATAATAATAATCCTTGCATTTGATACAGCGCTTCTCACGTCTTCTAGACGTCTCAAAGTGCTTCACAGAATATATACTGTATATTTGAGGGCAAAATGAGGTAGCCAATTGTAAAATGCAGCCATTTGCATCGTTGGATGAATGGTGGCTGTTGATATTTAAATGTAGGTTAGCATATTTAATGGTTAACTGCAACATACTGCTTTGTCCTGTTAATTAACGGTCTTTAATTCCTTGTCTCAGGATTCATTAACTTGCTTGTGTTCTGACAGCTGTTTACCATAACAGTGCGTACATGGATGCCTTTAAAGTGCTCCACAGCCTTTACTGAAGCAAAAGTCAATGATAAAACTTCTGTAAAAAGGCATACATTTTGCTGAATATTGACTTCCATACATCCACCGCTTTATCGATGTTAGTCACCTACTGAAATGTTTTTCGTGATTGCCATTTTCTTAGACTTCGTTTCTGTGTTTTGACTGCAGTATCTATACATCACATTCCAATGCGCCATTGGAGGACTGTTGCATTGTCAGAGATGCCAAATAATGCTCTCCTGGTCAACAATACCCGTGATAAAATTTAAAACACACTTCACAGCTATCTGTGGGTCATTGTGATGCAGAAATTGGGCCTTGCATTTGCCTACAAATACTCAATTCATTTCAGAATAAAAATCTTGTGAAGCGATTTGAGACATCTCAACAAGGCACTATATCGAATGCTATATATATATAAAAATGATGTATCACTATATTAAATCAAAAGGATTATTCTAAAATACATCATGATGTTGAAGTCATAGTTCAGCACAGTGCAGGTATTAACAAACTCCCATTGTTTGTAAACAGGTAAGCTCCCAAGGCATTAGCATGAGCCAGACAGGGATCTGTCTACAGTAGAACTGGGCGTTAGTCTTACAGAAAATACATTGTTTGCTTCAGATCCCTTGAAATTATTGATTTATCATAAAAAATAAACAATGAATAAATACATTAGTACTGTTTGTGGGGCACTACTGTGTGCAATTGGCTGCTGCCTATTGCCCACAAAATGTACAGTCAATTCACTTTAGATTATATTCTGCAGCGCACTTTGAGATGTCTCAAAGACGTGATAAGATGCTATATTAAATGCCAGGATTATTATTAGTTATACTGTATTTGAGTATTTAGTAACATATCAGTTAAAGATCATTTTATTAATATTTGCTTTTAGCTCGAAGTAGGAAACTAGGTCGCAAACCAAATCGTTGCAGGAAAAGGTCAATTCTGGTTCGAATTACATGTTTAGCAGAAGAGAAAATGAGGGATGACAGATTTAGCTCATTGAGTGACGACAGCAAACATTCAATTGAAGCATCGTCTCAACATGTGATGGAGCTTCCCCCTCTTGAGGACAATGAAGGCAATGTTTATTGCAGAGCCATAGGAGTTCCATTCAGTTGTCTGTCACTATCTGGTTTATTTGTAGATGAACTTCAATATTAAGAGCAGGACCTCACTGGACAGACAGAAACTGCCACTTGTATTATAAATTAATAAAACCCCAAGGTAGGTTTGGATTAAGAGGGCCTTTCAGCTAATCTGATCTCTTCCTCATTGAACACCCACCTTCCGGTCATCCCATCAGAGCATCAAGATATTTTATAAATGAGTTCAGCGTTCTGGCCTCAGTCACTTTTCCTGGAAACCTGTTCTGGTCATATCATGAAATTTCCCCTTGTAACCGTAAATCTATGTTCTCTTTCTCGAATGCCTTGGTGCAGTTTCAAGCAATGTTCTGGGTTTACTTTCGCAATCTCATTTAAAATGATATACACTTCAAACATCTGCTATCAAGACTAAAGAGCTGATGAAACCATCGCCACAACTCTAAGCGCAGTGCAGCATCTTATTCAGGTGAATATAACATTGCAATTGTTCAGGGGACTTGAAAGAAACCAAACCATTTATGATTAGATCTCTATTTTACAAAGCCACTGGGGAGAAATTCCACAAGCATTTTAGAGCATTCAGAATCCAGCAGTTTTCTTAAATACAGGTTATCTGTAAATTCTTTTAAGAACCACAGAAATAAAAGGCCATTAGAATTATGGCTGAATTCGACAATTTGTCAAATGCCTGGAATCGCCATTTAATAGAGGAAATCTAGACTGGAGTTAGAAACATAGAAACAGGAATAGGCCATTCAGCCTCTCAGGGCCATTTTAAAACAATTCTATAATAACGCTGTGAGCAATTGGCTGCTGCGTTTCACCCACAAATTTACAGTCAATTCACTTTACAGTATATTCTGTGAAGCACTTTGAGACATCGATAAGATGTGAAAAGCGCGATATGAAATGCAAAGATTATTATTATAAGATCATAGGTGATCTGGATCTCAACTCCAATTACCTGCCTTTGCCTCGTATTCTTTAATACTCTGACCTTTATACCTATCCACCTCAGACTTGAGGATGTGATTGAATCTAGCACTCACAGGCTTTTGGGGGCAGAGAGTTGCAGACTTTCACTACCGTTTGGGTCAAATACTACCTCCAAATTTCACTTCTAAATGGCTCTAATTTTAAGACTGTATCCTTTGTTCTGGATTCCCATCCCAGAAGAAATAGTTTATCTGTATCTACAAATCACTTTATTATTTTATAAACCTCAATTATATCACCCCTCAACCATCTAAATTGAAGGTAATAGAAACCAAGTTTATGCACCCCACCCCTTCATAATTTAATTCTCCTGAATTCTGAATTATCCTCATACACTGTGAGACAGGTATTGACTAAAATCAAGCTCGACCGGTAATTGGTAAGAAAATATTTTGTCTTGTTTATAATGATAGTGAAAAGTGAAGGAACTTGAGATAAATATTTCAATTCTCATTCTCATAAGGAATTAAATCGTACATGTACACTGAAATTCACCGAAGCCTGCCTCTACCTTGATCCGTGCTTTGGGAAGATGTGTGCTTTGGATCTGGTTAAGGTAAGAGTTTGCAAATGCTGTTTACAGATGTTCTTTTTTCTTCTCTAAACGTGGCTATTTCCTTGAGTTGTCCTTTGAAACATTGATCCAATTTTTTCATTCTATCTAAATAACCTCCTCATCAGTTTGCACAGCTCAGTGTTAGCTTTTATGATCATTGTACTGCTGATATAGTAGTTTATAATTTAGATTTACATATAGATTGATTGTTTCTATTCTGAACACTTAACCCAGATAACTAAGATATCTAATTCACCAGATTTGTTTTCTGTGTGTGACATGCTAAATGAAATTGTGTGCTTACCCGTGACAATTAACAAATGGCATCTATCAAACGAAGCTAAAGTAATAATCCTTGCATTCGATACGGCAATTTTCACTTCAGGATAAAAATAATAATAATAATCCTTGCATTTTGATGTAGCCCCTTATAGTATCTTCATGATCTCTCAAAGCACTCCCCAAAATATACCGTAAAGTTAATTTACTGTATGTTTTCTGGGCAAAATGATCTTGGCTTCATGTGTCATTGCGTTGACAGCAACTAGTAGTTATCTTAAAATTCTTCTTTGCTCTAAACCTACGTCCTCTACATTCTACAACAACAACAAAATTACATTTATAGAGCGCCTTTCACGGTGCTCTATGTCGCGCAACACAAAATATTGATCTGGGTTTATTTTCTAAAACCCATTTACACTTTTATACAGCTCTATAAGATCTTCTCTGACCTCTGAGACACTTTTGCTTAAGACTCAAGAGTCCTAACTTGTCTAATCGCTGCTCATATCTCATACCTCTCTCTAACACTGGGGATTATCCTGGTTGCTCTCTTCTGTGCTGCCTCGATGGCGTGAGCAAGCCACTTATGTCTGTCTCAGTGACTAGTTGGTGTCAGGTCAAACATCTTTGGGGGGGCGGCGATGATATCTTTAACTGTAAATACGGAGACATTTTCCTCGCCTTCTGGCAATGCACTTTTGTGCAAATTCCAGCCGGCTGACTTTGGCATCTTGCTGGCATCTTTCTTGCCAATTGTTGGCTCAATGTTTGCGAGTGTAACAATCTCAACAGGCTCTGGGTAAACGCAATCTGTCACAAAACCCAACTCAACCACATTGATCCTAACGCTTCATAAGGCAGAAAACACACCGCTGGGGCACAAGTGGAGGGGAGCAGGGGAGTGGGGCATGGGGAGAGGGGAGGAGCAGTTGGGGGAACAGATTGCAACATTTAATTTTATTATTAATTAACTCAAACAGTGGTTATCCTCTATCAATTATTACTACTTACATCAGAGTGAAACGTCTCACACCACGCTCCCTGTCTCCCCTTTTCCCCAACCGGGGGTGGAGCTATTTGTTGATTGCTTTCAACCGCGTTTTGCTTCATGCGATAAAACACATTGGGGAAAAAAAACATTGCACCTCAAACATTACTACCCTCCATGCCAGCTCCTGACGTTTAGGTTGGATGTAAAGGGTTAACTGTGACCTACCGTTCGCCAAACTGATCCGGCGGAGAGGCGTTTGAGCACTTACCAGAGAAGTTGACTTTGTGAATGTACTCGAGCAGGATCTTGCCATCTATTGGGTCCATTTTGGGACAGAGGCCGACGTGACCTCGACACAGGTCTTTGTGCATGTTGTGTAGAGCGTTTGCCATGGCATAAACAGCATCAATAACAAACAACACCTTCCCTTCCTGCTCGTAAGAGTTGTTTCGCCCGATCCTCTCCAACCCTACAAGAGAAAGGGAAAGCCGTTTTGAGGGTTAAAACTTAGGTCCCTTCAGACTGCATTGGAATGCGTCCATTGCGAGAAATGGTTTTAGAGTTCTTCTGATAGTAATAATCATGATACTAATAATCCAAGCATTTGATACAGCGCCTTATCACGTCTTCAAAATGTCTCAAAGCACGTCACAGAAATATACTGCAAAGGGAATTGACCATGTATTTAGTGGGTGAATCATTTGGAGAAAGTTTTAAAATCAAATGATTGAGCTAGCAAACTGGCTTGAATTAAAAGTTGTAAAAAGAGCAAAGTTTATCAGGCCTGAGGGCGTCTGTATCTGTTTGTGACCTTACTGGGGGGATTTACTGGATGGTGGAAATGCAGGTCTGATCTAAAACTCCATCATCCAACGTGATAAAGTGCTGTATCAAATGCGAGGATGATTCACAGAAAATACACAAACTACAGGGATATGAGGGGAAAAAGAGGATTAAAAGGATCACTCTTCAAAGAGCCAACACAGATTCCATGGACCTTCTTCTGTGAATAGCCTTCTTCTGTGTCATATATTTCTGCAGTTCTCTGACCCTCATTATCTATATTACTTCAGTGCATATGGAACAGTAAGTGATTGCAAGGCTGGTGAATGGATTACATTAATGCCCTTTGTTTGGTGGCTAATTTGGTGGTTAATTTGTCGTTCTGACTCGCAAGATTGTCAGGCTGGTTGAATGGGGCTTCCTTCAACATACGTGTGTGAGGGAAGAAAAGAAAAGCAGTTTTTTTTGTAGCTGAAAGTCCATTAACTTCTTTTTGTGATGTTTTCTTCCACTCTTTGGTTAAAACATGTATTAGTGGTCCTCCCACACAGCGCCAGGTCAGAAACAAGCCGATCAGTAGGTTTATCTGCGATGTACAGCAATTGTTTTATCTATCAAATGATTCTGAAACATTTGTATCGCTGAACCACTGCTACATTTAAGTCAACAAACGCTGCAATGGTTGCCAACTTGCAGCAGGAAGAGTTATCAAAGCAGGTAACTCTTTCATTGAAAGAATTGACAGTCTTTAAAGAACCGTTCCACTACTCATACATATTAATTGAAATATTCCGAGACGCAGCATGGATTTGGGGCTGTAGTGAACATGAATTATATGCAATGTTAGTCTTTTCATTTCACAGTCATGGTGTAAACCATTGAACCTAGCCTGTCTACAAGCAAGTGACAAACTAGAACTGGGTTGCATCTTATTTTCATCTGAATCTCATCAGATAATATATGAATAGAAATATGCCTAATATAAT
Organism: Hydrolagus colliei; assembly: GCA_035084275.1. Classification (NCBI taxonomy): domain Eukaryota; kingdom Metazoa; phylum Chordata; class Chondrichthyes; order Chimaeriformes; family Chimaeridae; genus Hydrolagus; species Hydrolagus colliei. Next base: position 7,410,856 of record CM068762.1, read on the forward strand.
GATAACTTTCAGTGAAAGCACCACTGGATTTATTTGGACTGCATAGATCAGGCTATCTATTTAATCTAATTGCAAATAAAAGTAGACTATTATTCTATATAATAATAATAATAATCTTTGCATTTGTTATGCATTTGCATCAGAGGAGAAAAAAAAACTGATAGTGAATAAAGTATCTGTGTCTTGGAAGCTAAAAGCCAGCAAAAACTAAGTGGGGAATAAAGGGACTGAGCTCTCAACACATTTGAGGATAATGCAACACAGTGAAGTGAGGTAACAGGGAATATTGAGGAAAGGATATTGAGAACGATTCATAAAGGAAACAATTGAATCAGTGCTGTAACTCAGGTGGGACTCGACACCTCTGTAGCTATTTTATTTCCTATCCGATTCGAGTCATTCATGCCTGGATCCAATTCATCCAATTCCCTCACCCAAAGACAATTTTGTACTTCAGAAATACAACTGTAGAACCTAAGAGGAACTGGGAAATCACACAGTCCGCAAGCCATTATTGCACCTTTTGTCAGAATTAGCGCCCTCTAGAGAAATTTCCTGAAAGGGATTCTTTTCAGCATTTCTCAAATAACCATTTCAAAAAGCATAAAAGTAATCCTGGCAAGGGGATGAAGTGAGGGATTGCTCATCGAAAGCTACATAATTTATTCAAACTTCAAGTGCGATCCAATGGTCCAGCAGTGATCAGATGTCACTAAGCCTTTCACGTCGGGAAGTCCTCCCGACATAAAAGGTGCTCCATAAATGTAATTGTGTTGTGTTGTTGTTGGAAGCTAAGCCATCATTGCCAGCAGACAGCAATGATGGCGTAAACTCAGCATTGCCACCTGCACTGTGTGTTAACGCAGTTGGTCTGCAAGAATACAAGCCTCGTTACTGTGAGTACAACAGGACTGGGACCCACACCCACATCGGATTCCTGAAGCGTAGTGGTTACAGCACACGCCTCGCAAGCAAGCGTACCAGGGTTTGCTTTCCTGAAGCCTTAGGTAAATTTCCTTACTTCACATGTCTCTGTTTACCCTGCAGTAAGTAGGAATCCGGTCATGTGTCGATTGGTGGATTTGGCAGCTCGCTTTCTGGGGATAATATTGCCTGAAAACAAATTGGGTTTCTTAAACCATTGCTGTTGAGCAATTGGATGCTATGTTTCATCCACAAAAATATAGTCAATTCACTTTCCAAAATATTCTGTGAAGTGCTTTGAGACGTCTTCAACAACAACAACAAAATTATCTTTGTAAACCGCCTTTCACATTGGGACGACATCCCTGCTGAACAATCAGGTGTTAGGACCCGAGTATGGGTATGGTGTGAGGGTGTGGGCTCAAATTCCCTTTGAGTTGTTTCCAGTCCTACCTATTAGTGCTTCACATCATGACTGAGAAATGTCCCTGCTCTGGCTGAATCCTGGTGCCTTTCTAATTGATTATTTAAATCAAGTTTGCATTCATAACTTAATAATATATTCCTCCTAACAATAATCCTTCCGTTGATGTAGCACGTTCATCAAAACGTCTTAAAAAGTGATTCAAAGGATTTACTTTAAAGCATGGCGCCAAATTGCACACAGCAATGAAACGTTGTCTTGGAGGATTTTTGGCAACTTAGAGAAACTTCCTATTCATTTGGAAGAGCCCTGTTAGATCTTTAATGTCCACCTGAACAGTCAGATGAGGCACCAATTAAAAGGCTGCCACAGCATTGTTTTGGAGCATTAGGGTGGACTGCGAGTTTAGAGTCCTGACATCTGAACGTTTTAAATCTCCCCTTCCCCTAATGGCTGTGGATACTGGATTCATTCATTCAAATTTTCCAAGACTTAGGTGGATAGATTTTTGTTAGGAATATGCCAAGGAATATGGGGCAAAGCAGGTAGTTGGGAGTTGAGGTACAGATCAGCCATGATCTAAAAGAATAGTGGAACAGGCTTGAGGACCGGAATGACCTACTCTTGTTCCTATGTCCCTATGTTCCTATGACTTGGGGCTTGAATCCACAACCATCTGGCTCAGAGTCAAAGAGTGCTTTCAACCGAACTCGGCTAACACCGGCTAATTACTCCACCCAATTTCAATTCATTCACCAACTGTATCACATTGTCAGTATTTATCATCCATTCGGCAGTGCTTATTGCACTCAACACTAAAACAAAATCAAAATTCCTCCTCCCATCATCATAAATTCACAGAGAACAGTGGCTATCCAGCATCCTGTGGTTATGGCAGTTCATTTGATCAGGAGAGCGGTGATCTGTTAAATAATCGAGGCAACTTCCATCATATTTCAATTTATTTTTTGCCAGAATGTATGCTATTTGGTACATCCCCACAGAATCATTTTAGCTCAAATTTATTTGTTGTTTCTGCGCCGGAGATTGAATTGTGGGAAATCGGGACAAAACACAAAGCAAATTGCAACTCAGACAAATGACATAAAAGGCATTTGTCATTCAAAGAGGACCAAATCCTTCCAGATTAGTTATGGCCTGACTGGGTTTCCATCACTATCAACCAGGGCAGCTGTTTCATCAAAAGCCTACAGGTTCCTGATTGCTAATCTCGTACGGAAGCGTAATGCCCCCGTACTTTAGACGGGATGTGCACACATTCATTACAGCAGGGAAATGAGCTTGTTAATTCTGTCACTAACACGTGATTGCATTTTTAAGGAACAAGGAACTATCAAGATAGATAATGGTGAGTGAAATGATTTAGAGTGACAGAAGGCTGTTCGCCCTCTTATGCCGTCAGAAGCTGCCATGTAGGTTTGTTTAAAGTTACGGCCTCTGAGTCTTAGGTGTTCATTGATTGACCAAGTGACTCATCCAATTGAAAAACAACATTGAACCAAGTAGAGACACGCTCTGCATGACACCAAATTAGTCATTGGTCTACTCACTCCACCGCTGTTGTAGAACATTACTGAGTGCAAATTGGCTGAAGTATTTGCTTGCAACTCTATGGTAACTTTACACTGTATCCTGTGCACCACTTTGCGATGTCTTGATAAGAGGCTCAATGCAAGGGTTAAGTACTGTCGTAGAATTTCATAGAAATTCACATCAAGCAAACAGGCCACTCAGCCCAACAAGTCCAAACTAATGTTTATTTTATTTGGGATATATACATTCATATGTGTGTGTCTATATATATATATAGATCGCTGCCTGTTCAATATATAGTGTGAAAGAGAGCTGGTTTGATTCCAACATCCTGTTGCCAAACATTTCACCTTGGAGCCAGTTCAACTCTGAGGAGCGCCTGCTTACCTCCCCAATGGAAGATTATAGGCTGAGATGCAACATTCTTGCTGCTTATTTATGTTTCACCCACAAGACACACAGTCACTACACCTTAGAGTATATGGTGATAAGCAATTTGAGACATCTTGATGATGTGATAAGGCGCTTTATCAAATTTAAGGATTATTATTACCTGCACGGACAATATTAACACTAAAGAATTGAGTGCTTTCTCACAGAGAAGTCATAGTTCCGGTCTAATTCGAAGGCTATTGTAATTATGGAGAAAGAATCGGTTTGTGGATTCCCCCGGGATTTTAATTCTCTGACAGTCACAGAGTTGGTAGATTTTACAGTATTTTTTTGGATACAAGATCTTGAATCAAATAGAATAACTATTCTAAATAGAGATTATGTGACTTCGGCCCTATGTTAACCACTACGTCTCTCAATCAGGTTACACCTAAACAGGCCATTCTATCTAAACCATTTGCAAACACAGTTTTTTCTGTTCCAAACGAGCTGCCTCTAATGTCACTTTGCCACTTCCCACACTTTCTCATTGATCTCCCAACCTCCCCTGCTGAATTTAGCCCAATTAGCAGCACTTGGGGACTGTGATTTCTATGCTGCCTGCGAGTAAAAGGATGGAGATTACACAGCAACTCTGGATCCAATCTGAACATTTTAGGTAGGGTGGAGTTTGGAGTAGCAATAACAAGACCATGTGCGGCTTTCGGGATCTAGGTCCTGCCAATCTGTCGACTTCAGGCTGATAACAGTGCCATGGGTGGCAAAACACAATGTATTTAGACACGTCTTTCAAAAATCTGCTGCGCTCTATGATTTGAAGTTGGATCATGACTTCCTAAAAAAAAAGCCGCCTGCAGTTTGAGTTGGACTTCTTTTTTCGAATGTCAGATTGATTTTGTATCTTGGAACTCCAAGGGGATGAGGGGAGTGTGGGGTTCAATACCACTCATTTTGCGAAGCTCTGACTCTTTGAGACACTTTTGTGGCAAATCAACCTTTTACTCAATGCCGCGGCAGTGTGACAAGCCATGAAATCGAGACACTTTTTTTGTTGTTGCTCTTTTACAGTTTTTTTTTGTTGTTCAATGCACAGCACACTCTTGTATTGTATTTGCTGACTTCCTTGGCTCAATTTTCACAGCGCGTTTCGATTTAGCTTTTCCAGCGTATGCCACGTGCTTCTTCTTATTGAGAGTTAATGCGATTTCCAATGGTGTGCTACTCAGTAAATCCCATCGCCCACTCGCTGAAAATACATTTCTTTTTACAGTGCAATTTTTAAAAAGTTATCTAAATTTGGTTGAAATTGAACCGTACAATGCCATCACTACATTATAATGCTGAACCCACAAATTTTCACCCATTATTCTAAAGGAAAGATTTCCAGAACAAAACTGAGAGAAAGAGAGACTCATTTCCAACATTGGCCATTTAAAATCTATTGTTAACAAATGCCCCAGGTATTTTCTGGCACTTTTCTGACCCTTATTAACATAAACATAATAAATTAATACACAAATGTCAAAGTGAAAATAAGATCAAAGAAGTCATCAATTCATAATTAATTCATAATTAATTCATAATTAATTCATAATCCAGGCCTGATCATTCTATGTATTTCATTGTAATGTAATTTGATTACATCATAAAATGTATTCTATGTCATTCTATTCTATGCAATTCACCCCATAAAATATACATTCAATCCACCTTACAGTATATCCCTTGAAGCTCTTTGAGACATCTCAATAGCGGGCAATATCAAATGTAAGGATTATTATTATAAGAGTGAAGCAGTCTCAAACCCAGAGGCCATTGAGTAACTGGCACTATGTGGAATGTAATATAATAATATGGACTAATTGGGGTTGAGTGGCTGAATAGCTTGTTTGCAGCTCCTGTTATTACATGTGATTCAGGTATTTGGGTAGTGGGGGTAAAAAGGGATGTGGAAATAGCTCTCAAGATTAAAATACCGGACAAGATTGAATAAACTGGGAGAACAGACTTGAGGGGCTGAATGGCCTCCCCTTTTTCCTGTTTCTCTTTGTTCTTATTGCCCCACTGGAGCTAACTATTTGAATCCCTGCACTTTCTCTATATCTTAATCCCTCCACTTTCTGCTATATCAAATGCAAGGATTAGTATTATTATCATTCCCTTCCCTTCAGGTTTGTATCTCGTTCCCTTTCAAATGTTGTTGTGATCTGAGCCTAATTAGACATTTGTTGCAAAGAAACTACATTTTATCACAACCTTCTACATGGGCAAAAATACTTCTAACCTTGCCTAGGGTCTGGCGATATTTCGATATATCGCTAAAACCCGATATAATTTTCATATCGATATGCCGATATAGACATTTGAAAAATAACGATATATCGAAAATCGATATATCGAGGTAAAAAATCGGGAAGCGAGCACACTGAACTACAAGACCCAGAATGCTCATCTCTATACACAATGCACAGACCGAGGTGCAAAGCCGCCATATTGTATTCATAGTCCTCGAATACAATATACGGGTATGCAAGGGGTGGGGGGATGGGGGAGAGACGGCTGGGGGGAGGGGGAGAGAGACAGCTGGGGGGAGGGGGAGAGAGACGGCTGGGTGGAGGGGGAGAGAGACGGCTGGGGGAAGGGGGAGAGAGATGGCTGTGGGGGTGAGAGGGGGAGAGGGGGAGAGAAACGGCTGAGGGCAGGGGGAGAGGGGAAGAGAGACGGCTGGGGGGGGAGAGGGGGAGAGAGACGGCTGGGTGGGGGGACAGGGGGAGAGAGACGGCTGGGGGGAAGGGGAGAGAGATGGCTGGGGTGGTGGGGGGACAGAGACGGCTGGGGGAGGGAGGGAGAGAGAGACGGCGGGGTGGGGAGGGAGAAAGAGACGGCTGGGGGGGTGGTGGGGGAGAGAGACGACGGGGGTAGGGGGTGCTAGAGAGGGATGGCGGGGGGGGGGGGGGAAAGACGGGGTGGATGTGATAATATACAGATAGATAGAGATGGGGGGGATGTGAGAGAGGAGAGGGGGAGAGAGACACAGACACACAGACAGAAAAACACAGAGATGGAGAGAGTGAGAGACACAGAGAGAGAAAGATATTTACCTCCTGAGGAGATAGGCCCCGAATGTGCACGCACCCGGAATGCGCGTGCACCCGGAACGCGCGCGAACTCCGAATGCGAGCGCCGCGCATTCGAAAAACCCGAAAATATCGATATTTCGGTATATCTCGATAAGAGCCCATCGATATATCTAATCGGAAAATTTCCATATCGACGGACCCTAACCTTGCCCCTAACTCCGCCAATCCTTTGATTAAGGTTTTATAAATTGAATGGACTTGGGCACCAGAGAATCTCATCCCCCCCTCCTCTAATTCTCTCCCAGCCGCTCCTGGAAGTGGCGTTTTCACATCAGGATAAAATTATTATCAATCTTTCAGCCAAATGGTCATCGTTCATGTGTGAATCCAGATGGTGAGAATCAGCAGAAACAGCCTGATGAATCGGCTGCTTCACCCTTGGTGCATTTTCTGTGTTGGTGCTTTAACCCTTACAGATGGAGCGGGTATGAGCGGAATTTATTTTCTTGTGTTTTCAATCTTTTTCTTGGATGGGGGCGGGATGAGGGAGGCAAACGTGTTTTCCATCTTTGGGCATTCAAAAAAAACATGAAAACGATGCCCCATCTGCTAGTTCAAGTTGAAACCTGAAATTTCCTGTGTCACACTACGAAAAAAGAAGGGATTTTCTCCCAGTGTCCGGGCCAACAATCCCTCAGATAAAAATTGATTACTAGCTTCCTGGATATTTGTGGGTTGTATGTGTGCGCAAATTGGCTCTCGCATTCACCTACAAATACAGTCACTACACTTTACAGATAAGCCTGTAAACGCTCTTTGAGACATCCTCCTGATGTCTGCGAGATCATTTTTTGAAATAAATCTGCCCAGCACACTTTGTCACGGTTTCGGCAAGTGGCAATTAGTAAAGGCATTTGCTGAAAAACGCTGAGAGAAATTTTTTTCGCAATTTAATGCTGCCTTTTCACACAGATTTTGTGGTAAGGGGGTCACAGATCAGGTAGCATTGAGCCCGACAGCAGGAAAGCTGAGTGACAAATGCTGGTTAAAAAAACCCCACTTCAGAATAAATACTTTGAACATGCTAATGTTCTGGTATCTTTTCTGCACAAAGGGTTCTGGCTAAGTGGCAGAGATAGATTGTAAAACCAGTAGAAGAGTTTTAATTACAGTACTCAAGTTGATAAAGTAGAACAGAGGCCTTTTGTGGTCAGTCGTTCACCTTGTCTGCAAAACGTACAGCACCCGGCTTCGCCTTAACAGCAAGGATTTCAGCAGTGAATGCACACACCACACCGTCTGCGTTTTGGTGGCACTTTTCATTTCATTTGGAACGTAATTCAGTCCATCATACCAGCAGGCCTGAGGCCTTACCTTGTAATTTACTCAGGGATATGTGTGTTTCCATCTGCACCTCAACCCCAGGTGTATAATTTTCAGCGCAAGATAAGCGAGATAGTGTTCTTTTGTTAAAAAAATCACTTGGCATCAAAACTGAGGGGCGTTCTTCATCACATGCGTTTGTCATAACTGATGAACAACAATATTTGCAATTGACATGTAACAAATGAGTTCATTTCTAAATGGATAAAGCTCAGGGCTGTTCAATAGGGAAAATCGACCTTAGATATAGCTCTTGGATGAAGGAGTTGAAATAATGTAAACCTTTAGGTGTATCTACTGGTCAGTTAATTTCTCTAGCCTTACTGCCATATGTTTGCATTGGAAAATCCCCACATAATCAGAAGGACGAAAAAGGCACACTGGTGTAACAAAGACAATTAAAGTGCTACTAAATTCATTACCAAAGGCTACCTGAGACTAGGTGAAGGAGAAATGCAACCTCTATGAATCGGAGTGATTCCATAAAGTCATGATAACTACCGTATTATCCAATAAATACAATAATCTCATTATTTCTTTCAGACTTATTAGACACTGTAATGGTATCAATACTTTTTGGTCACCCTGGATTAAGGGCCAAGTATAATTAGTTGCTCAACGGTGATCTAAAGGGCAAGCCTGATGTTTGTTTATGGATTTTAAAAAATGTATATTCAGAAGTCCTCGCAGGATTTATAACTAGGAAAGCCTGCTACTTTACAACCTCCACTTAATGTTTTGACAGGGTCCACTGTCATCCGTCTCAATGTACACTAAATTGTGGTTTCGTCTAATTGTATATTCATCAAGCAGCAAACATTCATGAATTAAAAATCAGTCGTGCTCTTCAAATTACTTTCCGTACCAGCAGCAACTCTTCAATCTAAGATTCGTTGCAAGTTAGGAGATATTTCTTTGAAACGGTACATACATGTTCAGATAGGGCGTTCTGGAAGATATCGCAGAGCATGCTTAGCTGCGTTTGTTCCTTGTTTTACTCCTGTATGTTGTCTACAGAAGTGAAACAAGTAGAAGCAGCAAACACCATAATAATATAAATAATAATTATCTTTGAATTTGATACAGCGCTTTTCATGTCTTATACTGTAAGATACTGTAAAGTGAATTGACTGAAAAAATTCTGAGGTAACTCCTCCGTTCCACTATCGGTGGCCGTGCCTTCAGCGATTACGCCCCAAGGCTCTGGAACTCCCTTCCTCACTCCCTTCGCCTCACCCCCTCCTTTCCTATTTTCAGGTTGCGCCTAAAGACTTATCTTTTCAACCGCGCTTTTAGTCACCTTTCCCCCCACCCCGCCCCCCCACCCCCCACACCACCCATCCACTGGCTCGGATCCATTTTGTGAAGCGCTCTCAGATGCCGTCTGACTCGGAGAGCGCTATATAAATCCAAGTTGTTGTTGTTGACTGTGTATTTGTGGCCAAAACGCAGCAGCCAATCGAACGCAGCGGTGTCCACAAACAGTTGTGGATTGAAATGACCAATCTATTGTTGTTTCTTTTCGAGGGATTGTTATCAGTTGTGTGGAGAAAGGAAACTTGCCCAGGTTACGCACTGCCAAGAATTGAACCCAGGTCTCTTGTCTGCAAAGCGAGTGCTTCAACCACCGAGCTACAGCAGTACATAATCATGCTTTTTATCTCCATAAAATTGCTTAAAGGTTCTGTTGTCACAGGTAAGCATTAGGTGGTGTTTTCAGCACTAGAATGTTAATAGGACACGCAGCGAAGAATAGATAAGATTCTTCTTATCTTTAACTTACCAGATGCACAACACATTCAACAACACAACAACACCAACAAAAATACAATTACATTTGCATAGCGCCTTTCACAACTCGAGGACATCCCATTTCGCTGGACAGTCAGTGATTCAGATCTGAGCTGGGGTCGGGATCAGTGAGGGTGGAGGGAAGAGAGGGGAAGCGGGATGACTGATGGCACGGTCAAAGAGGAGGGTTTTGTGGTGGGACTTGAAGGACCTAGGGAGGGGGCGAGGAGGAGGAATTGTGGGATGAAATTCCAAAGGTTGGGGGCAGAGTGACTGGAGGTTCCCCCGCTGATGGTTGCTTTTGGTATCTTGGCCCACAAAATATAGTCACTCCAACTTATATTATGTCCTTCGCTTTATGAAATGCTCAGCTCCTGATGGGTGAAAGGTTCTGTGCCATAAGTAAGGATTATTATAAAGTGTGGTCTTAAAGGACTCGCTATGTTTTGTAAAATCCATGTGTCACTTAGCCCGTAAAATAGGTCAAGTATTAAATGATAAACTTGTCTTGTTCACACTATCTATTTATGTATTTCGGCATTTCTCATTCATTCGAATTTAACAGAGACTGCGCCAAAATCCATCCTGTCTTATTGACAGGTGATTCTTACATCTGTACTTGATGTGTGGAAGCCGCTGTTAACAACATTGAGGTACCCCTGCAGTCAGCTGTGGCATATTCCAGCATTGGCGACAAACTGCGTAGCTTTACTAACATATACATCGTCACTACACTTTACAATAAAATCATGTGGAATACTTTGAGACTATGCTTTCAGTCATTGTTTTCTCCACCCCCAGCTCAGATGCCCTGGCAGCAATGTGAAGCGCTTTGAGATGTCCTCCTGGCGTGAAAGGCGCTTAATAAATGTAAATTGTATTATAATGATAACAACTATCCCTGCAGTCTACTGAATAGCGCCTTTCATGTTGGGCAAAAATCTTAAAGCGCTTCACAGAGTTTACTATAAAGTTTTGCAACTCTGCATTTTGTTGGCAAAATCGTAGCATGTTATTCAACATCTCAACAACACAATACGGGCCTGTATTAAATGCAAGTATTATTATTGTTATTATTAGCAAGAATATATTCTGCTAATACACTAGTAATCTCGTTCATACTTCACAGCTCTGTACTCTGCTCTTGTGATTACTTGCCATCACCTCAGACATCTCCAAAGCCCATAGTCTCTACTAGTCACCTTCAAGCTCATCTCTCACAACATCAACGAAGAACAGCATAGAACTTAACAATGTACATGGAACGACAGGGGTCCTGCATATACAGTAAGTATATGAGGACTGTTAATCATGCGCATCTTTGCGTAGTGTTAATATAAAATCAGTGGGACTTAAAGTGTTAAGTGGGTTGTTGTAACATGGATATCTTTCAACATCTGCGTTTCATAACCTCGATGGTGGTACTTAACATGGGTCCTGAGTACTGATGTGTGCTTGACATGGAACTGCACAAAATCCAAATAAACCCATGGAACACACAGGTAGTGTCCAATGTGTACAGATATGGATACATAGGACTATAATAATAGACATTGTCATTTATACAAAATACATCACTGATGATGGATAGAGAGCTAGAAAATTGAACTGTTATATAAATAGTAATAATCCTTTCATTTGATATAGCGCTTTTCATGTCTTCCGGACGTCTCGAAGCTCTTTACAGAATATACTGTAAAGTGAATTGACTGTATATTTGTGGGAGAAATGCATATTTGGAGGTTGGCAAACTGCAGTATAAATAGCTTACAAAAACAAAATCAATTTCAAAGTGTGTTCTGCACTCCGGGATTAAAATCAAACTACAATTGCGTAATTGCCTACTGAGGATAATATTTAGCCTTTCTTCTAAGATATTGGCCCGACTTCATAAAAGTTTATTCCCTTTACCTTTATTCATTCAGATATCAAATGTAATCACCCTCTGTGGGAATTGCTTTGTGTCTTGTAAATTTCATGTATTTCACTGATTCAGTGTTGTTGGAGGAGCATAGTTGTTCAATTGAATAAATCAACGTGAGCCCTTGTTGCTTCATTATACCCTGAGCTGCGATTGAAAATTGATTTGCAACTGACAACTAATCAACAGGAAAGTTTCAGTCACTGCAATTCCGCGAAGACCTTCCATTTTAACATTCAGCTGAATGTGGGATTTTTTTTTTGACAATTCTTCAAGGTCTGAGTTTACTCAAAGGATGTCAGAGTCAGCCGAGCTCAATTGGTAGCGCTCTCACTCCTGAGGGATTGAAGGTTCAAGCTTGGGGCTTTGAACTCACAATCTTGGCTGACACTTTAATGTGGTGCTAGAGGTGTTGTCTTTCAGATGAGACGTTAAACCAAGATTCCATTTGCCCACTCGAACAGACCTTAAAAATCCCATATCCAGGCCAATATTCCCACTGATAAAATTGGTCATTCACTTCAGTGCTGTGTGCAACAGTTGCATTTAGCTACAAAATACACAGTCACTACATTTCACGGTAACTATTAGGAAGCACTTTAAAACATCTTCCTAACTTGACAGATGCTATATCAAATGCACAAAAAAATGCATTATTAATACATTTTGCATTTGATATAGTGCCTTATCACAGCACTAATATGTCTCAAAGGCTTCACAGGACATAATGTAAAGTGGATTGACTGTGTATTTTGTGGGGGAAATTGAATAGAATGACAGAGTAATGACAGAATACATTTTATAATGTAATAAAATTAGGAACAGGGTTGTATTATTAATTCATTGATTAATTAATTATTACTTGATGTATTCTACACCACTTTGATCTGTATTTTTACTTTGACTTTCCATTACAATTTAAGAATTTAATGTTAATAGGGGTTAGACAAGTACCTGAAAACACCGGGGGTATTTATGAACAGGAGACGTTCAATTGAAACCTTAGAAACGTGTTTCTCTCTCCTGCTCTCTGTCTCTTTTTTTATCTGGGTATCATTAAATCTTAGTTTAACATCTCATCCAAAGGATGTACTACAGTATTACTGTAAGCACTACACTCCTTTGCCCTGGGAACTACTTTATGATTGTTACTGATGGCCAAACTAAATTTCAGCGCATCCTCCCAATGTGAAAGGCGTTATATACAAAATGTGATTTGTTGTCATTGCTGTTGTTGTCAAACAAGCCTCACGACATTTCCAGCAAACATTATCCAACGCTTTCTGTTCTGATTTTTGGTCAGTTTAGGGCCTCTATAAATGTAATTTTGTTGTTGTTGTCGTTTGTCCACACAGCACATCGATTTTCAACATTCAACCACAGCAAACACAAAATAAGAATTAATAACAAAAAATGTCTTCAGTAACGTCCCACAAACAGCTAATGATGTGAATGACATTTTATTAATTTGGGGGATTTTTTTTAGCCAGGACACCGGGAGAAACTCTTTTTCAACAGTGCCGTGGCTTAGAGTTTAACCTCCACCGTCAGACCTGTCCTCAGTTTAATGTTTCATCAGGAGGACAATGATAAAATGAAGAACCTCCAACTGCAGTAGCATGTCAGCCCAGTGTATCTGATTCAAACTTCCACATGGGGGCTTGAACCTTCTGATGCACAACCTTCTGACTCAGTGGTGAGCCTGCTACCAACTGAGTCAGGCTGACACTTCATCAGGAAGAATGAAAGCCTATCAAACACAGTGGCTTCACATGATAGCGAATCTGACATAGCAGTTTGAGACTTCCTTCTGATGTGAAAAGTGCTATAACAAATGCAAGTATTATTAAATATTCCTGTTAAACTGTTTTAAGTTGACAGTTTTTTTGGGGGATCTTCCTAAGTCTTACCTTGTAGAAAAACTGTTTAATATTGCAATAGAGATGTTCTGAAACACGTTGACTACACAGTGACATTGACATTAAAGAAGTTGACAGGTCTACTATTCCAAATGCAAACAATCCATACGGACACAAAGGAAAAATACAGCAAAAGTAATTGCACTCTCTTTTAACACAGAGAGTTACTCTTGTGCCCTAAAGTACAAGCAAATTATCTTAGTTGCTGACACAGCTCTTGCACTATTAATGTCTTCACCAATTGGGATATAGAGCTCTTCAACCTGACTTAAGGACAGATTTTTAAGTGCAAGTGAACAGCAATAGCTTGATTTGTCCTTCTGATCCTAATTAATAACTCTCGGGAGGATACTTGGAAATTGGTAGCAATAAGTGTGACAAATGCTTGGTTTCGTAGCAATTTCCATATTAATGAAACAACAAATATCCGTACCATTAATGTAGAGCCTTTTCACGTCATCGAGACACCTCAGAAGGGATTCACGGGATTCTGCTGTAAAGTGGAGTGGCTGTGTATTTTGTGGGTGAACATGGGAGCCAATATGCGCGTAGCCGTGTCACACAAACAGTCGTAAAGTGAACGACACATTTTATTTGTGGGATTGTTGGCCAGACCAACAGCAACAACTTGGATTTACATAGCACCCTCTACGCCAGATGGCGTCTCAGAATGCTTCACAAAGCAAAGCGTGGGGCTGAGCCATTAGGAGTGGGGGGTGAAGGTGACCAAAAGCGCGATCGAAAAGAAAAGTCTCAAGGCGCGATCTGAAAATAGGAAAGGAGTGGTGGGGGGGGGGGGGGGGGGGGCGAGGTGAAGGGAGTGAGGGAGGGAGACTCAAGATGTCGACCTGAAGAGGCATTTAAATAGACGGAGCCTCGGTTTAAAATCTCATCCAACGGATAGCACATCCGACAATGTATTCTGTCCCCCTACCCAGCACCACACTGGAATGTCAGCCTAGACTGTGAATTCAAAGTCCCAATGTTGGACTTTAATTCACAACATTCTGACTCAGAGATACAAGTAACAATAATATCAGTAATAACACCAATTATTATAATCATTATCATATTTCTCACTGCATCATTTACTTTAGCGCCTTGGTTGACATAGCACTAATTGATCATCCAGTAAAGTACTATTTCGTTCAACAGGATTATTAAACCTAGCATATAATGTGCTTATAAATGCGCGATTGTCCCAAATCCCCTTCAGAGCCACTGAAATTTACAGCGCCAAAAGTGGCTATTCCCAAAAGATATTCCGTCTTCCAGACTCAAACCAATTCTATATTCAAACTGTGGTCTAGTTCTTGCAAGGAAAACTGTGTGCCTCGTTGATTATGCATGACAAGCTTACAGCAACAGCGTGCCAGTCAGCCTAGCCACGTAACGGGAGGAATTCTACCTCGGTCAAGATCTCCCAGTGATATCTCACAGCATTCAGAATATGATACAATTGCTGAGCTCGGTCTGTGATCTTCTCACTCTTCTTTGCAACCTCTCCACCCTGCAAAAAAACGATGCTTGTCCTATATCCCCTCCACCCCATCAACAGTAGCACCACATCTACACCCTCTAGATATATAAGGTCCCCTCTGAGACATCTGCTGTCCGATCATTGTCCATAACTCCTCTAAAACTGAAGATAATAATAATAATGATTCTTGCATTTGATTTTATGCCTTATCACAGAATATTCTGTAAAATAAATTGACTGTATATTTGTGGGTGAAATGCAGCAGCCAATTGCACAAAGCAGTGGCCCACAAACAGCTGTTGATTGAACTGACCAAATTATTATTTTGTTTTCAAGGAATTATTACCACCTGAAAAACGATCTGCCAATCAACTAACAACTGGGTTCCTACTTACTGCGAGGTAAACAAGCATGGCAAACCCTCTCTGCTTTGCCCCCCCCTTTCTCCCACCTCTTCCTCCCTGACCTTGCTCTACACCACCTTTCCTTCCCTCTCCCTCCCTCTCCCCCCTTGCCCTTTTTTCCCCCTTTCTCCCCTGGCCCCATTTCTGCGACTGTTTGTGGGACACTGCTGTGTGCAATTTGGCTGCCGAGTTTTGCCCACGAGTATACAGTCGGCTTTCCTGCTCTCCTTCTCCCTGCCCCGACGCCTCCCCTTGACATCTTTTTCCCTCCCATTTCCCTTAATCCCACTTCCATGACTGTTTGTGGGACACTGCTGTGCACAATTTGGCTGCCGCGTTTCACCCACAAATATACAATCACTTTTCCTATTCTTCTTCGTCCTGCCCTGACCCCTCCCCGCTTGCTCTTGTCCCTACCTAACTGTGCAGCGCCTTGGAACATCCTCTTGATGTGAAAGGCGCTATATAAATGTAATGATTGACTGACTGACTGACTGATTGATTGACTGATTGATTGCCTAACGTTTCCCCCTGCCTGGGAATTGAACCAGGCTTGCGAGAACGAGTGCTCCAAACCAATAGACTCCATGACTCTACATCGCTGCCCTTTCCACCCCTTCCATACAACCCCCCACCCATGAAACCTCTTACAAAGCAGCCAATACATAAATCCTATGTCCAATATAAACATTGGGCTTGCTTGGCATTTACAATATGCTGTATTGCCATCGGCTGTGGCCCCCCAATGTATTCTGTGTTTACACATCAGGTTTGAAATCCCTTGTGCCAAATAATAGAAAATGGATGAAAATGTAAAATATAAACAGTGTATGGGAAAAATGAAATTCATGCTTTTACATTGCAGTAAATTGTTTAAAGGACCAGCTATTTGCTGCAAATGTGGTGTCTCAGTGGAGTTGAGAATGATTCCTTTTCACCTTTTATTATTCCAGGTTGTGACTATTCCTATAATCACCGTGCTACCAAAGTTATTACCTTGTCTGAAACAATGACTGTCCAGTGCCTTGGGACGTCCTCATGATGTGAAAGGCGCTGCATAAGTGTAATTTTGTTGTTGTTGTTTGCCAATTCTCGAGGAGAAATTCCACAATAATCTAGATTTTCTTCATTTACTGAATATTCCAAAGGGGCCAGAACTCTGAAAGTTGCCAAATTCCATCCCAACTTTGAAGTCGCTTTTCGCCCACAAAATACATAGTCACTACACTTCAAATACACTTGGGCGCAATGCTGGTGTATTGAACCCAAGTCCTCTCGCTTTGAGACGTCCTTCCTTTGTGAATGGTGCTGTATCAAATTTAAGGATAATTATTGCTTTTGAAAATTTTATTCAGACACATTCGGAATTTTATTATGATTATTGTTAAAAATAATATTAATTACAGTAGTATTATTAGTATTCATAATGACTGTGCCTGAATAAAATTTGCCGAACTCTTGATACTCTGAAATGTTACATAAATAGAGCAAATCTCAACCCATAGTTTGAGGGTGGAATTTCTCCTTAGTTTATGATTGTTGTGTTTTTATACTATTTTCGTGAGTAAATGCAACGCATGATAGTGGGGCATTTACACATCAGGAATCACTCCGCTATTTCTCTAAGTATTTAAGTGGATCCATATTTGGGCAACAATCTTTAACACTGTTTTATGTTCAAATCTAAGTCAGCATTCAACAATGTGAGAAATTTGCCATTAGATTAAAATTCCAAGGTGGAATTCTTCCTCTTCATTTCTGTCAGGATTGAAGAATTTTATCCTTACATTTGATACAGCGTGTTTCCCTATGGGATGACGCCTGAAGGCACATTACAGTAAAGTGTACTGGCTGGATATGAAAACCTCTGGGAAATATACTAGCTTTCCATTTTTTAGAATCATAAAAACGCTGACCTAAAGCTCAGTGAAACAGCCGAAGGCACAATTAGGAGAAAATTAGGAGAGAAAACAATTTGCTGACTCAATCCACGCAACTAGCTGCTGTGTTTGCCCACAAATATATGGTCATCCACTTTACAGTATCTTCTGTGAAGCATTTTGGAAGGTCCTGTGACATGAAAGGCGCTCTATCAATGTAATTTTGTTATTTTTGTTGTAGTCTCAACAGCGTGATAAGGCGTTATATCAAAATGCAAGTAATATTACTCTAAAATAACTTTTAGTTGATCCACACTTTAACAATTAGTACAAACCCGAGATTCCTAAAATTTCTTAGTGTCTTGCACTATTATTTTTAAGGTCAGAAGAAACATAATTTCGCGTTGCTCTGGTGTGATGCTACAATTGTGTTGCATTTCCCTTTCATCCATGATGGTTTTACCAACAAAATCCTGGATCACAAGGGCAACCGGGCAAATCAATAACTATGTAAGAGTTAATTCAGATCCAATCAACACCACGGAACTACCTCAATGTTTTGTGCCGAGGATTTCGCTTTGGATTCTGCTGTTCAGTAAAGTCCAATTACAACGAATGACAACGATTACAATATGAAGTGAGAAAGGGGAGAAGATTCTAATCTTTTACATCTCCAGGTCTGTTGCTTTTTCCACGGTGCAAGTTGACATTGAGTATTTTTCCTGTGAAAGTGCATTAAATGTCGCCTGCAGCAAAGCTTTCGTGAAGAATGATGCCCCGTCTAATTTTTATGTCACAGAGATTAGAGGCAATTCTGGATGCAAAAACAATCAATCTGGAATGCTATAATTTGTTTTCTTATGGTCAATGTGCTGAAATGATGATTGGGGGTACAGTATTGCTCCTTTAAGTCAATTACTCTTCCAGCTCTCTTTCATTATACTAATAGATGTGTTTCAGCTAAGCAATAAATCGATTTCTCTGCGAATGATCACACCAACTAACTGAAGAGATGAGGGTGAATCTGGATTGCCTGCAGCAGACCTGGCAATTTCAAAGAGCAATACAAATAGTGAAGCAGAAATAAGTAAAACCAACAGAAGGAGCAATCCTGCCCAGCCAACTTTTGCACTGTTATTTTGCGACAGCCTTATTCAAAGACTTCCAGCTTTGCCAAGGTGGCAATACTATTAGTCCAATTGTAAATTCCTTTGAATACTGGAATGTTATACTAAGGATCTATGCAAAGAAGCATATTGAACGTATTTCAAGTTTCTCTGATAAACCAGTTGATTTTGGGTGCAATGCAGTGGTACACGTCCAGGAGAGATAAGTTGGTTTCCCCTAGTGTCCTGGGCAACAATCCTGCAGGAAAAAAAATGTTTAGCGGATTTTTGTGGGATATTGTTGTGTGCAACTTGACTCCTGCATTTGCCTTCAAAGAAACAGTTTACAATAAGATTTTACAATAAGATCCAATGAAACGCTGTGAGATGTCTCCACAATGGGATAAGGTGCCTTATCAAATCTATGTTGCAGAAAGAAGCAAAACACCGTAGCCTTTCGATTTATCTCCAATGTTACTGCGTGGGACGTACACCTGAAAAAATACATGTGCAATTTCCCTAGCGTAGGAAAGGAGTAGAAGGGAGTCCTATTTGGGGGGAAATATTAAATTTGCTGTCAGAATGCATTATGATAGCGAAAATAAATTGGCATGTTTTAAAACTGATTAGAAATAAGGCTCCTTCTCTTACCATTAGGTGCCCAGGGCTCTGAATATTGGATGTTTTTTGTTCAACAGCCTACAAGAGACTGATGAAATGATTCCCCTACAGTCCACTGACATTTCCTGGATCATGAATTCTTTAGTCCTTCCATTTTTTATTTGCAGAATTGAGGTCCTTTGTTGACAAATGTCCCTCTCTCTGAGACATTTTGTTCTCTCTCTCCCTACACCAATTCTACAAACGACAGGCTTCAGACTCCTTATTATAGAGGTTGTGCCAGACCTGGAACAGCTATTTAGAACGTAATCAATTCTAGCTGTTTTCTTAATGTGTTAAGTGATGTGTATTAGTAACGGAGCTATTAGAACAAACCAAAGCATTGAATGCGTTTGTTGCAGATGCCACCCTTTGGTTGGAACGTTTTATGGGTGTTTTGTGTTCCTGGTGTCCAAATAAAATTGGTCACTCACTCCACGGTAGTTTGTGGGAAACAGCTGTGCGCGAATTGGCTACTGTGTTTCACACACAAAATACACAGTCACTCCGTTTTACAGTACATCCTACGCAGCACATTGAGACTACTGAACTACAGGATTCCACCGATGGTGAGCCATCTAACTCTCCGTAATAGAGGACTCCTTTACAACTTGCACCAACTATTACAATTAGATCAAGATAACTAGAGAGTAACAGAAAGCGTAAAGTGCTTCACGGATAACTATTATCAAGTGTAGCGACTCATACATTATACGATTGATATTTCTAAACAGATTGAACTGCCAAGACCAGCAGCTAACTCCCAGTGCATTGATATGCATGAATGCCAGTCGCTGGTCTGTTTGGAGAACATAAAAAATGCTGTGATTATTCTCTGTCTTTTGTCACAAGTCTCACAGAGCTTCTGTTTGTTTCAAGCCAGCCTGTTCGAGATTTTGTTACACAAGGGATCGCATTGGTTGCGTGTTCAAGTGGTTGCTTGATCGCCTGTGAAGTCATTGCCACTATCGCTGGCCTGTCATAGTTTCATCTGTGAAACCAACACCCGTTTGTCAGATCAAGTGGCTTCGGAGTGAAGTCACTGCTCACATGTGCACTCTTGCAAAGCCTGGGTTTGTAGGTTGCATTGTTTCAAGATGGAATAGGGGTGACTGCTGGTTGCAGAGACAGATGGGAAAAAGAGTCAACCGACGAAGGGTTGTAGACCCGAAACGTTGACTCTTTTTCCTTTCTCCATGGATGCTGCCTGACCTGCTGAGTTTCCCCAGCAACTTTTGCTTTTGCTTCAGTATTTAAAAGGGACTGTATTGTAGATACTGTATCTATTTTCCACAGTTTATGAAAGCTGGAGAAAGACATGGATTTGATTATGGCTCATCACTTGTGATGGCGATATCACTTGTGAGGCGAGTACTCCCAACAACTTAGCTACAAGGCTCAACAGGACTTTATGTTTGACCTCTGAAGGTCAAGTTCCAGTATCTGTATTTATTCATTGTGTAGAAATCTGGAGAATTTTTTAATTGTTTAACAGCACAAAACCACATTACAGAACTTAAACCATGTTCCCATGCCTGTTTGGCTCTTGTTATAAACCACTGAACCACAGCGACCTGTAATGGATAATAATAAAGTTTGCATTGAACATAGCTCCTTATCCTGTTGCCGACACGCCTCAAAACTATTCACAGTATATACTATGAAGTGGTGTGACTGCGTTGTTTTGTATTTTAATTATTCTCCTCAGATTTATAGCCTATCATATAATTTGACAACGGTACACAGAAAATTATGTAACAGTCATTTGGCTGTAATAGAGATTTGTATGTCAACTACTGCAGCCATAAAACATTGTAATTTCAAATTAATTGGTTATTCATTTCCTTGTTGTTTATGGGGCGTTGTTGGTGCAGATTATATCCCACATGTTTCTGCGGAACATTTGATTAAATTTTTAATCAATTATATTTGGTAAAGCACTTCAAGACATAATTTTAAGTGAGAAATGCTATGTAGACATGGGCCTCCCACATCAATAAACAAATAAAAAAATAATATTCCTTGCATTTGGTATAGAGCTTTTCAAAACTTCTAAACGTCTCAAAGCACTTCATTGAATATACTGTAAACTGTATGTAAAAAGAGAATGAATCCAACAGACGGGCGACATAGGAGTCCATTATGCAACGTTTCTTAAATGATTTCTTAATTAAGAAACGGGGAAATCCTAAAACTGCCGGATGGCCACATGCATCAAGTCAATCCCTAAATAGGTTGAGGTGGGCTGAGGGGGTGTCAGCCTAGACTGCAAGTTCAAAATTCCAACGTGGGGCTTGAATTCACAGCCTTCCAACTCCGAGACGAGGGGGCTATCAACTGAGCCAAGCTTACCTTTAAAACACAGATTACAATCCATTTTCCCAGTCTTTCATTTACTCTGAAAACATTTATATGTGAAGCTTTTCGAAAAGAAACGTAAATTATATGTATTGGACAGGCCTCATCTACTGGTCTAAACACATGTGAAGAGCTCCACTACCTGGCTTCGAGTAACTGCTAATATTTTAGGATCATTAAGGAACTGTGCATGCACTCAACAACAACAATAACAAAATTACATTTATAGAGCACCTTTCACATCTGGAGGATGTCCGAAGGCGCTTAATAGTCAGATCGGGACCCAAAACAAGGGTGAGGGGCAGCGTAGTGGGGAGGGAAAGAGTTAGGAGGGTAGCAGAAGGCACGATTGAAGAGGAGGGTCTTGAGACCAGCCTTGAAGGAGGCAAGAGAGGGAGGAACCAAAGCAAAGGGACTGTGGGATGGAATTCCAGAGAGTGGGGGCAGACAACCCAGCTGTTTAAGAACATTAAAGCACTCAATGGTTAGCTAACTGATCACTCACAAATGTTGAAACTTATTAGTTGACAGAATGACATTAGAAACCAGGATAATGCTGCTGCCTATCACGTCAACAACAACAACTTGCAGTTATATAGCACCCTCCATGCCCTCAGAGCGCCTCATGATGACGGAGCCCGAGGACGAGCCAGGAGAGGGGAGGTGACCGTGAGCGCGGTTGAAGAGAAAGGTCTTCAGGCATGACATGAAGATGGTAACGGAGTGGGTGAGGAGAAGCAGGTTGTGGGAAAATCAACTGTGAAACCCTTTCCTGGGGATGGTATGAGGAGCGGAACTCAAAGGCAATTTTTAGCATTCTTCTGACGTGGAGACCAAGTCAATTTGACACAGGTAATGTTAGGACATTGGATCTTGTATTAAAATCAAAAATAATATTGCTCTCTAGAGTTCACAGTAAATCCGTGTAATATCAAACTTTAATGGATCTTGAATGGGATCAGTAAAGAAAGCCCTTGAAACATATCAGCTGATAAATCTTTACAGACATCTATACATTGTATGCCAGTTTTGTGTGAGTGACGAGCATTCAACTAGCAAAATTCCATTAAGAAAATAGACCTTCTTTGATTTCTAAGTGAGATATCATATCCTGGATGAACAGCATCTCAAGATGTTCACGTAAAACTTACAAACTTTAAGTGTGAGCTGGAAATTGCAATTGGACTTGAAGTACAACAACAACAACTTGCATTTATATAACACCCTTCATGCTGGGTAGCGTCCTGGAACGCTTGACCCTGAGCCAGGGGGAGAGGGAAGGGGGAGGTGATCAAGAAGGAAAGTCATTAGGTGGGGAGTGAAAGGGCAAAGCGAGGGATTCGGAGGAAGGAGTTCCAGAGCTTCGGACTGCAGTGGCTGGAAACATGGCCGCTAATGGTGGAGTGGAGGGAGTGAGGGATGAACAGGAGGCCAAAGTGGGATAAGCAGTGGAAGCGGGTGGTGGAGGGGTGGGGGGGGGTGGGTGGGGGGGGGGTAAACAAATCAGATAGGTAGGGAGGTGTGAGGGCATAAAGGGAAAGTACAGATCAGCCATGATCTTATAGAATGGCGGAACAGGCTCGGGAGACTGAACGTCCTGTTTCTACTCCTGTTTCTATATTTCTAAAGTGTTGGTTCCTTTGTGTAGCTGTGTCCCGGCGCGCGCGCGCGTGTGTATTTCAACACACACATAATCATTGCATAGACACAGTCTTGTTACAACTTCACCATTGAACAATTGCATTTCAATGGCATTTCGCCCACATTTTATATTCACTCGACAGTATATTCTGTGAAGCGCTTTGAGACATCTAAAAGATGTGATAAAGCGCTATATCAAATGCATGGATTATTATTATCATTATATTAATGCACCATTGTCCAAGTTTACCTTACGTCAGCTGGAAATTGCAATTGGACTTGAGGTACAACACCTTGCATTTATAGAGAACTCTTCTCTGACAAGAGTTCATCTTCACAACCTCCTTCTGGACTGAAATTAAATTTTAATGTCATTTTCTAGATGTTCTGTGCGAACACACAGTCAGTTCACTCAATTGTGACCAAGATATCGACATAGGCTTACAACAGGGATTGAAATACCAAGCTATACTGGTGGCACTCTGAAAAGCCATGTTCCCTTGGAAAAGAAACACAAGCAATTCCTCATCAGTCGGAGAGAACACAAACAACACTCTGATTGGATCTTTAGAACACCTTCTAATTTCAAAAAGAGAGGTTGTATCTGATACATTTATCAGAATAACATCTCAACCATCTAGCAAAAAGGCAATTATTTCTATCCCATCTGGAAGCCAAAGAAGTGTCTAAAATGGTTTAGGAATTTAAGCCAGATGAATAGGTTTAAACAAAATGCCTGCAGGATAACAGTAACCTATTAAATTTTCTACTGTTTTCCAACCGTGATCAATACAATTAAGCAAAAGTTTAAGAACAAAGATCAAACTAAGCCAATATAGACCACAGCAACTCTTCTAAAATTGCAGGGGGAAATAAAACTGGGTAAACTGTTTGTTAAAAACACAATTTAGTATAACTTCACATCTTCACACCCGGCTTTTAGGCAGAGCATTTTTTATAAAAGGAATGTATATGTAGAAATGTATAATGTATTGCAACAATCTTCATTTCCCTGTCCCCTAGTCCCCAAAGAGCCTTAAAGCATTAAATCATTCTGCTCTAACCCTCCCAGCACTAATTGGATCTAACTGTCAGAACTACCTTTGCAGTTAAAATTCATAATACATAGACTTACAAGATTTGTCAAAATGATTCAGCCTTAAGTAGTCTCATAGGGAGTCAAGAACAACAATTTGCATTTATACAGCTCCCTCCATGATGGGTGGTATCCCAGAGGTTTTAACAATGGAGCTCAATGTAGTCGGGGGGAGGGGGAAGGTGACCGTAGGCTTGGTCGAAGAGGAAGTTCTTCAGGCGCAAACTGAATATGGGGAAAGACTGGGCAAGGCAAAGAGTTTGAGGGAGGGAGTTCCAAAGATTTGGGGTGTAGAGTCTGTCCAGAACAAGAGAAAGATTGGAGCTCAGAGACGAAAAAGTGAGAAACAGAGAAACAAGAAAGTCAGTTGTTAACAGCAAGGACAAGAAGAGGGTCGGCCGTTACCTGTGCATTTTTTAACACGGCTTCCTCGCTTAAATCCGTGTCGGCTCAGCTTGCAGTTGAAGTTTGCCTCCCAGAACTCTGCAAACCAGATGTTTCGCCTGTTGTTCTCCAGCGTTCGACTCATGAAGTATTTATCGAAACCTGGAAGGAACACACAAGCATTGGACATTCGTTAATGCCATCACATTGCCATGGCGAACGGCGGATGGTTGAGTGTATTATAGCATGATGCCTAATGGGATTACTCAATAAGGAAATTGGAAATACAATACAGTTCATCGCACCAACTCTCTGCTGATGGGTTTGCCTACACAAACGATCACTGTATTTTACAATATATCCTGTGAAGCACTTTAGGGTGTCCACCTGACATGAAAGGCACTAAATCTAATGCAAGGATTACTATTATTCATTTGAGGGGAAGTTCTTGCTGGTCGGTGTGACATAATGATAGTAATCCTTGCATTGATATAGTACCTTTCCTGTGTATATCCCTGTGCCTCTTTCATCCACATCTCCCCCTCACCTACATAGAAGAAATGAGAGCATGGCTCTGCGACTTTCTAGACTGCGCACTGATATTTCAGTCAGTATGATTATAGGTGCATAGTAGACATGAAATATTGATTCTGTTTCCATACAATCGTCTGTGCAGTATGAAACAATTACCATTCACTGTCAGGCCTAAAGCAGGTCAGAAAACCAACCTGCATAGTTCCTGAGGCAAAATTGTGCCCCAACATGCATCCAGTATCCTGAATGTTTGAAACTTACATGCCCTTGTGTAGTCCCAATTCAATACACTGTCCCTAATTAGACCTAACTTCACAGGTATGTCTGTCCTATGCATCTGGGAAGTAACAAACAAATTGATTCAAAACAGATGAACTAGAAATACATTTCTCCCAGCGCCCTGTTCAACACACCCATACATCCCCTTCCCATCCACTGCGAAACACGGCTGCCGCTCATGCATTAGTGAGCACAATTTTAAAAATATTTTTTTTTTTAAAAGGGATTATTAACCCCCGGTAAAGCGATCAGCCAATCAAATAACAACAGAATTCCTACTTACTGCCAGGTAAACAGAGGCAAGTGGAGTAAGTTAATTTGCCCAATGTTTCTCCCCACCCAGGAATTTCTCCCCACCTAGGTCCTACCATTTGCAAGGCAAGTGTTCTAACCACTGAGTTACAGGACTCCAAATGCACATATTGTCAGGACTTATTGTCGAAGGCTAGATATGAAGAATGACCATTTGGACAGGGTACTAAATGGTCCCTATTGAACTGGATCTCCCCCAACCTTGATCCAACACCTTCAGCGGGAGATTGGAAACAGATAGGGTGGACAGAGGTTGTGAAAGATTTAATTTCATTGACGTGACTTCTTGTATGTCACTAGTCATCGTATTCATTTTCTGTCACCAGTGTTAACGTCACCCAACATTTGATTGATGGTTTAAGATGCTGCTGACAGCACACACACATACACACACAAAAAAACCAGGCATGGAACATTATTGGGCTGCTGTAAACTGAACACAAAATTAAACTGTCTAAAAGTGCCTTTGAATTCAGCAATCTGAATATGTTTCCTCTTGAGTCTTCTGCGAGTGACACAATCAATTTAATTCCAAATTATTGCTGGATTATGAAATGATTTGTGCTGTAGACTAATGCCAAATGGGACCAGAGTGGAAGCCACTGAAATGCATTTTATCTTGAAAAGAGCATGACTAACAAAATGGAAAAGCTTCACAAAGTCCCATCAGAATGGGTCGGATTCAAACCTGGGGCCCAGAGGTGAATCTTGTTCCCTCATTAAAATATTTAAGATATTATTCAAATAGTATTAAATATTAATAGAAGCATAATAATGCACAGACACTGAATCCTAATATCTTGTCCACGGTGAAATGAATGCTAAGAAACAGATAATGATGCATGCATGGTTTAATCCTGAAAAAGTGAGTTTGCTGAAATAATCTTGAGTAATCAATTTAGTTAACGCAAATTGAATCAGGGTTATCCTTTCCTGTACATATGTCATTAATCCTTCCTTATTTGGTATCAAAATTTTCTTTGAGCATCTGCCGTGCTGTGGACTGTTCAGAACATAAACAATGATTAGAGGGGAGAAAATGTGGCCATACAGTGGATCACTTCACAGTATATTCCGTGAAGTGCTTTGAGATGTCGTGAAGATGTGACAAGACGCTATTTCAAATGCAAGGATTATTATATTGTTATATTCAATCAGAAGTTCCCTTTTTCCTGTGCTGCTCTATCTGTACTTGCAAACCCATTGTCGATAGATCCGTCTTAGCCAAGAAAGATTTCAGCGCAGCTCAAGGCAGACTACAACAACCATTACTTGAAAGATACTGCAAATTAATCGTTTGCAGGAGGCATTAACCTGGTGATAGTACCAATTTAACTTTGCGTCCAATGACGGAAACTTGCTTTGAACCTCGGAATTGAAACCTCAATTGCTGTTTAACGGGGTATTGTTTTAGATTGATGGCAACAGTAGACTAGTAGGGTGGTGCTCAATGATTTCAAAAGCAGCACAAAATGCTTCAGGGGCGAATTTTAACAGTTGTCTTTAAACGACTGCAATCAAGAGACATGAGAGGAAACGAAAGGAAGGGAGCTCAGCAAATGCAGTGTATGTGCATGAATGTTGCACATCAAGTTTTATGGCAGCCCCAGATTGGTAGGAAAGAGAAAAGTGCAGAAAAGGTTCAATTGCCTTGAGAGGAACAAATTAATCAGTCCGTGAGACTAGAATTCAGCTGTGTTATGGGCCACAATGTGAGGCCTGAATTTCTGGTCGAAAATTGAAGGCTTCTTCAGCTGTTAGTAATAATTCCCCAGTTCAGTGAACAAAAGCTATTGCTGAGTCAAATAAGTTTTTTTTTTACCCAACGAGTCAAGAGGTAATTTATTTTTAGGTAAATACTGTAATACATCTTACTTACGCAATGAACATTAGTGGCATTAAGAAAATGGATTTGAAATTGATTCTTCCAGAAATAAATTTTGGCTGTACCTCTCTTGCCTGTTGCCCTTCACATGAGATGTTAATACCAAGGTCCTGTCTGCCTGTCTGCTCTAGTCATTATATATCCCATAACATTATTGCAAAAGAGAAAAGAAAATTTTCCAGTGTCCTTGCTAAATAACCTCTGGATCTAGGGTGTCAGATAGACACAGTTGATAGCATTCAAGTCTCCAAGTCTAAAGGTTGTGGGTTTAAACCCCTCAAACCCATATAATCTAGGCTAACACTCGAATGCAGTGCTGGGATGTCATACATTCGATGAGACATTAAAATGAGGTTCTGTTCAAGTGCATGTTAAAGATCCCATGACACTATTTGGAAGGGAGGACCTTTACAGGATAGTTTATGATACGACAGCCATCTTGATGTTCTCCAGGTCCAAGTTTCAATGCTGTGTGACAACTACTCAGCACCAGTTGCTTAATCCAGGTCCAAATGAGAGGGGCTTTGGCAAATAGATGTGCCCGCTGTGAAGCACCTCCATCTCCAAAGAGAAGGGAGATTCTCACAGTGGTAAACAATCCCCAGATATATTGGATATCATGGCTGTTGGACTGCGCTCACCTACCAATACAAAGTCACTACACATTACAGTTTATTCTGTGAAGCGTTTTGAGATATACTCCTGGTTGTGAAAGGCATTGTATCAAAGGCTATGATCATCATTATTTTATCATTATTTTTAGTGTTGTAATTTCTTGCGAAGTGTTTTGAGACAATTTGACCTCCATAAATTGGTTTGGGGACTGTTCCAATTGCACTGTGAATATTGAAAATCAGGGAACCAGAGGTTACAAAAAAAAAGTTCCAGCGACGGAAAATGAATTGCAGCAAGGGGTGAAGAGTGTAAGGAAGGGGAGGGGGAGGAACTGGAAGATAGAACATTGTGAAAGAGAGTGACAGGTAGCAAAATTAAAGAGCAAGTGACTGGCAGGGCAGACAGAGAGGTGGCAGAGACCTGGCATCAGAGCGCTGTTGAGCTGTGTTGGACAGAGAAGTTGCATTGGGAAGCTGCCAATTGCCGTCTTAGACAATAACATGCGTGCCCAGCATGCTAGAATGAGAACAGGGACACAATTATCAGGTGAAGGATGAATCACTGTTGTAATCCCAAGGCTGGAGTGTGTTGTAAATGTTTGTTTCATTTCAGAGCTGGGATGCCTTCTCCCCTTTGACTCACTCCTCGCTCTGTTATTTTGTATAAGTCAGTGGCTCCTTAGTGCGATGTTCTCCAAAAAAACAGGATGACCAGATTGACATAGAGCAATCAGTGTATGAATGAGATGTAAAACTGTGCTGTTGATTACACTCGCCTCAATGGCAACATGTTTCAATGTGGTCTACTTTACATAATCGTTTTATTAAATTTTGAGCTTTGTTTGGAATGCGAATGCGTATTAAGCTGTATTTAAAATAGGTCACACAAGGTGCTAATCTACGCAAAACATACACAAATGTTTCTATTTAAAATCAGTGCGCAACTCAAGTGATGCCAACTGTCATGATTTACTCCCCCCACAGGAGTTAATTCTGTCAGGAAAAACCCAACCTGAGCAATGGCTAACAGGCAAATTATATCATAACTCACCACACTGTGGGAGCAAATGTAATGAGAACGACTTTCTGCAGATGACAAACAAAATGATAATAATAATAAAACTAATAGTCCTTGCATTTGGTATGGCGCCTTAGCATATCGTCGAGACGTCTCAATGCACTTCACAGGATATACTCTGGAGTAGAGTGACTGTATACTTTGGAGGAAACATGACAGCCAGTTTGCGCACAGCAATGTCCCACAAACAGTCATGGAGTGAGTGAACAACTTTATTAGGGGGATTTGTTGGCCAGGACACAAGATAAAACTCCCTTCTCTTTTCAAATAATGCCAAGGGATCTTTAATGTCCACCCAAAACAAGCAAAAGGACTGCACCTGCTACAGTGCAATGCATAGACGATGGCATTCCAAATTCCTGGATTCGCACGATATTCCAGCTACGATTCTAGCTCTGAAACTCTTCGCTTTGCCGTTGCATTTTAAAGGGCACTTCAGTGAAAAAAACCCACATCTTAAACGAAATAATAAAGCACGTTTAGATTTACTGATTATGTCAGTTCTGGTTGAGTGCAAAGACATAGAATAACACTGAACACATAAAAGATAACATTCACATCCACAGAATCCGAGTTGTAAATTTGCTTCAAGAGCACAAGAATCTTTTACAGCCTTTAGGGAAACATTTGCAGAACGCCTTAATTGTTTTAAAGATTGCTCCACAGAAATGTTTATTCTCAAATTCACTTGAACTATCTTCGCTGAGGTCTTGTACTGAAATATGGAGGTGTAAACCATTCAGATTCTTAGCCTGGGCATCAGGTTAAATTGGCATCAGGTTAAATTGGTTAAAGAATAAATTGGCCTGTCCACCCTTTCTCTAGTGCATCCTGTGACTCCGCTGCTATCGCCAAACCTTTCGCTAAGCAAATACACAGCCCAATCTTCAATGGCAAGCTTCCCAACCTGTCAGAGATACATTTCGCCCCATCACTCCATCATGTTATGGAAGATGTGAAGTCCTGTAGCTAATCCAGGTAGCGAGATACCTGGGTTAGATCCCTGGCAGGTCGAAACCTTGGGCAAATTTCCTTACGCCTAGTAATAACCCCTCCAAAAAAACACACAATAAATTGGTCATTTCATTCCACAATTGTTTGTGGGACACTGCTGTGTGCAATTGGCTGCCACATTTCGTTGCACATCAAATCAAGGATTATTATTAATAATGACGCTCACACGCACCGATCCTTTGGGCGTCTAACGACAGTCAAACGTCCTGAATACAATCATATACCTCTAAACTCACGATTGTCATCATTCTTCCACATGTTTCTGTTGTTGGTCAGTACACTCCGGAGACAAAAAAAATTGGGGGAAACAGAACTTTGTGCCAGATCCAGCGGAACTCCATCCAGGAAACCCCTTCAAAAATCACAACTCCAACAACATTTTTTTTTCTTAGTTAATAAAATAGTAATAAGAATCCTTCTAATTAATAAGAATGTCTTATCAAGTATTCGAGATGTCTCAAAGTGCTTCCAAAAATATACTGTAGAGTGAATTGAAAGTATATTTTGTGAGCTGGAGCATTGGGTAAGCCAGTACCTTGTTAGTGAATATCACATCTAAGAACGTCAATCCTGAAACCTTAGGGAGCGTATTACTCAACTCTGAATGACACATTTGAAACTCCATTGCTCTCTAACTGCACCAGCACATCAACAAGCAAGTTTGTCTGTGTAATACTCCAGCCAGGATAATAGTGTCAGCATTTCATGGACATGTTTGCACTGCAGTGGGGTCATTCTGAGTGCAGTAGCTTAGACTCTGAGACATGAGGTAAGGGTTCAAGTATGTTCAAGCTACGGCTCTAGTCAGGAACCTGTTCTCAGTCATGCTGATCACAGGCTGCAGGGCAGGGAAGAGAGTAAGGGAATGAGCTGAGGAGAGAGTCACATTCGGTGGTTAGTGGAGGCTCCTGCCAGCAGATACAGGGGGCGTGAAGAGCAGTCTGCTTGACTCACTGCTGCTCAACCGAGTTGGCAAGGCCATGCAGTCTGGAAATCCACACAGAATTTTCTGGAGTAAAAAAAATTCTAAATGATCCAAATGTGCATACCTCATTCTAAGTCAATGATGTCCCAGCCAATGTTGCTCAGTTACTCAGATTGAATGGAATCTCATCCATACAAATCACAGCCAAGACACAGCATACATTGACACTTTAGGTCATTTATTGTTTGTTTGACTGTAAGCACAGTTGAAGAGGAAGATCTACATTGAGTCCCATAGCTCAGTGGTTATAGCACTGGCTTTACAAGCAAGAGACCTGGGTTTGATTCCAGGCAGGGCAAGTTTCCTTACTCCACACGCCTATTAATAAACAACATGCCCCCAGAAAAAAACAATAATAAAATTGTCACTTCAATCCATGACTGTGTGGGACACGGCTGTGCACAATTGGCTGCCGCATTTCTGCCACATATATACAGCAAATTCACTTTGCAGTACAATCTGTGAAGCGCTTTGAGATATCTACAAGACGTGAACAGCGCTATATCAAAAGCAAGGATTGTTATTATTATTATTGTTTGTTTTACATCAGGTGGAAAGAAAGAGAACAAAGAGGGTTGTTAGGAAGGAGTGACGTTCTCTTACCTCGGAGTGAAACACGCACGGGAAGGATGGTGATCGCTCCCTCAGCCACCTCCTCCTGTCGTAACACCGGCGTGACTTTCGAACCCCAGCTGTCGGATCCAACCCACAGAAAGTGGCCGGTCAGATTGGCCTTCTTCGTAGCCTCCAGCACTCGCCTAGATACAGAGCAAGGAACGGGAGAGATATCGAGTTTTAATTCAGGTTCACCAGAAGCGAAAAGGGACACCCAGGGACCTGCGGAAAATTGATCAGCCGCATTCCCAGGCGTAACTCACAGAACCACAATCATTTATTTGACAAGCAGGTTGTTAATGATTCCCTTGTTACGTGGGGTGGGGGGAAATATCTCATTGCTAACACTGAGAGCCATTTGACTTCATCATTATTAATCCTGTTCTATTGCGCTTCACTGTCCCTATAAATAGCACTTTATGATTTGTTAATATTGTCCTTCAGGGAGAGAATGGAGAGTAAAATGCAATTTTGCATGTGGGTGTAGTGGGATAGGAGTGGGGGGTGTGGGGGGAAGGTTTAATTAGGTTGGGGTAATTAATTAAACATTAGAAAATCAATGTGCACAATTTTCCATCAGAAATGTTTCCCTGTCGCTTGTTTGGTTTGGTTTCTCTATGCACGGAAAGCTAAGTTATGCATAGCAAACAGCACAGTCAGAAATAATTGTTTGAAATTACATCGCTTGTCATTAATGGCTTTGTGATCTGACGTAAAAACAGATGTTGTTTATGTGGACCACCCATTG
This sequence comes from Hydrolagus colliei, assembly GCA_035084275.1. Lineage (NCBI taxonomy): Eukaryota > Metazoa > Chordata > Chondrichthyes > Chimaeriformes > Chimaeridae > Hydrolagus > Hydrolagus colliei. The sequence goes on from CM068762.1 coordinate 7,443,318, forward strand.
GTTCCTCCAAAGCACCTTTCATTTGATGCTAAGGGAGAGAGGTGATGCACTGTGTTTTGCTGGTATGTTTGACAATCAATGGGAATCTAAATCACAAGAATCACAATGGGATGCAGTAAATAAGGAATGTTGTATGTCCCTGGATGATGAAAATAATAATAATGATCCTTGCGTTTGATACAACGCCTTATCACAACTTCTCGACGTCTCAGAGAGCTTCACGGCATATATTGTAAAGTGAATTGAGAGTATGTTTTGTGGGCAAAATGCTACAGCCAATTGCACACAGCATTGTCCTACAAACAGTGTTGGATCAAGTGACAAAATTACTATCATTATTATTTGTTGGTGTTGAAGGGATTATTGCTCCTGAAAATGCAATCCGACAATCGACAAACTACTGGGTTCCTACTTACTGCCAGATAAACAGAGCCAATTGGAGTAAGGAAACATGCCCAACGTTTCACCCTGCCCGGGAATCAAACCCAGGTCCTCTCGTTTGTAAGGCAAGTGCTCTAACCACTAAACTACAGGACTCCATTGAGATTCACGCACACGTCCTGCAACACTGCCAAAAACAGCTTGCATTTGAACAGTGTTCTTCATAAGAAGTATTGTCTCGGAGCGCTTAGACCTGTTTATTTTCTTGTTTCTGAAGTTGGATCCTGGCCAAAGGAAACTCACACCGCTCAATTGAACATTCCCTTCAAAGTAGGTCAACCCGACAATTATCCCAATGCCTCCACGATTTAATCCTTACAAATCCTATTTCATCAAAGGCTGACATTGCTGGACTGCACTAAACACACCGTGGCACCGAGCTTCGCTGCTTAAACATGGGCAATTGCACTGAATTTCACAGTCATTAACTCACTTCAAATCTCAATTTGAATGTAAGCTGAATTCGACAGGCCAAACCGGAGGGAAAGTGGAAAGAGAGCAGCAAACACAGACCTACTGTTGGGTGGGTTCATCAGTTCAGCAACCATGTCCCCAAACCCTGGAACTCCTACCTCAACCCTTTCTGTCTCAGCCCCTCGTTATCTATCTTTAAACACATCTCAAGATAGTCACTCTAGCGCAGTGGTTGGAGCTCCCGCCTTACAAGCGTGAGACCTGTGTTCGAATCCAGGCAGATCAGGCCGAAACCTTGGGCAAGTTTCCTTACTCCACACGCCTAAGAATAATCCCTCCAAAAAAAACAATAGTAAAGATTGGTCATTTCAATCCACAACTGTTTGTGGGACACTGCTGAGCGCGATTGGCTGCTGCGTTTTGCCCACAAATATACAGTCAATTCACTTATAGAGTACACAATACTGTATATTCTGTGAAGCCCTTTGAGACGTGAAAAGCACTATATCAAATGCAACGATTATCATTATTATTATTACCTCTTTGACAGCTCCTTTGGTCATCTCCCCCTAACTTTTTTCATTTGTTTGTACATTACCAGCACCATATGCTGTTGTTATTGCTGTTGCTGTTGCAGATATGTGTGTGTGTACATCAGGCCCATCCCCAAGCCTCGAAAAGCGACGTGATGTCTGGCCAGCCACGTGACGCCCGCCTCAGATTCCACACCGTCTGGTTTCCTGTGGAACTCAATGCTACCCTACCCTTGTGCGTGTATGTTCACAGCTGGTATGTTCCATTGGCATTCTGAGAGCCAAAAGACTGCAGGCAATAGCATACACGGGCAATATCATTTGATGCACTTGTTTAAAACAATTCATTCAGATTGGCCTTCTGACCTGTAACAAGTCCATAAGTGGATCCGTGTTAAAGCGCAATGCTAACTGCCATTCAGCTGCCTCCGAAGAGCCAGACTGACCGAAATTTCCCCAGTGTTTGGCTGCTTCATTTCGAGGCAGACAGAGCAATTTTCCAACGTGTTCATGCCCTGGAATGTCGGAAGGGGAGCTGAGAGGCAGGGAAATAGGAATGAAAGGAAGTGGAATAGTGCTCAATAAGAAACAATTCTGTTTTATGTTTACCCAATGAGAGGCTGTATAGTTTTGTCTGCATGTACTCTTTGGTGTTCGAGCACTTAAGATCAATATTTCATAAGCAAGTCTTTACTATGTCCTATCTTCTGAATGGATCTGCCAGCAAAACCTCATCAATTTGGAAGGTGCACTCTGCTTACGTGTCCTCCCACAACCTTTACTTTTCATTTTCATCTGCACTGACTCTCTGGAATTCTATACCAAAGTCACTCCCAGACACTTCCACTCTCCTTTCTTTCAAGGCACATTTCAAAATGTACCTCATTGTATCAGAATGTCTAAAAATACTTCACAGGTAATTATTGACATAGACTGTATGTAAATTAACATCTGTGCGGAGCCCTGTATCTCAGTGGTTAGAGCACTCGCCTTACAAGTGAGAGACCTGGGTTCGATTCCAGGCAGGCCAAAACCTTGCACAAGTTTCCTTACTCCACATGCCTAATAATAATCCCGCAAGATAAAAAAAAAAAAAATTGGTAATTGCTGTTTGTGGGACACTGCTGTACTCAATTGTCTGCCACATTTTGCCAACAAATATACAATCAGTATGTTCTGTAAAGCTCTTTGAGATGTCTAGAAAACGTGTAAAGTGCTATATCAAATGCAATAATTATTATTATAATTATTATTATTATTATTATGGAGTGAATGATCAATCAATTCCAATGACTCCAGGAGAAACTACCTTCTATTTTCAAACAGCATCAATGGGATCTTAATCCTCATCTGAACATTTAGTTAGAGGACCTTGGATTAATGCCTTATGTAAAGCATGGTGCCTCCAAAAACCTCCTCTAAGTAATGCATTACACCATTACAACATCAACAAATTATATTTGTAATGTGCCTTTCATGTCAATGGACAATCAGGGATCTACACCCAAGCTGATTGTTGCGATCAGGAGGTGTGAAGGGCGGGGAGGAAATGGGTAGGAGGGTGACCAAAGACATAGCCGAAGAGGAGTGTCTTGAGATGGATCTTAAAGAAGGCAAGGGAGAGAGCAGGGCAAGGGGATTGTGACTAGACTAGATTGCCACCTCAAGTCCTAATCCTGGAATGATCCATAGCCTTCTAACCCAGTGGAAAGATTGGGTTTCAGGTGAAGATTTGTGCAACATTACTCACCTGATATCATCTTCATTAGCAAATATAATTACTCCACGAGCGTTGGGCATTTCCAAGAGGCGCTGGATGATTTTATCAAACTGTGCTCGCTTGGGATCTCTTGGAATCTTCAATGACTGGGCCACACAGACTCCACCTGTGACAAGAGAATAGCGACAGTAGAGTTAGTTGTTGTCGCAGTGTGGGAATAAGCTAAATGAAGGTGGTGGGGTAATGGTAATGGAGGTGTTGTGGCATGATGAGATCAGATGGACAAAAAGGGCCTTTTTCATCCAAACCAATCTTGTGATATAGTGATCTCTCAGGGTGGTGAAGCTTACTTATTGCTGAGGACAAACTTGGAGGTGAGAAGATTCAGTGCCTGTACCTCACTCCCAGCCTGAAGCAAGGAATGCCATATTTGATCTAGTGCTTTATCACACTGTTGCAATGTCTCAAGGCACTCTTTACCGTTTAATTGTATGTTTATCATTCGATTCAATAATTAATTATCAACAATGTAAGATTGGTTTGGTTGTCAGCATTGTCGAGGAGATCTAAAACACAAAAGGTTCAACAGTGTTTATAGGGCTAAAATTACAAAATGTTAACTATTTGTCATCAGCAAAGAAAAAAAAGATTTCTGCAGATTAAAGATTGAAACGTTCAGGGACTACCGTCAATGTAAGATGGCTATTGAAAGTCACCAACTTCAACCTTATAATAATAATAAAATAATCCTTGCACTTGATGCAGTGCATTTTACAAGAGGATGATATCTTGGAAGCTTTTCATTTGTTCATTTTACTGTAATACATGTAAATGGAGTGACCGTGTATTTTGTAAGTGAAAAAGCACAAGTGTGAAGGAGTTCTTGACTGAGAACGAAGAAAATGCAAAGAGGTGACAATAACTGTGTGTCAATGGCCGTTTAAGACAAGAACCAAACACAAATTAGGATCGCTTTAAAATAGTGTGAATCTGAGGCTATCGGTATCTTTATAAGTATGGATGCGTAGTGGGAAAATGTCTTTCAAGCTTCCAGTTAAAGGAAAGAATCCACCAAACGCGCGATTCGGATTCTTTATTATGGAATCTCATTAGGAAATACTGCCAATTAGACCACAGAAAACACTGGCACTGATATCAAGGTGCCTAACTCTTTTGTTCTGAGTCTTGTTTGGAATGAGGTATCTGTTATTTGAAAGATGTGTCTGACGCCCTACCGTGTGGCAGAACAATCAGGTCTATAAAACTTGTCAAACCTTCATCGCACAGCGAACATTGTAAACCGTTTCATAATTATTGCTAAATAAATACACTCAACACATGATGTCATCAATCATTTAGGTTCTGGTTGTTGTCTCTGTATGTATAGCTCTATTGAAACATTGCTGATGAAACTTTCTGGTGATGGGAAAAGATGGCTTTAAAAAGGACATGTTAATTGGTTATAGTTGTGTCGCTGAGCTTAGAAAACTGCTTGTGTTTGCTTAGTGGTGCATCCTAGCTTTAACTTGCCATGATCACAGCAGACGATAACGGCCACTAATCATTTTATGAAGGGGTTTCACATGATGTCCCAGCAAAGATTGTCCCTGATGAATATTTGTCATTCACTTTGCAGCTGTTTGTGGAACATTGCTGGGTGTAAATTGGCAGCCGCGTTAGCCGACAAAATGCTTAGTAAATTCTGTGAAATGTTTTCAGACATTTTAACGATGTGATCAACCACAATATACTCATAAGAAGAAGAATCCTTGCATTTGATATAATGCTTTTCACGTCTTCTAGGCGGCTAAAAGCACTTCACAGAAATATACTGTAAAATGAATTGACATATATATGTGGGCAAAATGTGGTAGCCAATTGCGCACAGCAGCATCCCACAAACAGTCGTGGATTGAAATAACCAATATACAGTATTACTGTGTTTTTTTTTAAGGATTATTAGTAGGCGTGTGGAGTAAGGAAATTTGCTCAAGAATTCACCCTGCCTGGAATTAAACCCAGGTCTCTCGCTTGTAAGGTAAATGCTCTATTCATTGAGCTACAGGACTCCAATCTAAGGAATATTATTATCAATATTATCATCATTATAATACTCGCTGGCTCAGTGCAAGCACGTAAATCAGGAAACCACTTTACTCACTGGCCAGTTCTGATGTCTTCAATTCATTATAAAAAATGAATTAAAAATATTTACTTTCAGACTATATCAACTACTTAAAATTGTAAGTCTTTATTACTTTATACATGATTTCTAGAAGCTAGAAGCTTTGTGCATTCCTGGTGCTGATTTAATGCTACATTGGGTAATTCACTGAAATCCAATTTCATTACAACAACAACAAAATTACATTTATAGAGCACTTTACACGTCGGGAGGACATCCCATTATCATTCTTTTTAAACTCAACATAACACTCTGTAGAATTCACAACAACAGCCGAAAGCTTTATTTCAAATAATTTCAAATTGCAAAGACCTTCACAGAATATACGTTAAGTGAATTGGCTGTATATTATGTGGGCAAAATCCTTGCATCCAGTGCATGATGTGTGGCTTTCGCCAAGCACTACACGCCTAAACAATGAGTTGCGGGCCTGCTGAGCCCACGGACTTTTGACAAAGGAGGCAACTGACGCAGGCTGGGAGTTGATTTTTCTTTCATACCATTTTGGTTTTGCATATTCATCTACGGAAATAATTGAAAAATTGAAGCTTGATGTGTATATTGGTCAATGGAAGCTTCAGGAAAAGAAACAGTCAGACAGATCATAAGCTTAAACAGAGCGTATCTATAAACGCACTTTATAATTCTTTCTACAGAGCCATCTGCACATAAAGGAAATTAAATGTCAAAGTTTGCCTAAATTACAGTGGCAACAACAAGAAATTTATTCAGGACAATCAACAAAGGAAACTACTGTTCATCTAGTCTATAAATCTGGTAGCTCAGGACTGGAAACGCAATGCTTTCTTTACTTGAAAGTTGCAGGTTATTGCACGAAAATTCAGATAGAATAATAATCCCATGATAAGTATTATTATTATTATTATCCTTATAATAATAAGGATGCAGGATGCGGAGCTACACGCCACGCCGTGCGTCTGCGGGGAGCTGGGGCGGGTCTGCCTGGAAGCCGGCATTTCGTCCTTGCCGTCGGCCATGGGCGAGGTGAACTCACTCGAAGGCGACGACCTCTTTCACCTGTTTTCAGTTTTCGGGCCTGTTGTCACACTCGGCCCTGTTTCCCCACCATTTTGAAGATGGTCCAGGCGGGCGACGAGGACTAGGAGCAGTGACTGGACTATTTTTGGTTGTTGATTGTTGGTGTTTTTGTTGCTGATGTTGTTGCTTTTGTTGTTGTTTGATTTCCCCCCCCCACCACCACCCCCTGGCCTTCCCCCAACCCCCTCACTCTTCTTCTTCCCTTACCCCTTTTCCCCTTCTCTCCCTCTACCCGCTTGGCCACCTTTCTCCCTGGGTTTGCCCCCCGCCCACCTTTCCCTCCCTCTCTCCCTTGCCCCCCCCTTCTCCCTCCTTTTCCTATCTGATTGTTCCTCACCTTCGCCTCCCTCTCCCCCTTGTCCTCTTTTCCCCCTTTCTCCCCTGGCCCCATTTCCACGACTGTTTGTGGGACACTGCTGTGCGCAATTTGGCTGCCGCGTTTTGCCCACAAATATACAGTCAATTTTCTTACTTTCCTTCCCCCGACCATGACCCCTCCCCCACCTGCTCCGGTCCCAACCTTGGGACGTTGTTGTATTTTGTGAAGCGCTTTGAGACGTCGATAAGACGTGGAAAGTGCTATATAAACTTAAGGATTATTATTTATTATTATTATCCTTGGCATTTGATATAGCTCCTTATCAAGTCTGTTGTTGGCTTGACAACCAAGTTGGGGGTGGGAGCTGAGTGGGAGGTGGAGAGAGATGATCAAAAGCACGAACAAAGAGGTAAGGTTTGAGATAGATCTCAGATGCCATTTGCTTTGATTTAACCTGGAATGGCACAATTTGTTATTTTACTCACTCAGGTGTCCCCTGAAGAACCAAGGCCATACTTTCAATTTCTGTTCCCCGTAGCAGAGAATACAAATCAATGGCTGGATTTGACTTCGTTTGTTTATGCGTATTGACGTGCAGGATCATATTCTTCAATCAGCAAAGGACAGCAATGCAATATAAACGATGTATCCACCCTCACACATTCGTTAAGAGACCAACCCGGCCCCATAAGAAAGACAGAAGACACATAACCGAGGATAATTAATAACAGAAAATACAATACCGTGAAGGTGTTTTAGACTGTATCGCAAGTGCATTATATTCTGTGTTCCATCAGTCTCCAGACATGCTTAAAATTCTGTGAGGAATTTTTGTAACGCTCCATCTATTTTATAAAGACTTTTTTTGACACATTAAAAGTGTACTTATTTTGATGGATTTTTTTTCTCAAAAGCTGAGTATTGACCTTCTGTGGAATGGACTTAATGCTATTAATAATTTTATTTTACATTACTTTGGCTAAAGGGGAATGTGATTGAACAATTGACAGTAATCTGCATTGCCACCCCAATGGGTGGAGAGTAAACCAAACTTTGACACAGATTCAGGTTCAAAATAATTCAGATTTCCTCCTTGGAATTCATTGATTCCCAAGCTTAGACTCCATCGAAACATTCAATCGAAAAAGTGAGCATTGTGCAGTGGCATTTAGTTGCCTTTCCAGTCTGACAGTGTGATCTGTTCCTATTCCGAGACTTGTTACAGGTTAAAATCTCTGCTCACCCAACTGTGGCAGCTTTGGCTCCACTGGAATTAGTCTTCACTGGATCTGAAGTTTGTGGTTCATTGCCATGGCTTACACTCCAGCACACACTGGAAGAGTAGTGCATTGTTGGCGGGTAAATTGAGGACTTCCCTGATTTTATCTGGAGAACAGGCGGGTTCAAGGTGGGTGTTAAAGATCTCATGACCCAATTCAAAGACAGAAGGTAGTTTGCCTTGGTCAACAATCCTCCAGATAAAATCATCATTTACTTCCTGACCGCATGTGAGACATAATAACAATAATATTAAAAATAATCCTTGCATTTTCACGGCTTCTACACGTCTCAAAGCACTTCACGGAATGTACTGTACAGTGAATTGACTGTACATATGTGGGCGAAATGCAGCAGCCAATTGCACACATCAGTGTCCCAGAGTCGTGGATTGAAATGACCTATTTACTATTGCTTTTTATTGAGGGATTATTATCAGGCATGTGGAGTAAGGAAACTTCCCAAGGTGCAATAATCCTTGCATTTGACATTTCATGACAGGAAGACATCTCAAAACACTCCACGGGTTATATTGGAAAGTGCAGTAACTGTGTATGTTGTGGGCAAATGCAGCAATTCTTGTACCATATAATAATCCTTGCATTATAATTTTGAGTGTGAATTGGCTGTCATGTTTGCACCAAAATACACAAACACTATGGTTGACAACAATTACCTGTGGAGTACTTTTTGTCATCAATGTCAAAAGCGAAGCTAATCATCACCCTATTTAGCAGCCTGATAGCTTGATTGTGACCTGCTAAAGAAATGGGCTTTGATGGACTTGATTCATTGGAATTGATTCCCGATTTTCTTCCTTCACAACATTTAAGATACCGTAAGGATTCTATCCACCTTTACCCCTCCGCTCACGCCCAGAATATTTATTGGACATCTTCCGTCGAACTAACAAAGATTAGCTTGTAGCTTTAAAGCTCTCCATATACTGAATCGATGGTGTTAAACGCACAGGGCCTGTAGTACATAATTACCGTGCTACGTAATGAAGAGAGCATTGCACAAAATGGTTCTAAAAAGGCTGTTTGCATTATACGGGATTGAATACTTATACAGAAACTAGTCACAAGGGTGTTCAGCTCCTTTGCTGAAGATTGATTCCGCACAGAATCTAACGTTGTCTGTAACCATGGTGGTAGGGAGTGGGGGTGGGGAGATGGGGGTGGGTAATGATAGTGGGGGAGGATTAACATGTGTGCATTCAATACGCGAATTTTATCAAAATTCTCATTAATCTGTGTGGCATTCAATTTGATCGTCACGATTAATATTGTAACCATGAAAACACCAGCAAAAATGTGATGTACTCAGCATTTTCCAACTTGTCATAATATATTCATCATCCGAGGAGCATGCTCTTATCATTTATTGTTCAATGTCTTTCTCCTTGTTTCCTTTGTCTGGGAAGCATTTAATTAAACGCATTCTATCTTTCTATCTTAATAGCTTAATTTGCAATCCCAACAGTATCTGTATTCTCGCCCTCTCTGTCCTTGTGTTCCGCAGCTATAAATTGACACTTGGTTGAATTGCGCGCGGAGTCACGGCAGGTTCAGAAATATGAATAGTTAGATTGAATTCACCGAATATTCATTACAACAATAACAATAACAACAACAACATAATTACATTTGTATAGCGCCTTTCACGTCGGGAGGATTACACCTCTCTGTCGAAATGCAAATTCTTGTGCAGCAGCAAATCTTGTAAGCAAGACAACAAACAGGGAAACAACGTTCCAGACTGCGAGAGAAGCGACTTGTTAGAGGAACTATGAGTTTTCAAGAGTCAGCCTGGTTCTGCTGGTCGTGCTTCTGGCTTCGAGTCACAAGGTTGTGTGCGGGTTCAAGCCTCGCATCTGGTTAATGAATTCACATCGTCACGGTTGACGCTCCAATGCAGAGCTGTGGGAGCTTGTAATCCCTATAGTTGAGACGGCACCTTATCGTATCATTGAATTGCGCTGGATTCTCCAATGGCGGAGGAATAGTTGAAGTTATAATCCCGTAACATCTTAGTATCTGTCCTATCTGGGATAATTACATTGGAAAAGATCATCTTCTCCGCAGGGGGAAGGAGAGTTCATAATTAGTGGCATGAAGGCGACAAGAGCCATGTCAACAGAATGGAAATCAATAGCAACGCAGTACAGTGCGGTGCAGTGCAGTTCACGACTTAAACTGCTTAGGTCCTGCAGGAGGAAACTCAAGTTCTTGTGGATTTGATGATTCATAAAGTGTGACTTTTGCATATCAGCAAAATTCAGTGAGCAATGATGAGAACAATTGATACATTTGATGCAGCGCCTTTCACGTCAGGAGGGTGCCTCAAAGTGCTCCACACAATTTATTGTAAAGTGCAGTGACTTTATTCGTAGATGAGTGCAGCAGCCAATTTGATTCTGATCGGATTATTTTAACTAGTTATGGTGCCACAATACAAAACATACAATTTGCAAACAGTAAGAAATGAAATGGCTGACCGACAGGCAGGCTCAGTAAAAACACCAAGGCAAATAAAGCAAAGTTAGGAAGATGTGGTTAATAGATCGGACGATCATCTAATAAAATGACAGAAGAGGTTTGATGGGTTGAATGGTCTCCGCCTGTTCGTATACTCCTAGTGATATGATAATGAGCACCAAATAGGCTGGGGTTTTTGCATTCAGCGACAACAGATGATAAAATCGAAAGTAAGTGTTCACAGTTTTACTAAATAGTCATACAAAAAAAAGGCCTTAGTTCAATTCCACTGAGCCATGGAACCATTAGACGTGAATCTTTTTGCAACCTTTGAAATGGACGCCTTATGCGCACCTTTACTTTTACACATCGAGTCAGAGTTGGTCTGAACCCTGCGAAAGGAATTCTTCCCCTTATCTCTGTAGATCCACAATTTCATTATTTTTATTATGATGATTCTCATTATTTCATGTTATTTCCTTCTTTTTCGAAGTGGATTTCTTTTTCGCACTCATGAAAATCAGCCGTGTCAGTGGATGTGGGACTTTTCCGTCTTGATTAGGGTCAGCTTCAAACACCCTTAGGTCAGGTGTAGCTAAACCAACACCAGCATTAGAATAAATCACACACTGCAGGAGCCTTGGTTTAGGATTCTTTTGAGCGGGAAGAACATTTTAATGTCAATCTGTTGCAGTATTGCGGCTGGCCGTATAAGGGAACAGGGTTGAAGACCATCTGATCCAATTGATGAGGAGACTTTACAATTGGCATAAAGTATCCTAGGCTTTTATGCGTCCCGTCTCAGAGGTGACGATGCCCCATCCTTACTCTGTCTTCAATTGTAACTACTACAACAACAACAACTTGGATTTATACAGCGCCTTTCACGCCGGATGGCGTCTCAGAGATCCTCCCAATAACGGATCCTGGGGCCGAGCCAGGGGGAGGGGGATAAAGGTGGCTGAAAGTGCGGTCGAAAAGAAAGTTCTGTAGCTGAGACATGAAAGTAGGAAGAGAGGCGATGAGGCAAAGGGAGTGAGGAAGGGAGTTTCAGCATCTTGGGGCATAATGGCTGAAGGCACGGTCACCGATGGTGGAGCGGAGGATTCGGGGAGGAGAGGCCAGACCCGGTAACTATATATTAATCAGTTTCTTGGCTGGATCAATCATTCCACAGGCATGAGGCTAAGAGTTGACATTTCCGAAGGAGGTTAAAAATGCATCCACATGCATTTCCAAAGACTTAGCTTCAGTTTTCAAGATAAATTTGGCTCTTGAAAAGAAATGGGGGCTATTGCATTTGAACTAAAACCAATCAGCTCTCGAATTCTCTTAATTTTAGTTCCGTATTGCAGCACTGAACTACATTCTAACAGAATAAAGGTTGATGTTAGTGGAGTTTATTGCCACAGGCACTGATGGTCCATACGAATTAAATTGCATTTACTATGCAGTCAAGGCCAGCAGCAACAAAACTCATTGTAAAACGAATACTCTTTCAAACTAACCTCAACAAAGGAAAAGGCAAGTGCAAAGAATGCATGGATCCTGTCAAAATATATTGATTCCACAATGTGGGTACTGACAGCTTTAGAATGGGAAATTCAACGAAAGAATACAGAAGAGAAAGCAGACACTTGCGTTGTGAAACGGGACCACCATTCACATTGTTTCATGCAACAGACAGAAACAGTAGACGAGGTAGGATGTCCAAATCATCGTATTCCACCCCCAAGTTCACAAAGCAGCTCCACTGCCTTGCTGCGCATCATTAAATAGTCTAAATTGAGATACGTTCAGCTGGTAAAAGAGCTGGTCCCAGCTCATTTCAACCCGATTCTCAAAGTGACAAGAGCTTCTGGTTAATTGGTTCCAGTCACTGTTCGCAATTCCGTCTGCTCTTTTCAACTGGCTATGGATATTTCAGGTTGACAAGTGGTGGGTGGTCTGTAGGATAAAGTACCAACCATCCAGCTTCAAAAATCATCTCTCGTCGGTTGCAGCTGATGCAATCAAACAGGCGGATTTGAACTGCGCTTGCATTATATAGCATGAACGGTTTCTCGAGATTAACCTATTTTCCTCTTTATTTGAGTCAGCATTCTTCCATCCCCACGTCCCTCATCAAGAGAGGATGGTGTCGCTGAACTCGTCCTAGACTTCAAGCAGTGCTCCATTCTCACCTGGCCTATTGGGGATAAATCTCTCAAAGAGGTTTACATCTTTGAACGGGAGATCCCAACATTTATTGTTGAATGCCTGAAACTAGCCACGCCACCTATGGAGAATCTGAGTAGCAAGCCGAACTCTTGTAACTACTGACTGATACGGTTGCAGTCTGGTTCATTGGGAAATAAAGCACATAGAGAAGTGTGTTCAAACAAGAAACAAAAAAAAAGTATGTCCCTGCTTTGAGAGGATGTTCATTCTGCAGTTACTTTTACGGGTAATAGTGAAACATAATTACCCATGATAAACAAATCATAGTCTTTCACTTTCATATAATTATTAATCACACCTATCTATTTTTGTCCTACCAGTTTCTTTCCACTTTCAGCGCTAAATTTAATTGATTCTCACTCTATTGACACCATCCTCCCTCCTGAACCCGATCAATTGGTCGATACATTGTGAAGCGAACAACAATTTACATTGTTTCACGGACAGCAAGCTAGGCTACTACGGGGTTTCTCAAATTTCAGTCTGTCCCTTTTCTCTCCCGGCATTCACATCTTCCAGCAACTATCAGGGGGGACCGAACAGAGGCTTAAACAATCCTCATGGCGTCAGGCTGAAAACTGCAGCCTTTGAAATCCAAGATAACCACAACATTGTGGAAAACTCTCAAATTCTTTTGAAGAAAAGTGAGACTCAAATGACGAGTTTTCCAAATTGAAATTGCACAATTTTGCACAATGTAACATTTGGAGAGAATGGGCTCAACGCTGAGACAATGAGAGATTTTCAGACCTAAGGGAGGGAGGGATTTTTATGATGGTCTCTGTCCAGAGAGAGACTGCTGAGCCCAAATTGATTCCCCTATAGACTTATCAAATCAGCCATTTGAGCGCAAAATCTTCTGGTCTGCTTTGCTGAATGGCTTCACCACAAGTGCCTTTATCCTCCTGAGCAATTGGGGAGTGACATTTGTAATTACAGAAAGAACCCTTTCAGCTACTTCAAAGACCAACTGAAGTCAACGCAGGAAGAGCAGCAGGTTACAATACAAAACCACTGTACTTCAGTTCCCTCACTGAGATCATCAGAACAACATCCATCAAATGTAAATACTGCCTCTGAAATATTTTGGAAGGCGTTGCATTTTGCACCAGTGTTTGGAGCATCAAAGTGCAAAATGTATAGCAATCTCTCTATGTCACATCCAATTTCTAGAAGCTTTGTTGGACGGTAAGGTGAGGATGCCGTGATCGTGCACTCGACTGCTAATAAGATCCGCATTAATATTCTTAGAGCTAAGTCCATTCACGCTATTAATGAAGTGAGTTCCTCAGGACTTTAATAAGGTCTAACCTCAGGTGCACCTTTCCCCAGTATAATGCAGCACACTAATTATTTACACAGTTACTGATCGTATCCTTAATCAATATTCCATTACATATGAAATTGTCCTCCCAGGTCTTATTAAAGCTGACACTAAATACTGGGTGCCGCAGTCTGTCTGGAGAAATTGGTCTATATAGTGGAGATGGTTTAATATTCTGAAGATTTTCTTCATTACGATTGGAGAACAGTGAGTATTTTGCAATAGGTAAAATAGACTCCATAATACCAAGTGAGTCTGAATGGTGAAACAGCTCTTTCTTATTTTATGCTGCTAGATATTCTTAAAGCTTTTTGTTGGATTATACATTGAGGATTATACATTGATTATACATTGTTCAGAATGATGCACAGAGTATCAGCCAGGCTCAGTTGGGAGCGCTCGCGTCTCTCAGTAAGAAGATTAGGGGTTCGAGCCCCATGTCAACAACAACAGCAACTTTGATTTATATAGCTCCCTCCAAGCTGGACGGAGACTCAGAGCGCTTCACAGTAACGGATCCTGGGAGGCGAGCCGGGCTCAAGGGGAGAAAGGTGACCAAAGGCGCAGTCGAAGAGAAAGGGATTTAGCTGAGACCTGAAACTGGGAAGAGAGGAGTGTGGAAACCATGTTAAAAATCGGAAACCATGTTAGCTGTTTCCCCTGGACAATGTTAGCTGTTTCTTAGTCTCCCTTAGAAATTCCAGAGGTGAGTAGGGGTATCAGCAAACGTCAGTTGTATGACATAGTCCAGACCGAAGAAGGTAGAAAGGCTTGTGCTTGTTTAGATTAGACATTCCCTGCTTGTTATTGTATTTGGTAATCAATTGCTTCAGTATATGCCTGATCATTAAAGACGATTTACTTCTTTCTTTGAAAATTGCAATCTATCAGTTAGCAACTTGTGGTTGTCTAGTTCTGTTTTAACAGATGCTGCCCTTTTTGCACCCCATGGCTAGTATAAATAGAGTTCAACTCTCTTCCCACATTCACTTTTATTGATTAGGTGGATTGCTGTAATTGGTTAAAGGAACTTGTACTACTGTCACGCGGTGTGCAAAAGAATAAGATATAAACTGTTGTATTTCTATTAGTTCCTTAGAAGTACCACCTCGGGTATCTGACCTGTGTGGGTACTTCTCCTTTCGGCCGTTGGTGTATTAAATGACTGCTTGTGCTTTACACGAATAACCTGATCTCTTTGTGAGTTATTCCACGACAGGAGGAGAGGCGAAGGGAGTGAGGAAGGGAGTTCCAGAGAAAGGTAATTGAGGACAATGTCAGGACATTGAGCTCATAGCCTAGAGTGACTAGAGAAGAGCTACATCATCAGGTGGTTCCGTCCTTCAGAAAACAAGTGTGGTGATACGGTGCCTTCAGACTGTTCAGGAGGACGTTAAAGATCCAATGCCACTAACAATATCTAATAATAAAATTGATAATTACCCTGCTTGTGGCACATTTCTCTGTGCAAATCGACTGTACCATTTGCCCACAGGAAAAGTGCAGTCACCACATTTTATATTTAATCCTGTGGAGTTTTGATACGTGTTGCTGACAGACTTAGATCGCTCATTTCTTTGACCCTAGCCTAACCCTATACCCTGCTGGCCTGTGCTGCCACCTGCTTATCCCCCTATTCAGAAAATTTGACTTGAACTGAACTTTTAAGGTTTCCTTTTTTTTGTGCCTTATTTTCTTTGACATTTTCAGATCAAACTGCCAGTAATTGTACATTGCTTTGTGCTGAAATGGAACGCGATTTCCCATCGGATTTGCATTTCTGAAACACCAGAATTTTTCTGTAGAAAATAAAGTTTCTGGTTTTAATGTTGTGAAGTGCTGCTGGCACGACATACATTTCTGCACTTTGCAAGAATAAAAATTATGCTGACTTACGGTAAGGTAATTGTCCCTTGAAAGGGTAAACCACTCGTTCGCCTTGTCTCGATTTCCCCTGTATGATAATAAACCCTATACCATGACGTTATTTGACTTGTTGCTTCTCTGCTTGATATTTTTGTCCTTCACCGCAAGGCTCCCCATCCCTCACAAGGCTGTTTATCTCTGTGTTGTTTTCTTTAATTCCTTCCAATGCCCAAGCCCACTACCAATGGAGATGGTAGAGTAAACACTCTCTCAACTTTCTTCACCCTCTGACATTGATCGCACCATTATCATGAGTCACCTCCCCAATGGCCCATTTAGCTGAAAACTGAAGAAAAAACATCACCATTGCTGTTGGTGGATGTAACTGCCCCGGAACTCGAAGAGGCAGCCATCCAGAGGTATGCTTTGGACTGACACCGTTTCAGACTCAATTGTCTTTTTGACTAAAGGTGTTTAACCACTCCACTCCAAACTGATATCCTATCGTTTCGCCAGCAAATAATAATGTACCTCTGTGAAGACTAGCTGGATCATTATACTGCAGTTAGTGTGAACCAGGCTCCATCAACCTACTGCTATTTCTGCATTGGAATGACATGATAATCTTCCGGTCAGTCAAGCTGAACCATGAGACTACAACATTTCTGACATATAAATCTGACCTTATATTTTGAAATAATCTAATAATAATCTTTGCATTTGATATAGCGCTTTTCACATCTTCTAGACGTCTCAAAGCATTTCACAGAATATGCTGTAAAGTGAATTGACTGTATATTTGTGGGCGAAATGCAGCAGCCAATTGCACACAGCAGTGTCCCACAAACAGCCGTGGATTGAAATGACTAATTTATTATTGTTTCTTTCGAGGGATTATTATCATGTGTGTGGAGTAAGGAAATATGCCCAAGGTTTCGCCCTGCCTGGAATTGAACCCAGGTCTCTCGCTTGCAACAACAACCACAACTTCGATTTCTAACCACTGAGCTAGAGGACTCCACATTGTTCCATGCAAGGTTATCCAGAATAATCAGCAAATGATAATTATCCCATGGTAATGGATCTAGCAGAATCTTAGACTGAATAATGTTTACTGATATAACATCGACTCTGTGAGGTAAACTCACTCTGAACTGTAACCGTTACTTGGTCAATATTGTGTATACAGTGGGAAAGAGCTAACATCATCTATGAAATAAGAAATTGACTGAATACACATTGCTTGTCACACCGTGCTCCTGTCTGATCTCTGAAGACTTGATTCATTGAAACAAACATTCTGGGATATAAATGAATACCTAAAGATCCTGTTGCCCTAATTAACTATTTTCACCGTGGTCGGGACCTCTCGTTAATAACAATCCTTGCATTTGATATAGAGCATTTCACGTCAGCAGCACATCTCCAAGTAATGGAAATGAAGGAAACATGAGAGGAATAAATGTTTTCAGGAATAATGTATTTCCATTCTAGTAATGCTTGCCATTCCCTGACAACACCGGCCGTCAATATGAAGGTCTAATAGTACATTTTCTCTAACCAAAATTGAACGATATTAAAGTAACACATAAATAAATGATATTGCTGCAATATTAGAGGGCGGCATTTGCCAAAGTTTTATTACTTTGGTCAAAGCAGCTGATATTAAATCCAGAGAAAGGTTTGCATATTTGCTAATATTTTGATGCAGGTTGTTAAATAATGCAACATCCCTCGCCACAATTCAATAAACACTGATATTGATTTTGACAGATTCCGACATGCTTTGAAGTCAGGGTAAACTAATATCTCAAATTCTTTTGAAATATTTAACAAAAGACAAAAAAGCAGATTTTGTTTCAAGGCAATAACAAAGCAGGTGTGACATTCAACACTGTTGGTAGTTTTGTTCCTGTCAGTCCCCAAACAGTATGTTCTCTACCCATGTTCTAAAAATGGCAAGTGAAATCTTGGCACTTCTTTGAATTGACACACTCGACTGATCCAAAGTAGTGGGTTCTGAGCAGCATTTGCAAATCAGGTTTGGGGGGAAATGAAGGAAACAATTCAACCCATCTCTAACCCAGGGCTTAGCCTGACTCAGTTGATAGCACATTCCTCTATGGATCAGAAGGCGGTGTGTTCAAGCCCCATATTGAGACATTGAGCTCATAGACTAGGTTGATGATCCGGGAAAATTGTTAGAGAAGCTGCACCTTGAATAAAGTGTCAAAACAAGGTCTCACCTGCCTGCTCATGTGATCATCAAGAATCCAATGTCCTAAGCAATAATCCTAGAGATAAAACAGATCATTCACTTTGTGACTGTTTGTGGGATATTGCTGTGCGCATAAATGGTTCACACAGTCACTGCACTTTACAGGGAAATTCTGTGCAGCACTTTGAGATATTGATTTACCTTCAAAATGAAAAGCCCACAAAAACACATATCTCACAGTAAATCCTGTGAAGCACTTTGGGGTGTCCACCTGATGTGAAAAGTGCTTAACAAATGTAAGGGTTATTATTATTATCACACAAGGTGGAATAAGGAAGGACCCAGTGAGAATGTTTTGTTTTGAAGTGTTTTCTATAAAATAACTTGCAAGTGTAGTTTTCTGTATAACTACTAATTTGAAACAAGCGATGATTTTCCAATTGCTGATGTATATAACGATGGTGGCATGATCTTATAATGGAATTTTCAATTTAATTTAATTGGAAAGGAAGAGAAAATAATATTGTTCTTTTGATCTCAGCCTAAAGAAACCTCTGCAGATCTGTTAATAAAAATAGTTTTGTCATAAATTATTTTTAATTGCATGAAATGAGCTAGACAGGGTCTGATGAAGTTAAATCATGGAGCTCACAAAAACAGATTTCCGACTGCCTTGGGTTGAGAAGTTCTTTTAAAAAAAACTGCTAATAGGAAAACAAACAAATGATAAATCCTTGTACTCATTGGATTAGTCATTCAATTTAGCCTAACCCAAAACTGATAGAAAATATCCAGAAAACATTGACTTTACGCAGTTTGAATTGGACATCTCAAACAGTTCTGGCATATGTAAGTGATGTCTGGCTGTATGGTAAACTTTCAACTGCCAAGTAGTCTTAGAATCTCATTAGATTGCATTTACACGTGAACCTACATTGGAGTTCAGCTTAGATCAGTGGTTGGTGGCCAATGTTTGTGATCAGCCAACAGAATAATAGTGCTGGATGGTACATTTCTTGATTGTGGCATAAATCAAGAAATATTCAACCAAGGGAAAACGTTGAAAACTCACTACCAATGGAACGCAGACGTACCTAGTCTCGTGCGAATGTCGGGGGAACTGCTGCTTGACAGCCTTACGCTCCACAGGTTGGTCACTACTGGTTTAGATTATGTATGATTTCAAGTGCATACCAATTATTTTATGCTCGCAAAGGGTGGGTCTTAATTTAGAGTCAAATGTTTGCAATTATCTCATTTGGAATTGTTGTTAATTACAAGTGGGGGAGGAAGCATATTTTTTAAACAAAATTATAGTCATTATGTCTTTTTGCGAGCAGTGATAAACCTACAAAATGATTTATATTCTTGATCCAAAGGTCAAAGAGAATTGACGGTGATGTAATGAAATGTTACATGAGTGTCTACTTATACCTAATACTTGCTCCTAGTAAGGAATGGTCTGAGATTGACATGAACAGATATTAACATCACCAGTGCACGGAGAGCTTTAAACGGGCCCACCACTGTATACTGACTAAAGCTATCCACAGTTTTTACCCCATTTTCTCCAGATTTAGTAAAACAGTGGATAAAATAGCAGTTCACTACAAAAATTGTATTTGATCAATTTTAGCCTTTGGGTTTGGTCTATGTTGGTGTTGAGTAGAGTAATGTGCCCTCAATCACCCTTCCGATTTCATAAGATAAACTATTGGATCAGTGTTTTCCTAATTAATTTGGGGATTAATTCTATCTTTGGGGGTTTGATATATATTTTTTTACCTTGATCATAAAGGCAGACCCTGTATGGGAACGTACAATTCTTTGCCATAAACTGTTGTTAGAGCAGGGACTATAAATTATTTAAAAGGGGAATTAGATGCTTGACAAAGAAGAATATTAAAGAGCATCAGGAGTAAGCGGAAGATTGAAATTTGACACGGTGCCTGTGGCTTGTTCACGGGAAGAACGCTCTCTCCCCTTATACATATTTCTGTATTTTCTCTATACCTACAAAAAGCACAAACACGACAGGTCACAGTAAAAATCTTTTCAAGCATTTGAGACATCCTTCCAACGTGAAAGGTGCTACATCAAATGCAAGGATTATTATTATTATTATTATTATTATTCATCTTATTGTAACATTCCACAAAGTGTAGGAATATTTAGGATCAAATCGAACATCTCTATCCAGCTCCTAAAAAATCAAAAGTATTTGTTCCTATGAAATTAAAATCTGTCTGAAGCTCTGAAGTATCCCCTAATCGTTTTGGATTTCTCATAGTCTGTGCAAACAGCAATAACCAATCTACCTTCTCAGCCATGAAGTTGCAATATCCCTCAGGGTGTTTTGTTTGAGACTCGATGAGCTTTCCAATGAAACAGTTGGGTGGGAAACAGACAATTAGTAATGTTCCAGCAAAACATTCATAGTTACAAATTGAAAGTGTACCCAATTTTCTCATCAATTGCATCTTAAGTGGTCAACAGCTGGAATACGGAGTGCGTATCAAGCTATTAATAGGATATTAATGGTCTAAAAACTGGAATCTTTGCAAGATGATGGATTTCCTTGCAGTTTGTTCAACTGTGATATCTACAGATGGATACGTGTGGTCACCAGAGAGAGATGAACAACTAGACTAAGCCCTTTGTAAGGAAATTCAACTTATGGAAGCAAGAGCTTGATAACTCTTTCAAACTTTGCAATGAACCAGCTGTGCTTGAAACTTGACTGCATTGCAACATACCTGATAAATAGTAACCCAGACATGGATTATAGAGCATTTCACCCCTGGAGGATGTCTCAACGCACTTCACAGGTGATACTGTACAGTGATTGTGTATTTTGTGGGTACTAGCAGAAGTCACAGCAATGTTCCACATACAGCCATGAAGTGAATGGCCCATTTTATTTAGGAGTTTGTTGGAGGTGTCTGTGTTCCAGAGAGCTGAACAGTTAGCTGGAAGCTAATTAGGAATGATCCAAGAGAGATGTGGCCGAACAGTTAGGAGCACCCCAGCCACTGGGTCAGAAAGATGGCCATGGGTTTAAGTTCCACTTTAAACTCACAGTCTAAGACGATACTCAAGTGCAGTGTGGGGAAGCACTACTTTGTTAGGAGGTGCGGTTTCGGATGAGAGATTAAATCACATTCGTTTCTGACCGTTCAGGTGGATGATAAAGATCCCACGATCCTATTCAAAAAGAGAAGGGAGTTTCTTCTGGTGTCATGGCCAATAATCATCCAGATAAATGGGTCATTCACCTCACAACTGTCAGGGAGAACCTTGCTGTGTACAAATTTGCTGCTGCATTTACCTCTAAATGCATGGTCACTGCACTTAGCAATAGCTACCAGTCAAGCATTTTGATATGTTTCAATGTTAGAAGCACTATATCAAATATAAGAATGTATTATTTGATGTGAGAGAAAGCAAAATGCACAATTTAGATAAACTTAAGTTTATGTTTGTACGTAAACTCTGTTGAATATACTTTGCAGTATTGTGCGTTGGCCAACTTAGGTTTGATTGGCTGTATGACCTACTTCCCAATGCTGTAATTTCCAGGATGAAATCCTACAATCCATACAGCACAGAAGGAAGCCATTTGGCTCATTGTATCTGTGATGCTTTTGATAATAATAATAATCCTTGTGTTATTACAAGACGCGGCAGCAAATTGCGCACAGCAGTGTTCCACACACAGTCGTGGATTGAGCGACCAAATTATCATAATGTCACTCTGTGTTAGCCAGATTATGGGGTAGCAGAGGAAATGGGGGTAGGGTGGGAGTATTTACATTCACATTCCACTACTGGGTCCAGACTATGGGAACAAACAGAACAGACATGTGCATTAGACATGGGGTGAAACAGAGAGACAAACAGTTATGTGTGATTTATACAGATTTTACGCCTGTGAGTTGTGGGGTCAGTTTTATTCATAGGATTAGACCCAGCTATAAACTACACTGCTCTCTAACACACTAAACCTCTACAAGAGATAACATTCACTTTGAATGAGTGCTCTATATAGAATACAATCTTTCTGTGTTTATCCTTTCAACTGCCTAGGGTTTACATAGATTTCGTTCAGCAACTGAATAGTATTCATTCATCAGCCTGATGTATTTCCTTTCCACCAAACATGGCAGAAATTTCACATTTGAGTTCATGCTCCAGCAAATCTCCTGCTTTGCAGCTGGAGGCAACACCAAGATCAAAAAAGCGGTCATTTTCGTTCTCAGCTGTGCGATAAAAGAGTAAATATCCACAGTCCCCTCGTAATCCGCCATAAATGTGCATTAACTCCAATGGATCCCAAACAGATTTAAATCAAGGGCTGCAGATGAGATTAATAATTACAGTTATGGTGTTACTAAATATTCCCCAAACTGTATAATAAAACAGGAGGTGTGCAATTAGAGTACAGAGGGCACCAGCAAAAACTGGGGTTGAAGCAGAATCCATTGTAGCTAATAATAATACTAATAGTACTTTTGTTTGACAAAGGGATTAGGGTTTCAAAGCCCTTCAGAGGATTTATTGTAAAGCAAAGTTACTTTTTAGCTACTGAGCGGGCAAGGCCCTTCACGGCCTTGCCGCTTCCTACCTCTCTGATCTGCTGATCCGTATCCCCCATCAACCTGTCCTCTCCCTCCGTTCAGCAGGCTCCGTGGTTTCCGCCCGACCCGCTCTACCATCGCCAGCCAGGCTTTCAGTCTCTCTGGCCCCACCCTTTGGAAGTCCATCCTCCTAACTCCTACTTCTCTGTCTTCCCTTATCCCTACCCTGCACCCCACCCCACCAACCCACCTCCCCCCACTTCCCCATTATCAATTCCTGACCCCTGACCATTCAGCGCCTTGGGACGTTCTTTGGCTCTCAGCGGCAGCATCCCGGCTCTACAAATGTAATTTTGTTATTGTATATGTCACAAGAGAACACGGCAGCCAATTTCCACTCAGCTGCATACCCACAAATAACCGTGAATTGAAAGAGAAATGGGCAAATATTTGAAAACGTGGCTTGGAATCAGGACTGCAATTTTAAAATCGAGTGAACAGCTTTACAAAGAGCCAACACACGCGAGACAAACCGAATGCCCAATCCCTAGGATGACACATGACAACTGTCCTAGCCACACACCGTAACCTCAACGGAACAGAGATTATAGCTTCTAACATACCCAGTTTGAATGTGAAATACTCCACGCAAAGCCCCATCACCTCTCCAACTCCACAGTGGGACACTTCAATGGTGAGTCGATACACTGCACACAATCATTAGTGCAAATAGCGATTGCACAAATAGCAATTGTTACTATTAACAAGAGTTAGCATTTCAGGAAAACGGGTGCATTCTTTGAGATGAGAGCTAACGTATAGTGCTTCTAAGCAGCTAATGCTGTAAAAATTGTCTTTATAACAGGGCTGAATTTCAGCTCATTTCATTTGAAAGGCAACATACTGATATATGCACCTTAAAGACTAGAGTTCATTGGTAATTATACAATGTCAACAGGAAAGGTTGGGTGTACAATAGGAGCCATCCATTAGGTTAAATCTCATGCTGTACATTCTCTCCAACTCTCGTGTGCAAATACACCGACAGCCGACGGGGATTAAATCATTGTTCAGATGAGATGCTAAACCAATTCTGTAATATTGTTTGAAAAGAAAAGAGTTTCTCCCTTTGTCTTGGTCAATAATCCTTAAAATAAAGATAAGAGGGTCATTCACTCCTCGACTGTTTGTCAGGACATTGCCGTGTGTAAACTGGATATCACGTTCACCGACAAAATATACAGTCACTACAGTTTAAAATGAAATGTGTGAAGCGCATTGTTGTGAAAGGAGCTATGCCAAATGAAAATATTTTTTGATCACTAATTATTAATTCACCAGAGAGAGAAAAAAAAGACTGGCTTTATTTGCTTACACTTTATCCATTAATAGCAGCTTCACAATAATACTTTTCAACGAAGCAATCCAGCAAATCTGGCAAATCGAATCCCAAGCAAGTCACGAGTTGCCTTGGCGTCTAATCAGTGTGACGAAATTGGGAAGGCAGGAGGGACAAACTCCCACAGCCAGTCTCTTTATCAGTTGCAAAACACAAAATACTACAGATGCTGGGAATCTGACAAAGGGTTGTAGACCCGAAACGTTGACTCTTTTTCCTTTCTCCATGGATGCTTCTTGACCTGCTGAGTTTCCCCAGCAATTTTTGTTTTTGTTTCTTTATCAGTAGTCCTTGTTGACCGCATTCATCAACAATGTGCTAATTACCACCAGTGATGATAAGGGCGTATCGAGGTTCTTCCTAATAAGCAGCCTGCTTCAATCGGGTTTACATGCCCTGATGTAATGGAAGAAGCATGCGAAAAAAATGAAGCTGTAATAATTGCATCCTATTTATTCATTCGATCTGCGCCAAATGTGCTGACGCTGCACTTGAAAGTTAATAAAAAGAAAGGCACGTTGGAAAGCGGTTGGATTTAAGCCTGAGGATATATTTATCCCGATAAATCTTCAAGCTGCAATTAAAAACAAAACAAATGTTTTCAATTGGGAAGCGTTGCGCTTTGGCAATATGTGTGTGTCAGATAACGCAGGCGGGCGGACTGCAGCCATCAGCAGTCTTCAGAGGACACGACAGGACATAGGTTTAAGAGCTGGGTAAAGGGTTCAGGACAGATACCAGGAAGTGTTTCTTTACACAGAGGGGACTCGACAACTAGAATGGGTGGCGAGGAAAGGTGGTCGAGGCCAGGACACTCAATTCATTTAAACACCAGCTTGCTAGGTGAGTGTTCTGGAGGGATAAGGTCAGATGGGCCAACCTTGTTCTTCATCATCCAGACCAATCTTTGGAACTCCTGCAGCTCAGTGGTTAGAGTACTCGCCTTACAAGCGTGAGATCTGCGTTCGAATCCAGGCAGATCAGAGCGAAACCTTGGGTACGTTTCCTTACTCCACATGCCCAATAATAATTTGTCCCCCCAAAAAACCACAACAATATAAAATTGGTCATTTTCAATCCACGACTGTGTGTGGGACGCTGCTGTGCACAATTGGCTGCCACTTTTCGCCCACAAATATATAGTCAATTCACTTTACAGTATATTCTGTGAAGCGCTTTGGGACGTCGATAAGATGTGAAAAGCGCTATATCAAACACAAGGATTATTATTATTATTATTATTAGTGTGTAAATTTGAATTTGTAATTGTTGACTTCAGAATTATGAAAACCTCAATTGGATGCCTCCCTTAATTTGTCTCTGTTCTTGCGAAGACAGCGCTGGGTTTAATTTTAATAATGACCCCTTGACAGTAACTCCTGAACCCTCGTGATTCACTCGCTTCATTCATATCCTACATATTCCTAAATATAATCTAACTCTCAGTCAGCTCTATATTTAAAATAGAAGGTCTGTTTATGGTCTTCTTTGCATCTGAAATAAACCTGCTACATCTCAGGAATATATTATTTGCGACTGAGCTCTCACCAGATGCATGGTTATTTACGGTCGCCATATGTTAAAATAAATGGGAGTTGATGGATTATTTCACCTCTGCTCAGAACTGGAAGCAACTTGTGTTTGATTGCGTACATATTGTTTCGTTTTGCTGAACTACCTTGAATGTGCTTCAATTCCTCAAAACCACAGCATGCAATGAAAACAATCACCGGTTCCCTTTTATGCGATAGAAGGATATAAGGGTAGGGAGAGATACAGAGAGAGTAGTTTAGGATGGCTGGAAGCTCATTTTGAGTGAGTTTATAATATCTGTACTAGTTCAGGACACAAAAATATATGAGTGGGAGTTACATGAAACAGACAAGAGGTGCTTAGATGGCTCCGAGCTTGGGTTTATATGTATGTAATGATGATGATAATAATATTTGATACGGCCCCTTTCATGACAGATGAACGTCTAAAAACACAGCAAATGAATTACTGTAGGAAGTGACATGATTGTACTTTCAGAATGAAAAAAGCTAGAGGTGTGAAAAGCTTCATCCTGTTGTACAGATTTTTAAATCTCTCCATTACATATAACAGGATTCCATTTATACATTAAATAATTTAATCTGCATCATTATGCATGAATATTTAATCCCTTTCATGTCACCCTTGATTAATATTAAACATATTAACTATTTATTATTTCCACTTATTGCATTCATTCATCTGCATGCCTTGAATTAACTTCTTAAAAAAAATCAAAATGCATATGCTCTTAAAACAGTATTTAAAAGTGCAATAAAATCCTTTTCAAAATATAGCATCAATATGCATAATTGTAAGGCAATTATGAAATATTTTACATCAAATATTCAACAGTTTTCTGAATGGTTTGCTGCTTCCTTCTACTTTTAGGATTCTTTTGGCATCATATGTTACTTTAGAAAGCCGAGCATGTGGTATAATGCCTGTAACTACCTTGGGATGTCTTCCTGATGTGAAAAGCGCTATACAAGTGTAATTCTGTTGTTGTTGTATAAGGCGTCTGCATACAATGACTCACCATTTCTTCTCCTCTATTCATGTGATGGACTTTGGTCCCACTCCACTTATCGCCTCCCCCCACTCAACCCAAAAAACAATGACAATACTAATCCTTGCATTTGATATAGCCCCTTATTACGTTGTTGAGACGTCTCAAAGCGCTTCACAGAATATACTGTAAAGTGAACTGACAGTATATTTTGTGGGCGAAACACGACAGCCAAATGCGCACAGCAGTGTGCCACAAACAGTCATGGATTGAGTGTCCAATTTATTATTATTTTTTGGAAGGAATTATAACATCCGGAAAAGCAATCCACCAATCGACTAACAACTGGGTTCCTACTTAGATAGGAGGGGAGTGGGGGTAAGGAAACGTACAAGGTGAGCACTCTAAGCACTGAGCTGCAGGACTCCACATTAAACACACAATACAAAAATAAAGTACTGTATAGACAATCCATCTCATCTTGGGGAGTGATAATCCTAAATCCCTCCCTACCCCTCTGAGCCCAATGCTGCTGCCTAGGTTTATGTGAACTGCAACTGTGCCGAATGAGACCAAGATCGAGATACTCTGCTGGGAAAGTTAAGCATCTAAAGCGACACATTTGTGTCTCAGCGCAGGTCTGCTCCGTATAAAAGATGTATTTTTCTTTGGTGGTGAAATGAACAGGGAGCCTTAGTTGCAGTACGCAGCCCTTTAATTGGAATTGCCTTCAACCAGTGTTTTTCCAGTGATAGGCTTACGCTCATTAAGTATTTTCTTTCATTCAGGGTGCTGAGGCCTGTCTCATTCATGGGAAGGTAATAATAATTTGTGCATTTGATATAGCGCCTGATCACGTCCATGTGACATCTCAAAACCACAGAGTATATTGACTGTATATTTAGTGGGTGAAGGTACAATAGGATTAACATAATGTATTACGTCGATTGACTCGAAGCAATGAATTTTGGACACATCGAGGTAAGTGAGTGAGGCGGAGGGATGCAGGGACACTTCTGAAGTGCACATGCCCGTGACAAGGCACCCACGACGTTTCTATGGATCTCTGGATTTAGCGAAGGTTGAATTGTTCACTCCCCCTTTCACCATCGCTGCAGCTCAATAGACAATTAAGCGGTTTACCAACGTGCCAAACTGAGCCCTCTGTATCCACACACCGAGTCCCTCTCAGAACTTCCAATTTCCGAGCGCTCCATACCGTAAAACACACACAATCCATCCACACTGCTGTTCACACTGCACATTTCCGTATGCACAATATCAGACCACCTGTACACTTTCCGTTATCCCAACGTGAATGAGTGCCAAACGGGCAGCCCTGACTATTGCATTAACTGAGCAGCGCAGAGGTCCTCACCCCTGTGACTTAGCCAATGCACCAGCTAATATTGCAGGTAATGCCTTGTGACAGATTCACCAGCTGTACGCACAGCTTTGCAGACACAAGCCAGCCTGGGTGATGAGTCAGTCACTGCCTTATTTAGAGCTGCTGGGGCGGGGGAGGGGGAGAGGAATAAACATATCGACGTTTTCTCTGACAACAATTTTTGGAGGAACGAGTAGATCATGGGAAGACCCATTTGAAGCGCTCTGAGATGCCGTCCGGTGCGGAGGGCGCTATATAAATCAAAGTTGTTGTTGGTTGTATTATGAGGGCACGTCGCCAAATGAATTCAGCATGATGCCGTGCAGAGGCCCATCCTGAAAGTGAACCATTGGCTATCGGGAAAGGGTTAGTGGGCTGCTCTCTCTGGGAAGGTTTGACACATCTCTCGTCCCCCCCCCAACTCCGGCTGTTCTCACTTCCCGCAGGCTTCGCCGATAATCCTTGCATTTTATGTAACATCTTTTGAAGTTGGGCGGATATTGAAACTTGCTTGGCAGGATTTACTGTGACTGTATTTCGTAGGCGAAGGCGACAGCCAATTTGCGCACAGCAATGTCCCACAAACAGCCTTGAAGCAAATTCATTTTAATCAGCGGGACTGTTGCCACAGGGCACAATGAGAAATGTCCTTCTCTATGAATAGTTCCATGGGACCTGAAATACTCACCTGAACTGGCAAAGGGGTTCTCGGCACAACATCTCATCCAAAGGACGGAATCTCTGACAATGCAGCGTTCCCCCAGTATTGCCCTAGAACATCAGCTGAGACTGTGAGTTGATGTAGGGGTTGCGACTTGGAACCCACATTGTTTCTACCGACCCTCTAATGGAGTGCTGGGAGCGAGCTGTAGTGCTGGAGAGGTGCCATCTTCTGGTGTAAAAAAAAGCTGTATTGAACGCAACGAATGTTAGCATTAATTTAAACCGAGCTAGACTTGGCAAACTGCAGAACAATAAATATCTCAACATCAACGTATCCACCGCAATGACTGAAGTAATCCAGTTTCAGTGAAAAGTAATTGAACATCTGCGAAGTACCCAGAACCACTTTATTTCTCCACACTCCGCAGCATTTTGCTCAAGTTGTTTCGAAATGATATTCAGGGGGCACATCAGAGTTCCGGTTTGCTGCGTGCCGTGGTCAACGAGAAGCAAGGATAGCCAAAGTATTATTCATGTGAGTATCTTTATATGTCACAAATCGTATTTCTGCGGCCACATTTCATGATCGCGAGACATCTACGGATTGCTGTGATGGTCACAATTTTCCAATAAATCAATACAAAAGGAGTTCAGAAGTGTGCGGCACATCTTTATGCAGGCGGAGACTATAAAACTGACACTCACAATGGCACTGGCTGCATTCTGGACATTCTTGAATAATCAAAATCATTTGAAGAGTGGCACTATGGAAATTTGTATACAACAATTTTTTTTAACAATTAAGACAATAAAATATTACGTATCACTGGCATACTGTATATCGTAATAAAATACACTGACTTTATTGCAGGCTTGTAAATCTATACAGGCAATTTAATTCATATCTTGTCTAGTTCTCATCTGCAATGCGAGAGTCAATTACAGCTGGACCAGGGCAGCTTCTTTCTTGGCTTGGCTTGGCGTGTTTTGAAAAACAGAAAACATCTTCATTCTGTTCGCTGAGGAGTTTCAAGAAGACTGAGATTGTCAGAAGTCCCACCTTTTTTGAGTCGACTCCTCCGCTCCCTTCAGTTCCCATCTGCACGCAGCGCTTTGCAGCATCTTCCCAACATGAACAGCGCTGTATACCTGTAAATTATTCTATTGCATCACCTTGCTTGACAACACCGATGAGCAAAAGAGTTGTACACGAGAAGCAGATGCAGACAGTAGGTTCAAACCAACCAGAAGTGATTGTTTCCTGGAGATGGGATTTCTTGCGATGGTACAGAGACACTCAATCTCAACGCAAGAGAACGCACAAGCCATCTCAGTTGACATCACTCGCTGGGAATTTCATCTTTCAATTAAAGAGCATCGAGCTGTTGACAGCTACAGTAGCTCCAATAGACAGTAGAATACTCACTCAGGAACCGGCTCGTTATGGGAGCATTTAGGCCCATCACGGACCTAACTAGTCAGTTTGTATGAGTGGGTTGGAACAGCATGGATGAGATTGTGCAATGAAAACCTCCGAGGGTGGAACTTCCATAACTGAGCGGTTGTTACTGGTAGCCTCAAAACAATCAGTCTCAGCTCGTGCAAATATCAGGCATCCTGAATTACTGTGATCAACCAAAGAAAACCCAAATTGGAACAACAATAATAATAAGCCTTGCATTTGATAGTAATGCCTTATCATGTCATCAAGATGTCTCAAAACACATCGCAGGCTACACTATAAAGTGAATTGACTGTATGTTTAGTGGGCGAAATGTGGTAGCCAATTGCGCACAGCAGCGTCCCACAAGCAGTCGTGGATTGAGTGACAAAGTTAATTTTTTTTTAAGGGATTATTTCCACCCTAAAAGTGATCCACTAACCACTGGGTTCCTATTTACAGCTAGGTAAACAGTAGTGTGTGGAGTAAGGAAACTTGCCCAGTGTTTCACCCTGCCAGGAACTGAATCAGGTCCTTTCAGCTGTGAGTGAGTCCTCCAACCACTAAGCGACAGGACTCCGTAATCTTCCAATTGCCCAATCAAATTTGATATTCTAAGCAAGTTTGACACAACTCGTTGTTTGCATACATCATATTAAATGTCTGGTTCCAACTGATACGACTTATGTGAGGTTTACTGCAATAATTCAATAGAGCATCTTATTACTGTTAATTGTAGAAACATCTTAAAGCACTTCACAGGATTTACTGTTAAGTATAGTACAGTAATTGTGCACTTGCCTGCAATGAACTCAAAGAGTGTATTATTTATTACAACGTACTCACACCAGGAATGAAACACTGCACTTTCAACCAATTACTGACAACACAGGTGATTTATATAAAGATCCATCGAAACATTAACACTATTCTCCAGTAAATCGGAACTTGCATTGCTGCATATTATATAATGTGCAGTGCAAGAAACTGACGTCATAAGACTTAAAGTGCAAACGAATATTTAAAGTAATATTAACTTATGTTTTTTGGGGGGTGGAGTTGGAAATTGCTTAATCTCAAAATATTACCTTTGAAAGCAACCATCAAATGGCACTCTGAAAAGCTTTATGTGGTAAAAGATGCTTTTTACAGTGAAGCATAATCCTTCAACAGGATTTGAAAGGGAAACAAAACATAACAATAATAATAATCATTTCATTTGATATAGCACTTTTTATGGCTTCTAGGAGTCTCAAAGCGCTTCACAGAATATACTGTAAAGTGAATTGACTGTATATTTTGTGGGAGAAACACTGCAGCCAATTGCACACAGCACTGTGCCACAAACAGTCGTGGATCGAGTAACCAATTTATTCTTGTTTTTCTTTGAGGGATTATTGTCAGGCATGTGGAGTAAGAAAACTTGCCCATGGTTTTGTCCTGCATGGAATCAAACCCAGGTCTCTCATTTGCAAAGCGAGTGCTCTAACCACCGAGCTACAGGACTCCAACAAACAAAGGGCTTTCAGCAAACCAACAGCGAGCCTCCACTGTGCAGACTGTGCATTGCTAAAATGCATTGACTAATTTTTCATCTTGTGTTTAATTTGTGACGGGCGTCTTGACTTTAGTTACTGAAGAATCTGCTTTCAAATTTTAATTAACTAAACAATCCTTGGTTTTGCAGTAGCACCTTTCATGTCGACATGACATCTTATGTACGCAAACATGGCATGCAGTTTGTGCGTAGCAATGTCCATGAATGAACGACCAACGTTACCTGGGGTTGTTAGCCAGAGAAGCTCCTTTCTCCTTCCAAATTATACCATAGAATTGTACAATAAAAAGCCATCGAATGGCACTTCTGACAATGCATTGCACTGGAGTGTCAGCCGAGTGGAGGAGCTCAATTTCCTCATGAAGGACTTGAACCCACAACTTTCTGACTCGGGAGCGAGAGCGCTACCAACAGAACGTGGCCGATAAACACATCTAATTGTGCCTTGACTATCTGTGATGCTGTTGGTGAGTTCATACAAATAGGAATCTTTCCCGTCTTAAATTTGTGCGCAAACATGTTCTTACAGGGAATTGTGTATTTTTTCCCCATGATTTCTCCCGCTGAGCGATCCATATCATCTCAGAAATAATGGTAAGCATTTATATTCAGCTGTTACCCATTCCTGATGAAAGAAGTCTTTGGGCAGCACTGCAGCCTACCGTTATATTTTTTGTGCTAATCAATTATCCACCCTGTTTCTTTGTCTGCAGAGCCATTTCCAATGATTGCAAATAACTTGCTCTCTTCTCTAGCAGGTTTGCTTAGCGGCAAAAAGACAGGTGTAATTTGAAAATTGTCTTGTTGAAAATAAGTATGAATACATATGATCAAAAGGTTGGAGGTGTCCGATGTTTACTCAAATTAAATGAAATACTCATTTCAGTGCGTGGTTTTTTAATGATAGGTGCATTTCAATGTTTCTGTTTCGTATTTTATCTCTTTTTACTCTGTTAAGTAACTGTACAACATAAATCCCGTACAATAGGTTTAATTGCACATTTCTACCTGAAAAGACTCCGAGTGATTTCATTCTGCTGCATGATTTCTTTTCCTCACTCATTAGAATAACAGATGGAAGTGATTGAAAGCGGAACAG
Organism: Hydrolagus colliei; assembly: GCA_035084275.1. Lineage (NCBI taxonomy): Eukaryota > Metazoa > Chordata > Chondrichthyes > Chimaeriformes > Chimaeridae > Hydrolagus > Hydrolagus colliei. The sequence goes on from CM068762.1 coordinate 7,476,041, forward strand.
GCTTCATTTTTAACGAGTCGTGTTGTTTGTCTTTCCTGTCATTGCTTGGTCTTAACATGAGAGTAACACATAAAGATGGGAAAAGTGCCTGAATTAGTCAATGTAATTTAAATGGAACTATTCCCATCTCAAAACTTTCTATTGTATGCTGCTTACCAATTAATTGCCTATCGGAAGTGCTTTAAAATAGTTTGCCTCTCAGGCAGCATTGCCAAAGTCCATCTCTGTGCAACAACAACAGCAAAATTACACTTGTAGAGCTCCTTTCACGTCGGGAGGACGTCCCAAGGTGCTGAACAGTCGAGGCAAGGTTCTGCTCACATCCCACTCAACCTGCCCCCTTTCGTTCAGCCAGAAGGAGCCTTGTGCATGCCCCTCGACCTCTCTGCTTCACTATCACGGCTGCGTTTTCAGCCATGGTGCCCCAACCCTCTCGAACTCCCTGCCTCAATCCCTCAACTTGTCCCCTCATTGCCCATCTCAGATCGCAATCTGAAGTCTTTCATCTTCGATCATGCCTGCAGTCATCTCCTCAGCTCAGTGTCAAACTACGCCAATCCTCCCAAAACGTCACCACTCTATCACTTGGCCCTTATTGTTCAATATTTTCATATATTTGTTATTTTTACTGCAAGAAACCTATATCCATATTTATCCTCCGCCAATTGGGCTTCATTTTGCATTTCAAATGGCATTGAGGGGATTGTGTAAAATAAATTTTAAAGCTGTTACCAAATCGTAAAACTGAACACAACACAAAATGTTTCAACAAAGTGAAGTTAAATGTTGCAGAATCAGAACCTCATTTTAATGCATAACAAGCAGTAAAATCATTTGAAATATGGCAGCTTCTAAAACCAATCAATACATCCAAACAACATTTCATATAATTATAAGCACTATAATAATTTTTAATATGATGTTCCTTTTATGCAAACATAAAAAATGTTGATTACGACTATCTTGGTAGCCAGAATCCATTGATTTCCATTCCAAATGGCCTTCTAGGTGTTGTTAATGTATCAGATGTTCCTTCCAAAAGCCAAAGAGATGCTTTGATCTATCAATAAAAATACTTCAACTCAAGCACGTACACTTGCATCTGATTAGCGACCAGTCAACGTCAGATCTTTTGTCTTCCCAAATCTGTTCTTCAGCTAAAGCTAACGGCGCATATATGTCAATGGTCACTCAAAGCTAAGTGACTGCTGAAATAGTATTAAAAACAAGCATCTTCTTACAGTTTACCTCAAGATCCCTGTCTTGGACAATGCCATCGGTCAACCCACTTTCCCCCCCTCGCCCCCTTCACCCCATCTTCCCTAATCCCAACCCTGAGCAGGGTCCAAAACACTGACTGTCCAGCACTTTGGGACATCCTACCAACGTGAAAGGCCCAAATAAAATGTAATTTTGTTGGGTAATGTTGCTTTTGGGAGGTGTAAATGCCTAATATTACCTCATAAAAAATTAGTCTCTGTTATTTATTGTTGAACTTTGAATCTATAGAACCGTCTTTTCATCGTGGCCCATTCCTTTCATGGGTCGGCTTCATTTCATGGCTGTTTAATACGATAAATGTTAGATATCATAAATATACCATAAAATGGGGAGGCGTGACAAGCAATCGGCTGGTGCTGTAACCCCCCAAATAATCCTTTCTAAATAGCGTATGGTGGGAAAGCAGGACTCTGAAACAAAATCGCTTAAATTATTCCTTTAGTGGAGCTTTCTTTGGGATAAGGTTTCTTTCAGAACAGCTGAGGCTATCCATTTTAATAGGAAATACAGTGATAGGGAAAAGATTAACTCACAAAAAAAGAATCTACGAAACCTCACTTGAGTGAGAGAGCTATCCCATTACTCACCATGCAAAGAGAATTATCCCATTACCTACTATGTATAGAGAGTTATCCCATTATCCACCATGTAAAGAGAGCTATCCCATTAAGGAGAAAGGTGCCTAAAATGTGAAGACTGATGTACTCCGTATCAAGACATATCCACATACACTTACTTACATCAGCATTGCATACCTGTGATTAAAATTGCAATGTTTAAAGCTGTGCTCAAAGAACCCTCTGGTGTGCCCCATCGTTCAATTTTTCCTGGCTATAATGTACTGTGGACTCAGTGATGAATGGTATGGAAGCGTCTCTGTGAATTGAAGGCAGCGCTTGCAATAGAGCAAGCTGTTAAGTGCCATTCTTGGCTGATAGACCACTTCCCGACACACTTCACCAGGCTTTGAAGTCAAAGGAGTGCACTCAAAATGTTTACGATAAAAACAATGTCATCAAGGATTCCATCTGCACTGAAACGCTAGCAAACATGAACGAGTTAAAAGACTATAAATTATAATGTAAAAACTTTATAGTGTACCAGAGAGAGCATCTGGGTCTGAACCACAGCCTTGGCAATAAAGCAATGTGGCAGAGTTTCAGCTAAGGCTTGGATCAGACTCCCCAATCCATTGGCAACGTTGCTATAATTACAGGGTGAATTTGCCCAACAAACACCAAAAGGGAAGCTTCTTTCAAATCCCATTACAAACCTCTGAGGGAATAGCTATTCCTTGGTATCATACTGGTTAAAAACTGTTATTCTGGCATCTGAATGCTTTAGGTTGCAAATGTAAACTATGGAATGGTATTATTTATATTCAGTGTATTGACATGCACAAGATGCACCAATTTGTTTTTACTGCCAACACATCCACTGGCCATCAAAGATTGCTCAGAATTACGCAGTTCAGTGCACCATTTAATGGACAAGTAATGAATAAATCCCCATGTGAAGTTCATAAGATATCTGCAGCACGTTCATTACAAACATTGGTCGCTTTTACACGGATTTAGTTGAGGACATATTCATGATACAAGAGTCAACATTGCACAAGTAAAATTGTTTGTGTGTTTTGTAAGCAATAAACGTTTGGTTGCGTACAGACTACTTTAACATATCATGCTTGATTGAGCAGATTGCATACTCTCTGTAACCAAAACAGATTTTACTGCAATCCAAAGCAAATAACTACTGTATTAGACTTACAATTTAACAGATCCTGCAGCTCGGAAATAGGCCATTCAGACCATGCCAATATTTATGGTTTCAAATCCCTCCATTCCTCTGCGCCCCGCTACCTCTCTGACCTCCTCGTCTCCCGAATCCTCCGCTCCACCATTGGCGGCCGTGCCTTCAGCCACTATCACCCCAAGGCTCTGGAACTCCCTTCCTCACTCCCTTCGCCTCGTCCCCTCTCTTCCTGTTTTCAGGTCTTGGCTAATGAACTTTCTTTTTGACTGTATTTTTTGTCACTTTTGTCCCCCTCCTCCTGGCTCAGACCCGGGATCCGCTATTGGGAAGCACTCTGAGATGCCGTCCAGCGTGGAGGGCACTATATAAATCCAAGTTGTTGTTTTTTTACATGAGCCTTCGACCATTCCTTACTCCCTCCTACATCCTTCTATTCATTTCTCCCTCGTATGCATATTGAGAGTCCTCTTAAATGCATCTATGCAATCTAATTCAACTGCCACTCTTGGCACCGTGGTTCCACATTCCCACTACCCTCTTTGTGAAGCGCTCCCTCCTAAATTTTCTTTCAGATGATAATCCTTGCATTTGGTGTAGCACCTTAGTCACGTCTTCAAGACATCTCAAAGTGCCTCACAGAATACATTGTAGCCTGAATTGACTGTACAGTATATTTTGTGGGTCAATTGCACACAGAAGGCGTCCCACAAACAAATGAATGTGACCAATTTAGTATTATTTTTGAAATCCCTTGATCATTATCTCATTCTTGTGGTTGCTGGCTGGCTCTTCCTGCGACTTTTAAAATATATTTGGGGTAATTCTTGCCATCTCCTTGCCATCTCCTTGCCACACCTCCTCCCACCTCCGCAACAGGCACTTTGCGCCAAAGACTGCATCCACAGTCACTGCGAGCAAGGCTCCATTACCGAGTGGCAGCAGATGGCTTTCTTCATTACGTCATCAACAACAACTTGCTTTTATATAGCCCACCCCCCGTCACCCCAGGCAGCATCAAAGACGTCAGTCTCTTTTTATTTCATCTCCGATGGTGCCACGCGCCCAAGATTGCTGCTGATCAGCCGAGGATAAGATTCAAACTGAAATCCAGCATTCGGGAGCCCGGCGTTATGAAGCGTGTGCTGCCAGCAAGTCGTTGCTTCATAAATTCTTCTTCAACGCAAGCAAGGGTATTTATTAAATTTCCCCAAAGTATTAAGCGAACTGAAACCTCCTCTCATTGTGCAATGATTTGCCTTTGATACTTCTGGCCGCTTTTAAAGAGTCTGTCCACTCAAACAAATGATCCAATTCTATTTTAGTTGTTGGTTCATTTACCACGCCACACACTGTCATTCTTTTGCAGTGTGTGGAATTAAATCACTCTTTCCCTTTCCTCTCCATTTGAACACAGCGAGAATGTCCCTTTCCATCCAGAAACTTCCCTTGCTAAAGGGAATACAAATCAAAATTCATTACAAAGCCCTTTATTTATATCATCATCGGCGCTGCTATCAAACTCTCAAATACCTTCACATTGACCACAAATAATCATATAGCAACTGACTTTCTGAATGAGGGGCTGCAGTAGATTTCACTGCACATTCTGGGTCTAGTCCTTATATAGTAATATTTTCAAGCAGGAATAACCCATTGGCTCGTCCAGCCCAAATCCCTACATCCTCAGCAGCTAATCATAAATCTTACACTTAATGAATAACTTACGAAGTGCTGCTTCCTTAACCAGTTTTGTAGCACTAGAATCACAACGCACAAAATGCATGCATACGTTGTTTCAAAGCTAATTGCAGCGTGAAGGGATATCCTATCAGTCAATGCGGAGCAAGAAAGAGTTACGTGATTAAACAATGCCTAAACCCAGGGCAAAAATAAAAGAGAGATTTTAATAAATTGCACGAATGCTTTATAATACCTCCAGGACTAACTCATCTTCAGGCCCAAAATATACTGTTGAAGGCATCAAAGAATTATATGAATCACAATGGAAATTTATGCTTAACATCAGGGTTTAGTGAGTAGCCATTAATCCGCTGCCTATTTGTGTTGGTTGTGCCTCTCTCTTATGCACAAACCCAAACAGAGCATGATTAAAAAAAAAACACCAGAGACACGTCGAGTCAGAATCCATCCCTTTGAACATCTATCATCTATCGATCCCGATGCTATTGAATGATGATTCCAGCCCTTATCGTTAAAAACCCCTGAAAAAAAAATCCTTAAGTACAAAAATGGTACATTGCAAAAGAGCCACACTCCACTGCAAGCTCAGCTGAGTATCGCACCATTTTGTGACTTACACTTGCACAGTGCTTCATTTCTTTGCGGTGGTCAGGTATGAGATCGGAATTAACTGTTAGCTTTCATAATACAGTAATAATCTTAATAATAATAATCTTTGATACACCGCTTTCACATCTTCTAGACGTCGCAAAGCGCTTCACAGAATATACTGTGAAGTGAATTGACTGTATATTTGTGGGCGAAACGCGGTAGCCAATTGCACACACCAGTGTCCCACATACAGCCGTGGTTTGAAATTACCAATTTTTTTTCTTGAGCGATTATTATTAGGCTTGTGGAGTAAGGAAACTTGAACAACATATTGCCCAGATAGGAATCGAACCTGGATCTCTCGCTTGCAAGGCGAGTGCTCTAACCACTGAGCTACAGGACTTCTTGCTGATGAAACACCCAATGTATGAAAGTACAACAGCCTTTCTTTCATACATTGGCTCAGTTTGATTTCAATTTTGGGTGTTTGAGTTCAGTTAAGCATTGCACATCTGCAATGCAGCATTGGAGCACTGAACAGCACGCTGCATTGGAATTTTTTTATTAAAAAAACTTTTCCTGATATCGCCTGTGAATTGCTTCATTTTTTATTCCATTTATTATTTAAAAACCTTGGTGTGTTTGAGGCACTGCCGCAGTCCAACACTGTTCGGGCATGGAATCACTTGTCTCACAAAATATACAGTCAATTCACTTGATAATACAAGTGTAATTTTGTTGTTGTTGACAGTATATTCTGCAACACGCTTTGATTCGTGATAAGGCGTTACATCAGAATGCAAGTACTATTGGTATTATTTGCATTTAAATTGTCCCCCTTTGTTACACATCCTTCCTTGCTGATGAGTTCCCAGCAATGTGCTTTCCTACTCCGCATTAAGGATGACACAAGACTGCTCCACAGACGCTATCAATATCTCTCTATTGCCCAACTCGAGCTTGCAATTGTAAGGTCAGATAATTCCTCCTGCAGGGCTGCCCTCTCAACTACCACCACTTCCCCGAGATGCAACCCTTGGCTGTAACGAGACACTCAATCTGGCAGAATGACTGAAGACAGGCAAAACGTGGTCATTGGGGAAAGTAGGATTCAAAGATCAGTCAAACAGGGAAAGAACAAAGTATTTGATCCAGCTTAACTTGAACAATTAAGTTTCCACTGCATTCTCATTTTTCGCTCCCCTTATAATATCCCCGATCTGTTTTATGTCATTAAAACTTCAAACAACTCAATTTTTAAGGTTAAAGAAAATGAGACTTTAGAGATATGGAGATTTCAAAGCTGCTGGTCTAGGGCAGTAATAAGAGCATTTCTGTGAAAGAAAGCCCTGTGAAAGGGCCAAGCCATATCAGGAAACTGTGAGAAACAAACAAATCAAAACAATGTGAGAAAAACACTGCCCCATTATGGCAAGGTTATAGATTACAGTAGCTCAACCTCAGAAATCACAAAGATAATCAAAGAGTCACATTGAATGAGAGTTGATTAGCCAATGTAAAATAGCATAAGCAAAACTTTATTATTAAAATGACAGTCAATTCACTTTACAGTTTATTCCGTGAAGCGCTTTGAGGTGTCTCGATGGCGTGATAATAATAATAATAACCCTTGCATTTGATATAACGCTTTTCACATCTTATCGACGTCTCAAAGCGCTTCACGGCATATACTGTAAAGTGAATTGACTGTATATTTGCAGGCGAAACGCAGCAGCCAATTGCGCACAGCAGTGTCATCACTTACTATGGCAATTAATAATAAATATCTCCCAGACTGGGCAGTGAACATGCTGTGGATGATTTGAATAACATACTGTCAATTTCAAAGCTCTTCTCACGATACACAAAGTTGATCTGTTTCATTCTCGCTTGAAGGCAGCTAGAGGTAAAAACATTACTGCATACAGCACTGCCCTTTTGCTGGATGTCTGGCATGCTTTCCCGCTACTTGTACAGCTAGGGTCAACCTCGCTGTTAGTGCTTTGGCTTGCAGCTGAGTGACAGGATTACCAGGCCCCAGTCACTGCTCTGCCATTCCAAGGCCTGCTGATGTGCCAGGCTGAAAGTGTGGTCATCTGCTCTAGCTTAGAGTACTGTGGATCCCCCTGGCTCAGGAACTGAAGACCGCCACGGATTCTGAAATTCCGTTGCCAAGCATATCAGTTGGAGCCAGTTCAGCTCCAAGGAGACCTCACTTATCTCCCAGCCCAAAGCAGGGCAGTCATGGGTTGGTAGTTCAACATCTGTAAAGCCCAGGTTCCTGACCAGGGGGATTGCAGGAACTCCCTGGAAACATTCCGGTGGGTAGCAACTTGCTACTAAATGCCGAGCTTGATTTGGGGCAGAGATGGAATTGCCAGCTGTTAAGATTTGTGTCTGTCGCAGTATAAACACTAGGCAGCAGGAGAACGTTCAATAGGCGACTCTTTAATACACCTTAAGGGATGATTCCAGCACCTCGGGACGTCCGCCTGATGTGACAGGTGCTATACAAGTGTAATTTTGTTGTTGATTTCACAGCTAATTACTCATCAACATCGAAAGAAAAGCCCGATTTAGGGATTCCTTGTACGTGATGCAAGATGTGAGCAAAGAACAGTATGCCGTGAAGCCAACCGTGACTGGGACAGAGTTCCAGCAATCTGATCCCCTGGCAGGTCCCGAGATTAGTAGAATTCGCACTGAGGCCGACAGGCAAATCATCGGCTGATGTGTGTGCTCCGACAATGCTAGTTCAGCGGGGGGTGATTGTTATCTCTGTGTTTGAACTTCTGCAGACAGGCAATAGAGAATTGCAGGTGGCAATACAATCTGCCAGACGAGACGTGCCCAGGAAAAACTCATTTATTTGCTGCTAAGATCCACCGAAGATTCCAGATGGACACCCTGTGGTGACCGAGAATGTTTGGGACACAAGCAGAAGAGCGGCGATTCTGGAGGTTTGAGGTTAGCGAGAGAAAAGCGGTCAAAGTGATTGGTGTGTGAACAGGCAGCTCACAGTAAAGGAAATGAGCCATAGTGATGTTCCAGCAAACGTCACGATTGACACAGATAGAGACGACTGGATGGAAACCTCAAATTAAGAATGATTTTTAAGCGAATTGAGGCAGGAAGGTAAAAGCAAGCAGAGAGATAGGCTGACGAGAGAAATGCTTTCGAAGCACTAATTGTAACATTGAAAGTACAATTTAAAAAAATATACATGAATAAAAATATCACTGAGACACAGCTGACTCACAGTTAATAAATAGACCTAATTATTCCCAGTGAAAAGAGAGCATGAAACTACCACAGCTGCATAATGGCTGCAAACGTCATCAAATAGTGCCAACAATAAAGCATTCGAGCAAAGATTTTTTTTCATATTTTTCTCATTTTGTTGTACAATTCTCTATACCCTCCTTTATCTTCTGAATGCATTTTCACCTCCTCCCTGTTTTCCCTCTGTTTGGGATATGATTCCACTGCTACAGAGAGCCCTCTCTCCTCTCTTCAAGTCTGAAGATTGTGAGTTCAAGTACCACATCAGGACATTGAGGTCACAGTGTACGCAACTGCATCACTCCCACCCTCGCACCGGCTTCACTGGCTCCTTGTCCATGCCTTTGCCACCTCTTGACTGGACTACTCTAACGCCCTCCTCGCCAGTCTCCCCTCTTCCACTATTCACAAAATTCAGCTCACTCAAATCCTCCGCTCCACCATCGGCGGCCGTACCTTCAAACACTACGGCCCGAAACTCCCTCTCAAACCATTCGTCTCAACACCTCCTTCCCCATCTTCAGTTTGCGCCTGAAGATCATCCACTTTGACCACACCTATGGTCACCTTTACCCATCTCCCCACCCCTCCCCCCACCCCGGTTCAGCCTTGAGCTCTGCCATTGTTAAGGCACTGCCCAGTGTAGAGTGTGCTATATAAATCCAAGATCTTATTGTTAAATTAACATGGGACAGATTGCAAAACCGACTGATGTACAGGTATGTACTTCTTGAGATTTCGGAACCAGTTGATTCCAATAAAAGACGTTGGTCCATATGGGGTAAAGGGCAGTTCAGTTTGCAGTGTTACAAATACAGCACCTTTAAGGGGCAGCAAACTCAGCCCGTAATTGTAACGCCAGTTGTAATCCTGAGTGTTTAACCTTCTTGCCTGCAACAATGTTTGAAGCTCATCTCTCTGTTGTCTACAGATTTGAGAGAAAGGTTATCCACCCAAACAACAGAAATAAAAGCGTCTGAGATGGGGGTGATTGAAGGATCTTAGAATGTCGGTTCTCTTCTCCTGAGAGATGCTTGCAAGGTTGGTGGTTAATCTTTCCGTAAAGTTCAAGATGCCCAAGGCAATTTTGAGATTTCTAATTGACTTTTGCTGTCGCTTCCCTTTCAATTGTGCTATGACAATGGGGTGGACGTGTACCGAATGATTTACATTTTTTTCTTTCTGAAGTCAACACTCTGCATCGTTACTGCACAGCAGAAGTCGTAGAATTGTACTCAAAGCCTTTCCCGACTGAGCTTTTAATCATGCTTTTAAAGATCGGTCTGGATTTCAGGGCTGCAGAGCACCCCACCCTATCATTGCCTCATCACTGCATCAAGTTGCTTTCTAAATGAATAAGTGTCCTGGCCTCCACCACCTTTACCAGTTAACTACCCCTTAGGTGAAGATAAACTTCCTAGTACTGTATATGTCCTGTAGACATATATGTATATGTCCTGTAGACATATATGTATATGTCCTGTAGACATATATGTATATGTCCTGTAGACATATATGTATATGTCCTGTAGACATATATGTATATGTCCTGTAGACATATATGTATATGTCCTGTAGACATATATGTTTATGTCCTGTAGACATATATGTTTATGTCCTGTAGACATATATGTTTATGTCCTGTAGACATATATGTTTATGTCCTGTAGACATATATGTTTATGTCCTGTAGACATATATGTTTATGTCCTGTAGACATATATGTTTATGTCCTGTAGACATATATGTTTATGTCCTGTAGACATATATGTTTATGTCCTGTAGACATATATGTTTATGTCCTGTAGACATATATGTTTATGTCCTGTAGACATATATGTTTATGTCCTGTAGACATATATGTTTATGTCCTGTAGACATATATGTTTATGTCCTGTAGACATATATGTTTATGTCCTGTAGACATATATGTATATGTCCTGTAGACATATATGTATATGTCCTGTAGACATATATGTATATATCCTGAAATATCCCTTTACAACTCCCGGTTGAGAGAGAAACATCGGAGAACAACAACAAAATTACATTTGTAAAGCGCCTTTCACATCAGGAGAACATCAGGAGGACGTCCCAAGGTACTGGACAGTCAGGGATTTGGAACCGAGCTGGGAAGGCATGGGGTTTGGGATCAGGAAGGGTAGGAGGATGGCCGAAATGTGCCCTGAAGGAGGCAAAGGAGAGTGTGAGGGTGCGAGGGAGTATCTCTCCTTGTCTGGGCCAACAATCTTACCTGATAAAATCGATCATTCCATTCATGGTTGATGGTGAAACATTGATGTGTGCAAATTGACTGTTACATTCACCTATGTACTACACACACAGTTCCTGCACTTTACAGTAAATCCCGTGAAGCGATTGGAAATGTTTCGACAACTTACATCGAAAGCAAAGATAATTTATTATGAATGGGAAACAATTTTGTAATATATCTAATCTACTGTATTTTTCAATCGAGTTCCTTCCTAGTCCAATTGCAAGTCCTGTTTACCTGTCAGAACTCTGTTCCAGATTTAGATCGCTATAAAAAGAAGCTTCAGTATGCCAGTGGGATGTATGTTTTTTTGAGAATCTCCTTATGTATGACAGACTCCCTAATACAGAATAAGATAATCTAGCGCCTATATAATACAGACATGGATTTGCCCACCAATGATGGTCCTAAGATGTCCGAGCAATTTTAGTAAGGCAATTTTGTCTTAAATTTGATACTGAGCAGAAATTGAGTTGATTAATCAATTCCATCTGAACTCAGAAGCCTTTTTTTTCAGTTTCTATTAAAAAAAACTTCCAAATTAAGAGTAAGCTTGCAATTTATTTTTTCACGATTCTGTGCATATGGAAACTGGAAGAAAAAATGATGGTGATGATGATAATAATCTTTGCATTTGATATAGAGCCTTATCACTTCTTTGAGACATCTCAAAGTACTTCACAGAATATATTGTGGAGTCTTGTAACTCGGTGGTTAGTGTACTCGCCTTGCAAACGAGAAACCTATGTTCGATTCCAGGCAGAGCACAGGAAAACATTGGGCAAGTTTCCTTACTCCACACGCCTAATAATAATCCCTCAAAAAAACGAGAATAAATTTGTCATTTTAATCCACGACTGTTTGTGGGACACTGCTGTACACAATTGGCTGCCGCTTTCGCCCACTAATATATGGTCAATTCACTTTATAGTATACTATTATTATTATATTATTATTATGCAGTGAAGCGCTTTCAAACGTCTTGAAAACATGAAAAGTGCTATATCAAACGCAAGGATTATTATTATTTATTATGGCTGTAGCGTGAATTGACTTCCATTTTGGAATACATTAGGTGAAATTTCAGACATGTGTTGCAGAAAGGCTGTTTTTTTCTTGGCTGAGCAACCGTTCAGAATGGCAGAACGTACATTTTATGTTTCATTTCCTATCTGGAACATACAGTGTAGAACTTTATGATCTAATTTTCATACATACAGCTGTCGTGCATTTCTGCACCCTGTTGGCTACTAACCAGCATTAAATAACAACAGAATGAGAATGAAACTGCCAAGTGAGGGGCTAATTTGTGCAACGTGACGGGACGTCTAATGCTCAGCTTGCATTGGTCTCCGGTAAATCACTATGATTTCCATGCAACAACAACAAAAACAAATTGCATTTGTAGAGTAACTTTTACATCAGGGGGATGTCCCAAGGTGTTGGGCAGTTAGGGATTTGGACCCAAGCTATGGGTTGGGATCAGGATAGGGAGGGTAGGGGTAGGAGAGTGACCAAAAAGGAGAGTCTTGAGATGAGCCTTGAAGAAAGCATGGGAAGAGGCAAGGGGAAGTGACTGTGGATTGGAGTTTCAGAGGGTGAAGGCAGAGAGGCTGAAGGTCAGAAGGGCAACGGCAGTACCCATTGGGTTAAATGTAAGCGGGATTGATCTGCCTCGGTAAAACAAAACATGCTGAAATCAGAAATGCGCTTACAGTCACAGGCAATTACAATTGATAGAATGTGTGGATCGATAAAAGGCATATTTAATGCTGGCTTGGAATGGTGAGCGATAAACATTCACAAACGTTTAACCGAAATGTACCATTGAGTTACAGGGCACCAGGAAGAAACGTTCAGTAATTGTTCTCCACTAGGTTAACAAGGTGTCATTAGAAATGGTGCCAGTACAAAAAAAAAACATGCTACAGACCAGATATACACATAGCAGGGTGTATTTTGGAAGACATCATAACATATTGAGAAACTGAGCGGAAATGGCAATGGCAACAAAGTTAAACCGCATTGAACTACAACAACAACAACAACAAAATTACACTTTCACGTCAGGAGAACGTCCCAAGGCACTGCACAATCATACCCGAGCTGGAGGGCACTATATAAATCAAAGTTGTTGTTGTTGTTCGATAATACCATAAGGCACTGCATCAAAGATTATTATCTTAACTTTACTTCGTGTATCCTTCACAGGAATAAATCAGGGGGTGAACATGACTTTATTACTGTTCATTTCAGGTTATATAAAATAATAATAGTAATAATCTTTGCATTTGATGTAGCGCTTTTCACATCTTATCGACGTCCCAAAGCGTTTCACAGAATATACTGTAAAGTGAATTGACTGTATATTTGTGGGCGAATCGCGGCAGCCAATTGCGCACAGCAGTGTCCCACAAACAGTCGTGGATTCAAATGACCAATTTTATTTTGCCATTTTTTTCCCCTGAAGAAATAGGTGCCATGACCACACCCATTCTTTTTCTTCTCGCAGGTTTCTATGTTTGACGTTGGCTTGTGCTATTTTCTTGGGACTTTATTAGCATCGCAAATCGTGTTGAGTCTTAGTGGGAGCGGATCAATGCTGATGGAAAGCGTCATGATGTGAGTCAAATAATAATAATTGTTGCCTTTCATAAAGGACCTTATTAAGTCTTAGAGACACCTGAAAGTACTTCACAGGAATATACTGCAAAGTGAATTGACTGTATACTTTGTGGGCAAAACGTGGCAGCCAACTGTGCACAGACCAATTGCGCTCCATTGTACTGCAGGCACTGTACTGTACTGCTCATCAGTACACACACAAACTCACTTGATCACTCCTCAGTAATCACAGACAAGTAATCACCATCCCACCAATGAGTAACATGGACCCATAATCATCATTATGCTGCTGATGGTGCCTTTGTATCACCAAACAGTACAGGGGTATAAATAACAGAGAAATAACACAGTGGCAATATACATAACACGCTCCTACCAAAGAACATACAGGCATCATCATAAGCTGCAGCAGAATCAAACAGAGATGTGTTAAACAGGTTCAGAATCCCTTCTACTCTACCAGGTTCTGGCCACAGGTTCACTGCACCTGTGGTAATTGTGCAGCAAGAACGCCACAGAGCAAGCAGCCTGCTTCAGTGCCAGGGAAATAGATACGCACAAGGCCACAAAGTCACCGGGGACTTATCGACTTGCGGCACCAGACTGTGAAAAAAGCACATCCTCCCCCCTGGAGGCGCTGAAATTCACAGCTTTCCCGCAGCTGCAACTGCGGAAACAAGACAGCGACCACACACACACACACACACACACACACACACACACCTGCTCGCTCACCTCGCTCACTATATTGTGTGTGTGACGACGAGCGGTAAAGTCACTGCACTACGGTGGTAGTGCACTACGGAGGAGGGAAGATGCATTTGGATTCCCTGTGGGTTGAGCGAGGTTTCCACATCAGATCTCAGTCCTCAAATCGATAGCACTAAATTCCAATTGCCTACAATTGCCTCACCATGAAGTGGCCAAGTTCAAGGCGCCATTACACTTCCTGTGCTTTATTTCCTCTATGTCTCCCGTCCGACCCGCCCTACCATCGGTGGCCGAGTTTTCAGCCTCTCTGATCCCACACTCTGGAACTCCATCCCGCAGTCCCTTCGCCTCGCCTCCTCCCAGGTCGGTCTCAAGAGCCTCCAGTTCGATTGCGCCTTCTGTCGCCCTCCCACCTCTCTCCCTCCCCTCCCCTGCTCGGGTTCCGATCCCTGACTGTTCTGCGCTTTGGGACATCCTCCTGACATAAAAAGCGCTCTATGCGTATAATTTTGTTATCGTTGTATGTTCCCTACTTGTTCCTATCGAAGCAGGGAGCGTGGCGTCGACAGCAACCAAAGTACAAACCCATTGGGCACAACAAAATCTCACCATCAGGCATCAGGTGAAAGTGTGTGGCCAAGCAAGTGATGTGAGTATGGTTGCTGTCGTTTGCAATTTGGACAGATCCAATGGAACATGGATCACAGGCCAGTGATTGAGCAGGCTGCCCTGGCCATTGACTTTATGGCTATTTGTGGGACTTTGCTGTCAGCAGGTGGGTTGCCTGCAAGGACACAGTCACTACACTTCACGGTTAAATCCTGTGACGATCTTTGAGATGCCTCGCTGACGTGATAAGGTGCTATATAAAAAGTGACACATTGTTACATAGTGTGTAATATTTACACAAAGTCTTCTCTACCATCTTGAGCTTACTCCGGGTAGAAAACAAGTTCACTTATTCGAGTGTTTTTTTTTAAACCAAAAAAAAGGTACGGATCTTCGAAGAGATAAGAGTGGAATAAAGCCCCCAGAGTGGTTTATTTATGTTCCATTAAGCACTTGAGCTTGGAACCTCACATTTCACTTTGATTCTGCAGTAGTTTCTGTGGCCACTGGGGATACAGGAGCTGCTTCTATAACAGGCACTCTGTACTGCATTTGCTGCTCTGTGAAGTGGTTGCACCAGCAATCACAATCTCAAATGGGAAATAAAGACAAAGGCATTCAGCTTAGGCATTTCCACAAATAGAGGTTGTGCCTAGCCTAGCAGATATGCGCTTGGAACTGCATTACCCTATTGAAGTGTCAGCCCACGCTCGGAAGTACCTGTCACAGACATTTGGGGGGCTCAAGCCCCACATTGAAAGTTTCAGCTCACAGACGAGGCTGACAGTGTAATGCTGGGGTTGAGCTATACCGTCAAAGGTGTCGTCCTTTCGTTGAGACGTTAAAACCAAGGTATTTCCTGTCTGTTCAAGTCGATTGGCTCTATACAGAAAGAGAAGGGAGTTTCTCCTCGTGTCCTGACCACAAAATAAGACTTGATAGAGAAAGTGATGGAACTAAATATATATAGAACCGTGTAATAAAATAAGATCATTTCACTCAGTTGTTTTGTGTCTGCATTTCGTCCTCCAAGCCTTGTAAATTGGACTCTTAGGAGTTAGTTTTCAAAAGGGGAACTAGATAAATATCTAAAAAGAAATAAACTACAGAACTATGGGGAAGGGATAGGTCAATGGGACCGAAAAAAAAATTAAAAGAGCCATCCACAGGTACAATGCATTGAATGGCTTTGTTGTGTTGTAAATTTCTATGGTCCTATCTCCAATAAGATAGAGCATAAGAGACAAGCAATTTGGCTGAGAAAAGGCACCGTTGACTCACACAAGGAAGGATACAGTCTGAGCCTCAGAATTCACAGCAGTCTCTGCTGGGTCAACATATTATCAAACAATCTGGGCTGTGTACTACCATGAGTGTGTAAGAAATTCTACATTCCATATTACAGGTTTGGGAGATGGGAACTATTTATCACACAGTGCCTTTGGCCACATAAATCTTATACGTTACATTCTGAATCAAATTGCCCCTCAACGGTTATTAATGTGATAGAGTATTTTATATCACGCCTGGTATTCTACAGGATTTGTTGCTGTAATACAAAGATTTGGTTTTACTGCCGAGTTAAGACAGCTTTCACATTTCTTCTGTGTTGTAAAATAGGGTTTTACTTTTGCGGTATAATCACTTTCGCTCAGATTCTTGCAGACAGGTTACAGAGCATTTTGTTTCTCCCCTCTGCAGAAATTGGTAGAGCAAAGTCTTTTTAAAAATAAGTCAACGATAACAACTCATCTGTATTTTATATTTAACTTTTAAAATCTTTCAAATTCTTGGGGTGGCTTTCAGTCACTTCTTGCTGGGCGAACAATTCTTGTTTGCTGTAATGCACCGGATTGTTGAATACATTCCCTGAAATTGCAGCAAACTAAATGAAACTCAGACCACGGGCGACACTGTTTGTTTGAGTGATCGGAATGATAGGTACTGGCACTCTGAATTGCACGGCAGCTTTGATCTGAACTGGCTGAAAGGAAAAATGCAGAGGGCGGAACCAGGAAAAGTGGGCAGGAGACACTTTACTTTCTTTACCTACTTTGCAGCTCGAAGCAGAAAGATCAGTGTCACAGGTACACAGCAGAACGCCCAGCCACAAGTGAACCATCTAGAAGTGGATAAAATAATAATAATCCATGCATTCGATAATAGTAATAATCCTTGCATTTGATATAGCGCCACAACATTTCATTGAGATGACTCAAAGTGCATCACAGAATACACTGTAATGTGAATTGATTGCGCATTGTCTGGATGAAACATTTCCTGTCAGAAGCATTTCATCTCAAAGCATTGTACATGGTTTATTGTAATTCCGCTTATTACTGTTTAGTTAGTTAGTTAATTAGTTAATTAGGTTGTACATACACAGGACCAGAGGCTGAGTAGAACTGCATTCCTCTAACTGAAAACAAGCTGGAGGAATGCAGGTTTCATTATTTTGAATGAAACAATCAAATGGGCATTTGTGATTTATTTTCCATGTGCATTGCCTACAGAGTTTTACAATTGATCGGTTGGTGGATTTGCATTAAGTAGTGCTTCAGCCTTGATGGATTTTCATTAAGGAGACCCGTTCATAAAATATTAACAGTTGATGAGAATGGTTCAGTGATATATATAGATATATATATATATATATATATATATATATATATACCTGTGTATTTATGTATATATATGTATATAGGTGACTCCCAACAGTGTGCGCAGAATCGTAAACTCTTCTGCTCAAACAACTACAGAAATTTGCCTGAGAACTCAGTGCTTCCCAAGAATTAATACATGCGATAGTCTGGAAACAAATCGTCTCGCTTTGATTCACATTCCAGAGCTCACACAGTTCGTGAATAACTGTGAGCTGCATTCAAATTGAACAAAACACAATTTTTTACGTGGCTTCACCAGGAATTATTTTATTAGACACTAGGTTAATAAATTACACTAATTACTCCAAATTAAGTGTACACATCGGGTTAATTAGAAAACCTTGAAAGCCACTCTGTCAAATGCAAACATTACATTTTTTTTAATGCTCTTACGCACATGTGGTCCCAAGGTGTTTAATTATAGTCGGGCTCCTCTAAACAAATGTACTAATCCTTCTGTCAAGTTCCTGCATTTATTGTGCAAGACATTTAAAGCTTAAAGTTTTAACCCACCTCAGCCTGCAAGATAATAATAATAATGATGATTCTGTTTTAAGACCGAAGAGCACGCAGAATTGCGGAAAATTCCTAATTGAAATTTTAACTCAGAAGTTGGATTCAACAACAACAACAACGATTTATATAGCGCCCTCCACGCCGGACGGCGTCTCAGAGCGCTTAAGTGTGGATTCCAACAACAAAACATTGTGTTTATATAACGCCCTTCACACAGGGTAGCGTCCTGGAGTGCTACTCTTTTACCATTCTTACAGAAGCCTGCAGCCGATTTGAAACCATACAAGATGACTTCAATCGACAGGAATCACATTCGTTGGGTGCAGCGTTGGGTGAATTTCCTAACTCTACGCGCCTCTGTTTACCTAGCAGTAAGTAGGAACCCAATTGTTAGTCAATTGGCAGATCGCTGTTGCCGGAGTTAATAATTCCTTCAAAAAAAATTGGTCACTCAGTCCATGACTATATGTGAGACACAGCTGTATGCAATTAGCTGACATATTTCGGCCATAAGACACCGTATATGGTCAATTTGCTTTACAGTATATTCTATCAAGCTCTTTGAGAGGTCATGAAGGTGCTGTATCAAATGCAAGGAATATTTATTAATATCTGTTATGTTGAAGTTTAGCTCCTGTAAAACCTGCATCGCCGAATGCTTCTTGCGGAGCTGATTGGAGCAGCATAAACCATTTGGGTTGTATTGTTGGTCACGTTTATCTCTCAACCAGCGAGGCAGATTCTTCCAACAAATTGATAAAGGACAAATCTCCACATTTGTTAACAACAGAGAAAAAAAAGCCAGCTCTCTTCTCATTGATTAAAAGTCCAAATTAAGTATACAAATTAGGTTACAGATGCAGTATTATTGATACACAGGCTAGCGATCGGAAATGCATTTCCAGCACTGACAGTAACCCCTGTTAAGCTCACAGTTGTGCAGACTGAGAGACATCCGACAACAAACTCACTCAACAATTCGAGAACGCTGTTTGCGCTCTATGTCACAAAAGAACTCAGAGCTGCAGGGCATCGAGAGTTGGGGCACAGGTTTGACTGGAACCCAGCCTGACTTGAAGAATGCTGGCCCTCCGCGCAACCTGTTAAGTGAAGAGTTTCTGAAAACTCAACGCAGTAGAAAATGAGCAAACAACCACAGCACAAATCTCCCTTCAGCTCGGCCATTATACAAGCAATCAGACTGCGAGAGGACGGGGTAGGAGATGGAGAACTGGCTGCCTTGCAGAGTGTTGATTCAACGTTAGCAATGAAGTCAACAAGGCAGAATAATAGGAACTCTGTGGAACTCTGTGGCACATCGAAACCCCAAAGCTCTTGCCAGTTTTCATTGAAAAAAATATAAATTTTATGAAACAATGTAAGGAGGAGAGAACTGGAAGCTTGTCACCATGGAAACTACGGTCATTATTGTTAAAATGTAATTATTTGGAAGATTCCTCCGCGCGCCCCCTCCCCTCCCACCCCTAACCCCAACACCAAAAAAAATCATACTGCTGCTATATTTAACATAGAAGGAAGCAGAAGAAAAAATATAACTGGCATGTCACTGGGTTTATTCTAAATGTGTGTCTGTGTGTGTGTGTGTGTGTGTTGGGGGCAGGTGGGGGAATAAAACAATCAGGATTTTAAAGGAGCTCAATTGTGGGGATTTTAGTGCTCAAGAATCTCAGGTCAGTCACATTTAATAAATAATAATAGTAATTATTCTAGCACCTTTAAAGCCTTCCATGGCCTTGCCCCACCCTACCTCTGCGACCTCTTAACCCCCTTACCAACATGTCTGCTCCCTCCGGTCAGCGGGCACCTTCATCCACTCTGCCCCCAGCCTTTAGAATTTCACCCCGAAATCCCTCCACCTCACCCCCTACTTTACTTGCTTCAAGTCCCTTCTCTTTGACATTGCTATCGGTCACAACCCCGGCCCCACAGCCGTCATCTCCCTTCCCTCCACCCTCCGGGATCCCAACGCCACCTTGGATCTGAAACACTGACAGTCTAACGCCTTGGGATGTACTCCTGACCTGAAAGTCACTATACAAATGTAATTTTGTTGTTGTTATTTAATATTTTATATTCTTTCACGTTAGAAGAATGTCACAAAGCGCTTCAAGCAAACACTGCATAGTGCATTGACTGTGCAGTTTCTCGTCAAAAATAAATTCAATTATGTATATAGTGTGAGAAGATCTCTCTTCCATGTGTAGCTCTAAACGCAATTACTCATGGTCTCACAAGTTGGTCAATTTAACATACAACCTGCATGGGTAACAGGAATTAAATCCTTGTCCGCACAGAAAGGCCATTGGAAACGAAAGAGAGCTGAGCAAAAGCCTTGTTCAACTGGCCTTGACTTCCACATTGTCCAACAAGTCAAAGTATGCTGTTTTCTCGATGAATAACGAGGAAAAATGAAGCCATCTCTGAGTTTAACGTGCAACGTCCTAAGCAGAGTAAATGGTCAGAACTTCTTTCAGAACCATCATTTTGTGTACAACACCTAAATTACATTTGCATTACATAGCAAAGCTTTGTAGGACCTTTCGTGTCGGGAGGACGTCCCGAGGCTCTGGACAGTCAGTGTTTCATGTGGCGCTTTTATCGTGCCTTTGAGACATCTTAAAGCGCTTCACAGGATTTTACTGTGAACAGTAGTGATGGTGGCAGCCAAGTTGCATGCAGGCAAACATGGCAGCCAATTTCCACACAGCAATGTTCCACAAAGAGCCATGAAGTGAATGATTGATACTTACCAGACCCATTGTTGGCCAGGACACAGGGAAAATCTCTGTTTTCTTTTTAACTCGTGCCCTGGTATCTTTAACATTCAACTGAATAGGCAGTTGAGTTCACAATACTTGCTTAAAGTTTCATCACAAGCAGATCTGTGCACTTGTAAGGCAAGATCTCCTTGTTGAACTGTGTTTGCTTTCCTCCTTCCATAATTCCAGGCACCAGCTGCAAGGTGCATGTTGCTGGCTAGGAAGAAAGCAATGCTTCATGCTACCTCTGTCAGTCTTCTTGACATCTCGGTCAATGGGCTCCGCGCGGATAGGTATAATAATAATAATTACTTAGTTGCAATGTGAAATTAACTCAGACGCAAAGTAAATGGACAGAGCCACTTTCACAAATGTTTCCAAAGGGTTTAATGTGCAACTGTTTGATATGTTTATAGTGTTTAATTTTGAGCAGAAGCTTATATTGACTACTTTGGCAGGACAGTAATAATACATCAGAAACTTCTGCATTGGCCAATACCGATTTGCAGCAGCCCTGGAATTAATTCACACAAACCAATTGATGTCTCTCCCATTTGATCAAGGAGATGACAGGCTTCTTTCCATGAAAAATGGGAGCAAACCAGAGTCCTGTAGCTAGCTCAGTGATTACGGCACTCGCCTTGCAAGTGAGAGACCCGCATTTGATTACATGTAGGGCGAAAACCTGAACAAGTTTCCTTACTCCACACGCCTAATGATAATTCCTCAAAAAACAAAACAATTTGGTCACTCAATCCACGACTGTTTGTAGGACGCTGCTGTGTGCAATTGGCTGCCACATTTCGTCCACAAATATACAGTCAATTCACTTTACAGTATATTCTATGAAGCACTTAGAGATGTCTAGAAGACCTGAAAGCGCTGTATCAATTGCAAGGATTATTATTATTTTTTCATAAACCTTACCACAAGAATATCCAATACCTTGGCCTCTATCATCTGTTTCCATCTGTTCCTTACACTCTGTGTTAAGAGATACTTCCTAGTTTCTGTCCCAAAGTTGTCCTTTACAACTGTGAACCGGTGCCTTGTCCTGCTGCCTTGGAGGATCTGAATGTATTGGGTCGGGTTGATTTTCTCGGTCCTCATGTGCGTAGTGGGGCCAGAATGCCCAAGGCTCGCTCACTGATGCTGCAGCGTTTTGGTGAGAAACATAATAATAATCCTTACATTTGATGTCCTGCCTTACCAGTGGTAGGGTAGAACAAGGCCATTTCAACACAAGTGCAAAGATGTAAGTTTAAGAGATGTACATTTAACGGAGTTACTTAGCATATAGGGAACAGTAGCTAAATAGAGAAAGATTAGATTCCATTAGGAAAAAACGATATTGAAAGCATCAAAATCCCTGTAGATTAAGGAAAGTGAACAAAAAAATTCAGTGATTTGGTGAGATAAATGGAGGCACTGTGAGCAGAATTTCTTAATGAATGCAAAATATGAGTCTCCTCCAAAGGTTATACATAATTTATTCCATTCTAAGTGTGTTTCTATCTGTATTTAGGTTGCTGTAAAATTAATTTTGAAAACCCAAAGATTAAAGAGGAGGTTCCCATAATGGGGAGGAATTCTAATTAGGTACACTAAGAAATCATTTTAATCTCTTTCTACCTGCAAAAGAAATCTCATTTTATTAATGTCCTGCCCACAGCAACATAGATATTAAAGACTTTAACTCTGTATACCTTTTCTATTGATGCACCCGTTAATAAAGTTAAAAGTTTCTGCTGTTCAGCATTTTATGTGAGCACCATTTATTCTATCTCATTGCATTATTTCTAGATAACGTCTGCAGGGATGCCCGATATTGGTCTGAGAGGTGAATGTTGTAACAAGTGTTAAACACAGAAATTACGGTGGATATCCGCAGTGCCACAGAAACATGTACAGAAATGGGTCTTTTTTTTGCCCTTCTCCCCAATGAGCCCCTCCTCAATGGCTTAATAATACTTGTATTTGATACAATGCTTTATCACGTCATTGAGACATCTCAAAGTGCTTCACGGAACATCCTGTAAAGTGACTTGACCGTGCATCTTGCAGACTTGGGTCATTGGTTCAAGACACTTCCCAGTGGCGAAACAGAGGAGATTTGATGACGAGTTTGTGCTGAGTTTATCAAGTGTTAAGACTGTCTCTTGGCGGCAAAGGATTAGAGGGTTGGTGGGAGGGGCGTAAGAAACAGAAGCCAAGATTTCACAGTTGATTGCTATCTAGTGTTCCCCAGAGAAAAGTGCATTGTGTACACATCCGGCTAAGACAGGATCAGGCGTAGCTTTGACCCCCTTCCCTCCCCTTCCACGTCAAGCAGCTTCTCAGCATTCATTGTTCAACCTGACAAAGGAAGACTGACCACTTGGGAGAAGAAAAGCCACGTCTGGCCGGTGTTTGTGGACCAAGGGATAAGGCAATACCATCAGAAGAAGAATGAGAAAATGTTTTTTTTAAAAATAGGTGAATATAATAAGTTTTTGGACTTTGACTCAAATAAGAACCTATTTCAAACAAGAGTAAATTTGTCTAAAGCTGCAGTAAATACTCATTCACAACCAAACAAAGTTGCATTTGTAGAGCACCATTCACGTCGAGAGGACGTCCAAAGGCGCTGAACAGTCAGGAGTCGGGACCCGAGCATGGGGGAGGGGCAGAGTAAGGCGGAGGTGTGGGGTGGGGTTGGAAGAGAGGTGGGAGGGCAGCAGAAGGCATGATCAAAAAGGAGGATCTTGAGACTGGCCTTGAAGGAGGCAAGGGAGGAAGTGAAGCGAATGGACTGTGGGATGGAGTTCCAGAGCGTGGGGGCAGAGAGGCTAAAAGCCCAGCCGCCAATGGCAGAGTGGGTCGGGGGGAAGACATGGAGCAGACCATAGCTCGCTGAATGGAGCGGGTGGGCAGGTTGGTAAGATTAATTCCAACACGTTTAGTTCTTTACTGAATTTGTTTGAAAGTTTATTGCAATGGGTTTATTAAAGTTTCCAGTTTAGACTGTACTACACAGCCAATGGTTGGTTGATTTTTTTGGAAATAATAATAATAATCCTTGCATTTGGTGTAGCGCTTTTCACGTCTTCTAAATGTCTCAAAGCGCTTTACAGAATATACTGTAAAGTGAATTGACTGTATATTTATGGGCAAAATGTGACAGCCAATTGCACACAGCAGTGTCCCACAAAATTGTGGATTGAAAATGATCAATCCACCATTTAAAATTAAAAATAATTTTTAAATTATTGTTTTTTGAGGAATTATAATAATTTGAAAATATATACTCAAAATATCATTCCACTTTACGGTATACTCTGCGAACCACTTCCAGACGTCTCAACTACATGATGCCAGAACAAATGCAAGAATTAAGATTATTATTGTAAGATCTTTCAC
This sequence comes from Hydrolagus colliei, assembly GCA_035084275.1. NCBI lineage: Eukaryota > Metazoa > Chordata > Chondrichthyes > Chimaeriformes > Chimaeridae > Hydrolagus > Hydrolagus colliei. The sequence continues at coordinate 7,500,229 of CM068762.1, forward strand.
AGCAGAATTCTACTTAAACTTAAGACCAACTAAGCAATTTATCCTAACAAAAGCCTCCCCTGAGAACCATACCACAACATTCCCAAACACATATTGGCAGTTTGGGAATCAAAATTGGCAGCAAAGTTGCAGCTTTAAAATAGATGTTTCCCAACCTACCAACAGTAACCTGAAGGAAACACCGATAGACTCACAACATGATAATATTGCAGGTTGACTTTAGTTGCATTTCCTGTAAGAGAACAACAGAGATAATTTGGAACAATCCTGTCTAGGTTTCATATGAGTATTAAATAGGCTGAATGCAACAAAAGCCAATGACAGCATATATATGATTTAGCTACAAGATATATCACACATATCTGAGCCATTTTATTTTTCAGTTATATTTTACAGAGGACCACTGCTCTTTATTGTTGTTTGACTTTTGGAATAACTTTGTGCTATATGATGCATTTCATTTACCATAATATTAATACCAAAGGAAAGAGATAATGTTTATTTGTCTGGATAGAAGGTTTCCTGAGAACTATCTGAATAATTCATGGCCTTCCAGTAACACATTAAATGAGTGTTTAGGTCCATAGCAGCTTGAAAACCACATTTTTAAGTACTAGCGCCGATGAACATTCATGGCTGCTTCAGCAAGATATAACCTGCGCAAGTATTTTGTATTAAATTTCTACGCTCAGTAACAATAATAATACTAATCCTTGCATTTGATGTAGTGCCTGATCAACAACAACAAAATTCATTTGTATAGAGGCTTTCACATCTTCTAGACGTTTCAAAGCGCTTCACGGAATATACTCTAAACTCAATTGCATATTATGTGGGAGAACGCGACAGACGATTGTTCACAGTAGTGGTTGTTTATTTTTAATCAGCCCAAGTTTTAAAAAATCCATATTTTTGACAGAGCCCCTTGCATGTTAGGAGGATGGCTCCAAGCACCAGATAGGATTTAGTGTAAACGGTAGTGACTGTGTATTGCGGCACCTAATTCACCCACAAACAACCACAAAACGAATGACGATATTATCTGAGCGATTGTTTTCTGGGCAATAGGAGAAAATCCCTTCTCTGTCTGAATAAAGCTATGGGATCTTTAACGTCCACCTGAACAGGCAGACGGGACATCATTGTAACATCCCACCTGAAGGAAGGCGATGTCAACACTCCAGCACACCCACAGCCATGCTCAGGAGGACATGTTGATGGCCCACCTCCCCCCACCATCCCCGGCTCAGAGTCAGACTCCACAAATGTTAAATGCTCTGAGTCACGGAGGGCGCTATATAAGGTTACGAGGAGAACCTAATAGAGGTTCTCAAGATCAGGAGGGGATTCGATAGGGTGAACAGGGAAAAACTGTTTCCACTGATGGGTGTGTCAGTGACTCGAGGTCACAGATTTAAAACAGTTTCGAAAAGAAGCAGAGGGGGAGGTGAGGGAATGTTTTCACTCAGCAAGTTGTTCGAATCTGGAATGCATTGCCTGAAAAGGTGGTGGAGGCCGGGTCGATAACAACTTTTAAAAGAGAGGTAGACATTTATTTGGGGAGGACGGGTTTGCGCTGTTATGGGGAGATTGCTGGGGTGTGGGATTAAATTGCTCTTTTCAAAGAGCCGGCACAGACTCGATGGGCCGAACGGTCTCCTTTTTGTGCCGTAAGATTCTCCGATTCTATGATAAGTACGAGTTATTGCGAGCTCAAAATCCTGACATGAGGCTCAGGAGCGCAACCTTCTGACTCTGCGACAAGGCGAGCGTGCTACACACTCAGCCAGGCTGACTCTTCATTTACTGCACAATGGACCCCTCAATGCAGGTCACAAATTCCATTCAACGTTTTGCACAGTGCCTCCACTGATGCATGAATATAATGGGAAATCCCATTAGTGGCCAACATCGCGCAAGGCAATGCATGGAACAACAAACTGGATTGTTTGGATTTATATTGGCGAGACAAATCCTATATTTTAACAGTTAATCCATTTTCCCCGAGGTTAATAATAATAATAATAATAATAACACTTTGCATTTGAACATCTTATATTTCAACAGTATACTCTGTGAGGCGCTTCGAGACATATAGAAGACATGAAAAACACTATATTAAATGGAAGGATTATTATCAATATTATTCTCTTAAAATGTAAACGTCTTAGAATGCCTCTAATGTCCTCAAGAATAACAGTGACAGATTGATCCATAGTCATGTCCCACAAACAGTTGCAAAATGAATGACCAATATTATCTGAGGGATCGTTTTCAGGGCAACGGGAGAAAACGGCTTCTACTCGAAGAGGACAGAATCTTAGGAGGGACCATTGACGGGTAACAATCCTGTTTGTCTTGAACAATGTTAGCCAATGAAATATATGGCAACCACTCTGCAATATATTGATGGCCAGTGTGCGAATGGGAAATACCTGAAGCATTTACCACATGTCTAGGGTAAAGAAGGTTAAGGCGCGCAAGATTAATTAAATAAAATGGGCAGCAGATTCCTGGACAAATGTGAGGAGCTAAATGCCATCCAAGTTGCAAGTTACTTCCCTCCGATAAGGGCCATGAGTTCAAAAGTACACCAAGTTGAGATAATGTAATGCTTTTAGCAAAACTGCGGGAACAACAAAGGAAATGGCCTGGGGTTTATCAGCACAGGATTCAACTTACTTATGGTCCAAATGCCACTTTATAGATATTTCAGGATGAAACATTTGTTTACAGGTTAAAATGTATAGAGGCCATTTGGCTCATTAAGCCTGCCAGTGATTCTTCACCAGTCTAGCCCTGTTTGCCACAAAGAGCTTTGGACAGCGAAGCTGCGTTTTAATTATATTTACACATGTTGCCAACATGGTTGAATGCAACCCGTGTTCGAACACGTTGGCAGCGTGTGTACATCTGATTAAAACACCACGGGGCATAGATTAAAGGAAATTTATAGTGCAAAGTCAACTCGGAGCTTCCTCCAATACGTGAATAAATCTTGCCATCTTGAAAATCACACGAGGGGATGTAGTCCGCCAGGTCAATTAATTATAATTGATTAATAATTATAATAATAGTAATTCTTCCATAAAATGCCTTATCACGTCATCGACATATCTCAAAGCGCTTCATGTGATTGGTACTGTAAAGTAGAGTAACTGTGTAGTTGGTGGCCGAGCAAGGAGGATAGTAGGCACACAGCAAAGTCCCACAAACAGATGTAAAATGATTGCCCAATTTTAATTGGGGATTATTGGCCATTCTTAGAAGTCATAACTTGGTCATCGAGGTGATAATGATACAGTAATAATCCTTGTATTCTTCTTACAGCCACTTACCACTTATTATTAATTAAGGTAGTTAATGTATTCACTGCCTTGATTCTATGCAATGGCAAAGGCAAAGGCCCCCCCTTTCCTTGCCAACACACATCGTTTCAACATGTTACCAACGTTCATTTCTGCCATTGTTTGAAACAAGAGAGGCAACTTTCTATACAGCTAGCCACGAATGTGAGACTTCTGCAGTTAAGCACCAATCGTGAGCAGATCCATGGGATGAGTCAGGGAGAGACAAAACGTGATAAATTCTGGAACACACAGAAGCTCAGTCACACATTTTGACTAGAATTTAGTAAGTCGAGCTTCGCAGAACCACCAATAAAACTCTAAGCCCTTTTACTTCCGAATTTTTGTTTAGTTCTCCCCAAAACACGCAGACAACAAACACAAAATTACATTTGTATAGCACCTTTCATGTCGAGAACTGCAGTGCTTCAGCAGTCAGTACACTGCCTAAAACATTCCGACAGAACAAAATCATCAGCATTAAACAGTCGCAGGAGACTTTAATATGTTTCAAATCAAATAGGGTTAAATTGTTCATTAATCAATTTGTACCAATTATAGCCTTTATTTGATGCCAGCTGCAACACAGATGATGAACTGACTGGCGAATAACTTCATACAAGAGTTGGCAACTTTTGCAATAAATAATCAATTTCAACAGCGCATCCTGCAAACTTGAAAGAATACCATGAACCTATTCAAAGGTTTGGCCTTTGAATACATTCTAACTGTACTGCAGCTATACTCTAGTGCTATTAACGCAGTACATTTTAGATACCTTTCTGCTTTCAAGAACACTGAACACAATACCCAAAAGGGGGGGAAAAAAATTTCACCAGGCAAATCTGATCACAGCATATAGCAGAACTGCAGATTTCGGAAAAATAAATAAATAATTCCTCATTGCTGGCATTGCTGATTCATCTGAATATCATAATAATAATAACAATACCTCAAAGATGGCTCAATAAATCCACTATTATCAAGCATAATGTCCCAAGCGAGGCCTTTAAGATTATATTTATGAGATTGCAATATATCATCATTCTAATAATCCTTGCATTTAGGACACCGGGAGAGACATCTTAATGTTGTGATCAGGCTCTCTGTATAAAATGTTTTAAGGATTATTATTATTGCCACCTCTGAATCACTCTGCTGCTTGAAGTGGTGTACCACGCTTCCAATTTAATAATAACCCTTGCATTTGATGTAGCGCTTTTTCACATCTTCTAGCCATCTCAAAACCCTTCACAGAATATACTGCAGATTTAATTGACTGTATAATTTGTGGGAAAAACGTGACAGTCAATTATGCCCACAAACCGTTGTGGATTGAAATGACCAGTTTATTTTTAGTTCTTAGTTCGAGGGATTATTATCTGGCTTTGGAGTAAGGAAACCTGCCCAAGATTTTGCCCGGTCTGGAATTGAACCCAGGTCTCTCGCTTGCAAGGTGAGTGCTCTAACCACCACCAACAACGACAAATTACATTTATAGAGTGCCTTTCACATCGGGAGGACGTCCCAGGGCGCTGAGCCGTTGAGCTACAGGACTCCAAGATATAACTATAAAAGCCACGTAAAGCGATTTATAATTTAACCCATCTTCCGCTAACGCATACTCCAGTCTTTCAGCAACGAAATCACGCAACCCCCCAGGCAATCCAATCGCAGCTCCTTTCTTAAACCTCAGTGCAAATTTCCATTCTACATTTTCATCCTTTGATCTCTGTGGGTGGCAGTAAGTGGCTGTGTCTCATAGCAGGGAAGTCCTGTATGCTGTTGAGCTTTGAAGGCTCCCAACATGTTGCAATCATTCACATTAAAAATAAATTAATTCAAAAATAAAAAATAATTGAAAAATAACTCAGGAAAAACAAGGCAAAGCATCTCAATCAATGATCTAGTGATCAAAGTAGCAGCAGAAACCATCTAGCAGAGAGATAGATGGAATTTGTCACCTATCATTAAATCAGGATATCATTTTGGCATCAAGTTGGCTCAATTGATAGCATCTTGCCTCTGAGTTGCAAGTTTGTGAGTTGACACTCTACGGTACAAGACTGACTCTCCAATAGTTATAGGAACAATAAATTTTCAAGCGTCAGCCTGGCTCAGGTGGTAGTAATTCGTCTCTGAGTCACAAGGTTGAGGGTTCAAGATTCACATCAGGGGTATTGAATTCACATAGACCAGGCTGACACTTCTGTGCAGTGCTGTGGGATTGCTGTATTGTCATCCTACAGATGCAATATTAAAGCAAGACCATGTCTGCCTGTTCGGGTGGACATTAATGAGCCTATTGCATTTGCCTACTAAATATACAGTCGATTCACTTTACAGTGTATTCTGTGAAGCACTTAGATGTGACAATGCGCTATATAAAATTCAAGAATTATTATTGAGAGACTGTCGGATGACGTAGATGTTATCAAAGGGCCAAAGTAACATTGTGTCTACTTAATAATAATCATAACAATAACACTTGCATTTGATATAGCACTTTTCACGCCTTCTAGACATCTCAAATCGCTTCATAGAATATACTGTACAGTGAATTGACTGTATATTTGTGGTCAAAACGCAGCATCCAATTGCTCACAGCAAAGAGTCGTGGATTGAAATGACCAATTTTATTATTGCGTTTCTTTTGGAGGGATTATTATTAGCCGTGTGGAATACGGAAACTTGCCAGAGGTTTCGCCCTGACCTGCCTGGATTCGAACACAAATCTCACGCATGTAAGGCGAGTGCTCTAACCACTGACCTGCTGGACCTACTTGGAATGGTTAGTCTATTTCAATCAAGATCTTGTGCAAGAAAACACCATACAATCTACAAATTCTGTGACTATCTGTGAATTAAAGTCTGCAAGGTTGCCTAGCTCAGTTGGTAGCACTCTGACCTCTGAATCAGAGGACTGTGCATTCAAGAATAATAATGCTAATTATAATCCCTGCAATTGATATGGAGCCTTATCACATCGTTGAGACGTCTCAAGTGTTTCACACAATATATTGTAAAGTGTAGTGACCATGTACTTTGTGGGTGAAACACGTCAGTTCCCTGCGCACAATGGGTGACCCCACAAACGGACGTGGATTGAATGACCAAATTACCCCACATTATGAAATGACCATGCTAACTCTCCGAGCAATGGCGAGGGTGAGTTGTATCGATGGAGGTGCCATCCTTTAGATGAGACATTAAACTGTGGATTTAAGGTAAATAAGAATAAACTGTGAGTGCCGGGTAATCAATCTTTCTCATCTTCTTGCAAGCATTGAAATATCAGGCACTTCAAGTCCATTTATAATGTAATTAGACCCACTTTCCTTTGCTCCGACATCATGCTTTACCCCAGCCTCGGAAAACATTGGCACCAATTACTGTTTAATTGTGAATTATGTGTTTTGGACGCTTGCCTGCTTGTACCTCGACTGAAACGGACAAAAGTAATTTCAAATAGAACCATAGCAGTTGGCAACGAGAGGAGACGTTCATCCTA